>CM038147.1:460012527-460612527 GCA_021437245.1 Aegilops speltoides | reverse complement strand
CCTAACAAAACTAACTCGATTACATGATAAATCTCATCCAACCCATCACCGTCCCAGCAAGCCTACGATGCAATTACTCACGCATCGATGGTGAGCATCATGAAATTGGTGATGGAGGATGGTTGATGATGACGACGGCGACGAATCCCCTCTCCGGAGCCCCAAGCGGACTCCAGATCAGCCCTCCCGAGAGATTAGGGCTTGGCGGCGGCTCCGTGATCGTAAAACACGATGATTTCTTCTCTCGATTTTTTCTCCCGAAAGTCAATATATGGAGTTGGAGTTGGCGCCGAGGGCCACCAAGGCCCACGAGGTAGGGGGCGCGCCCGGGTGGGCGCGCCCCACCTCATGAGCAGGGTGTGGGCCCCCTGGTCTTCATCTTTTGCGAGGATTTTTCTTTATTTTTTCTAAGGTGTTCCGTGGAGTTTCAGGACATTCCGAGAATTTTTATTTTCTGCACAAAAAACAACACCATGGCAGTTCTGCTGAAAACAGCGTCAGTCCGAGTTAGTTCCATTCAAATCATACAAGTTAGAGTCCAAAACAAGGGCAAAAGTGTTTGGAAAAGTAGATACGACAGAGACGTATCACCTCCTTGTGTGGATTGATCACAGTGACGTGCTGCTGGTTCCAGAAGAATGTATTCGTCCTCCCTGAGCCATACTGGCGGTACATGCACGAAGTGAAGATGTGCACGCACGCCACGCACGCACTCATTCCCTCGCACGCACACGCGGGTACACGGGCGGATGCAAGTTTGTACCAAGATCCACCCCATGTGATAATTTGACGCGTGTAAAATCGTTCACTTCATTGATGGTCAATTAATACAGCGCATGCAAATTGAGTAGACGTGAGGGCGGAAGAATGACATTATTACTCCACCGCGCGCATGCGAGTAGTTAAAAATCAAGGGTTGCTAGTAGTACTTTCATTGGTCTCATTCGTATTTTGTGCCAATTTTTGATAGTAACATAATATTTACGCATTTGGGCAGTGTAGTACTTGAAATTTATGTTCCGCTAAACTCATCGGGAGCCGTTTCGGGCCTCGACACCAAAACCATCAATTAATCTTTACCTTGTTCCCATCATATTCGAAAGCCTTCTAACACCTACTAGTACGTACCAAACCTGAGCGCGTTCCCACTATGCAGGTATTAGTACTAGTGCTAGTACTTAGGTTATAAAAAGGGGAACTAGCTAACCGAAAATTACTCTACCTTTCCTCCTCATAAGTGCTTCTTCTTCGTCCGCCGTTGCCATGGCCGGTGAGCAGAGCTCTAGGTCGAGAACTACTTGTAACAAGGTAGCGACAACCAAGGCTATGGGAAAAAAGAGGGCTCGCCGCCACGCAGAGACCTCGAAAGATCTCTCATGGGCAGGCGATGGCTCCCAGGAGCGCCCTAGCCGCGGAGGCGAACATGCCGAGCCGTCGGACCTGGAGTCGTTATCCCTCGACGGCATGCCCGATCAGCTCAATAAGCACCTTAATAAGCAGAAGGAGTTCATCCAAGGCTTGATGGAGTTGCTGAAGGAGAGCCTCGACGACATGCCCGCTGAGCTCAATCAGCAGGGGAGTTGACCGCTGGCTTGGTGATGCTGCTAAAGAAGAGCATTGCCTCGGAGAAGAAGGCGACCGGTGAAATCCTGTGACTTCGGGAGGGCAAGGCGAAGCTCTGCCACGAGATCGACCTGTTGAAGGAGAAGAACGCCGGCTGGAAGAAGCTGCAAGAGAATAGTAGTTCCTTGATGAAGATGTTGCATGCCCTCGTCATGGAACAGAAGGAGGAGTTGGTGAAGCTCCACATCGAGCACCCTGCTGCTGTCAAGGTACGTAATGCGGCCATGGAACATATGATGAAGGCTCGCGTCGAGAAATCCCGCGTCATGGACAGAATGAAGAAGATGGCGGAGGAGACGCACAAGGAGATGAAGGTCGTGGAGGCGATGAAGAAGCAGTTACGAATCTGCGGCGAATTAGATCATTTGGGGTGATAATCTTCCTTCTTCTTTTGCTATTGTGTTTCATCTTTTGCTTCGGGTGTTTCGCCGCACGTGTCATGTTCTCTGCGAGGCATGAATAGAACAATGGTTTTTGTTTTCTGAGGGAATGGATAGAACAATGCTAACAATGAGATGACTAGCAAATTAGATCATTTTTTATCACCATATGGCACTGGGCTGCCGAGTTTCGTGCTCCTCCGTCGTAGTACTACTCCAGTGGAAAACTTGAGTATACCGCACGGTTCTTTGCTTCTCCTCGATCAGGTCATCGACGCATTTATACAAGCAGTCAAATCACAAGGCCCCGCCTTCCAGTGGTAATGAGCCGTCAAATCACAAAGGCCCTCGCCTCTCGTGAAACCGACCAAGCTAGACTGCCCCACTCTCTAGCCTTTTAAAAATGTATACTTTTGTACAGCAGTAGTATCGATGGATTGCGCCATGGACAAAAACTTGAAATTAAAAAAAGGTGGTACATATAGAGAGCGCTCGTTGCCAAATTATGCATATAGTACTATTAAAAAGGTTAGTCACAATAATGGTGTCCAGCACAACCCACCCCTCAAATAAAACTAAGCACCCTGGAATTCTTTGACAAAACTAAGCACCCTGAAATTCTTTGACAACTAAACTGCTGGCTATATGATGTTGGCCATATATATTGTACGTATATAATGTGAAGAAACGAGTGGTAGTACAACAAGAAGAGTTAAAGATGAAATATAAGAAATACTAGTATGTACGTACTTAAGAGTTAAAGTAACAAGAAGAAACATAACATAGTTCTGCTGGGGGCTCAGCACAACACACCCCTCAAATTAAATTAAGCACACCTGAAATTAAACTTTGCAACTATTTTGGTAGACACTGCATTAGAACCACCATGAGCAACGACACTGCCACCTTACTCGGACTCCTCGTCCACATCCTCGACTTCATCCTTGTCCCTCTTCCTCTTGGCTGATACTTCTTTGCTTGAACCGCCAACTTGGCTGTTGCTCTTCATCCAACCCTTGTAGATATTGAAACAAAGGTAGCCATCCATTGCAGCGTAGTGGATGTGGTCTATATCTAGTACATTCTGCTGCCATGCATGACGATGAAACGTGTAATGAGGTTTCTCTAGTTTATGGTACGAAGGATGAACCATGGCTCCTGCCAGGGTCAGCATAGAGGGCTGACGAGAGGGCACCAGCCGATTCTTCTGGAGGTCGAAGGGGTTGCCTACAACGAGGCCTATCCGACGCAGGACTTCTTTGTCGTTACCAAAGTCTACAGTAACGAATTTGACTAGGTTGCTCTCGAGGAAGTCCTTAAAATCCTGGCACTCAACGTCAACATGGCATATGTGGTAGACCAAGCATAAGTCATGCACGCAAACCTGGATCACGGCGGGCTTCTTCCTCTCTTCGTCCTTTCGATCCTTCTCTCGTCCCACGACTGTGGTGTACTCAACATCTAGCCCAGCGACCAACTCATCATCTGAGTCTTCGAACATGCGTCTGAAGCGAGAAAGGCATCCTTTCACCGTCGCGGAAGAACGGGTGTAGATGACGTCGAACTCATCGCCGGTGATGGTTCTAACCTTGTACTCACCACCGATCGGGGAGATTTGGGACGCCATGGATTTGGGAGGAGGGTTAGGATTAGTGGAACTGCCGTAATGTGAATGGACGGGACGACTAGGAGCGAACCGTCGTAGTATTAAAGGACGTGCGGGGACGAGTAGGAGCGAATCGCCGCGTCGAGCAAATCGACAGGGTAGTGGCTTTCCATTCTCCCATGATCACGGGATTCCGAGAGCCCTTGGATCTGAGATCGAACGGTTGCATGGCGTGATTCTGGACCTATGGGTGAATATCATATCTTGGAGGGTTATTCTGTAAATTTTCAGCAACTTAGCATGTGACCGTTTGATCTCAGATCCAAGGGCTGCCAGCACCCCGTATCATGGTCGCACCTACCACGACCGTCGCGTCGCGCCTTGGTCGCGCTTCTTGAGATTTAACATGGTGCGTTAGGCTATCTGATGTTGGCATGTCATACATAGTCATCACTTAGTCACTTATACTACAACAAGGTTAGCTATAAGGTTAGTCATCACTTAGGAGAAAATTTTACTACTCCCTCCGTTTACTCCTCGTCCCTACTACGTACTTTGGTTAGTACTCCCTCCATTTACCTATACAAGGCCACTATAAAAAAATACATTTTGCATCTATACAAGGCCACAAATAATAATCGAGAAAAAAGTTACTACTCCCTCCTTTCCATCACAAGGCCACAGTACGCTCGTAGTTTGCATTAATTAGAATGAATGCATGAATGACCACTAAATTTCCATGAACTTGTACATGCATTGGTTAGTTTCCTCTTGACACTGCTTGCGTCGGGTGATCTAACGCACCTCGAAATCCAACATGTAATGGTACTACTACTAGTATAGTAGAATTGAGACTTATCAAATGGAAAAACGAATATTTTTTAGATGAGCCCTATAAACCCTAGTGGGTACGTACTCCATAAAAACATTTTTTTCCAAAACTAAGTCGCTCCCTTTCATGAATTCTGTAGTATACTCCTCCATCGACGCTCCCTTTCATGAATTATGTACTTCCTGTCGCCGACATGTGGGACATATTGCAACCGAGTCGACGTGTCAAGCACCAAATAACAGTGCAGAACATCAGGGGGGACGCACCCCACTCGTACCGGCCCAGTAGTAGTAATGACCAATGAGACGTCAAATCACAATGCCGCACCTTCCCAGACGGACGAAGCAACCATTACTTCACACTTCGGTTTGACATCATCTCAAACCACGTACTAGTATTTCTTCTGCCCCAAGAGGGACACGCGCATCGCCTTGGTACATCATGACACGTGGGACCGCATGACAGGCCATGCTCCCCCGTCGATCGCTAGGTAAAATCACCTCATTTATACTATACTTCCTCCATATCGGTTTACTACATGGCATGCACGTCGTTCTAGGTTGAGAATTTAACTGGCTATATATATATGTGATGAACAGTACTCTAGCCTTTTAAAAAATGTATACTTTTGTACAGTAGTACTATCGATGGATTGCGCTATGGAGCAAAAACTGAAATTTAAAAAAAAGGTGGTACATATAGAGAGTGCTCGTCGCCAAATTATGCATATAGTACTATTAAAAAAGCTAGTATGTGCTTAATTGGGGTGCTAAATTCTATTAAAGAAATACTAGTAGTATGTACATACCAAGAGTTAAAGTAACGAGAAGAAACATAACATAGTTCTGCTGGAGCTCAAGCACAACACACCCCTCAAATTAAACTAAGCACCTGAAATTAAACTATGCAACTAATCCGGTAGACACTGCATTAGAAGTTTAGAACCACCATGAGCAACGACACTGCCACCTTACTCGGAGTCCTCGTCCACGTCCTTGACTTTGTCCTTGTCCCTCTTCCTCTTGGGCGATACTTCTTTGCTTGAACCGTCAACTTGGCTGTTCTTCTTCATCCAACCCTTGTAGATATTGAAACAAAGGTAGCCATCCATTGCAGCATAGTGGATGTGGTCTATATCTAGTACATTCCGCTGCCATGCATGACGATGAAACGTGTAATGAGGTTTCTCCAGTTTATGGTACGAAGGATGAACCATGGCTCCTGCCAGGGTCAGCATTGAGGGCTGACGAGAGGGCACCAGCCGATTCTTCTGGAGGTCGAAGGGGTTGCCTACAACGAGGCCTATCCGACCCAGGACTTCTTTGTCGTTCTTAAAGTCTACAGTAACAAATTTCACTGTTTTGTCCTCAAGGAAGTTCTTAAAATCCTGGCAATCAACATCGGCATGGCATATGTCACTACTGGAATCAGCTAGTTTGCCATCTGCGCGGCTCTTTGCCGTCCGCTTATGACGGTAAAGAAGTCTTTGCCATCAGCCGACAAAAGCGACGGCAAAAGCTTGGCCGATGGCAAAGACTAAATTTGCCATCAGCCAGTTCTTTGCCGTCCGCTAGCTGACGGCAAAGATTCTTTGCCATCAGCTAGCGGACGGCAAAGAGGAGGGGCCCCACCGACGAGCTGCAAAAAAAAACCTATCGGCCCCCCTCTTTGCCGTCCGCTAGCGGACGGCAAAGAGCAAGAAGGCGGACGGCAAAGTTTGGCGGACGGCAAAGAGAGAGGGCCCCACGTAACGTTAACGGCGCGCCCCACACCCCCCTCTCTCTATCTCTTTCAGTCACCGCCGCCCCGTCGCACCAACCCCACCGCCGCCCCAGCGCCCCCGCCGTCCCCCACCCCACCGCTGCCCAGCGCTACCCGCCTCGTCGGCCCCGCCCGTCTCGCCCCAGTTCTTCCCCGACCGACCAGCCCCAGCCCCGCCCCGGTGCCGTCGCTCCACCGACCGCCCGCCCGTCGCCCGCCGCGCCCAGCCCCGGCCCGGCCCCACCCCGCCTACAGGACCGGCTGCTGCCCTTGAACCGCCCGCCCCCTCCTCCACCGCCACCTCCTCCACCGGCCAGTGAGCTCTACCTCTCCTTTTTTTTCTGTTTAGATTTATGTTTAGGTTTATGTTTAGTTTAGATTTAGTTTTAGTTTTAGGTTTAGGTTTAGTTTTAGTTTAGTTTTAGGTATAGATTTAGTTTTTCCTTTTTTCTTCTGTTTTTTAGTTCTAGGTTTATGCTTAGATTAGATTTAGGTTTAGTTTTAGGTTTAGTTCAGTTTTAGGAAAGAAAAGAAGAAAGAAGAAAAAACAGGAGAGGAGGAGAAGAAGAAGAGGAAAAAGGAAAGGAAGAAGAAGAGGAGGAGGAGGAGAAGAAAAAAGAAGAAGAGGAAGAAGAAGAAGAAAAAAACAGGAGAGGAGGAGAAGAAGAAGAGGAAAAAGGAAAGGAAGAAGAAGAAGAGGAGGAGGAGAAGAAAAAAGAAGAATTGAGGAAGAAGAAGAAGAAAAAAACAGGAGAGGAGGAGAAGAAGAAGAAGGAAAAAAAGGAAGAAAAGGAAGAAAAGGAAGAAGAGGAAGAAGAAGAAAAGGAAAAAAGACCCCGACCCGGCACCCCGACACGACACACCCCGACCCCGAGACCCCGACCCCGACACCCCGACCCCGACACCCCGACCCCGACACCCCGACCCCGACCCCGACACCCCGACCCCCCGAGCCTGACCCGACACTCCGACCCCGAGCCTGACCCGACACCCTGACACCGACACGGCACCCCGACCCCGAAACAACACCCCGACACCGACACGGCACTACCCCGACATCGACACGACACCCGACCCCCGACCCAAACAAAGACCCGAATTCCCTACACCATCAAGGCAGCTCCAACTTATTTCAAGACGCATGAACTGGTATGTGGTTTGCTTCATGATTCATGCAATTCATTCATCATGCTAGCTTTAACCCTTTAATTACTAATTTACTTTGTTTCTCTCTTTCAGGCACGCTACCATAAGGAGGATAATGTGCCAGAGGTGTACGACCTGTATGCCATGGCCCACAAAGGCCCTTACAAGAAAGTCAAGGCATTCTCTCCGTCTGACCTCGATGATCCAAAGAACTTCACCAACATCTCATCCCACGAGAAGCTCGTGCAATATAGAGATCAAGGGAAGGCGAGGAAAGGGAAGGACTTCAACCCGAGCAAGGGTCCCATTGATCTGAGCTGCTGATGATATCCGGTAAAGGAGGTACCATGGCGCCTCCGCCATGGGAGATGGACTTATCCGTTGTCCTATGACTCTCCGGAGATCAAGGCGCGCCAGTCGAGCTCCGCTCCTGAGATAAGGCCTCGTGAACGGCCAGTCCAACTTGCCATCAAGGTTGTTATACTTACTCAGCTATCTTTCTCCATTGCATTGTGTGCGCTTCCATCAATGATTACAAATGGTCATGTGAGTGGTGTTGCAGGCTGCTATTCAGAGTGAGAGAGATAGAACGGAGAAACTTCTGGCGGAGGCGGCGGAGAGGCAGCGGGAGTTGGAGGAGAAGACGACAAAGATGTTGGAGGAGGAGAGGGCACGGAATGACATGCAGGCAAGGGCCATGTACGAGCTCCTTGTGGTAAGTTCATTCTGCAGACACTTGCTAGTCTTAACATTTGAGTCTCATTACTAACTAGTATGACTCTGTTGTGAAAACCAAATGTGCGATCTGTGCGAGAAGTCCGTCGATCGCTCCGCGATGCCGTGATTGCTCACAGGAGCACGGTGAGTTTAATTTGAATGCACATTACTTGCTAGTCTTAACATTTGCGTGTCATAATGCTAATGAGACATTGGAAATGATCTTTGGTGCAGCTTAACTCCAGAAACGCATCGCACAATCCTTCTCCAGCTACCGGCGCGAGCCAGCCCGCTCATTCTCCAGCTACCGGCGCGACCCAGCCCGCTCCTACACCTCCGTGATCACGGTAAGTTTCTCTAGTGTTTTGCTTAACAAATGCATAAAGACCTAGACTTAGCTTTATTTCCTCCAATATGCTTACCATAATGACCTAGAGTTAGCTTCTTTTCCTCCAAAATGACTCATTTCACCATGGTTAGCTCCAAATGACCCATTTCACCTAGGTTAGCTCCAAAATGACCCATTTCACCTAAGTTAGCTCAAAAACAATCCATTTTACCTTAGTTAGCTCAAAAACGTGGCATTTCACCTTAGTTAGCTCATAAACGACCCATTTCAACTAAGTTAGCTCCAAAATGATCAATTTCACCTAGGTTAGCTCATAAACGACCCATTTCACCTAGGTTACCTCATAAACGACCAATTTCACCTAGGTTAGCTCATAAATGACCCATTTCACCTAGGTTAGCTCATAAACAACCTATTTCACCTAGGTTAGCTCATAAACGACCAATTTCACCTAGGTTTGCTCATAAACGACTCATTTCACCTAACTTAGCTCATAAACGACCCATTTCACCTAGGTTTGCTCATAAACGACTCATTTCACCTAACTTAGCTCATAAACGACCCATTTCACCTAGGTTTGCTCATAAACAACTCATTTCACCTAGGTTTGCTCATAAACCACCCATTTCACCTAGGTTTGCTCATAAGCCACCCATTTCACCTAACTTAGCTCCAAAATGATCCATTTCACCTAGGATAGCTCATAAACTACCCATTTCACCTAGGTTAGCTCATAAACGATACATTTCACCTAAGTTAGCTAATATATGGCATATACTTCTTCTTCTAGTCTTCTTCTTCTATTCTTTTTCTTCTAGTCTAATTCTTCTTCTAGTCTTCTTTTTCTAACTTTCTTATTTGTCATTTTGCGGGTTTCATTCACTTCACGGAAGCCAGACTTCCTATGATGGATTGCTTGCTTTTTCCTATTTTTTCCTTTGATGCACTTCTTGTATTCTCGCTTCGCTTGCTATGATGAAACTTTGCATATTGTAATATGTATGGATCGATGGAACTATGTGCAACCTACTATGTATGTATGGATGGATATATATGTCTTTGGATATTTATTATGTTGGATATATATGTGCTGGATACTTATGTGATTGATATATATGTGCTGTGAATTTTTTGTTGTGATAATTGTTGGATATAAGAAAAACAGAACAAAAAAGAGGCAGTGCAGGCTCTTTGCCGTCCTCGGCGGACGGCAAAGACCCCTTTGCCGTCGGTGGCAGACGGCAAAGGAGGCACGTATGCGCCACACATGGTTCTGGGATGAACCATTTGGTCAATTTGCCTACCGCGCGGACGGCAAAGAAAAGCTGACGGCAAAGAAAAGCGGACGGCAAAGAAAAGCTGACGGCAAAGAAAAACGGGCGCTGACGTATTGTTGACGCCACCGGCGGACGGCAAAGAGGCCCTAAATTTGCCGTCACGGGCGGACGCAAAAACCGCCGTTAGCCGCCTAACGGAGTAACGCTGGCGGACGTGCAACATTTTGCCATCCCCCCTCTTTGCCGTTCGCCGCTGTAGGCAAAGGGCTCTTTGCCGTCCGCCGTTCGTAGCAGACGGCAAAGGACCTGTTTACCGTCCCTGGCTTTGCCGTCACTGTTTGCCGTCCGCGGCGGACGGCAAAGTGGTTTGCCGTCAGCCATCCATGCCTTTGCCGTCCGCCATGGCAGACGGCAAAGTACTGGATTCCTGTAGTGTGTGGTAGACCAAGCAAACATTATGTATGCAAACCTGGATCACGGCGGGCTTCTTCCTCTCTTCGTCCATTAGATCCTTCTCTCGTCCCACGACTGTGGTGTACTCAACATCTAGCCCAGCGACCCACCCATCATATGAGTTTTCGAACATGCGTCCGAAGCGAGAAAGGCATTCTTTCACCGTCGCGGAAGTACGGGTGTAGATGACGTCGAACTCATCGCCGGTGATGGTTCTAACCTTGTACTCACCGCCGATCGGGGAGATTTGGGACGCCATGGATTTGGGAGGAGGGTTAGGATTAGTGGAACTGCCATAATGTGAATGGACGGGACGACTAGGAGTGAACCACCGTAGTATTAAAGGACGTGCGGGGACGAGTAGGAGCGAACTGCCAGCGTGCAAACGGCAGGGTAGTTGCTTTCCATTCTCCCATGATACGGGCTTCCGAGAGCCCCTAGATCTGAGATCAAACGATTGCATGGCATGATTCTGTACCTATGGGTGAATATCCTATCCTCGAGGGTTATTCTGCAAATTTTCAAAAACTTAGCATGCGACCGTTTGATCTCAGATCCAAGGGCTGCCAGCAGCCCGTATCATGGTCGCTTCTCTCGCGCGGTCGCTCCCTTGGAGATTTAACACGGTGCGTAAGGCTATCTGATGTTGGCATGTCATACATAGTCATCACTTAGTCACTCATACTACAACAAGGTTGGCTATAAGGTTGGCTATAAGTGTATTTTTTTACTCCTCTCTATCTCTTTCTTCGTACTCCCTCTGTCCCATAATATAAGAACATTTTTGAAACTAGTGTAGTGTCAAAAACGTTCTTATATTATGGGAGACAGGGAGTACTAGTATTTATTGCATTTGCCAAGGAGTGACCTCTTCCAATGAAATGGTGTTGCTACTTTTGCTTCAATTAATTAGCTATAGACTCAAAATTGTCTTTTCACCTAGGTACACGATCTTAGCACCGTTTCTTCCTTGGGTCACCAAACTAGTCTCTCTCTTCTTGATTAACTTGCCACATCCGACTTTATGCCTATGTGGCAAGCTTAAGCACCTGTAGGAGCAAGTAAGTACAATAGTGCGCTTTACATGGCATTTTTTTGCATATGTGGAGGAAAGAGAGGCAAGGAAAAAGTGAAGAAGTGGGCTCTCATGCAAGAGCCAGCCTCTACTACATGGTGGAGCATTGGGAGAGGCGCCTGTATGGAGGTGGTCAAGAATCGGGAGACTCACGCCGGTCATAGCGCCGCAGTTAAAATGATAATGGCAAGTCAAATCACGGGGGCCCACCTGTCCAGCAGTAACTCGCTGTCAAATCACACCGCCCTATGTTTGCAGCAGCCTACTCCCTCGTCTTCTCGCATCTCTGTCGAACCAACTAGGCGGAACTGCCCCGCCGCCTACCGTGCAGGAAAAGCCCCACCCTCGACTTTTGAATAGTATACAGTATACTAATTTTGTATCCATGGATTGCGCCCGCGCCTTGGAGCAAAGCGTCTAGAAAACGGCGATACACATGTATGTAGTATACAGCACGCCCGTCGCGTTCGCATCACACCCCAGACGGTCGGTCGGTCTGGCACGCTACTCTCCGAATGGAACGCGCGTCATATTGCGTTCGCACACACATGTGGGACGACAATTGAGAACCGACCATAGGCACACTCCCCGGCCCCGCAAGTTGGGTGACTTAATAGAAGAGGGAGACGAGCGATAGTACTAGAGAAGTGTTGTACTACGTTGGTGCCTGGACGATCCCTGCAAGACACGGAAGATCAGTTCATCCATGCATGTGACCAGACTCCAGCAGACACGCCTGGATTGGTTATCGTCTACATATCATGCAGGCTGTGTTGTACATGGCTGTAGTTGTGGTGAGAAATCTAAAAAAAGGTTTCTTTACATCTCGCAAAAATAGGTGTCATGTGCTTCGGATCACTGTGAGGGTTAAACAGCGACAACTGAGTTGGGCTAGTCATTGGGGGCACTTGCACGAACAGTGACTAGTCGGCTGCCATCTAGGTCAAGCCGGCTATGTTAATTAGGACATCTATCGACGGACCCCTTTTCTACGAGTTTATCTTTAATTTGAGCTTTGCTCCTCGTCTAGTTTGTCCGTCGGTATTCATGTTGTCTCCTTTGGGCAGTGAGGCTATGATTTCTTGTCATGTGGCATTTTTTCGTGTTATATGTTATAATCCGGCGCTTCAGATCAAAATGACGACAACTGCGCCTCCGGGCCACGTGCATGAAGACTTCTCGACAGTCATTGACGAGGTCAAGCCGGCTCCGGTAGACAAAAGAAAACTAAGTACTACTCCACTATATAGGCAGGAGCCTTCGCGCTTGCTTGCTATTGTTGCTCTCTTCACACTGTCTCAGCGTCTCCAGATCTAAACACGACAGCGGTGGCCACACACTCTCCCTCTCTCTCTATGCTCACCGTTGGTCATAGATCCAGGCGGATCCTCTCCGCCGGGGAAGGTGAGAAGGTGCAACGTTCACGCGGTCGTCCTCGGCGACGGCTCTTACCCACTGCTAGGCGCGTCCCGATCAGCCTGCCTTGCCGTTCTCTCCCAAGCACCGCTGGCGAGGGAGGGCCTCCGACTTCTTCTTCCTCGCTACCATAGTGTGGGCAGATCCGGCCTCCCGCCGCCCACCTAGCAACATCCCGGCGACCATCGGGTATAACTTCCTTCGAAACCGGCCTTGCTCTACTTCCCGAGCTCCCGACGTTGCTGCATTTGTATCTTTTACTATTTCTCAGGCGCCCTCGTAGATAGGATCGATCGGCTGTTCGAAAACCACCTAATTTTTTTACGTTTAAGAGGTAAAACTAGTTCATGCACTCGAATCTAGTACTACTTGGTTCAAACAAGGAAGAAAGGGTGTGGCGGGTGGGGGAGGATTTGTTACCTGAATCTAGGACTTGGTCAAAAGAGGAAATAATGGGGGCGAAAAGTAGCAGAGACTGGCTATCCAACTGGTCTCTAGGTCTAATAGGGAAATAAAGGGAAACGCAGTACAAACTCAATATAAACCCGATCTATTGGTTGAAAAAGGAAAGAAAGTGGGGACTGGGGGACAAGTCAACAGAGTAAGTCCAACACTAGATTTGCTAGCCTCACACAGTATAAGGTGGCTATACCGAACAAAAATGGGACCAACCGGATATCCTGCTCGATGTTTGTTGCCCGTGCCACTCTTATGTAATGCCACTTTGGTAAAATGTAGCAATCGACTTTGTTAAAAGTAAGGACACGTTAAACCAATGTTGTTTTCAATGTAATGCCTCGATAATATGAATCAATGGCACTTCTTTACATGTCCTGCTAAAATTTCCCATTAAGATAAGTTGTTTCTTTTTGTTAGAAATGCAACTGTCCTGGTCCGCCTACTCTCCCGTGCCCAAAGTAATGTCATATTTAACAGTTGTCATAGTTAATCCTAATGCCCACACTAATATCTAGCAATGCCACTGCTTTAGAAATTGCTACTGTCCTTGTAGGATTACCATTCAGATAAGGAACATGCTTATTTTCATTTGATGCATGTTTCATCACTTGTTAGTCACCCTCCTTTCCACCTTTTTAGTGCAAACAGAGATATACCTTTCACGCTTGATGTTAGTTGAACTTCACAAATGATATCCGAATTATAGTTGAGCATTCCAGGAGCTTCACAACCAACCTTGATGTTGCTCAATTTTATTGCAACTAATGAAGAAGAAGCTCTGTGGGTTTCGTTTTCTGATGGAAATGGAACCGGGGCTGGAGCCCTTTTCTTAAAAAAATGAAGAAGCTGCTAGCTAACGGGACATTGCTTCATTTTAGGTGAACTGCGCCAAAAGGTCCCATGAATTGAATCATCCATGTTGGTGACTGAAAGAGCCAGCTTCAGCATCCCAGTCTAAGCACCCCCGGCCTCCATCCTTGCGATGCACGGTACACCTTGTTTGCCACCTGCTCGACCCTAGTGTCACTGATATAATGAAGTAATAATACAGTTAAAATAGAGCGAGTGTCATCTCTATCATTTCATTTCCAATGTAGATAAAGAAAGTGCTTCTCTTTGTTAAAGTATGTTTCATCAACTAGTCCCATTGTTAATGTTTAAGCGTTTACGCAAACCGGGTGCTTAATTTTAGTTGATATGTACAAAAATAGAGATTTGAATGTCTCAAGGCGCCTCCTTGTACTACCACTGTACACTGATGTTCATCACTGGCAGAAGGTGTATCTGGGAGACTTGGGACGATGTCCAGTATGAGGTGTACCATATGAGGCGTCGCAGGGCCCGTCTCGCCCTCATAGCATGGCATATTATGATACTATCACAATATTTTCTTCTATTTATTTTGTGTGTTTCATCAACTAGTGCCACTATAATGTAAATCACGCTTTTTCATTATCTGTGCAAACAGGGTTATTCAGCTGCATTTTGGTGGAACTGCACAAATGTATGTATATATGGAACCGGCATATATGCAGAGTGTGAGGTGTGCCAAGTAAAAATTACCGACACCAACCATGCTGCATGCACGCATTGGCATCCACCACCACCAGTGGGATGTGTGGCGCTCTCTGTGGACGGATCTTTCTCGCAGCAAATCCTCTAACCAAATACTAGTAGCTTATATTGGCAGTTTTCTAGGGAGTACTCTTTTCTGAAAGTAGCACCAAACTAATTTTCTTTATTTGTACACTGTGTCACAACTTTGATCCAAAGGTCCAGAGCTATTTTAGGGTGATTGGCATAGTACTCGGAGACTCATTGTAAGCATGATTTTCATTAGTTGTCACACTGATTGTAAGCATGAGAAGGTGGAAGATTAGGTTAGTGCGAAGCTTACCTTAAACCCTACCGCCGCCGTTGAAATGAGCCGAGCATCGAGGGAACCGTGGAGAATGGCGGGGAAGCGACGTCGCGCCATCCGGCCTCCTCTTGCGGTGGGAGAACGGATACTCATGTGGCTCCGGCTAGATCTGCACCCCCACGAACGACACACCATACTCGATCGATTCGTTATCCTCTGGGTGCTCGACCTTCAACCTGTATGCCCACCACCTCCGCCTGACTGTCGCCTCGGGCAAATCTATCTACTCCATCGCCCATAGGAGATACTCGATGAACTCGGAGGACTGCGGCGTGACTGCCGCCGAGGAGTACATGTACATCACCGCCCTCATCGCCGCCATCTCGCTCTTTCGCATACATTGCCACATGGCCCGCACCGTCCTTGAAATCTCCCACTCATTGTCAAACCAACTAAGGATCTCCTTCAACCTAGATAACTTTGCCTGGTCGCCGCCGGTGATCTGCCCGATTCGCTACTGCATCCTCTCCATAGATGTCCTTCTGAGTGGTCCGGTGCTAGCTTTGGAAGATGGGAGGAGAGATGGTGGTCTTTCAATAGAGAAGAGGGAGAGGCGAGACGGTGGTTTTGGAATGGAGATGATGGACAGGAGAGGAGGTGGTTTTGCAATGGAGAAGATCAGAAGATGGAGAGGCGAGACGGTGGTTTTGGAATGGAGATGATGGAGAGGAGAGGAGGTGGTTTTGGAATGGAGATGATGGAGAAGAGAGGAGGTGGTTTTGCAATGGAGAAGATCAGAAGAGGGAGAGGCGAGACGGTGGTTTTGGAATGGAGATGATGGAGAGGAGAGGAGGTGGTTTTGCAACGGAGAAGAGGGAGAGGAGCGTGCAGCAGCGATTTAGGATTGGGCGAGAGGGCCGGCGCGCTGTGACTGGATCAAAATCAAAATCAATTTACCCTTCAATTAAGAAAGCGACCCCACATTAACTAGTCTCCCTTTTATTCTGGGTCATAATTGACCATGATTTTCGCACATAAAATATATGTTATACGTTGCAAAAATAATATAATTTGAAACTACATTCAGATATGAACCAAACGATACAATTTTTGGTGACATGCATTCACATTTTGCTTGTCAAATAAGATGCGATGGTCAAACTTTGACCCAAAATACGCAAAAAAACAAAAAATACTTCCAAGACCAGCGCCGCTCTTCCGCTCTTCTCCTCTTAAACCACCGCCGCTCCTCTCCTGTTCCAATCTAAATCCAGCGCCGCTCCTCTCCTCTTCCATTTCAAAACCACTGCCCCTCCCCTCTTGTTCTAGTCCAAAACCAGTGTCGCTCCTCTCCCATTCTAATCCAAAACCAGCGCTGCTCCTCTCCACTTCCATTCAAAAACCACCGCCGGCGAGTGAAGGTGCTGTGGAGAAGTAGATCGATGGAGGAGTACAACCGATATGTGAGGATCGCAGACGGCGACCCTGTGAAGCTAGCTAGGATGTTGGAGATACAGTCTTGGTTTGACAACAAGGACCAACTAGCGGCGACGGCGACATCCATGGCCAAATATCTGCAACAGAGCGAAAAGGCGGCGATACTCCCGGAGGGAGTCACGCCGGAGTACATAGAGCTGCTCCTCTGGGCCATGGAGCAAACAGATTCACCGAATCCGATCATGAGGGAGCGGTGGTGGGAGTATCAATCCCAGATGGAGCATCCACCAGAGATTGAAGGATCGAGCATCTACATGGTGCCGTTTGTGAGGGTGTCCTGTCAGAGCGAGCCGGTGGAGTCTTCGTCGACCGAACCCAACTGCAAGAGGAGAAAAGCAGTTGGCCCGACGATGTTTCCCCGCCATCGTCTCCCTCGCCGTTCACATCGTCTCACGGGGCGGCTGTCTGCCGCCAAGGAATAGGAGGGGGCTGCCCCCCCCCCCAGCCCAATAGTCGGGCAGGTTGTGAATTGTCAGGAGGAGCTTAGGGTTGTCAGTATTTGCAGGTTGTGAATTGTGTTTTGTGTTGTGTATTTTGAGAGTAATTCCAGATATGAATGTCTTTTGAATTTCAGATTTGCAGTATTGACCATATGAAGAATTTTATGAATTCTAGAGATCTATTTTTAGCACTTCAAAAAAATGTAGTTTCATAGGAGTATAAAAGTGCAGACGAGAAGAAACTGCAAGTTTCAGTTTCAGATAATAAACTACAACTTTTAGAGGCAGAGCATTTATATTAACACGGCCTTTTCAAACAGGGTTAGCATCATGTTGGAAGTTTTATTCATGGTCGAAAATGGAACTACCAGAGCACATCTTCATATGATGCACAGTCAAAATGCCCACACAATGTCAAGTGTGCGAAACACAGAGAAAACGAGGGACGAAGTTTTGGCAAGTGTTGGACGTGGTTTTGGGCTGCCCCGTCTAGGCTTTCAATTTTAACATGTGCAGCCCACGACCTCGGATGGGAGGGCCTGTTTGTATTTTCTTAGGGCCGTCATCTATCGACCGGCCTATGGACCTCCCATCCGAGGTTTTATTTTTGGCAGCCCAATTTATGTCTTTTTTTGAAGAAAACGCAGAGGTCTGTTTTATTTCTATACCTACTAATAAAGCAAGGTGCGTTTCGCCAATTTTTTCATCCGTTCACCGCAACTCTTGATCTATCTCATAAAGATACACGAGGTGGTACTAATCGTAAATCAATTCGCAGTCCAAATAAATTAAAAAAAATTAAGCTGGCTGGGAGGCGCACGGCCCATGCAGCCGAAACGAAGCCACACCAGCGAACATGCCACGGCCCGAAAAAAGGTGGCTCACGGCCCGATGCAAATACATAATGGATGGCACACCAATTCGAACTCACAACCTCTTGTAGAATAATCAACGTCGGGACCAACTGACCCGGCCATTGCTCTGTTATACGCGGTGACATAAAACAGCCTTTTAAATAATCCCGCCTCACTTTCTTACACCAATTCCTCCTAATTTATATACATCTTTGAGTTTTCTCGGTTTCAAGGAGCGATCTCGGGAATCAATAAAGAAGGAAATAAGTACCTAGTAATATAAAAAAGGAACGAGAGAAAAATTAAGAAAATAGATGAAAATAAATGAAGGAAAGAAAAGAGACCCGTAATATAAAGAAGGAAAGAGAGAAAAGAAAGAAGGAATGTGGGATTTCGAAGGAATAAGGAATGAAAGGAAGGAGACACCCACTAATATAAGGAAAGAAACATAGAAAAAGGGAAAGCGATGAAAATAAAGAAGGAAAAAAGGCATGTCGAAAAATAAAAAGAAGGGAAGGACGGATGTCATTGGTTTGTTATAGATAAAAATAGGAAGGAGACATCTGTAATTGATGGAAATTAGAATTAATTAATAATTAATGGAAGGAAACATGCAGGCAAATAAATAAATAAATATAAAATTAATTCATATTAAGTGATGAATTTGTTCGTGAGAATTTAGAATTATGTGTATTTTTGCGAGGAAGAATTATGTGTTAATTCATAGACCACTCGAGAAAAAAATGACACTATGCATATGATTCGTAGGTATTTTACCTGTGGACTCGATTTTTTGATAGAAAAATGCGGGTGTCTCAGGACCGGCTCCATCACGTCGGACGTCATGAAGAATGTGGTGCAGGAGCTAGAGACGGACACCTTTTTCCACTCTTTCCGGGGCTAGGCCCATTTGCGTTGACACCATCAAGATAGAGCTCAGCATCATGGATAGATACGGAAGGCTTCTCTGCTATAAGAAACCCCACCTCGCTCGTTTTGTCACTCGTATACCATATGTTGCGTCCAAATCTTATTTGTGGCCCACAAAAGTTACATTTTTGCATGGAAATTCGAATTTCCTTAATTGGTCACATTATTACAAGTGTTTTGTATATATTTCCTAACTTCCAAGTGAACATTCAAATTTTTTCAACCAATAGGCAATGAATTGTTTACCTACCGAAGTCTTACCATGGCTAGCACATTTTTTTACTACGGAGAATCTAACAAGGTCCATCATCCAGTCACATGAGGGCCTTGATTTGCTTCACTGCTTAAAAGTTACATCAACATTTAGATACATTACAACCGCGCACTTTTTCTGCCCTCTCAGGCCATGAGTGGTTTCGGCCGTCGGATCTCAAGTTTTGGGCAAATCTGGTCGTTGGATGTCCGTCCAAATCCGCGTGGGCTTCATTTGTTGTACAACTCGCGCTACATGGGCTGGATCGCTGCTCCCGTAACAAAATCCATGGTCTGCTGTTCACTGGGCCGACTGGGCCGACGGCCTGTCATAATCCTTGGAGCGCTATGTCGTGCGGCTCGTTTCCACCGGAAGCGGAACTTTCTTCATCGAGAGGAGTAGACCCGGCCGGTCGCTGCGCTCAGAAAAATTAAACATGCCGCGGGGTCGCACGGTTGCTGGTGAGGTCAGATTGCGAATAGCACGGCCTTCCCAGTCGAGGAGAGAGACCATGCCAAACTGCTTCGAGAACCGCACGCCGATGCAGGCACAGATGAAGCGACGCTCGACTCTTGGGTGAAGCAGAGGATTGAAACTGACTCGATGGGGTTAAAGGAGGCAATCAACTATCAGTTACCAGGAGCATTCATCGCGGGTGAAGTGCGCCACTCACCGGTGACAAATTAAGGTGTGCGTTTCTTTTCTCCAACCTGCAGCTGCTTTGGTTCCTTCGTGTTCTGCATGGTGATGTCGACTGTCGTTTGGAGTTGAATTGCCGGTGATTGATTGAGGAAGTAAATCAGACTCCATTAATAACGTTAATCGACGCGAGCCACTCTCCGCCTGCTGATAATATATGGTTAGTTACCAATGCGATTCACGCTCTTCCTACCGTCCACGGGCGTCTATATAATCTCCACCGTCCTGCTGCTCTTTCTTCACTACCCTCACTTTCGCAAAACCTTCTCTGGCAGCCGTAGGAGAAACATAGGTTGCTAATTCGCCTTTCGTGTTCTTCCTGTTGTCCCTTGTTCATACCTCCCCTTTCCCCCTAATTATTCATCTAATGCTAGATTTTCTTTTTGATACTGTTCTTTGTACTAGAAAAATAAGTGTGTGTTCTCTACCTTACAGATCCGATCTCGGTTCTATTGAATTGACTGGTTCTGTTCTGCTGGATACGAAGATTAAGGGGATAGCCATTTGGAAGACGAGGCGCTGATTTGAACTTCAGTTATTTGTTGCCTGAGAGCATCATGTTTCAGTCCTCGCATTTGGCAGTTGCTCAGATTGGTAATGGTAACACTTTGTTGGTTTGCTGCAGTATTCTTTGACAAAGTGCATATTACACTTCAGAGTAATCACTAATTTTTTTTTGTGATCTGCTGCTACTTTATGGCATTTGTGCTTCAAACTCTCAATTTCATATACATAAATCCATGGGAAAATGCTCAACATGACCAGCAGAATATTATTTCTGTAGATAGTCTATTACTCACTATCTGCTACTTTTATTTCTAATCTACTTTAGTGATCTAAACACTCTTATATTTCTTTACGGAGAGAGTATAAAGCAAATTTCATAGGAGACCAGTGTGTATACCAGTATACGTGCTTATGTAGTCTGGACACATAATGACATCAGTGTCCGTGTGTCACTGAGCAAGAGATGCATGTCCTAACGAGAAAGTTTTGATGTCAAATTATTATCCCATTCATTGAACGGCACTTCAATTCAGACGCTAACAATTTCCAGGTTTATGTAATGTGGAAATCTGCAGTAATCATGTTTTTAGTTTTATCTGTTTTACCCCATTTGAACTTTCCTATGCACCCCCAATATGTTTATGTTCTAACCACTGCAGTCCCAGCTGTCTGAAGTTAACCGGAATTTGAAACTCTACTCTGGTACATCAGCATCCGTTTTCATGGTTATGGGATTGGTGTTTGGGTAGGAACAGAAAGCAGATATTTTCAAATATTTAGGATGCCTAAATGCTTGTGAAACTTGATGAATACTGAGATGTGTTTGTCATTTTGCATATCATCATGTAAAGTGCATTGAACTTCAAAACCTAAAGAGGTTTCTTCTTAAGTAAACTCCTGCGGAAGCTGAACTTTATTCCTCATCAGGAATGTAGGTAATTGTTGCTTTTGAAATGTTTATCTGGGAGGCTCCCAAATGGAACTGTACTGACCGAACTATGTTACTGAACTTTTGGGTTCAGTCATATATATAAACTAACCAAGAATGACCTAATGTTTTGGATTTTTTTTCTCATGTTTTCTTGGAAGCTCACACATTGAGTTGTTCAAGGAGTAGGCAGAGCTCTCTTGCGGAAGAGAGGAATCGCCTCCCATGTCGCCTAGGAGGGCTCCCAGGCGATAATGTGGGGCAAGAGGAATCTAGCCTAAGATATTTTGTGCTTTTCTTTTTCACTAGATCTTGCATCAAACAATCATGGCGTGTTCTGTAATAATTTTCGTTGGAGTTAATGGTTTTGCAAGATCTAATTTATTCCACCTAGCACAAACATTATCTGAATGCATCAAGTATTGAATTGAGCAACTGCCCTATGTATATCAATTTTGCATCATTCAGATTTTAGTACAAACATTATCGTAGCACTTTTTCCAAATACCTATATTGTCCTTACAAATAAAATGAATAGGTGAACAACGCTTGCCTTACATCCACATATTGATGAAAATTCTGACCAGTCTATTAAAATGGACGGGCGCAGCAACGCGTGCCATCATGGTCTAGTTATACATATTACTTCAAGACAATCGGTGTTTGCTCCCCAGTGAAGCTCGTGGTGCGTGGGAACGATACATGCATCAAGTGTAAATGAGATAGGGGGGCGCCCAGCATCCTTGAATATATGGATAACTTGTCCATGATTGGCAAAAGTAGCAAAATTAGAGGTGACAACACAGATGGGTCGCTAGGGACGTGCAAGCATTTGTTTCTCCCGTTGCAACGCATGGGCACATTTCCTAGTTTCTATATAAGAATAGGAACGCCAGGTACAACATATGTTTTCCTTCTAACTATATTATATATATTTAAATTATTTTATATGTTATTATATATTATTTTTATTGTCATCATATATTTAACAGATACTTACATATGTAAGAAAACAATATCCCACATCTTATTAACTTATAAAAATAATTTCTTAACAAATAAAATCCTGGATTGTTTTGGCACAAATATCCTACTGATTGATTACAAAAGCTTGGTAAGATTTAAGGAGAAATGTAATAATATCACTTATTATTTAAATATATTTATAACAAAATGCTCAGTCCCTTTTTATTTTTTGATAACATTGCTGGCCCAACCCAACATTATAATTAGAATCAGCCCAGCAAAATCGTGTATTTCGAGAAAGTGCAAATGGCCTGTAATTTTTTAGAAAATAAAATAAATGGGCCGCATGGACGCTACATTAATTGTTCACCCAACCCAGCTAATGGCTGTAATTCAAAAAAAAAATCAAATTAACTGTAAATTCTACCGCGCAAAAAAAAGACTGTAAATTCTGAAAAAATGGGTTGAATACGTGGCACATTTTTGGAGGCTGAAATGTGGGCTAATAGGTCGAAACCAACGCAAGTCGTTGTCAATTTAGTCAACAAATGATTCTGACATGTTAGCCGTTGGATTTAAATCCAACGATCGGCATCCATCTTCAATCTCTCGTCTTCTTCCTCCAGCGCCGCTGGGACCACCTCCCGCCTCCTGCTGCTAGCAGCTCTGCTTAGCACGCCGCTATGAAGCGCTACTCCACCGTTGGCGTGCCATCCTCCACCCTCCACACCTCCTCCTGTTCTTCTCCACCGATCGTCGAACCACACCGCACTAGAACCGCTAACCCTCAGACACCTCTCCGTCTGCGACTCTACTCCCGCGTCTTCCCATCTCCGGCTCGTTGTTGTCCGGGGCCTCGCCGTCGTCCACCACCTTGGATGCGCTCGGCGTGGCGTGGTCAACATGGTCAACGAATGACACCATCGGAAGTAGACTGTGCGTGGAGAGGCTGACAGCTGGGTCCACGGCCGCACACAAGGAAATGCCTCCTTATTACGCGCAAAATAATGAATCCTCCACCTGACATCTGGGACCCACCAGAAGGGCCTCTGTATTTCGCGAAAAAAACGTGCCCCCCGCTGACTTGTCAGACCCACCAGCTATCTTCGCACGCAAGGAAGTGCATCCTTATTACGCATGAAAAAATGAATACTCCCCCTGCCAGCTGGAACCCAGCATACTGGGAGGCTGACTTGTGGGCCTACCAAGTTGACGGGGACGGAGGGCTTTGTCAACTTAGTCAATATGAACGATTCTAGCTCCTGTTACTGTGCAATGTTCATCCAACGGTTGTAGTGCTTCTTCAACCTCTGGTCTTCTTGCTCCACCCGCCCAAACCAGCGCCGGTCGTGTCGCTGCGTGCTCGCTTCTCCGTGGGCGGTCAGTGATGCCGCGGAGGCCTCACCGCCCCCTACTACTCCCACCATTGGCCAGGCCATCCCTCTACTCAGCCACACCCCATGTTATTCTCAAGCGGCAACCTCACAGCCTCACACCGCACGGTGAACCCTCGTACTCCTCTTCGCGTGGGCATCCACTACTGCGTTTCCCCGGCTCCGAGTCGTCCCCTTCCTAGGCCTCGCCGTCGTCCACCGCCGTGGTGCTCTCGGCATGGCATGACAACGTGGTCAACGAACGACTTCCATCGGACGTGGACTATACGTGGAGAGGCTGACAGCTAGGTACACGGCAGCCGCAAGGAAGTGCCTCCTTATTACGCGCAAAATGATGATTCCTCCACCTGACAGCGGGGACCCACCGGACGGGCCACCGTATTTCGCAAAAAATTTCCCCACATTCTTTGGGACCCACCAGCTACATCTTCGCACGCAAGGAAGTGCGTCCGGGCAAAAAAAACGATTCGCCCCCTGACTGCTGGGACCCACCAGCTACATCTTCGCACGCAAGGAAGTGCGTCCGGGCAAAACAAAACGATTTGCCCCCCTGACTGCTGGGACCCACCAGCTACATCTTCGCACGCAAAGGAAGTGCGTCCAGGCAAAAAAATGATTCGCCCATGTGACTGCTGGGACCCACCAGCTACATTTTCGCACGCAAGGAAGTGCCTGAAAGTCGGGACCCACCTGGTCGAAGCGTACGTAGCGTTGTCATTCTGGTCGCGAACGTGTACGTACATACTGGTCATTGTTGAGGCACGCACGTGTCATAGTATAGGCGTTCACGTAGCATGTACACATACGTACAGCGACCAGGGTGCAAGAAAGAAAATACGGCCACGTATGTACATACGGGCAGGGTCTCGAATGCCTACTTGCGCATACGTACGGCCAGGTCTCGTGTACATGGCTGGGTCAGAACAGAGAAACAGCATCGTCGTCATGTTCATGGGGATCCAACCGGCTGGGTCAGAACGGAATGCGTGGTCGTGTTCATTGGGAGGGCTTGGACGGAACAGGCGATGGAAACAAGGCCTGGCGTACCGCACAATAGAGGAAACATACCTCCTATGTTCGGAGTGGGGTCTTGTTGATCGGGAGGGGTGTGGCGTACCGCAAAACGGAGGAAAAGGACCTCCTATGGTTGAAACGGCGGTCCTGTTGATCGGGAGGGGTGTGGCGTACCGCAAAACGGACGAAACGGACCTCCTACGGTCGAAACGGGGGTCCTGTTGATCGGGAGGGGTGTGGGATACCGCAAAACGGACGAAACGGACATGTGTTGGAGCGCTACGGTCGAAATGGGGGTCCTGTTCATCGGGAGGGTGTGGCGTGCGCAAAACGGACTCCACGGATATCTGTTCATCTCCACCGCCGACCTCCTCCACCTCCACGGGCTACCGTCGACCTCCTCCACCTCCACGGGCTCCTATTCATCCAGCCTCCATGCGCGCTACTCCACCGGCCATCGCTCAACCACCCCTTCACGGGCACTCCTCCACCGTCTACTGTTCATCCAGCCCTCCACACCACGGGGTCTTGTTCAACCACCCCTCCACGGCCACCCCTCCACGTCTATTGTTCATCCAGCCCTCCACACCACGGGGTCCTGTTCATCCAGAGGCAATGCCACCGCTCACTGTTCATCCAACCCCCCCCTCCCCCGCAACGCTCACTGTTCATCCAATTGATCGGCTTCAGTTAGCAGTAGTAGCGAACGAATCACTCCATCGGGTCCAGTTAACAGCCATCGATCGATCGCTCGGGTTCAGTAACGCGCACTACTAGGAAAAGGCCTATAGATAGGATTGACTCTAATGGCGCACCGTGGGAGCAGTGCGCCACTACTATATACTAATGGCGCACCTGCCCCAGATACGCCATTAGAGTGGAAGACACTAATGGCGCACCGTGGAGTGGGTGCGCCATTAGTATGAATTTTTTTTCCATTTTCCCATACATACTAATGGCGTATGAGGCCTACAATGCGCCATTACTATATATAACTTCTAATGGCGCACCGTGGACAGGGTGCGCCTCTAGTGTGTATTTTTTTTCCATTTTCCCATACATACTAATGGCGCATGACACCTACAATGCGCCATTACTATATATAACTTCTAATGGCGCACTAAGTAGGCAAGGCGCCATTACTCTAAATTTTGTTTTATTCTTTTTTTGCAAAACTTCTAATGGCGCGCTCTTGATGCGCCATTAGTAACCAGGTTTCTAATGGCGCATGAGGACAGGGTGCGCCATTAGTAACCTGGGACCAACAAGATATTTTGGACAGCCCACACCTACCCACTCACTTTCCCCACTTCATTCCATCCACCTCCTTCTCCAAGATTTCGGCCATCTCCTCCTCCTCACCTCATTTCCACCATAGATTCAACAAAATTAAGTGGTGAAATTACCTATTTTTGATAGGTAAGTAAGGGAAAGCTATCTTCATGATATAGATCTACTTTTTTTCTCCCTAGCTCGCTCCAACAACGTGCACATGCACTTTTTGTGGCCTAGCTAGATCTATGTATGTTTGTGGTGTTGCAAGTGTTTGTGGTGTTGCATATATGTTTGTGTTTGAAGGTACCGGTATTTGAAATATGCGATAGTTGCCAATATTTTGCCGGAATGTTTTGATTCATTTCCGTTTCAGCGAGAATTTTGGCACTATGCATTCTTTTTGGTCCTATTTTTAGGGAAGGTCATGCCAAATTTTTTCTTGGTTCTAACATATCGTTTTGCTCTACCCGCGAGCGACCATGGTCCGCATGATGACCAAGGCATCGTGAATAGGTTTTGAGCTCCGCCAAGGCCGAGATGCTTCAAAAGAACGAGACGGAGATAAGATGTCCATGTTGAAGATGCAAGTTGAAGAGCCTTATTGCGGACCGGATTCCGGCAGGTCTTGGGACCACCGCTCTTGCGTGGTTTCATGGATGGCTATCGGTGGCAAGGTGATGAAGATGACTATCAAGTCGCCCATGGCGGGGCCGGCAAGAAATGAGGAAGGGCAACAAGACAAGTACCACCGTGGCGAGGGCGGGCGAGAAGACGAAGAATCTCCGGACATGATCACGACGGTGATGTTGTACCGATCATCATGTAGAAGATGTCGTACATGATGATGAGGAAGATCAAGACGAAGGGCATGATCATGAAGATGAAGATGCCGGAGCAGACGACGATGGAGGCTGGGTGCAGGACCTCACATTCAAGAGCTGCTTCTCAAGCGGACGGATAACGCAAGAGCCGCCGCCGAGAGAAAGCTGGCTGGATCAACTGGAGATAGACGCGTTACTCCGTTGTATGAAGGATGCAGCCCGAGGATACCGCCGAAAGTAACGCCATGGCTCGAGATGAAGGTAAAACACAAAATGACCGACGATGCTTCGACGAGAACATGTCATTCGCACGAACGCCTTCCCAAGGGGAACAAGTGCCCACCAGTTTCGAGGAGGCGAAGAAAATCGTGTGTCCTCTGGATTTACCGCGACGTGAAATACCATGTGTGCATGAACAATTGCATCATTTATCGGGACGAGCACGCGGAGTCTACCATATGTCCGGTGTCGGCGCCACTCGATACAAGAAGAGGAAGAAAGCTCCTCGAAAATCGGTGTGGTACTTTCCGATCACCTCGCTCAGCAGCGGTATTTCGCGGACCCTAAGGTAGCAAAGCTCCTGCGTTGGCACGCGGATAGGGAGGAGAAGAAGCGAGAAGATGACGCAAATGATCCGGAGATAGATAAAAAGACAAGATGCTAAGTCACCCTAAGGATGCGAGCTAGTGGCAAGCGTTGAACTTCAAGACCCGAATTTGGGAAGGATCCAAGGAACATCGTGGCTTTGGCGCGAGCACCGATGGAGTCAATCCGCTTGGCAGCCGTGAGAAGCACACATAGCACCTGCCTGTGTTTGTGTGGATGTACAACCTTCCCCCTGGTTGTGCATGAAGAGGAAGTACATTCACATGAGTATGCTAATTGAAGGGCCGAAACAACCAGGGAACGACATCAATCAGATCCGGGCTGCTTTGAAGGAGGAGCTAGACACGCTGTGGAAAACGCCACCAATACGTGGGGCGCCGCAGAGAAAGAATATTTCCCTATGAGAGCCGCCTTTGCTCCACGACGGTGCACGACTATCTCGATTACGGATATCTCGCGGGCGTAGTCCACGGATTTTCGGATGCGTAAGGTGCATGGATGACACAACGACGCCAGCTAGATAGAGATCCCGGTCTTGAAAACCGTGTTCATGGGACATCGAAGGTGGCTTCACGACGATGACCCGTGGAGGAAACGCAAGGATCTGTTCGATGGTGAAACCGAACCCAAAACGCCTGTACGAGGAGCGGCGAGGAAATAGACAAGCTGTTGAAAAATTGGAAAGACTGCCCACCGCCGAGAAAGATGCGAAGGCGCCAGAGCCGCTGCTGAAGGTATGGAAAACGAGGTCTGCTTTACGGGACTTGCCGTCTCGAAGATCCACCGTGTGCCTCACAGCCTTGATGTCATGCATATCATGAAGAACGTGTGCGAGTCTCGCTGGTACCCTGCTCAACATGCCGAGAGGACCAAAGATGGGCCGAAAGCAAGGGCGGACTTGAAATCAATGGGCATCGTGCAGAGCTTCACGCTAATGATGATGATGATGATGATGATGATGAGGCGAAGCAGACACGGAAAGTCGTCGCAAAGGCAAAAAGGCCAAGAAGACCGGAAATGACTACCCTCCCGCGTGCTTCACTCTAAGTCGAGGAGATCGAGCAATTTTTCACCGCCTCCTAGGAGTAAAACTTCCTTCGGTTACGCTGGGAAGATAAGCGGATACCTAGACCCAGTGAAGCGAAGTTCAGCGGGATGAAGTCTCACGACCGCCACGTCTTGATGACGCAGATACTTCCAGCTTGTAATCCGTGGGATCATGGACGCGCACGTCCGTGAAACGCTATTTGGCCTGCGGTAACTTTTTCGACGCCATCTCTAAGTCGATTGGCGTGAGGCAACTCGAAGGCTACAGAAGAGATCTTGGTGATACTATGCGAGCTTGAGATGTACTTCCGCCCGCATTCTTCGACGCTATGGTGCATCTGCTGGTCCATATAGTGGAGGATATCATCCAACTCGGGCGACGCTCTGCACAAAGATGATGCCGCTCGAAAGGATGAATGGTGTCATCAAAGGATACGTTCACAACATGTCACGCCCAGAGGGAAGCATAGCCAGGGCTTTTCGATCAAGAGTGCATCTCCTCTCGCACGAATTATCTAGGCATCGAGAACCCGCTGGTCTGCCTGTCAGCAGCACCTCGGCAGGCTCGCTGGATGGGGTCACCATGAGGGTCGCCAAAATGCATGTCGGCCGAGGGTCGACTCGCCGACTTTGAAAGAGCAAACCTAGTCGCGCTACAACACATAGACGTGGTCGATCCTTGGGTGGTAGAGCACAAAACCTTTATTAAGAAGACGACAATGACCGAGGCCAACAGAGGACGGACGGAGATATACTCAAAGAGCACAACTCATGTTTCACGCGTTGGTTCAAGCGAAGCTTCGCCGCACCCTTTACATGAGGATTCTTCCGCGGAAGAACAACTACTATTCGCCTTGTCACAGGCGCCGAGCACAACCTCGATGACCTATGAGGCGACGATATCAACGGCTACACATTCTACACCGAGGACAAGGACATGAAGAGCGATGGTTATCGTAACTCCGGGTAACGATGGAATCCTACACCGTAACGACAAGGACAGATACTACGGAAGGATCGAGGAGATCTGGGAGCTGAGCTACGTTGAGAGAAGGTCCCGATGTTCCGTGTCGATGGGCCAAAACATCATAAAAGAAGACCGTATTTCACCACCATGGTTATACCCGGCCAAATCCAAGATCAAGGGCGCAAACGTCACCGCTAAAAATGAGCCATGGGTACTGGCTTCCCAAGTGGACCAATGCTTTTCATTACCGACCCGCCAAAGCCCACCGTGTTGTCGTGAGGAGAGGCAAAAGGAAGATCATCGGAATGGATGGAGTAGCCAATGAGCAAGACTTCGACAAGCACGGCGACCAAGATCGAACATGACGACGATTTATGAAGTAGCAGCACACACCACAAGAAGAAGCAGGACCACCCTACCTAAAGGACGTCCGCTCCACGTAAGAACTCCGCTTATAAAAAGAAGGGCAAGAAGATTGTGAACAGAGATAGCTAGCTAAGACCGATTGTATTTAAATCGTAGTCTTCATTTCTCGATTGTATTTCATGCATGGACACTTTTGATATCATGAATATTTTTAAATTTCATGGGCACTTTTGAATTCATGAGGACACTTGATCTCGATTCCCCTCCATCTCGATCTCGATCCCCCATCTCGATCGCACTCAGCACCCTCCCCGCCCGCTCCACCCATCGCAACCTCCCCGCCCCACCCATCTTGATATCATGAATATTTTTATATTTTTAAATATAAAAACAGCATTTAAAATGCATAAAAATATTACTGTTATGATTTAAACAAGTTTGAACATATTTAAACACAAATAAATATAAAAACACCATTTAAAATGCATAAAAAATATTGGGGATCACAGGAATCGAACCCAGACCTCCCGTGTGTGTGCTACGTCTTGACCCAATCGGGCTAGTGCGTGGGTTCTGCTGTAGAAAGGGTTGGGCTCTAGATATCGCTCTCGTGGTAGATTAAAACAACATTCTAATGGCGCATCATGAGGTGGTGCGCCATTAGAACAAGAGTACTTATGGCGCGCGGCGTGTGGTGCGCCATTAGAAAGCTTCCTCACCTATTCCCCTCCGCCTCTCTCCCTCTCCCTCGCCAGATCCCCCCTCACAGCCTCTCGCCCCGTCGCCCCGCGCCACCCCCATCGCCGCCACGAGCCAGCAGGAGAGGCAGACGACCCCCCTCCGCCGCGCCCCCTCCCTCGCCGTCCCCCTCCGCTGCCCCGCGCCTCATGATCCCCCTCCGCCCCGCCAAGCCATCATCCCGTCCCCCGCCGCGCCAGGCCGCTCCTCCCCTCTCCGCCCGCGCCCGCCGTCCCCTGCCCAAGGCTCCCATCGCCGTCCCCCCTCGCCCCGCGCCCTCGCCCCCCAGTGATTCCTCCTTCTCCTCCACCCCTCACCCGCAAACCCTAGGGCCATGGGTTTGTCGGTTGCCTTGAGATGGTAGCTGTTTATATGGCACGATTGGTTCTGTTTGTTCATGGTTATTACAATTGATTGATTGATTGATGGCTGTTTGTCGGTTAATATCTAACTTTGGTATTGCCGCCTCGATCATATGTAATGCACCTAGCAAGATTCTTTGATAATGCTTTTCTAAGTATTTAAGGTACAAACATGTTGATCTCGACATACCACATTTGCTCTTTATTGTGTTGCTAAAGGACACCGATGGGTTGTATAGTGCAGGTATATTTACATTCTTTACATTTTGTGATGCCGATGACCGTAGTCCCAAAGTGTTTATTTACCCAAATTTTGTCTTTGGAACTTTTGGTTTTAGATATTGGCACCGATATTTTCATGCCTAATTCTGAACTTGTTCACACATAACTAAAGCTGGTTGTTGTTTGATCTCGTAGCAAATATGACTTGTTTCTTACTCATACTTGACCGGCTTCATACATATGCTTGTCATTGTTGTGTAATATCTTGATTAATTTCCTTTTATTCGGCAGGTCCTGTTGTGTAATATCAGATTACATATCGTAACTTGCAAACAAATCTGTGAAAGACTTGTAAAGTTGCTGGGTTTTGTCTCCGACCATTGTGTCGTGATGAATTTGCAGTACCCCGAGAGGTTCTTGAGTTTGCCGGAATGTCGATTAACTTCCGCTCGGCAAATTGGTACTCCATATGTCCTATTTTCAGCAAAGGTCATGCTGAAATTTTCCGTGAATTTTAGCATGACTTTGCTAAAAATAGGACATATGGGGTACTTATGACTAATGCATGGGCCGGGCTATCTTAGTACTTAGTTAAGTAGGATCAACTGCCCGCCATTCTTGCTGCATTAAATCATAGGTGGCAATAGAGCCAAGTGATTAGGCCCAACTTAGAATTATCCTTAGCATCGATAAACCCTAGATGATAAACCCAACATAGGTGGCAATAGAGCCAAGTGATTAGGCCCAACCCTAAATCATGAGACCATGATCTTGTTCCTTGACAATAACCATCTTTTGACCAAACTTTTTCCTATTTAGAGAGAAACATGGCCCACAACGATGAGGCCGGTGGTTCGGGCGGCAAGCAATTCGGGAGATGTCCCAAGAGTTGGAGGAACAACAACCTCACCGCTATGATGACGCCATGAAGACACCGATCCTGATTACACAACCCCTAGTGGCGCTGGGATGACACCACCGATGGTGCCGCCGAGGATGCCACCATCGATGATGGTGGCGCACACACGATGGCAGCCAACCGAAGAAGCAAAGGAAGGACCGGCGCCAATGCGCTCCGCACCGCTAAGGAGGAATTACTCAAGTGGACTCCGACGGAATCCAACGGAGCCCAAACATATAGTCAAAGGGTACGCGGTTCAGCTCGGGTGCATTCTCCGAACACCGCCTCGATCAACACCGAGAACCTTAGGCATAAGGACCGAGGAATTTGCGCAGCCTCCTCTTCACGAAGCACGAACGATACAAGTTCCCCGACGAATTTGAAAACACACGCCTCTCAGGGAATAGAGTGAACAATGCCGCCCTCACGAAGATGAGCACGGCCCTATCTACTTGGAGAAGCACGGTGAAGAGAATGATTGATAAAGGTGATAGTTATGACAAGATCAAGGCGAAATATCATTTGATGAGCGAAGATGAGTACAAGGAGTTCAAGATCAAGTGCCAGAGCCCCGCAAGCTCCGAATCAAGTCAGTGGGGGAAAGAAATGCGGAGTTGAACTTAGGGAACACAAACTCGGTCCCGCGGTTATAGAGTGGCGGAGCCTATATGGGACAAGGAGGACGCGGAGCGTGCCGAGCAAGGCCTACCGCCCGCTTCGAGAAATACAGCGGTGACAAGCGCATCAGAACTATGTCGGGGCCCGTACAAGGAGGACCCGATAACAAAGGAGCTTACCACGGATCCAAGACCGTGGAGCTTGAGCTTGTTCTCGTAAGGAATACACCCCGCGTAATTAGCTCCATATGGTTGCACTCTAATTAATCACCAATATTTCTAAATGGCTCATGTTCTTTTCGCAGACAATGAAAGCGATGCGCTGGGTCGTCTAAGAGCTCCCTTTCGACACCCCTTTAAATAGGGCGTTGAACGTAATGAAAAAGAAGGATAAGCTCGATAAGCCGACGTCACCGGTCGTGTGGCCGCAAAGGCTTGTCCACAAAATGGGGTCATACTATACCGCTGGTGTGCGGAAGGAGAAAAGGCCAGCTCGGAAAGCCGACGCGCGAGGTTGAAGCACTCAAGGCACAAGTGGCGCGGATTCCGGAGCTTGTCCAAGAGCAAGTGGAACAACAGCTGGAAACGGCTCGAAGCCATGGTGCCTACGCTTGATTCATGGGCTGACGACGTGGATTGCGTGCGGCCAAAGGGTCCTCCCCGGTTCCCAGCTTCATGGCGAACTCGCCTGGCGGCGGCGGCACCATTGGTGTCTCGGCGGCGGCGACATTGGTGTCTCCGCGGCGCGCCATTGGTGTCTCCGCGGCGGCGCCATTGGTGTCTCCGCGGCGGCGCCATTGGTGTCTCCGCGGAGGCGGTATTCGTGTCTCCGCACCGCACGGTATTGGAGCTTAATGCACCGGGTGTCGCCGACCGCACTCGCCAAAGAAGCGCCCCTCCGTCGATTACACGCCGCCGTTGGCGGTGCCTCAACATTAGCCGAGCTTGACGGCATCACGGTAACTAAGCCTCTCGGCCGATGACTTCATCTCTTGCCTTTGATCGGGCATCCCCGATGCCCTACACATGTTTTCGCAGGCACCGCCGACGCCTTGCACTCTTCGCGCGCTTCGTGGGCGCCGAGTTGGTCGATGTCGCCAAGGGCAAAATCGCTCAACCGGCAACCCCATGTTCCACGGTAATCCGATGCCACCCACAATGTATAGGGTTGAAGTGGTCCGGTGCTGCCAGCTGCGACGAGTTGTTACCTCGATTCGACCGCTGGGGCCCACGAAGAAGATGAGATGACCCTCGGCACTTGCATAAACCGCCCTCGCTATGGCCGAAGAGCCGATTCGTTTGGGGCGGGGACACCACCCCACGCATAAGACCGCCATCGTGCCGGGCGCCAAGCCATGGCAAGAACGCAGTAACGCTACCGGACCTGCGGACATCCCTATGGCACAAGATCCGGACAGCCCTATGGCACAGATCCGGACGGCGACGACAACGACGACGGTACATTTACCAAAGTTGACAAGTACTTTGCGAACATGGGTACGCCGACGATTTCTGCGGGCCTCTTTCTCAAGAACCCAGCCAAGACCACCGCGATCTAGCTGGTACGGCGGAGAAATCCAATTGCAACAAGCGCCGTCGGCGTTCAGTTCTCGACACGCCTCCGCCTCCGTTTTCACCGAGCCTCGATAGCTGAGGCGCGAAATATTATCAGCCCCAACACGCTGAAGAAGGCGGTCTGTGAGCGTAACTCGGTCCCATTACAGAGATCAAGAAGAAGGGCGAAACGAAAGACTAACAAGGGCGCCAAAGGTGCGAGCCAGCCGCACCGAAGTTCGATCCGTGCTCGGGGCGGGCCACCTTCACCTAAGGATATCTCGAGGAGGGTGCATGTGGCGGGTAGGGCGATGCTACCGCCAAATAAGCTGAATGCTGCAACCGGTGCTATGCGGAGTCTGCATGACAAAGTTGTTCGATTTTGGAGAAGCGGCGTCTCGAGAGAAGGATGTGGCATACCCGGTTTTCGTGGCTAAGGTGCCGAGAGCAAGGGCTTTGTGGATGGCGACATCGGGGTATGATCGCCCTGCGGTTTGATGACATCTTTGCTATGTTTAACCTTCATCCGCTGCACTACACCTTCGCTCGGCTGTTTTCGCGAGCATGCAGATGCGGATCATTAGAGACAATACCCGGACATCGTGATAGTCGACCCCTTCTACATGCGTGCAAGCACTTGAGCAGCGCTGGGACCGCCAAGTTGCGAGTTCACACCTCGAAGGCGCTATTCGCAAACGCAGATAAGGATAACTTCCTTGTGCCTTACTTTACCGAGTAAGTCATCCCTTAACCGCCCGTAACATATGATTTCTTAGATTTCGATCGTTCTTTTTTCTAACATTCCGTGTTCGTGCGGTGACACACATTGCACACTCATCCTCTTAAGCCCGAAATATTCCATGGCCACGATTTCAACCCGAACCGAACTCCATGATAGACTACACAAATGTGAAGAAAGTTCTTGATGATGTTCTCCCGCCACGCCAAATCTGGAGGCACCTTCACCAGACAGTTAGTAGCACGGCAAGCACATCTTCTCACACAATACGAAGTTCTCTTGCGTCAAGCAGCCGGGCGGTCGAAGGATGCCTACTACGCCCTCCATCACATGCGGCGATCGTAAGGACCATCATCACCTTCGCTACCAGATAATCTCAAAGATTGGGCGCGAGCTTGTCGGCAGTCCAGACGCGACCTCGCATAAGAATTCTTTCGCATCTAGTCGGAGTTTGCGGACATCATCCATCAAGATGTCCTTCATACGTCGGGGCAGTTCTTCCTCGAAATCAACCGTCCAACAAAGAGATAGATGGAATGCTACAAATGCAGGTGACAACGATCGCGATTTCATGACCATCGCGACAGACGGCGGCTTCATCCACGCCCCGTCCGATGAGTCGAGTCGAAAGTAGTGATGTGTAGTTCAAACATTGATTGGCTCATGTTGTAATTAAACTTTTTAATGAATTCGTATGTCTCTTTGGTTTGGACGGTTGTTCAACTTAGATGTAATCGATGCTATTTTATTAGTAGGACCATGAATCGTGCTATTAATGTCTTGCTTTTCTCTTAGATCCTTTTGTTGCATACTTACACATTGCTTATGTATTGTCTCATTGTTTGGCTTGTGCATAGAGATGCCGTCGTATGTCGTGGTACAAGGGTAAGGTTCCCGAGTCTACGATGACGGGAGGAGTGTCGAGACAGGTTCACCGCTTCAGCGGTAATAGTTACAAAGGGTACACCACTAGGGCGGAGGCGAATCTAGATACGCCCGCTATCTAGCGGAGAGAGGAGGGCGTTGAGGAACCGGATGAAGACCGGTTTGATCGCGATGATGCTCATCGTGATGACCACAGCTCTCTTCTATGTGATGGTAGTTTAGATGATCGATATCGACTTGTAATGTGAAGGCAAACTCGATACTCGCGGTCTTGAGACTTGTAATGTTTTATCTTTGTCCGGTCTTTTGAATCCGGAGACTAATATGATGAATTGTATTAGGAGACTAATCTTCTATTGTATTTGATGAATTTGATGTTGCTTTGTGTCTGCTGTCTATATTCTATGCAATAATATATTTTGTAACTGTGCAAAAATCGTAAAAGCAAAAAAAACCTAATATTCATACTAATGGCGCACCCAAAAGACACTAATGGCGACTTTGTGATCATCACACTAATGGCGCATGTATTGTAATGCGCCATTAGAATGCCATAGCACATTTGTACATATGGCCCCGGGAGGCATTCTAATGGCGCCAAGGGCTATACTAATGGCGCACTACGCGGTGCGCCATTAGAACACCGAATACTAATGGCGCATTAGCGATGCGCCATTAGAATTTAATTCTAATGGCGTGATGCGGTGGCGCGCTGGGCAAGGCGCCATTAGAAGGCAAAACCAGGCGCCACTAGCATGCCTTTTCCTAGTAGTGGCGTAGCTGCGCAAAGGCAATCGCCGGGTTCGATTAGAGCCCAACGCCTCGCTTCGGGTCGATTAGAGCTAACGCCGCACACACGCAGCAGCATGTGTACGAGAGAAACGCACATCGCTCGGCCCCCAACCTCCCACCGTAACCGGCAACTCCCAGAAATTTTCCTCCCCCTCGCTTCTACCACGGTTTTTTCTGTCATGGACGGCCCAAAGAATGTCATGCAGCTGCGTCTCCAGCCCACTTAGGACGAAAAGCCCATTTTCTGTCATGATTTTTTGTCATAGAAGTAGGAGCCCACCACATCTATGATGATACCGGGTTTTGTCACAATTATCATCATAGAAGTGTCATATGTATGACAGAAAAAAAATCGTTCGGCCCAAAATGTCATGGATGTGTCTTTTTTTGTAGTGATTATTGCCATCGAGGACAAAAATATGGGGCTTATATCATATTGCATGAGTTTATCCCTCTACATCATGTCATCTTTTTTAATGCGTTACTCTGTTCTTATGAACTTAATACTCTATATGCATGTTAGATAGCGGTCGATGTGTGGAGCAATAGTAGTTGATGCAGGCAGGAGTCGGTCTACTTGTCACGGACGTGATGCCTATATACATGATCATGCCTAGATAATCTCATAATTATTCGCTTTTCTATCAATTGCTTGACAGTAATTTGTTCACCCACCGTAATACTTATGCTATCTTGAGAGAAGCCACTAGTGAAACCTATGGCCCCCGGGTCTATCTTTTATCATATAAGCTTTCAATCTACTTTTATTTGCATCTTTACTTTTCCAATCTATACTATAAAACACCAAAAATATATTTATCTTATCATATTATCTATATCAGATCTCACTTTCGCAAGTGGTCGTGAAGGGATTGACAACCCCTTTATTGCGTTGGTTGCGAGTTCTTTGTTTGTTTGTGTAGGTGCGTGGGACTTTTGAGGAGCCTCCTACTGGATTGATACCTTGGTTCTCAAAAACTGAGGGAAATACTTACGCTACTATTGCTGCATCACCCTTTCCTCTTCAAGGAAAACCAACGCAATCTCAAGACGTAGCACCTCGCCCTTCAGTTCGTTATGCTGCATGCAGAAGCAAGCCTCCTGAACCTCAAGCTTCTAATGGTATTCCTCGGCGAGAGCCTGGCGGACCCACTTGACCTTCTTGTCAGCTTCTCTCTGGATTGTCGCCTCCCGAGAAGCAAGAGCGTCCTCAACAGTGGCCACCTGGCGCTCCATCGCTTCCAGCTGCTCGTGCTCCACGCTCTACTCCAGTGCCTCCAGCGTCAGCATGTACTCAAGCGTGTGGAGCCTTGCCTCGCTCGTTGGCGGCCCGCCTGCCAAGGTGGCAAGCGCGGCTCTCTGCGCTGAGACCTATCGCTCAAGGGCAGCGTTCGAAGCTCGAAGCTTCTACTCGTGCATCTCAGCCGCTTGCGCCAGCAGTCCGTGGCTCAGGCTTCCTCCAGGGCACGGTCGCAAGCCTCCCTCGCCACGGCAAGGGACTACTCCGCTTCAAGCCGGTGCTCAAGCCGGTGCCACTCGCGTGCTAGGCGTGAATTCTCTGCTTCAAGGCATGTGTCAACGTCAACGAGCTCCACCACAAGGCGCCCGAGCGCGCTCACTGCCTCCTGAAGGAGGCCGTGCCGGCACATGCTACGCCCGCGCGTGAGCTCCAACGCTTGGCCAAGGCTTTCCTCCACACCCCGATCGGCAGGTGATACATCTCCGTCGTATCTACTTTTCCAAACACTTTTGCCCTTGTTTTGGACTCTAATTTGCATGATTTGAATGAAACTAACCCGGACTGACGATGTTTTCGGCAGAACTGCCATGTTGTTATTTTTGTGCAGAAACAAAAGTTCTCGGAATGACCTGAAAATCCACGAAGATTATTTTTGGAAAATATAAAAAATACTGGTGAAAGAATCAAGGCCAGGGGGCCCACACCCTATCCACGAGGGTGGGGGCCGCGCCCCTCCCCCTGGGTGCGCCCCCTGCCTCGTGGGCCCCCTGGACGTCCACCGACCTCAACTCCAACTCCATATATTTGCTTTCACAGAGAAAAAACCAAAGAAAAAGTTTCATCATGTTTTACGATACGGAGCTGCCGCCAAGCCCTAATCTCTCTCGGGAGGGCTGATCTGGAGTCCGTTCGGGGCTCCGGAGAGGGGGATTCGTCGCCGTGGTCATCATCAACCATCCTCCATCAACAATTTCATGACGCTCACCACCGTGCGTGAGTAATTCCATCGTAGGCTTGCTGGACGGTGATGGGTTGGATGAGATTTACCATGTAATCAAGTTAGTTTTGTTAGGGTTTGATCCCTAGTATCCACTATGTTCTGAGATTGATGTTGATATGAGTTTGCTATGCTTAATGCTTGTCACTAGGACCCAAGTGCCATGATTTCAGATCTGAACCTATTATGTTTTCATGAATATATGTGAGTTCTTGATCCTATCTTGCAAGTCTATAGTCACCTATTATGTGTTATGATCCGACAACCCCGAAGTGACAATAATCGGGATACTTCTCGGTGATGACCGTAGTTTGAGGAGTTCATGTATTCACTTTGTGTTAATGCTTTGGTCTGGTACTCTATTAAAAGGAGGCCTTAATATCCCTTAGTTTCCATTAGGACCCCGCTGCCATGGTAGGGTAGGACAAAATATGTCATGCAAGTTTTTTTCCATAAGCACGTATGACTATATTCGGAATACATGCCTACATTACATTGATGAACTGGAGCTAGTTCTGTGTCACCCTATGTTATAACTATTACATGAGGAATCGCATCCGACATAATTATCCATCACTGATCAAATGCCTATGAGCTTTTCACATAATGTGCTTTGCTTATTTACTTTTCCGTTGCTGCTGTTACAATTACTACAAAACTGCTACTATTACTTTTGCTACTATTGTTGTTACTTCCATACTACTTTGCTATTAAAATACTTTGCCGCAGATACTAAGTTATCCAGGTGTGGTTGAATTGACAACTAAACTGCTAATACTTGAGAATATTCTTTGGCTCCCCTTGTGTCGAATCAAAATTTTGGGCTGAATACTCTACCCTCGAAAATTGTTGCAATCCCCTATACTTGTGGGTTATCAAGACTATTTTCTAGCGCCATTGCCGGGGAGCATAGCTCTGTTCTTTGAGTCACTTGGGATTTATATTTGTTGGTCACTATGTGGAACTTGAAAGACGAAAGAACTAAGATTTTTTCCCTCAACTACGAGGGGAGGTATAGAACTGCCATCTAGCTCTGCACTAGATTCTCCTTCTGTTTTGAGTAAGCTTGCAACACCTAAACCTGCTACTGCTATGAATTCTGATATGTCGCATGTTATTGATGATGCCACTTCTACTATGCATGATACTAATGATGAAACTAATTCTGTGCTTGATACTACTGTGCCATTAGGTGAATATCTTGATGAACAAACTTGCTAGGGTTAGAGAGAATGAAATTATTATTTTTGAGGGGGTTAGACAGTAGGAAAGGTTCTTACTGCATTTGTATTGCTAATTCACAGCCAGCCAATGTTACAGGCGTTACATTGTCTTATGTACAAGTGGGGGATAGTGGAATGCTAGAAAAGAAAAAAGAAACAAGGTGGGGCGCAGTTGATTGAATGTACAGTACAACTAAGCTACAGAGCTAAGTATGTCAGCCACCATATTTCTTTTGTTGTTGGGCATCCTGTAGGCAATGTTGGCAAAATCTCTCCTGAATCTAGCCTCCCAGGATGGAATTGAGGGGTCAATCTTGCGGAAGTAGTTGATGTTCCTCTCCTTCCAAAGGCTCCATGCTGCCACCAAGAAGACTTCCATGGCCATCTTTCTGGGATTTAAAGTCTTGAAGTGTGTCATGAGGTCGAGTCTGTCACCTTGCAATGGCCAGAGGATGTTGAGCTTGTTCCAGCATGCGGCACTAAAGGTGCAATGGAAAAAGAGATGTTCAACCGTTTCTTCCACATCTTGTCCACAGAGTAGGCAGTTCAGATTGGTGCCAATGTTGTAATGCCTTCTTTTAAGCATGTCTCTTGTATTAAGGCGATCTGAGAGGAGAAACCAACCGAAGACCTTAATTTTAGGGATGCACTTGGTCTTCCACAGCCAATGATAGGCATCATGAGCAATTATCTCTCTGAAGTAGAAGGTGTAGTAGGCCGTGGTTTTAAAGACTGCCGATCGCCAAGTGCAAATCCAGGCATCTTTGGAGTCAGTTATTGTGGCGGCGCTGACATTGGTTTGGAGGGCTCGCAATTCATCAAACGCTTGTACCGAGAGGGGCAAGACAGGTGGGCATGAGCTGAATGAGTTGTCGCCACCAGAAAGAGCCGCAAGGGGCAGCTTGTAGGATCGTTGAAGGCAAGAGTGTCTAGAGGGGGGGTGATTAGACAACTCGACAAGATAAAAGTTTATGCCTTTTGATTAACGTAAGTTCTTAGCAAGTTCACAATGAAGGTCAAGATAAGCATCATGCATACAAGTCGAGCAACATACTAAACATGCAATTCTAGAGTATAGGGCAGCGGAAAGTAAATTGCATGAAAAGTAAGAGAGAGATTGTGAAGAGCAAACGCAATTGGAGACACGGAGATTTTTCTCGTGGTTCCGATAGGTGGTGCTATCGTCAATCCACGTTGATGGAGACTTCAACCCACGGAGGGTAACGGCTGCGCGAGTCCACGGAGGGCTCCACCCACGAAGGGTCCACGAAGAAGCAACCTTGTCTATGCCATCATGGCTTACGCCCACGGAGGACTAGCCTTACTCGGGGTAGATCTTCACGAAGTAGGCGATCTCCTTGCCCTTACAAACTCCTTGGTTCAACTCCACATCATGACGGAGGCTCCCAAGCGACACCTAACTAATCTAGGAGGCACCACCTCCAAAAGGTAATAGATGGGGTTGGTGATGATGAACTCCTTGCTCTTGTGCTTCAAATGATAATCTCCCCAACACTCAACTCTCCTCACTGATTTGGCTGTGGTGGAGGAAGGGATTGAGTGGAAAGCAACTTGGAAAGACTAGAAATCAAGTTTCATATGGTGGGAGTGGAAAGCAACTTGATCTCAACACAAGGGTAGGTAGTTTTCTTCTCAGAAATGTAAGGTAGGAGTGGTAGTTCTTTCGATGGCTCTCTCCACGAATGAAGAGGAGGTGGAGGGTATTTATAGCCTCCACACAAAATCCAACTGTTACACACATTTGAGCAATCTCGGTCGACCGAAGTTGACAACTCGGTGGGACCGAAAGTTCAAATCTTGTGAACGTTGGGATTTTCGTGGGACCGAAAATACAATCTCGGTTAGACCGATTCTTCCAAAGTCTAGGGTTTGCCAATCTCGGTGGGACCGACTTTCTCATCTCGGTGACACCGATTTGAGTACGTATGTTCTGAAGCTTGGCAACACCATTTTCGAATGACCGAGTTTGGAATCGGAAAATCCGAGATTCTAGGGTTTTGGCTATATGGCTGAGGTGGTTCATCTCGGTGTGGTGAGTTTGGAATCGGTGGGACCGAGATTACTTATGAGTTTATGTTGGAATGAAAGATTGCTGATTGTTTGAGAGATAAGTCATTAAGCACTTTAGAGCAACCAGATCATCATCATAACCTCATCCCCTTTTAATAGTATTGGCTTTCCTATGGACTCAATGTGATCTTGGATCACTAAACCAAAAATGGAGTCTTGAGCTTTTGCCAATCCTTTCCTTAGCATCTTAGGGGTTCACCTCTCTAGTCCGTTTGCCATGCCAGAGTGGTTGACTTTCCTGAAACATACTTGTTAAAAGCATTAGTCCAACCACAGAGTATGTTGTCATTAATTACCAAAACCACCTAGGGAGCAAATGTGCTTTCAATCTCCCCCTTTTTGGTAATTGATGGCAACACACAGAAAAGGATATCAAAGCTTACTAAAAGAAAGACATGGTTAACATTAAAGCTTTGACAAACATGTAGTACACAAGCTCCCCCTACAAGTGTGCAAGATTTTAGATTTTGGTTTTGGACTACCACAAGCACACATGAGAGAAAAGCAAGATGTGCTGCATGCAGCTTGGCTATATGCATCAGAGCAGATGAGGTAAATTAGATATGATGCATATGTGCATGGTGATTTCTTGCAAACAAGTATTCACAAGCAAGTCACCATCATGCACATCCTGCAAGATGCATATACTTACCTTGAAGTTCCTTGGTGATGTACCTGAAGAAATAAACTTGGGAAAACACGGTTAGATAACACAAGAGTAGTTCTTCAACCAACAGCAAGAACATCAAGAGTACCAAGCCAGGGATGACATGTATAAAGAGTGTCTCATGTTGAGCACTAGCTTGAATCAGCCAACATGTCTCCCAAGACTAAAAGATTTTCAATGAGCTCTGAGAGATTTGCTTTTCATAAGATACCAATTATGATCTTTTAAGATGCCAATCGTATAAGATACCAATTGTACTTTTCAGAAGATACCAATGGTGAGAGCAAGAAAAACAAAATCAGGAGAATAATGCCAAAAGTATTATCACAGTGAAATATATGGCAAAGCTTTGATGTGATCCTCTCCCCCTTAAGGTAAGATCCTCTCCCCCTTAAGGTAAGATTGTTTTTCTTTCTTTAAGATATCTTTTCTCCTCTTATCCTCCAATCTTCCCTTAAGTTCCCCAGCTCCCCCTAAATCTTCTCCCCCTTTGACATCAAGTGCCGAAAAGGACAGTAAACCAGGAAGGGCAGGAAAGATGGAAGGAAAGAAATGGGTTCATTAAGAATCACAACTGAGCAAATTTAGTATGTAGAATGTAAATCATTTAGATGAGCTGTAGAGGATGATATCCTGATGAATGTAAATCGGTGACACCGAAATGATATGGATCGGTGAGTCCGAAAGTCAGAGACTTAGGGCAGATCCCTTTTTCGGTCAGACCGAAATAGTTTAATCGGTGACGCCGAGTTTAATTCCAAGGAAATGTAGAAATAATTCAGCTCATTTTGCAAGAAATGTTTCAGAAGATTTGCAATGAATTTGTAAATGATTTTCAGGGAATTTAGCAGAGCTAAAGGATATACTCAAGTAAAAAAAATTGCTAGATGAAGTTTTTTTTTTTTTTTAAAAAACAAGGAAACTCAATGAGAGAGCATAAGAGAAAAGCAGAAAAAAAAAACTCCAAAACATATGTACTTCATCTAGATAGGGGTCGGCGACAAAGTCACCTATGTTTGAGTATATTGACTTAGGAGTCAAATGAGAACATTTGATCATAGGTCATACTCATCGTTTAAGCTCAAAATGGGGTTACCATTTTTCGATTAAGCATTTGATGTGATCACATCTTTTGAAGCTGCTTGTGCTCATGTCTTTGAGCAAAGCTTCTTCAAGATGTGAGAGACATACCTTGGGTTTGTTGTTGCTTGTTTTCATGTAGGTGAGCTTGTTTTTGATGCTCATAGGATGTGAAGTTGGAGCACCATTTCCAAGTGTGTAGTTCATCTTCCTACATGGGTTAGGCAAGCAAGGAAATACTCAAGAATATCCAATATGACATGAGTGAAGAACTAGAAGTATATGGTGTCAAAAAGGATATGTGGAATTTTGTTCCTTGAACTCAACATCCCAAAGAGCTAGATACTTGGTCAATGACAAGATTACTCATGATTTGAGTGAGTGTGATAATCTTGTAGAATGTAGACCATCCAAGTACCGCAAGGAGTTAGATGCAATACAAGGGGCAAATGTGTCCAAGACATATGATCATCATCATAAGAGAAATATCAAGGATTAGTCAATTAGGCTCATGCCTTGCATGCATCAATGGAGTTTTTACTCCAAGTTTGAAGCATCAATGATGTTCAACTCACTCCTCAGCGACAAAACACTTTCTCATCAAGTGGTTTTGTGAAGATATCTGCAAGCTGTTTGTCAAGATCGAACATGCTTAAGATCAATGTCACCCTTAGCAATATGATCACGAATAAAATGGTGATTTAACTTCAATGTGTTTCGTGCGAGAGTGTTGCACGGGATTGTGTCCAATCTTAATTGCACTCTCGTTGTCACAAAGCAAAGGAACATGTCTTGCATGTATCCCATAGTCCTTAAGCATTTGTTTCATCCATAGCAACTGAGCACAACACGAACCAGCAGCAATATATTCTGCTTCTGCAGTTGATAATGATATCGAGTTTTGTTTCTTGGATGACCAAGACACAAGAGATCGACCAAGAAATTGACATGTACCCGAAGTTGACTTTCTATCTATCTTGTCTCCGCATAGTCCGAGTCGGAGTAGCCAACAAGATCGAAGAGGCCCTCTTAGGATACCAAATGCCAAAGTTAGGTGTGTGTATCAAATATCTCACAATTCTTTTAACAGCTTTAAGATGACATTCTTTAGAGCAGCTTGATATCGAGCACACATGCATACACTCAAAGATAATATCGTGACGTGAAGCACAGAGATATAGTAGAGAACCAATCATGGATCGATATACCTTTTGATCAACAGGTTCTCCATCTTTAGTCAAATCATTATGTCCATTAGTAGGCATGGGGTTCTCATACCTTTGCTCTCTTGCATGTTGAACTTCTTGAAGAGATCCTTAGTGTACTTAGTTTGTGAGACAAAAGTACCCTCCTTAGATTGCTTGATTTGCAACCCAAGGAAGAACTTGAGTTCACTCATCATGGACATCTCATACTTCTCGACATAAGCTTCCCAAACTTCTCACTAAAATCAGGGTTAGTTGATCCAAAGATAATATCATCGACATATATTTGGCACACAAATAGTTCTCCGTCAACCCTTTTGTGAATAGCGTTGAGTCAATTTTACCAATTTCAAATCCTTTTTCAAGAAGAAAGCTAGTCAAGCATTTGTACCAAGCTCTAGGGGCTTGTTTAAGACCATAAAGAGCTTTGTGCAATTTATAAACATGATTAGGCTTTTAGGATTCACAAATCCGGAGGTTGTTTCACAAAACTTCCTCCTCAATTTCACCATTTAGGAAAGCACTTTTAATGTCCATTTGATAGAGAGTAATGTTATGGTGGTTGGCATAAGCAAGAAGAATGCGAATGGACTCAAGTCTAGCAACGGGGGCATAGGTCTCACCATAGTCCATACCTTCGACTTGTGTGTAGCCTTGTGCTACGAGACGAGCCTTGTTGCGGATGACTTGTCCATCTTCATCTTGCTTGTTCCGAAACACCCATTTGGTTCCAATGACGTTTTGGTCATCATTGGGCTTCTCTACCAATGACCAAACGTTGTTCCTCTCGAAGTTGTGCAGCTCTTCATGCATAGCATTCACCCAATCCGGGTCTTCAAGCACTTCTTCTACCTTCATAGGTTCAAGACTTGAAATAAATGAGTAATGCTCACAAAAGTTAGCTAAACGAGTTTTAGAGCGAGTGATTCTCCGGTCGATGTCATTCATCATTTGTTCCACGGGATGGTCTTTCTTGACTCTTTCTCGAACTCGGGATAGCTTTTGTCGTGGTCGTGGCTGAGCTTCCTCATCATCCTCATCTTCTTCTTCATCGGTGTTGTTGGTGTTGTCTTGAGGTGGTGGAGAAGGAGGTTGTGGTGGATCTTCTTGTCGCACTTCCTCATCTTGGTGAGTTCCACTTGTGGAGGCCTCCATGTTGCCTTGAGGTTCACCTTGCCGTGAGGTAGGGGCTCCACGTATGTAGATGAGGTACTCTCCTTCACTTCCATGGGACTAATCTTTCCAATGGATAAATCTTGAATAGCTTCCGATGGGTCCTTATCTCCTACAACAATAGGCATTTGCTCTACTTGCGAGCCATTAGATTCATCAAACTTCACATCTACCGCCTCTTCAACCTTTCGGTGAAATTATTGTAGACACGGTAAGTGTGAGAGTTTGATCCATAACCGAGGAAAAGCCTTCATGAGTTTTAGGAGCAAATTTAGACCGACGATGCTTATCAAGAATATAGCATTTTGATCCAAAGACACGAAAATATCCCACTTGGGGTTTGTTACCCGTAAGGAGCTCGTATGAAGTCTTGCCGAGAAGCTTGTGAAGATAAAGTCTGTTGATGGCATGACAAGCTGTCTCAACGGCTTCACCCCAAAAGTGTTTTGGTGTCTTGTATTCATCAAGCATTGTCCTCGCCATCTCAATGAGCGTTCGGTTCTTCCTCTCAACAACCCCGCTTTGTTGAGGTGTGTACGTAGCTGAGAACTCATGTAGAATTCCTTCCTCATCGAGAAAAGAGTCCACATGGGCGTTCTTGAACTCCGTCCCGTTGTCACTCCGAACCTTCTTGATCTTCACCTCAAATTGATTCTTGAGCCTTTCTAGCAAAGGTTTTGAAGATTTTCTGAACTGCGATTTGTCATCAAGTAGAAATACCCACGTAAATCTGGAAAAATCATCAACAATAACTAGACCAAAGGAGTTACCACCAAGGCTTTTGTAAGCATTGGGACCAAGAGATCCATATGAAGAAGCTCAAGCGGTCTCCTTGTGGTCATGATATTCTTCACGGGATGACTTCCTCCAACCTGTTTTCCTGCTTGACATGCACTGCAGAGTCTATCTTTGTCAAAGAAAACATCTTTAACACCAAGAATGTGATCACCTTTGATTAGCTTATCTAAATTTCAGATACCAACATGTCCAAGCCTTCTATGCCAAAGCCAACCTTTTGCAGATTTAGCAATCAAGCAAGTTCTAGGTTGAGCTTTCTTAGTGAAATCGACAATGTATAGGTCACCTCTACGAATGCCAGTAAAGACCATGTTATGATTGTCACTACTGAAAAACTTGGCAATCTACTTTGGTGAATAGCACATTGTATCCAAAGTCAGCTAATCTAGACACGGAAAGTAAATTGTATCCAAGTGATTCAACAAGCATGACATTTTTAATGGAGCTATCATGAGATATGGCCACCTTACCAAGGCCAAGTACCTTACCCTTGGAGTTGTCTCCAAAAGTCACATACTTGCGTGGACCATCGTTCTTTGCAAGCTCTCGAAACATGTCTTCATCTCCGGTCATGTGATCGGTGCATCCACTATCGAGAATCCATTCTTTGCCACCGGATATGTAGTCTCTCATATTTGCCATTAGATTGAGACTCTTCATGATCTTGTCTAGCTCGGTGTCCGAATCGTCATCATGCTCATGCTCATCATCATATTGACCCATAGATAATTCATCATCAATACCTAGGTCAATTTGACAATGACTTGCATCAGTTTTATCAACGTGATAATAATCATCAGAATGCAATACAAGAGCATTTCTAACTAGAACATTGATAAGTCCGGAATCACCCTTCCGTTTCATAAGATCACGAAGCTCAAAGAAGCATTTATCAAAGTTAGGATCATTGGGGCGCATCATATCAAATTCAACAGTCTTGTATAGAATTTCATCAAGACCTCTCAAAGAGTAGTCCGGATAAAGTTCTTCCAAGAACTTCCACATAGCATGGGCGCACTCAAAGTTCGTGACAAGCTCAAGCAAGTTATCGTGCAAACCTCTAATGATCAGATTGATGTTCTAAGGTTACGAAGCAAATCAAGCTCTTCATCTACAGAGGGTGCAAGGGTCAAATGGTGGTACATATGGGGTTTCAACATATTTTCGCAAGTTGTATATCTTAAAGATAGCAAGCATTTCAATCCTCCACGAGTTATAGGACACTCCATCGAGAATAGGCACTCTATGACTAACACTCCCAAACGTAGACACGTCCATCTTCCTCCAACGGTGTGCAAACCAAAGCAATGGAGACCAATGCTCTGATACCAATTGTAGGATCGTTGAAGGCAAGAGTGTCTAGAGGGGGGGTGATTAGACAACTCGACAAGATAAAAGTTTATGCCTTTTGATTAACGTAAGTTCTTAGCAAGTTCACAATGAAGGTCAAGATAAGCATCATGCATACAAGTCGAGCAACATACTAAACATGCAATTCTAGAGTATAGGGCAGCGGAAAGTAAATTGCATGAAAAGTAAGAGAGAGATTGTGAAGAGCAAACGCAATTGGAGACACGGAGATTTTTCTCGTGGTTCCGATAGGTGGTGCTATCGTCAATCCACGCTTGATGGAGACTTCAACCCACGGAGGGTAACGGCTGCGAGTCCACGGAGGGCTCCACCCACGAAGGGTCCACGAAGAAGCAACCTTGTCTATGCCATCATGGCTTACGCCCACGGAGGACTAGCCTTACTCGGGTAGATCTTCACGAGTAGGCGATCTCCTTGCCCTTACAAACTCCTTGGTTCAACTCCACATCATGACGGAGGCTCCCAAGCGACACCTAACCAATCTAGGAGGCACCACCCTCCAAAAGGTAATAGATGGGGTTGGTGATGATGAACTCCTTGCTCTTGTGCTTCAAATGATAATCTCCCCAACACTCAACTCTCCTCACTGATTTGGCTGTGGTGGAGGAAGGGATTGAGTGGAAAGCAACTTGGAAAGACTAGAAATCAAGTTTCATATGGTGGGAGTGGAAAGCAACTTGATCTCAACACAAGGGTAGGTAGTTTTCTTCTCAGAAATGTAAGGTAGGAGTGGTAGTTCTTTCTGATGGCTCTCTCCACGAATGAAGAGGAGGTGGAGGGGTATTTATAGCCTCCACACAAAATCCAACCGTTACACACATTTGAGCAATCTCGGTCAGACCGAAGTTGACAACTCGGTGGGACCGAAAGTTCAAATCTTGTGAACGTTGGGATTTTCGGTGGGACCGAAAATACAATCTCGGTTAGACCGATTCTTCCAAAGTCTAGGGTTTGCCAATCTCGGTGGGACCGACTTTCTCATCTCGGTGACACCGATTTGAGTACAGAAGGTTACAGAAGCTTGGCAACACCATTTTCGGAATGACCGAGTTTGGAATCGGAAAATCCGAGATTCTAGGGTTTTGGCTATATGGCTGAGGTGGTTCATCTCGGTGTGACTGAGTTTGGAATCGGTGGGACCGAGATTACTTATGAGTTTATGTTGGAATGAAAGATTGCTGATTGTTTGAGAGATAAGTCATTAAGCACTTTAGAGCAACCAGATCATCATCATAACCTCATCCCCTTTTAATAGTATTGGCTTTCCTATGGACTCAATGTGATCTTGGATCACTAAACCAAAAATGGAGTCTTGAGCTTTTGCCAATCCTTTCCTTAGCATCTTAGGGGTTCACCTCTCTAGTCCGTTTGCCATGCCAGAGTGGTTGACTTTCCTGAAACATACTTGTTAAAAGCATTAGTCCAACCACAGAGTATGTTGTCATTAATTACCAAAACCACCTAGGGAGCAAATGTGCTTTCACAGCTGCATGGGGGATAGTGGAAGCATAGTACGTGTCCTAGATGAGGTGCACCCAGGGTGCGTCAAACTTGTTGTAGAACTTGTGGAGTAGCTTCAGAAGCATTGCATCATTTTGAACCTTTAGATTGAGAACTCCGAGGCCACCATTTTGTTTTGGTCGACACACCATATTCCAGGCTGCAAGCGAGTTACTTTTCTCACCATCTTCAGCTTTTTTGGTCCAAAGGCCATGTCTTTGAATCTTGTCAAATTGCTCAACGATCTTAGGTGGGAGTTTGAGCATTCCCATTGGGTAAATCGCCAACGAGGTGACGAGAGAATTCATGAGAGCCAGTTTGCCCGCATACGACATAAGCGACAATGCTGCGGTGATTCTTCTCTCAGCCTTGCAGATCCAGGGAGTTAAGTCAAGGACTGTGGGTTTGGATGTTCCCAGGGGTAAACCCAGATACGTGAATGGTAGCTGCGCACAGGTGCAACCGAAGATGTCCGCAATGTCCTTGTACGTTTCCTCCAGAGTGTTTAAAGGAATAAGTGTTGACTTGTGGAAGTTAATGTGCAGCCCCACCGAATCCGCGTAGTCCGTGAGAATCTGTTTCATGCAGTTCGCTTGGAGACGACAGGCCGGCATTACAATGATTGTGTCATCTGCGTATTGAATGACCGGGAATTGATTGTCACGGCAAGAGGGAATCGGCAGACGTAGATTGTTGTTATGCATGGCGTCATTAATGGCAGTTTGGAGCAAATCCGCGGCAAGTACAAAGAGCAAGGGGGACAGCGGGTCACCCTGACGAATGCCACACTTTCACCAGAAATCTTTGCCGGGGACCCCATTAAGTAGCACGGAGGATTTACCTGAAGAGGTGATGCATTTAAACCAGGCAATCCATTTGTCATTGAATCACATGCTCTTCATAATCTGTATTATCGCTGAGTGTTGCACCGTGTCAAAAGCTTTGGCGAAGTCAAGTTTAAGCAAAACAATCTCTCGCTTTGATGCTTGGCATTGATGTATGTACTCAAAGGCCCAGGCTAAGCAATCATGGATGGTGCGGCCCTTAAGGAAGCCATATTGATTCTGATGTATGATTTGCAGGATGATTTTCTGTAAGCGATTAGCGAGAAGTTTTGTGATCAACTTAAGGCAGCAGTTGAGTAGCGTAATAGGTCGAAAATCATTGACCGTTTCTGGAGAACTGGTCTTAGGGATGAGGGTAATATGTCCATAATTGAGGCTTTCCAGATTGAGATTGCCCTCATAAATTCCATACAGAGACAGTAGAAGTCGTCTTTTATCACCGGCCAACAAGCTTTGAGAAAGGCACCGTTGAAGCCGTCAGGGCCAGGGGCCCGGTCAGGAGGCATTTCATTAACTACAGCATCAATCTCTTGCGTAGTGAAGGGAGCGGTAAGGCTGTCAAAATCCACATTGTCATGTAGCATCTGGGAAAGGTTGAATTTCATTTGTGGTGGCTTTGTTGTCCCCAAACGAGCTTTGAAGGCCTCAAACAAAATAGACTCTTTTCCAGCATGGTCCTCAACCACGATGTCATCAGTGATTTTCAAGTTGGAAATGAAGTTTTTGCGGTATCGTTCCGTGGCCACTGCTTGGAAGAATTTAGAGTTCTCATCACCAAATTTGATCCAACGAGTAGTGCATCGTTTCTTCCAGTAATCTTTTTGATGTTGAAGGAGTCTGATCAGTTGTTTTTTTAGAATGGATTGAAAGTTATGCTCTTGCCGTGTCAACATTTGGCGATCAGCCATGTGGTCAATCTCAAGGAGAGCTTTATTAGTATTAGCAATGGCAGTCTTAAGCCTTGAAATTTTCTTGCTCCACTGACTGAGGGCATGTCTCAAATTTTTAAACTTTTCGCAGAGATTGTAGCAGCATTAGCAGATTTACCAAATTTGAGTGGTTTACTCCAAGCATTGGCAACAACCTCCATGAAACCAGGGTGTGCAATCCAAAAGGTTTCAAACCTAAAATTTTTTCTTTTAGGAATGTTGGTTTGAATGACTACCGAGCAAGGCGTATGGTCTGATACTGGACGCCCAAGGGGATTAACCATGGTGTTCGGAAAAGAGGAGGTCCAATTGAGGGTGGTGAAAAACCAGTCAAGTTGTTCCAATAATGGATTTTGTTGCATACTAGACCAAGTGTAGTGTCTCCCTTTGATTGGTAGTTCAGTGAGGTTTTGCTCTCTGATGAAGTCATTAAAAGTGAACATATCATGAACATTGCCACCAGGCTTGTTCCTGTTATCAGGTGAGCGAATGTAGTTGAAGCCGCCAAGAATGAGCCAGTCCTCTGTCGGTGGTATATCAATATCGAAAAGCCATTGGGTAAATCTATCGCGCATTTCTCCCTGGCAAGGATTCACCAATTTCCAAGTGTGCGATGACATCGTGGAAGTGAAGGTTACGCCCAACGCAAATTGTTCTTGGATAAAGATGTGACCCAAGAATAAAGAGCTACACCAGATCGTTATAATCCCTCCCGAAGCGCCAATTGATGGAATAAACGCAAATGAATCAAAACGTGGTGGACAAATAGTCTTAAGGACACTAGCATTAAAGTCTTGCATCTTCGATTCTTGCAAACAAATGATAGAGCAGCCCGAAGAGCTGATCGCATTAGACAACGCTAAGAGATTTTTAGGAGAGTTCAAGCCACGAACATTCCAACACAGTACGTTCCAGTTATGCAAAAGAGACATAAAATCCACGAGGATAAGGTGCAAATCTTAGGTAGAGGGTGTAGCCGGCTCCGCGATGGTCCCATTGAGCTCATCTTCAGTGAGATCCTTAGCTGGAACTGCACAAAGTTGCACTCCAATTTGCTGCATTGTGGAGATGGCAGTGGGAGGAGGGATCTCAGCGGCATCGGTATCAGATAAGGAGGTGGAGTGAGGCACAGCAGAGGGAGTAACCCGTGGCTTCACCTTGGACTTAGAAGGGCGAGAATCCTGATTGTGGTTGACACGGAAACCATCATATTTCTTCTGCCTGGTGCTTCAACGAAGAGGAGCAGTGCTGAGGGGGGCAACAGATTTGCCCTTGCGGCCAAGTACTCTGGTTTCATCAGTAGAGGAAGAAGGAGCTAGGTTCTCCTGCATAGTTATCACAGACTGAAGGCCAAGGGGCATGGTATCAGTGCCCTCAGACACGGGCATGACTTCCACTGGGACCATCGAAACCTCAGGAGCAGATTGGTTGCTAGCTGTGAATTCAGTAATATCAGACACCTAATGCGGTTCATAAACTGCCAGCAGTTGGAGCTGTTCAGAAATTTCAGACACTTGGAGTGGATCCGGTGTAAGAGCACCAACAGAAAGTGCAGAGAGACTTGGGGCAGAGATCACCTGTTCTGCAAGTTGTGGTGAGGTAGCATCTAGATGTTCCACCTGGGAGGACGCCTCGGTGAGTAGCAGAGGACCCTCCGTAGAATCAGCAGCCTCATCTATGGCAGAAAGCCTTGCAGAGTTGGTGTTGACTGAAATCATAGATCCCTCAACCTGAGTGAACTGCAGTGTGTTGTTGACTGCAGTGATTTGAATCTCCACACACACAGAATCAGTTCGAACACCATAGGCATTACACCACGGACCCATAGAGGCCAAGTAGGGGCGGAGAGCATTATATATTGAGAGGTTAAGCTACTGGCGGGGGACTGGTTCAGACAGCAAGAGAGACAGCAGCTGGTTACCTTGGTTGGACAGGGCAAAGCGAATACCTTGGTTGTGTAATTCCACAGAGACCGTCAGAAGATCCTGGTTGAGTTCAGAATTGACAGACAGATCTGCATTGTCCATTATGATCAGGGTGTCGCCCGAGCTTGCCGCACTTGAGCTGTCAGACAGAGTGATTGAATCATTCCAGGCATCAACAGCATTATCAGTGATGTTGTGTTCTGGGACTACGCCATCCATGACAGAGAGGCCCTGGGCAGCTAGCCAGGATTGGAAGTTCATCAAATGGGCAGGCATGGCAATAGGCTGCGCAGGTGGGGAAGGGGGCCAGGCACCCCAACCCTCATGAGGAGGAGCTTGATCATGTCCTGCAGGGACATCATTGTTGGGAGCTGCATTTTGGACAAGCTAGTTGTGCACCTGCTGTTGATAGAGCTGCTCCGCTGTCAGGTCAGGTCCAAACTGTGGGTGGGGGTTGCCATCTGGGGGTGGTGGTTCTTCTCCTGCCGGAGGAACTTCAGCCAACATAGCGTTCCAGTCCCTGCTGCGGAGGATTGTCACCTGCACAGTCCAGCAATCTCTAGCCCCACCAAGCTGCCATACCACAAAGCTCTTGGGAATCAATCTGAGATGGATTACTTGAGCTTTAATGAGCAAGAACCTCCTATCTTGCCTCGGATTATACCAATTAATCAGCGATCCATAACCCCCTAATGCTTTGGTGATATAGTAATCAATTTGGTAGTCATAGGGGAAACCAAAGAACATAATCCAGACAGCAGGACCAAAAGTAGTGATTCGCCTATGGAGTGCTTCATTATGTGGGACAAAGGTAATGAGTAAATCCTCATCTTCAAGCTCAAGGGGAGTTGCAACCGCAGAATCACGAAGAAAAGAGTTGGCAAATCCAAAGATCCCAATGCCAAAGGGGTGGTCACTTTCTTCAGTAGTAAAGAGGTGGGCCTCATGAAGCAAACCTTCCACGGCGGCGCGAACGGCAGCACGTCGGTGAAGAGGAACATAGGCGCTGGTCTCGGCAATCGCCAAGAAGTCGTGGTTCAGAGGTGGAATGGGTCCAACCACCATCCCACTGTGCACCAAACGATCAGTAGGTCCCGGCTCGACAGCGAAGCCCGGCGGCAAGAAAGGAACCGGATTGAGGGGGTAGTTGGCCATGGCGACGAGGTGGAGCGGTGGTCGAGTAGTCAATGTCGATGGAAGTGATGTGTGGGGGGAAGGTGGTGGCAGGGGGCGGTGATGGCATTGGGCGGGGACGTTTGGAAACTCGAGGCAGAATGGCGACCGTCCGGGGTATTTTTGGAATGGATGTTATTTTTTGGGACGCATTTCCATTGTTGATGCCACCGTCTAACGTGGCAATTAGAAGCCACGTGTCTGTAAGCCCCACAAAAGGTGCATCTTATTTTTGAGCAAGAAATCAGACCCTGTGCGGGAGAATGGCTAGTCGATGAGAAGATATCGGAGTGATTAATCAACTTTCCATGCTGCAGAAATTGACTGTCAGTATTTTGGGCTGGCGGAGGGTGCTGAGCGTAGCGGGCAGGGCAATTGATAGCCTTATGGTCCGGGGCTGAGCAATTAATGCAAATTAACCTGGCAGTGCAGCAAGATCGGTTGTGTCCCCATTGCAAACAGCGAGCACAAAGTGCGGCCCAGCAATCCGCTAACGTGGATATTTCTTTTTCGGAGTAATCAGCTTGGGCCAAATCAGCCTTATGCTGGGCTGATAGAATAGGGGGCCAATACTTATGCGGAGGGGCATATTTGAAGGCCGAGGATAAAAAACTCTGTGGCAGTGGTGGATAAGCAAGCCATAATGGGCATTTAAAGGCCCCAAGCATAAAAAATGATCGTGGTTGATTGTCCTCAAATTTTGCATGGGCGAGATAAATGTCCCTGAGCCGTAAACGGTTCTCCCGGGGCGCTGTTACCGCGTCAGCATTGAATACCTGAGAAAAAGAAGCAAATCTGATAGGTCGAGGCTCACAATGAACATGTGTAGGGGTATGATCCAAAGGAATATGATGATCAGACACCGACGTGGATGCTTCCTTAGAATGTTTATTGGAAAATACCATCTACTTGATCAGCAACAACTCAAATTTGCTTAACTCTTTCACCGAATCATGACTGAAAACCGCAGCAGTATTATGGCTAGAGAGACAAGGTAAAATGGCCATCGGTTTACGGGCCGAAATGCAAGTGAGCTCTTCATCAGCATGCCAACCAAAATTGCCAAGGTGGCTACGGTTGAATCTACCATTGACCAAGTGAAAATGGCATATGAAGTCCGGCCAGATACGGTCTTTGAGTCCATAAATAAAATGACCAACCTTGTTGCTGGCCACCGAAAACCGAAAACTCCGAGAGCACAAACGAGTGACCTTGAAACTAGCAGCAATTCCACCAATGCAACATTGAAGAGCGATGCCCACCGATTCCACCGAAAGAGGAAAGGAGGCGGACGAAAAAGAGACCACCAAGAAGAACTCTTTGGAATCCCGGGAAGGAGAGAAGTGTACCGTAGAACCAAATTTTCTCCTCACCTGATCGGCCAGGGCTAGGCCAGGAGCAAAATCCCAATGTAGCAAGCCTTCCATCATGGAAATCCCGAGTGGAAATCGACATTGGAAAGGGTGGAGCAGGTGGGGGAGGGAGGGGAGGGGGAGGGGGGAGCCATCATTAGCTCTGCTATAGTGAGAGAATGAAATTATTGAAGATGAAATTATTGAAGATAGTGATGATGAAGGTTCTCCCCCTAAGTATGAATTGCCTATTATTCCTGAGGGTTATGTTATGGATGAAGAAACTACTAGAGCTATTCTTGCTTGCAATGATAGATCTGATCTTAAGAAGTTATTAGTTAAACTGAAACAAATATCTCTAAATGCTAGAATGAAATATGACCCTGCTTTTGCTACTTCACCTATCTTTGTTACTGATAAGGATTATGAATTCTCTGTCGATCCTGAGATAATTACTTTGGTTGAATCTGATCCTTTTTATGGCAATGAATCTGAAACTGTTGTGGCACATCTTACTAAGTTAAATGATATAACCACCCTGTTCACTAATGATGAGAAATCTCGCTACTACTATATCCTTAAGATAAGGGTGATGCTAAAACTTGGTTTAATTCTCTTGATCCTGGTTGTGTGCGTAGTCCCCATGATATGATTTATTACTTCTCTGCCAAATATTTCCCCGCTCATAAGAAACAAGCTGCCTTGAGGGAAATATATAATTTTGTGCAAATTGAAGAAGAGAGTCTCCTACAAGCTTGGGGGAGGCTTCTCCGATTACTTAATGCTTTGCCTGATCATCCTCTTAAGAAAAATGAAATACTTTATATCTTTTATAATGGACTAACTGATGCTTCCAAGGACCACTTGGATAGTTGTGCTGGTTGTGTTTTTAGGGAAAGAACAGTCGACCAAGCTGAATTGCTATTGAATAACATGTTGACTAATGAAAATAATTGGGCTCTTCCTGAGCCAATTCCTGATCCAATTGAGCCAACTCTTGAGCCAACTCCTAAGCCTATTCCTAAACCAACTCCAAAGAAAAGAGGTGTTCTATTTCTCAGTCTTGAAGATATGCAAAAGGCAAAGAAATCTATGAAAGAAAAAGGTATTAAAGATGAAGATGTTAAAAATTTACCTCCTGTTGAAGAAATACATGGTCTTAATATACCACCTATTGAAGAAACACTTTGTCTTGATAATGCGACACAGGTAGTGAAGGTAAATTCTCTCTATAGATATGATAAAGCTAAAATCCCGTCTACTAAATTTCCTAGCCAATGTTTAGATGAATTTGATGATTTTATGGCTAGACAAGAAAACTTCAATGCTTATGTTGGTAGAGACTTAAAGAGTAATGCTTACATGATTGGACGCTTGAGTGAAATATGCTTCTATGGTTACCACTCAAGCAGAACAAGTACATGAAGCTCAAAGTGATTTACTCAATGAAATAAATAATAAACATGACTTTGTTGTTAGAGTGGCTACTAGAACTGGTAAAATGAATCAGGAACCTTTGTATCCTGAAGGCCACCCTAAGAGAATTGAGCAAGATTCTCAGAGAAATAATATTGATGTACCTAGTTCTTCTAAAAAGAAAAAAAAAGAAAAATAATAGGACTTTGCATGCTTCTAGTGAACCTGTTGTAGACACACCTGAGAATCCCAATGATATTTCTATTTCGATCTGAAACACAATCTGGTGATGAACATGAACCTAGTGATAATGTTAATGATAATGTTCATGTTGATGCTCAACCTAGCAATGATAATGATGTAGAGATTGAACCTGCTGTTGATCTTGATAACCCACAATCAAAGAATCAACGTTATGATAAGAGAGACTTTGTTGCTAGGAAACATGGTAAAGAAAGAGAACCATGGGTTCAGAAACCCATGCCTTTTCCTCCTAAGCCATCCAAGAAAAAGGATGATATGGATTTCGAGCGCTTTGCTGAAATGGTTAGACCTATCTTCTTACGTATGCGCTTAACTGATATGCTTAAAGTAAATCCTTATGCTAAATACATGAATGATATTATTACAAATAAAAGAAAGATACCGAAAGTTGAAATTTCCACCATGCTTGCTAATTACACTTTTAAAGGTGGAATACCAACGAAACTTGGAGATCCAGGAGTACCAACTATACCATGCTCCATTAAAAGAAACTATGTTAAAACTGCTTTATGTGATCTTGGAGCCGGTGTTAGTGTTATGCCTCTCTATTTATATCGTAGACTTGAATTGAATAAGTTGACACCTACTGAAATATCTTTGCAAATGGCCGATAAATAAACTGATATACCTGTCGGTATTTGTGAGGATGTGCCTGTTGTGGTTGCAAATGTCACTATCTTAACGGACTTTGTTATTCTTGATATTCCCAAGGACGATAGTATGTCAATTATCCTTGGTAGACCCTTTTTGAATACTGCAGGGGCTGTTATTGATTGCAACAAAGGCAATGTCACTTTTCATGTTAATGGTAATGAGCATACGGTACACTTTCCGAGGAAACAACCTCAAGTTCATAGCATCAATTCTATTGGAAAAATTCCAACTATTATTATTGGAGGTTTTGAATTTCCTCTTCCTACTGTCAAGAAGAAATATGATATTCTTATTATTGGGGATGTTCATATCCCCGCTGAGGTAACCTAGTGTTATTCGTAATTTCTCCGGTTCTATGTTATTCGGAATGAGTTTGTTAACAAGACTTGATCAACCTTGTTAGTGGATTCCTTTTGATGATCATGAGATGGATGAAACTAGAAGGCAAGACCTTCTGTACCCCCTTTTTACTTTCTGTTATTTAGATTAAATAAAGCAAAAATAGTATTTTCTGTCTATTTTTTGAATTATCCATGCAATAAAAAAATATCCCGAAAGTAAAAGTGCTCCAAATGCCCTGCAAATTTAGTATGATTTTTATGGAATATTTGAGGATTTTAGGCACTAACAACACAGCAGGGGGCAAGCACCTGGCCACGAGGGTCCAGGGCGCGCCCACTCTTACTAGGCGCGCCCCTGCCTCGTGGGCCCATGTTGGCCCCCCTCCAGTTATTCCTGCACCCACACACTCCATTTCCTCCCAAAAAATCCCCATCCAGCTCAAGCACGAGTTCTAGCTCATTTTGCTGTGATTTTTGATCTCTTTGCTCAAAGCTCCATTCACAAAACTGCTTTGGAAGATTGTTCCTTGGTATGTGACTCCTCCAATGGTCCAATTAGTTTTTGTTCTAGTGCTTTATTCATTGCAATTTTTTTCTGCCTAGGTGACCCTGTTCTTGAGCTTGCATGTCAAATTTATGAGGTCTCAAATAATTTTAATGCATGATATAGGCTCTAGGCACTTGTGGGAGTAGTTGCTATCAATCTTGTTTAGTTTGATTCACTTTTATTTTGAGTTACTAAAAATTTCAGAAATTTTCAAAAAATGATGAGGAGATTATTGAGGGGCTCTTCTAGCCAAGGCTCCAAGGATAAACAAGCTAAGGAGAAAGAAAAGGCCAAGTATAATCTTCCTCGCGTAGCGGAAGTAAGGCCTTGTGAGTGGCCTTGTGATAATTTCTTGAGAGCAGCCGGGATTTATGAAGACTTTTATTCTTTGGCTGATAATGCGGGCCTCACCGACTTCCTCCACGACCGAATCGAACAGTATCTCTTACTTACCAATACTTTCGTGCAAAACTTTTACTATTATCCTAAGAATTCACCTCCTTCAGTAGCTTTTCATTTATATGATGAGGCTAAGGAAATGTCATTATGTAATTTTTGCACGGCTTGTAGAATACCCTTCGAGGGCAACTTAGATGAACCACATCGTAAAGATGTGGATGATTTTATTGACACTATTATTGTAGGGGAATCGAGGAAGGTTTCCAATGCGAGAATAACTAGCATACATTTTCCTGTTTTACGCTACTTTGCTATATTTGCTAGTCGATGCTTAATTGGTTGTGGAAATTGTGGAAACCTCAGTGTTCCTAATATTACTATTCTATTCCATGCCTTATTTGGTGATAACACTTTTAGTATGGGTGTCGTTATTGCTAAACGATTAAGTCTAAACCATACAAAGGGCCCCATCTTTGGAGGTATCTATGTTGCACGCCTTGCTAAACATTTCGATATACCTATTAGGCATTATGAGAAAGAGGAGACTGCTGCCCCCTACCTTTTTAGATTGAGCATGGTAGCGCATGAATTTATTGTTGACAATGATGATAAGATGCTTCTGTATAACTTGAGATTTAATAAGAAACACGATGAGATTCTTATCTTGCATGCGCCTTCTTTGTTTGATTTAACTGCAGGCCATTACCTCGTCTTGCCGTCGGCCGTGTCACGCCAAGACCGAGGCGGACATCAGCTCGAGCTGGCCGGAACCACCACTGGACCCTTATCGTCCATCATCTTATCAGTGGGACCCGGAGCAGATAGCCCGCCAGTGGCAGTACGATGGCACTCCTCAGTACGACCCCAGTTACAACTTCGGATATCAGTCAGGCTATCCATGGCCATAGACCAACTTGGGCCAAAAGCCGAAGCTTGGGGGAGTACGCATTTCTCACCGACATTACATTCATGTTCACACGCTTATTCCAGTCGTCGGTGTTCATACTTTTTCATTGTACTATACATGCTACTTTAATTTCTTTTTCTAGCTTTCTTCTTGTGTGTTCGATAAACCTTAAGAAAAACCAAAAAAATAGTTAGTTTAATTTCCATGCTTGTAGTAATTAAAAGAAAACCCAAAAAGATTTCTCGTTCTTCTTTTACTTGTTGGGAGCTTTCTCGTGTAAATAGTTTTATTTTATTTTCTTTCCTTTGGGGGTCGAGAGGAGAAGACCATAATGAAAATGTTTAAGTGGCTCTAATATGCATGATTGTTGATTTAACCAAGAGCCCATATTACCTTGTCTTCCCCCTTGAATTGAATGCTTGGAGATTCAAGCTTAGTCCAACGCACGTGCACTATTATTATTATACACACCGTTCGGTCGTGCAAGTGAAAGGCAATAATGACGATATATGATGGACTGGCTGAGATGAGAGAAGCTAGTATGAACTCGACCTCTCTTGTTTTTGTAAATATGATGAGTTCATCATTCTTGATTCAGCCTATTATGAATAAACATGTTTGAAATGACAATTAGAGATTATAGTTGCTTTTGCCATGCTTTATTAGCTAGGAGCTTATAATGGTTTACCTTGCGTGCCAACATGCTATTAAAATGGTTGTGATGTGGTATGATAGGGTGCTATCCTCCTTCGAATGATTTGAGTGACTTGACTTGGCACATGTTCACGCATGTAGTTGAAACAAAATCAACATAGCCTTCACGATATTTATGTTCATGGTGGATTATATCCTACTCGTGCTTGCACTTGGTGTTGAATAATTTTAATGCATGTTCATGAATGTTGTCGCTCTCTCAGTTGGTCGCTTCCCAGTCTCTTGCTAGCCTTCACCTGTACTAAGCGGGAATACTGCTTGTGCATCCAAACTCCATAAACCACAAAGTTATTCCATATGAGTCCACCATACACTACAAAAAAAGACACATCCGTGACATTTTGGGCCGAACGAAATGTTTTTCTGTCATACATATGACACTTCTATGACGATAATTGTGACAAAACCCGGTATCAACATAGATGTGGTGGGCTCCTACTTCTATGACAACAAATCATGACAGAAAATGGGTTTTTCATCCTGGGCAGGCCGGAGACGCAGCCGCATGACATTCTTTGGGCAGTCCATGACGGAAAAAACCGTGGTAGAAGCGAGGGGGAGGAAAATTTTGGGGAGTTGCCGGTTACGGTGGGAGGTCGGGGGTGGAGCGATGCGCATTTCTCTCGTACACATACGCGCGTGTGTGCGAGGCGTTGGCTCTAACTGAACCCGAGTGAGGCGTTGGGATCTAACTGAACCCGAGCGATTGCACTGCAGGCTACGTTCTATCGAACCCGAGCGATCGATCGATGGCTGTTAACTGAACCCGATGGAGCGATTCCTTCACTACTGCTGCTAACTGAAGCCGATCGATTGGATGAACAGTGAGCGTTGCGGGGGGGTTTGGATGAACAGTGAGTGGTGGCGTTGCCTCTGGATGAACAGGACCCCATGGTGTGGAGGGCTGGATGAACAGTAGAAGGTGGAGGGGTGGTCGTGGAGGGGTGTTTGAACAGGACCCCGTGGTGTGGAGGGCTGGATGAACAGTAGATGGTGGAGGGCAGGATGAATAGTAGATGGTGGAGGGCTGGTTGAACAGTAGCCGGTGGAGTAACGCGCGGTGGAGGCTGGATGAACAGGAGCCCGTGGAGACTGGAGGAGGTCGACGGTAGCCCGTGGAGGCTGGAGGAGGTCGACGGTGGATATGAACAGTATCCCGTGGAGTCCCATTTTGCGGTACGCCACACCCCTCCCGATGAACAGGACCCCCGTTTCGACCGTAGCGCTCCAACACAAGTCCGTTTCATCCGTTTTGCGGTACGCTACACCCCTCCCGATCAACAGGACCCCCGTTTCGACCGTAGGAGGTCCGTTTCGTCCGTTTTGCGGTACACCACACCCCTCCCGATCAACAGGACCCCCGTTTTGACCGTAGGAGGTCCGTTTCCTCCGTTTTGCGGTACGCCACACCGCTCCCAATCAACAGGACCCCGTTCCAAACATAGGAGGTCTGTTCCACGCCAGGCCTCATTTCCATCGCCTATTCCGTCCAAGCCCTTCCGATGAACACGACCACGCATTCCGTTCCGACCCAGCCGATTGGCTCCCATGCGTTCCGTTGCCTCCCGATGAACACGACGCATTCCGTTGCCTCCCCATGAACACGACGTATTCTGTTGCCTCCCCATGAACACGACGCATTCCGTTGCCTCCCCATGAACACGACGCATTCCATTGCCTCCCCATGAACACGAGCCCTCGCCGTACGTATGCGCGACTAGGCATTCGAGACCCCGCCCGTATGTACACATACGTGGCCGTATTTTCTTTCTTGCACCTTGGCCGTTGTACGTACGTGTACATGCTATGTGCGCACCTCTACTATGACACGTGCACGCCTCTACTACGACACGTGCGCGCCTCTACATCGACCAGTATGTACGTACACATTCGCGACCAGGATGACAACGCTACGTACGCTTCGACCAGGTGGGTCCCGACTGTCACGCACTTCCTTGCCTGCGAAGATGTAGCTGGTGGGTCCCAGTAGTCAGGGGGCGAATCGTTTTGTTTTATTTTTTGCCCGGACGCACTTCCTTGCATGCGAAGGTGTAGCTGCTGGGTCCCGGCAGTCAGGGGGCGAATCGTTTTTTTTTCGGACGCACTTCCTTGTGTGCGAAGGTGTAGCTGCTGGGTCCTAGCAGTCAGGGGGGCGAATCGTTTTTTTGCCCGGATGCACTTCCTTGCGTGCGAAAGTGTAGCTGGTGGGTCCCGGCAGTCAGGGGCGAATCTTTTTTTTCGGACACACTTCCTTGCGTGCGAAGATGTAGCTGATGGGTCCTAGCAGTCAGAGGGGCGAATCGTCTCTTTTTCCCGGACGCACTTCCTTGCGTGCGAAGATGTAGCTCGTGGGTCCCAGCAGTCAGGGGGCGAATCATTTTTTTCGCAAAATACGGTGGCCCGTCCGGTGGGTCCCCGATGTCAGGTGAAGGAATAATTATTTTGCGCGTAATAAGGACACACTTCCTTGCGGCTGTCGTGGACCCAGCTGTCAGCCTCTCCACGTACAGTCCACGTCCGATGGAAGTCGTTCCTTGACCACGTTGACCACGCCGCGCCGAGAGCACCACGGCGGTGGACGACGGCGAGGCCTAGGAAGGGGACGACGTGGAGCCGGGGAAGACGCGGCAGTGGATGCACACGCGGAGAGGAGTACAAGGGTTCACTGGTTCGGCTGTGCTGCCATCGCTGTAGAATAACAGGGGGTGTGGGTGAGTGGAGGGATGGACTGGCTAGCGGTGGGAGTAGTAGGGGGCGGTGAGGCCTTCGCGGCAGCACAGCCGGCCACGGGAGGCAGGAGTAGGAGGCACGACCGGCGCTGCTTTGGGCGGCTGGAGCAAGAAGACCAGAGGTTGAAGAAGCACGACGGCCGTTGGATGGACATCGTACGGTCACTGCAGCTAGAATCGTTTATATTGACTAAGTTGACAAAGCCCTTGGTACGTCAACTTAGTAGGCCAACAGGTCAGCTTCCGAAACGGTGCGCCCCAGATGTCAGGGGGAGGAATCATTTTTTGGGCGGGTGAAGCTAGAATATCCGAGATTGACGAATAAGCACGGCATCGGTTGGATGGACATCCAACGGCCACTGCTGCTAGAACCGTGTGTTGACTATAAGTTGACAAAGCCTTGCATACGCGTCAACTCTGTTTTTTTAGGGGACACGTCAACTTAGTAAGGCCAGAAGTGTATGGCAGAGAACTTATAGCCCATTTGAGATTTGTAAGAATGTGTAGCCCATTTTTGAATTCTAATGGAATTTACTACAGCCCATTTACAGTTTGTTAAAAGTACAGCCCATTTCAACCAACCATTCAAAACAGAATTCAATAAAATTTCCTACATTTTGATGGGATCCGAATATTTTTATCCCAAAATTTCTAGTCAGATTAAATACAATTTCAATATAAATTTATATTGCGTAAAAATCAAACGAAACATTGCGCTCGCAAAAATTAATGAAATTAAAATTTTCAATATTCCAAAAATAATATTTTATAAAGTAATCACTGTTTGGTGCATTTTTTTATAGTTACTACGCAGTTTTTATAATTATGACCCATTTATTATTTCTTAAAGCCCATTTTCTTGTTAAGCCTAATGCATCCCTCCTAGGAAAGATTTGCAGCCTAGCGGGGCGGAGAATAACAACTTGACCTTGCCTGGGTATTCCTAAAAAAAGTATAGCTGGGCTAGCCATTTTCAGCTTGAAAAAAATTAATATCTGGGCTGGATATCTGGCCTGGGCTAGACGGGCCACAGCCCGCCCAGTTAATACCTGCAGCAATGTTTTCGTTGTTGTTCAGAGGAGAAAAATTAATATCTGGGGTAAACATCGAAAAACTCTGCAGTGCTCACACCTCAAAAACACAAATACTACTTGAGCTGCTTGGTCCCAGCTGTCGGCCGCTTCTTGTGCAATTCTCTCGTTTGTTGACTACTCCCTCCTTTTCGGTTTATAATGCTCAATTCAAAAATCTCACCAATCAAGGTAGATGGCGAGTGGTGGAATATTTTTTGTAGTTTTGCAAAAGCACCTAATTAATACGCTTGTTATCCTCAAAAAATTATGTTTATCAATGCATTAATTGCAATGCATGCATGCATAAAGTACATGCATTGGTCAATTTTCTCTTAATACTTGCATGCAATGATTTAATGCACCTTGGAATCTGAACATGTGATGGAAAACAACCAAATTGAGCCTTATAAAATGGAAAAACTAAAATTTTGAGATAAGCCCTATAAACCGGAAAGGAGGGAGTACATAGGTTGACAATGGTGTGGGACCGTGATGTTAGGAAACCAGGAGGAAGCAAAATAAATTATATATATATATATAAAATAAGGAGGCACTTGCGTACGTGAGGCTATGGACCTGGTGGGTCCCCATTGTCATCCTATCCAAGTAAAGTCATCTCCTCGCCCAAGCTTCCGCCTAAAATAGTCAATACCCGGCCGCCCGCTTCCGGTGCAGGCGATTGCTCCGCCTTCAAATGACACAAGTGTTGTCCGTCCGTCCATCTGCCGCACACATTAATGATACGCGGTTGCCGAGGCGGCTACTCTGGCGCCACACGTCCATCCCTCCGCCCGCCTACCATTGCTATATAAACTGCTGCGCCGGCCATAGCCGCAGTCATCCGCATCCATTCCCTTTCTCCTGTCCACACCACTACTGCCCACCATGGCTTCCTCACGCTCCAGCGCTCTTCGGGACGGGCGGACAACGGACCACAAGGAGATGGCAGCCATTGCTGCCGACCGGCTGGCTGGCAGGCAGCCAGAGGATGACGACGTCCCAATGGAGAACATGGTAGTCGACGATCCGGCGCCAACCCCCTCCTCCGCGCCATCCTCACCGGTGCATTGCACCATGACCATCGGCGAGGCCCATGCCCAATACATGGACAGCGTGAGGCAGATGCGTGAGGAGCACTTACGGGAGGCGCAGGCCGACGCCGCCTACAACCACCATCTCCTCCAGTAGCACCTGTAGGCGGAGGAGCAGATCGCCGTGGAGCGGGCGGAGCAGGAGGCGCTGCTTGACTCGTACCGCTCCGCCCACAAGGGCCGCCTCGAGCGCTGGCGGTACCTCATGCGGGTGGCGGAGGCTGCGGCCGCCTACAAAGAGGCTAGCAAAGAGGGGGATGAAGCGGGCGAGGCACTGTTTGGCGAGACCGAGGACGAGACAGAGGACAATGCCGGCTCCGACGAGTCCCCGCTCCACTGGCGTCAACGACGCCCTGCTCCGTCGATGCCCCGCGGCGCCAACAACAAGGTAGAGGACACCGTCGGCTCCGCCGAGGCCCCGCGGCGCCAACAACGAGGCAGAGGACACCACCGGCTCCGCCGAGGCCCCGCCCCACCAACAATGAGGCAGAGGACATCGCCGGCTCAGCCGAGGCCCCACCGCCAAAGAATGTGGGGAGGATTTCCACCGCTCACCGAGGCGCCGCCACCGCAACGAGACAGAGGACATCGCCGGCTCCGCCGAGGCCCCGCCCCGCTGCCAACGAGGCCGCGCCACACAGAAAATAAGGAAGAGTAAAACACGGTAGGTCACCGCCGCTCGGGTCCAAGTAAGGCCACCGCTGCTACTCTCCGGTTGAAGCCAAGCTAGGCGGGTTGACCATTGACGGCCGGTTAGCTTCTTGGCGGTGACATGGAGTCAGAGAGCTGCGCTGGAGAAGAACACTTCTTCTACTTAACTGCTGGTGCAGTTGGCTGACTGACACGTGGGCCCAACAGGCCACATGTCAGTTATGCAACTGCACCTGCAGTTAAGTCACTGAAGCTTCTGTTCGGCTCAGCGGGACATAGGTGGGTAGCTTCGGTTAATTAATTATACCTCCAGTGCACCCATTTTTAGTTTTTTCTCGAAAAGGAGGATGACCCCCGGCCTCTGCATCTGGGAGATGCATGCGGCCACAAACAACCCTTTTTAGTTGAAGAATGTATGAAATGTAATGAAATCCGGCATGTTTATATGAAATCTGACCGTGTATGAATGAATTTATTTCGATTTGTTCGAATTCCTTTATCACTGGCATTGGATGAACATGCAAAACAATACGTACTAGCATTATTCCCAGGGTGATCACCACGTTTGCAGCAGTTTCACATGTACTCCCTCCGGTCATTTCTAGTCTGCATACAAGTTTTGTCTGCAGTCAAAGTATCTCTACTTTGACCAATCTTATACAAAAAAGTATGCACTTTCACAATGTTCGAAGTAAAAAGGAACAGAAGGAGTACAAAGAGTTTGAGCAGCTTTTTAGCGTTTTTGTACACTGCAATCAAACACACAAGCCTGGCAATTCATAGAGAACATTCAAAACAATCGATGATTATGCATCTCAGCAACTCACATCTCAGAGGCAATATTTACTTCACAACTAAAGAATAAAGAAAAAATTGATCGCCGCTGCTGACAGCAAAGGGCGTCCCATTCGAAAATATCAAACGCATATCTTGCTAAAATCAATGAGAAAAATTTGACAAGGTTGTCCCATTCCAAAATATCAAATGCCTACGATTATGGAATGGGCAGGGTTTGCCATCAGTTCGAACATTGACATGGCACCGCGTGCTAAATAAACCAGCTGTTCTTTTTGTGCAGTTCCACCAAAATCAACCAAATTCGCACGTAGCTTGTATGATTTCGCCCTTATATGTTGCAACGCCTTGAACTTATGGGCACCTCCTTTCTTGTGGTGGAAATGAATGATTCGATGTATTCATGATCATTTTGTGCAGTTCTCGTTGAAATCAAGCTGAGCACCCCTGTTTGCACAAATACAAAAAAGTGATTAGTATAAAGCAAACTGTACTATGAATTGATAGTTTCAACAGGCACACAAATGGTCCATGTAGAGCACACTTTTAGAAAAATGGAACTCACCGAAAGAATCCTAGAACAACATTGTACTCGTGCATCACAAAAAAAAATGGAGATTTGTCACTCCTTCTGAGCTTAAGTTAGTTTGGTCTTGTGGGGAGTAATGTAACCATCCTTCAACTGCTCCTTCTGATGAGAAGATAGACAGGGCTTCTTCATCCTGGCATAATCGGGACTAGTCACTTCACGTACTCCATATTCTTCTTCAGAGGAAGATGATCCATGTTTGCTCGAAAAAAAGGAAAGGAAATATTTAAAATAGCACAGCTAAAGCACTTCTCAAGGACAATACCACTTTTTCATGACAGTATCTAAATAGTAGCACAACACCATAGAGATGACAAAGCTCAATCATATGGATGAAATCAGTGGGTGAGTACCAACATTTGTCAGGAGGCTGATTGTGTAGAGCATACAGATGAAGCACTTCTTCGGAACCATCTGTTGCTATCTACGGGGGTGGCCATGCTTACTATATACTCCTCGATTAGTTTAATGTTTCCAACATCTTGTTGTGTAGTTCCACTAAAATATATGGTATCTTCAAAGAAGATCCCTGTTTGCACAAGTAGATATAATTACGTATGGCATCAAATCAGTGGCAAAACAATTGCTTGTTCCAGCCATAGCAATAAATTAAGATGCAAAACTATATTATTACTTGTGTCATCACAGTTCCCAAAGGTTTCATTACAAAGATCGGAGTTGATTTTGTTTTTCTTCCGCTTGTTCTTCCCTTCATCACATGGTTCAATAATGACAAGCTTCGCCTTCAATGTAAGATTTGGCATGTCAATTAGGGAGCACAAGTATAGTACTAAACTTAATTTTCTCGATGAAAGTGGAAAAATACAGCCGTTAGCCAGAAATATCCTTATCTTACCTCAATGGGATATTACGGTGCACATACAGATTGGAAGTCTTGTCTCCATTTGTGCAGTTCACTAAAATCAAGCAACATTATCGTACAAGTAGCACAACATATGAAAGCACACTGCAGAATCATGTGAAAGAAGGCTAGTACTGACCTCTCATGATGCGGAATTCAAACAACTCACAAGAAGAAGATCTGAACCAAATTTGCCTTAACAAATAGGAAGTAAGATCTCCTCTTGTGCAGTTCCACTAAGATCAAGCAATCAAGCAACGTTGTCGGTGTGACATTTTGGTTGAACTGCACAAAACACTCTTAAAACAAAAGTGTTTTGTGCAGTGCAACAAAAGGTCACAATGGCAACGAGGTGAAGTAGATAACCCTATTTACACAGAGGTGCAAAGGAAACAATTAGTGGTCAATAACGGTTGATGACACAGAAGCCAACAAAAAGAAGCATCTACCTTATCTAAATGGGAAAGAAAGCAAGACAGTAGCATTTCTCAAATGGTGGCATTAATTAATATTAACATAGAGATTATATTAACAATAAAATTCGTTAAACATGTAATTTGCTTTTAATTGTGGCATTGCATCAATTTTCCAGCGGCATTATTAGAGGGTGTTTGTTTACAGGGACATTTTGGTGTAGGGACTAAAAAAACTCCGTGTCAGTCACATCTAAACCAAACAAGAGGGACTTTTCCGGACTAAAATTGGCATTTGGGACTAAAGAAAGAAGACCCCGAGGGAGTCTTTTTGGGACTTTTTCCAACAGTTGCCCCTGCCACGCATCACACCTTGTTTCTATTAGTTCATTACTAGGGGCAACATGGTCTTTTATCATGTCATTTAATAACCTCTAGTCCATGTTTAGTCCCTGGAACCAAGCAGGTAGGGACTAGGGAGTTTTTGACCAAACAGGGCCATAGATTAACAACAGCTAATGAGTTGCACGGGACAGTGGACGCACCAGCACCATGTGCATCTACCGATGTACTATGGTCATGCATAGTCTGTTGCAACAAAGAACAAACAACCAAGGAGCATATTTGTGTTGGTCCCAGTTTTGTTATCTTTAGACACCTTTCCCTATGTGAGCGCAGCAAATCTAGTCCTGCTCAAACTCTACAGCCTTGTCCCTTCCTTTCCTTTTTGAACTAGTACTTTTGCCCCTTCCTTTCCTCTTTGAACCACGTCCTAGATTTATGCGATACAACTTTCCCCACTACTTTCCCCCATTCCTTTCCTCTTTGAACCACGTCCTAGATTCATGCTATACAACTTTCCCCTTCCTTTCCTCTTTGAACCACGTCCTAGATTCATGCTATATACAACTTTTCCCACTACTTTCCCCCACTCCTTTCCTCTTTGAACCACATCCTAGATTCATGGTACACATGCAGCTAGAGCAATGCATGTGGAGTAAGTAAAATATACCTCAAGGTTCTAGGGGCATGGTTCGGTGGGCGAAGGGACGGCGGCGAAGAAGAAGGGGTCGGAGGCCCTCCCGCGCCTCCGTTGGGTGGAAAGTGAACAGCAGCGCTGATAGTGGATTCCCTCCCTCGCCGACGGCGACAGCATTAAGCCTCTTTCCCTTCCCGGCGGACGGATCCTGCCGGCTCTTTGAGCAGCAGTGAGGGGAGAGAGAGGCCAACGAAGTCTTGTTTAGATCTGGAGAGGGCAAGAGAGTGTGAAGAGAGCAACTAAAGCGTTGAGGCTCCAGCGGGAGAGGGCAAGAGAGTGTGAAGAGAGCAACTACAAGCGCTGAGGCTCCAGCGTGTATATATATACTGGAGAGAGAGTGTGAAGCGTGCAAACCCTAGAAAACATTTTGACCACCAAAGAATCCTCCCGCAAAAATTATGCTCAAGTGTAGTTATTGAACCCGAGACCTCAAGTTTGATGAGCGAACAGGCTAACCAGCTACACAACCCTCCCGTTATGTTCAACGAGAGGAAAATAACCTTTTATACAATCCTGCATTCGTATGACAGGCATGCCATGTTTTGTGTGTGTGTGTGTGGGAGTCATTAGGATTTCAATCATAATCGTGTCATGTGGCTTTGATGGTAAGACTATCTATAGTGGTGCAGAAATAATGCAGCCTTAGTCACCTTACCTCTCTCCACGTAGTACTTTGGGTCCCACCAGTCAGAGGAGGAAACAGACAAATTAATAAGAAAAATTAAAAGCGCCAGCGGTGTATCTTACTACCTCACACATCTCTCTACTGCTCGGGAACACTGTCCAATTGATCCCTCTGTTCGCTCACGTACTATTTTAAGTAAATCTTTATTATAACAGGCACGCAAATTTTGGGCACTTGTATTCGACTTAAGTCAGTGTGCCACCATATCTCGTATACTTACTACTCCCTCCGTCTAGGTGTAATACGTCACGTTAGAAGGTGCAACGGGACCAAGGTGCGTGCGTGTGCGTGTGTGTGTGTTTAACAGCATGTGTGTGTTAGAGAGTGCGACAAATCGACCTACTCCTACAGAGATATGGTGTGTAGTGTATGATTTTAGCCGCGAGAGTCTGTGCATCCTCTCGTTTCCGGGCGTGTCCGGTAGGGACATGCGGACAGCTGCCACGCCCGCTCCTGACTAGCCTGGCCCACCCAAAGCCCCTCCATCGCCCGCGCGCGCTTCCCGCCCGAAACGGTCAGCGCCGCTCCAAAGAATTGGTGCCGCATTCATGCCCGGGCAGAGCGGACGCGACCTCTCACTAGCGCAAGAGTGATGGTTGCTTCATCCGTCCAACTTACTGCTGGGTCTATGTGATTTGACGGCTCATTGGTCTTTATTACTGAGGTTGTAGGACTGCTGGATGTCCCACGCTTTCGGCGAAAGGAGGTAGTAGATTACAATTTTCTCCATTCTTACAAGGAGGAGTGCAAGAGCAGTGAAAACACGCAGGCTCAGTGATTACATGGCCCACCTCACACTATCACCGTGCGACACCTAACTCTTTACATAGTACTCCCTCTGTTCCTAAATATTACTAGATGAGTCCCCGTTCGTTGCCGCAGAACAGCGGTATATCTCTCTGCGCAAAATTATTGATTTCATAGAACTGAAAAAAATCTATAACCGCATGAAAAATGTGGTAGCCAAACTAAATAAACTCCCATCATCATTTAGATCATCCCACGTAAGGAAAAAAGATCAGCCAACTCCTACTGCATAATGGGATTATATTTTTCTTTTTGACATGTTAATAGGACTTAAAAGCTTACTTACATGCATGCTACCGGTGCATGCTTGCATGCAGACATGTTGATGTGATTTAAAACCAACTCACATGCATGTGCCACGGTATTTCTGCATGCTTGCATGTGGCTTAGTGCGGAGCCTCTCAACGTCTAGATCAGACGGCTATTATGACTGATTTACTTCATCTAACGGCTACGTTAATTTTGATGATGTGGCTCAAGGAGAGGATAGAGAATTCCTAGTAGTGGGGGCTAGCTATTACTAGTAGATAAGTCTTTGTAGAGATTCCACTAGGTGAACTACATACGGAACAAAATGAATGAATCTACACTTAAAATGCATCTATATACATCCGCATGTGGTTAATGGTGAAATCTCTACAAAGACTTATATTTAGGAACGAAGGAAGTACTAGTATAGTACTAGTACATACTGTAATTTATCAGCGAGATAAATTTGTACAATGCTATGAAGCTTCCAGCTCCTGTTACATGTATCTTGCGTCCAAGGTTGCCCGCTGCAACATTTCATCAAATACAAAGGAGACTAACATGCATGCTATTGCATCTCAATGATTGGCATATCATAGCAAATATGTACTCCCTCCGTTTCCAAAATAAGTGTCTCAACTTTGTGCAAACTTTAGTACAAAGTTGTACTACTACTAAAGTTGACACTTATTTAGGAACAGAGGCAGCTAAAGAAAAAAACAATCCATGCAGTCCCTAGCCCTTGAACCGTGAACCCTGACCAGGCTTCAATTTGCTGGCAACATTCGAGCTTCCTAATAAATGAAGTTTGCAACCTTTTGACCATCGGATCATTTTGTGCAATTTCACCAAAATCGAGATGAGCATCCCTGTGGCAAAGAAATTGAAGAAGCGTGATTAGAATAAGATTACTAGGACTAGTTTATGATACATAAGCTCATCACAAATACAATACGTAGAAGCCAGTAGAGGTATCAGGTATGTGTGGGGCAAAGAAGTAGAGAAATATCCACAGGGAGTGATGTGGGCAGCTGGAGCAGTGGTGCAAGCCGGCTGTAAAGGGAGTTGTACCTGAGGGACGTAGCTCAACCTTGAGGAGGGCGGCGGGAGGCGGCAACTGCCCACGTTGCGGCAGTGAGCAAGGGACGAAGGCAACCTCACCGGCTTTGTAAGAGAGAACGGCGGGGACCCCTGATCGGGACGTGCCGACAGTGGGTTTTCGCCGTTGGCGACGGCCACCGCATCTACACTAAGCATCCACCCCTTCCCCAAGCGGACGTGATCCGCCGGGATGTTAGAGATGTGGCCACAGTCGTTTTGTGCGAGAGAGTGTGAAGAGAGCAACCCCAGCAAGCAACTGTGTAGGCTGGCCCGTCCTGACTATGTATATAGTGGAGCAGTTTCCTTTTCTCTCCATATGAACCTATCGTATTTCGTACGTGCCACTGAAAAAAATTATTTATAAATGACGCGGCACCTACTACTTGTTCTCCTATAACCTTGCGCTTGGCATCTCCAAAATATTAACGTTGCGATTGGCTCTTTGCCTCTTCGGGAAGTCGAGCAATAATGGTAGTGCAGTATATATCGTTCTGGCTATATGAGACCGAATGAATTGCTGCACGTCCACCACGTGGGAGAGGGTCAAGGGGCGAGGAGAGTGCTACTACATACGGAGCAAAATGAGTGAATGTACACTCTAAAATACGTCTATATACATCAGTGTTTGGAGTATGTACTTTTAGTTCATATTGAAATCTACTAAAGGACATATATATTCCAAATAATATGATATAATCTCTATAACCAAGGTAGTAGGGACGAGGAGTAAACGAAGGGAGTAGTAAATTTTTCTCCTCGTCCTGCGAGCCACCACGCGCATGGGCGAGGGAGGAGCAAGCTTCACCTCATCTTGCGAGCCACCGCGCCCGTGGGCGGGGGAGACGGCGTACTAAGCAAGCTTCTCCTCGTTCTACGAGTTGACGGGACACATCAAAAGTACTCCAGTGTATAGAGCCTTGCCTCTAAGGTAGGCCCCACATGGTTTGCCTCTTTTTTTAATTTAACATAACGCGTCAAGTCGCAATTTGTGTGTTCGCCCATGGTAGACGATCCTCCCTCCACCAAGTGGACAACCAGTACATGTGCCAAATTACCACGTGGGCTGCCTTTTTCGTACAGAAATGAGCTCCACCGTGTACCCGCTGGTGTGGTTGGGAAAGAGACGGAGTACGTCGCCCGTGCATGCACCTCTTCTCTTCGCACGTCCCCACCTACGTGGGTGTGTGTGAGATACAAACCGCATTCGTGGGTGTTTTTGTTTTGTGGTGGGGGGTGGTGGTGGGGTGGGGGTTGATTTCGTGAATTATTTGTGGGAATATGTGTCGATGACATCTCAAAAAAAAATTTGCATGCAATGTGTGTGAAATGGAGGCCTATCCATATCATACATAGAGGGTCGGGCAATCCACGAGAAGAGAGGGAGGGGTCATAGCGATCGATAGAGTCGAAGAGAGGATCAAGTGGGTGGGTGGGAGATCGATGAAGAGAGCCATCGAAATTGTGTGTGTGTTCAAGTCAAAGATATAGGGCGACTGGCCTACCGGAACGTTAGAGGGCACATGTCAAGTTTGTGTGTGGCAGGGAGACATGACTGGAGCGCTTGATGTACCGGTGTGTGTGGGGGGGAGGGGTGGGGGAGGGGTAGGCAGAGGCCTAACTATAGAGGTAGAACGACTCATATATGTGTTGAGAAGGAGAGACCCAGCTATGTCTTGAGGGAGATCGGTCGACATCCATACATAATTGAAGGACGGGAAATATGATGGGATAGAGAGAGAGAGGAGAGAGAGAGGGAGGGAGAGGGAGGGAGAGGGGTAGAGTGCTGGATGGGTGATGGAGTTGCTTCTCGGAGATGTTGGGAGAGGCCTACTAGACAAACTGAGGGTGGAACTGCAATGTTATCAATAAGAGTGGGGATGTGTTTCTGTGTGTGCCTGTGTGTGATAGATCTGTCGGGGCGCATATGGATGATGAAGGGGAACCATGTGTTTGGTAAGCGAACCTAACTAGATCGGTAGATCAATTGTTGTTTGTCGGAGGAAGGGAGAGGCACAACTAATGAGGTAGATTGATCGATGTGTGGGTAAAAACGAGTTATAAGGACCTAGCTGGCTATATGTATAGCGAGAGATCGGTCGGTGTATGTCCATTTGTTAGAGGCAAATAAGGCCCAGTGAGACGGATAGACAGAGATAATGGATCTAGGAGGTGGTGCGAGAGGCCCAACTACTAGCTAGATAGGGGGAGGGGTGTGCGGTTGTGAGATCGATGAAAAGAGAGGTGAGAGTTTACACGTGTGTCTGACCATATGAGAGACACGAGGCAAGGACACATAAAGGAGGAGATTAAAGATGTGTGTGTATGCTATAGGCAAGCATCGCTGGAGAGGTTTATCGATCGGTGTGTGTCGGAAAGGAGTTGTGGAGACTCTAGGAGAATGACCTAAAGAAAAAAAATGTATGTGCCCGGTGGATAGAATGCCGAGGGAGGGGGAGGGCGAGGAGGGCGTGTGCATGCACGAGAGAAAGTTAGTGGTAGCTACAAAGGTTAGAGGATTGTGTGGGTGTAAGAGACTAACAAAGATCATAATTTGATATGAAAGCGGATTCATATATTTGAATAGGAGATCATAGTGTTTTAAACATTGCATGCATGAATATAGCGGTGATACACGTGTTGTGCACATGTTATACCATAATGTGATAATGCATGGCGTTTGCAACTCACGGCTAAATGCCGAACAATCTAAACCATACTATACATCAAACAATCTCACATTTTATTTGAATTTGTGATAATGTGCGGCGTTTGCAGCTTCCAACTAAATATCGAGCAATCTAAACAATACTACATATCGAACATTCTCACATTTTATTTGAATTTGTGGTAACATGTGGTGTTTGCAACTCACATCTAAATACTTGTAGGCGTAGGGGGCGGGGCACCATACATAATGTGATAAACACATTATACATATGAGGCATGGTTTAGATTATGAAGATCTAGCTAGAGCTAGAAATGTAATGTGATTTGAAATCAAAATAAAGTGGATTCAAAATATCTAGTTCGGGTTCATATAGTACACATAGTTCATATGTAACTCGAGACTGATCATGTGGTGTGCTGTGAAGATAATACACAAACGATGGTTTAACTTAACAATAATGATGATTGTAGATCTTATTAAAACAGAGAAACGAATTCAAATGCTTTGACTTCACAACAATCATTACTGTAGATCTTATTCAAATTTAGTTCATATTGAAGCGGTAGTATATACGTTTGGAATGCACTAAAACGTTCATTTGAGTAGTAGGTTGCATGCATTATACACGTAGAGAAATATTTTAATTGAACATAACGTGAATTCAAAGTTTTGAATGATATTTGTAGTCGCGCATTGATTTGGTACAGACATGTTAGGCTTGTCCGGAAATTTCAACCCCGCCTTGTTAGCGAAATATTTAAGATATATCTTTGTCTCGTTGTGCTCGACAACTCCTCCATCTCAACCCGCGCCTTGCTATTCGAAATTACAACGCTGCGAAAACTCCCACCTCCTATGAAATCCCGACCGTGAAATGCCCGTGGTACCCTGAACCGAAGAACCGCCTCAAATCGGTGGGGGTACTTTCGTAACTTACCCACATTTCGACAAGCGCGTCTCTAAGCCATGGTTCCCCACCGCCATCCCATCGCCCACCCATTCGTACACCGAGGCCGCGAAAACCCGCGACGAAACCCCACACCCTGCTCCGTCCGCCACCCAGCCGGAGCCTCTTCCCCGACAACGTCGTCCATAGCAACACCTCGTCGTCCCTCATCCACCATACCGGATGAGGATCCGTCGTCGATCTCATCGTCCTGCCGGTTCAGCCACCCTGTCCTCCACCTCCAAGGAGCTGCCTCGATGTTCCCCTCGCCTTTCGCGCCACCTCCATTCCCACACCGCCGTCTTCACCTGCACCACCGGAAGAGCATCATCATCACCGTTTCCTCGGATGAAGCTGCGGCCTAATTGGCGCCACCAAAGAGGTTGTACACTAATCGCCGCATTTTCTTCTTGATTCAATCTCACAGTGCTGCCAACGCTCGGTCTCGAGCCGACACGGCGCGGCTCCATCCACGGCGGTGTAGCCGGCCACTTCCTCCACGGCGTCGCTCCCTCGGCGGCGACGTCCACATCAGTAGGAGATGTTGCTGCTTTAGCTCTCGCTCGCGCTGCTACTCTGCTCCTGCTCTCGGTCCCCTGCCTGGTCTGCTCTTGCTATTGCTCTTTCTCGCGCTGCTGCTCTCGCTCTTGCTCTTGCTTGCGATGCTGCTCCGATTTGGCTACACTTCAGTCGACTGAATCGACTTTTGGGTCAGTCAATTTTCAAGGGGTGGGCTCGCCGGGGTGAAGGAAGAACCAGCCGCAGTGGGAAGGGGGGTTCGTTAGAGAGGTGCCCCACTATCTATCTTAGGGTTCAGGATGGGGGCGGTGGTCGCCGGCGGTGGCGGGGCGTTGGCGGGGCGGTGGCGTGGGGATCGCCCGAGAAAAAGCTCGGCACGGTGGGGCCTAGAGGGATGGCAGGCGGCGACGACCGGCGGTGGGGAGTGTTTTGGGCGGGGGGCGGCGCACGCTGGCCATGAGCGGCGGGGCTCTTGTTTGGCTGTGGTGGCTGGCGGCTCAGGGGGGTGGAGGTTGAAGATGAACCGCAGGCCCTTGATTTCGTATCCAACAGCTGCAAAATCGATTGACCAGAGATGAAAAAGTCAGTCGACCGATGTGTAGCCTCACCTTGCTAGTGCGTTCAGTTTCGACAGCAAAATTCAGTTTCGACAGTTAGGTTCAGTTTCGACAATTAAGTTCAGTTTCGACAATTAAGTTCAGTTTCGACAGTTAAGTTCAGAGATGAGCGGATGATGTATTTTACATCTAGCACTTTGTGGTTATGTATTTTACGTCATGTATTGGAGATGCTATTAGAATCCCACTCAGGTTAACATTGTTCGTTGTCTCTCTTGTCCTGCTTCAGCCTCGGCGTCGTACAACTCACCGAAGCTGCTCCAACGACGAAACCCTCCATCACAACGGAGCAGTACCTCGGGCTCCATCTCCAGACGCCTAAGATCTTCTTCCCCTCCTCCGACAGCAAAGTCAGCCGAAGCATCCTCACCGGCCAACCCAATCACGCTGAGATCAACATGGCTTCGCCAAAGAGGTTGTACACTTGTTGCATCTCTTTTTTACTCTACATGTTATATATATTGTCCACTGAGCACACGGATTTGTTCCTTTAGTGTCTCCTTGAAAGAAAAAATGTAGGAATTTTAATTTTCACTTGTCCTCCTTTTCAAATTCCTATTCATGAAGCACAAGACTAAGAGATAGTAGCATAATAGCATTATAACCGTACATTTTCTTGTGGTTTGACTTAATCTCACCATGCTTCTTTGCATCCTATGATCTTCCAATTGTTGCGAATCAAACATCTAGATTGGCAGAAATCCTGTGTTTTTAAATTCTCTGTTTTGCACGTGCATTCCTATCCTATTCCTGTCTATTTCCTATCCCTGCATTGTTGGAATCCTCCAATTCAAACGAGCCCTTACAAAATTACTTCTCTTACAGATAGTTGTCAAAGAAAACCTTGCGTGGTTTGTCCCGCTCCTGCTGCGCCGTCTTCCACCCCAGCTCAGCTGCTCCAACGATAGAAGGATCCAGCCTGACAGGGATCCGCCTCTGACCGTCTTTCGCCGCCTCGGATCTTCTTCCCATTGCCGCAGCCATGAAAACTGCATTACCATCATCAACCGAGCAGATGACCTCGAGGACTACACGGGTCCGCAAGAGAGGTCGCGCTCTTTCGTGTCTGCTTACGTTATGCATCGCTTAATATTACATGCTACTTTATCGTCCTGTTCACCGATTAGACTCTGAGTCAGCTCCAAACTAATGGTCAAACTTGAGTTTTTAAATGGTTGTGGGGTACATATCGGGGCCGCTATCAATAGTATCTATCTACTATCTGGTTAATCTCCGGTGTCTACTATGAGTTTCATGTTGGGTGGGAAACAAATAGTAAAGAAGCCATTATCTGTATTTATTAACTGAAGCCATTATCTGCCTGCTATTATTGGTTTTGGGTCTATCCACAGGTTGCTACCATCACTCTGGATTTCTGCATGCACTCCTTACATAATCTCACTATGTTTTATTCATATGCATGACAGTTATTGTAAACAATGGAACTAAACATGTAGAGCAAAAGAGACAAGCCTTGCGTGGCAATATAATTTCATGCAGATGTCGCTCCATGGTAGGCGCAAAGGCAGCCCCCCCCCTCCACGCATTTCGGATTGTAATCGAGAGGAAGATATCTGTTCTGAGGGGGATTCAGAAGGAGAAGATAACTCCTATTTACCCCCTGAGGTATTCGCTCTAACTTGGCATGCTGATGTTGGTTATATCATGCATACGGTGTCTTGCATTGCTTACTTTATACATCAAATATGTCATCTGCTTAGTTTAGACATCCTTTGTGTGAATGCCATCTGTTTAGTTTATTCATCATTTATGTGAATTATGCAACGCCACCTTGTTCAGCCAGGCATCATATATGTGAATTTTGCAATGCCATCCTGCTTAGCCAGTCATCTTATATGTAACACTACTAGGAAAAGGGCTATAGATAGGATTGATTCTAATGGCGCACCGTGGAGGCAGTGCGCCACTACTATATACTAATGGCGCACCTCTTCCTGATACGCCATTAGAGTGGAAGACACTAATGGCGCACCGTGGACAGGGTGCGCCATTAGTATGAATTTTTTTTCCATTTTCCCATACATACTAATGGCGCATGAGGCCTGCAATGCGCCATTACTATATATAACTTCTAATGGCGCACCGTGGACAGGGTGCGCCTCTAGTATGAATTTTTTTTTCCATTTTCCCATACATACTAATGGCGCATGACGTCTACAATGCGCCATTACTATATATAACTTCTAATGGCGCACCAAGCGCAAAGCGCCATTATCTGTAAATTTTGTTTTATTCTTTTTTTGCAAAACTACTAATGGCGCACCGTCTGCGATGCGCCATTAGTAATCAAACTTACTAATGGCGCATCACCGATACAGTGCGCCATTAGTAACGTGGGACCAACAAGATATTTTGGACAGCCCACACCTACCCACTCACTTTCCCCACTTCATTCCATCCACCTCCTTCTCCAAGATTTGGCCATCTCCTCCTCCTCACCTCATTTCCACCATAGATTCAACAAAATTAAGTGGTGAAATTACCTTTTTTGATAGGTAAGTAAGGAAAGCTATCTTCATGATATAGATCTACTTTTTTTCTCCCTAGCTCGCTCCAACAACGTGCACATGCACTTTTGTGGCCTAGCTAGATCTATGTATGTTTGTGGTGTTGCAAGTGTTTGTGGTGTTGCATATATGTTTGTGTTTGAAGGTTCCGTATTTGAAATATCGATAGTTGCCAATATTTTGCGGAATGTTTTGATTCATTTCCGTTTAAGCGAGAATTTTGGCACTATGCATTCTTTTTGGTCCTATTTTTAGGAAGGTCATGCCAAATTTTTTCTTGGTTCTAACATATCGTTTTGCTCTACCCATGACGACCATGGCCCGCATGATGACCGAAGACATCGTGAATAGGTTTTGAGCTCCGTGAAGGCGAGATGCTTCAAAAGAACGAGACGGAGATAAGATGTCCATGTCGAAGATGCAAGTGAAGAGCCTTATTGCGGACCGGATTCCGGCAGGTCTTGGGACCACCTGCTCTTGCGTGGTTTCATGGATGGCTATCGGTGGCAAGGTGATGAAGATGACTATCAAGTCGTCCATGGCCGGGGCCGGGCAAGAAATGAGGAAGGGCAACAAGACAAGTACCACCGTGGCGAGGGTGGGCGAGAAGGCGAAGAATCTCGTGACATGATCACGACGGTGATGTTGTACCTACGATTATCATGTAGAAGATGTCGTACATGATGATGAGGAAGATCAAGGCGAAGAGCATGATCATGAAGATGAAGATGCCGGAGCGGACGACGATGGAGGCTGGGTGCAGGACCCTCATATTCAAGAGCTGCTTCTCAAGCGGACGGATAACGCAAGAGCTGCCGCCGAGAGAAAGCCAAGCTGGATCAACCGGAGATAGACGCGGTTACTCCATTGTATGAAGGATGCAGGCCGAGGATACCGCTTTGAAAGTAACGCCATGGCTCGGAGATGAAGGTAAAACACAAAATGACCGGCGCGTGCCGGCGAGAACATGTCATTACGCACGAACGTCTTCCCAAGGGAACAAGTGCCCGACCAGTTTCGAGGAGGCGAAGAAAATCGTGTGTCCTCTGGATTTACCGCCGTGAAATACCATGTGTGCATGAACAATTGCATCATTTATCGGGACGAGCACGCGAGTCTACCATATGTCCGGTGTCTTGGCGTCACTCGATACAAGAAGAGGAAGAAAGCTCCTCGAAAATCGGTGTGGTACTTTCCGATCACTCCTCGTTGCGCGGTATTTTGCGGACCCTAAGGTAGCAAAGCTCCTGCGTTGGCATGCGGATAGGGAGGAGAAGAAGCGAGAAGATGACGCAAATGATCCGGAGATAGATAAAAAGACAAGATCTGAGTCACCCTAAGGATGCGAGCGGTGTAAGCGTTGAACCGAAGACCAGAATTTGGGAAGGATCCAAGGAACATCGTCTTTGGGCGCGAGCACCGATGGAGTCAATCCGTTTGGCAGCGAGAAGCACACATAGCACCTGGCTTGTGTTTGTGTGGATGTACAACCTTCCCCACAGTTGTGCATGAAGAGGAAGTACATTCACATGAGTATGCTAATTGAAGGGCGAAACAACCAGGAACGACATCAATCAGATCGGGGCTCTTTGAAGGAGGAGCTAGACACGCTGTGGAAAACGCCACGTGGGGCCGCCGCAGAAAGAATATTTCCCTATGAGAGCCGCCTTTGCTCCACGACGGTGCACGACTATCTTGGTTCACGGATATCTCGCGGGGCGGGTAGTCCACGGATTTTACGGATCGTAAGGTGCATGGATGACACGTATCGCCCGACTAGATAGAGATCCGGGTCTTGAAAACCGTGTTCATGGGACATCGAAGGTGGCTTCGCGACGATGACCCGTGGAGAAAACGCAAGGATCTGTTCGATGGTGAAACCGAACACAAAACGCCCGTGTCGAGGAGCGGCGAGGAAATAGACAAGCTGTTGAAAAATTGGAAAGACCGCCCACCGCCGAAAGATGCGAAGGCGCCAGAGCCGCTGCTGAAGGTATGGAAAACGAGGTCTGTTTTACGGGACTTGCCGTCTTGGAAGATCCACCGTGTGCCTCACAGCCTTGATGTCATGCATATCACGAAGAACGTGTGCGAGAGTGCTTGGTACCCTGCTCAACATGCGGAGAGGACCAAAGATGGGCGAAAGCAAGGGCGACTTGAAATCAATGGGCATCGGGCAGGAGCTTCACGCTAATGATGATGATGATGATGATGATGAGGCAAAGCGGGACACGAAAGTCGTCGCAAAGGCAAAAGGCCAAGAAGACCGGAAATGACTACCCTCCCGCGTGCTTCACTCTAAGTCGAGGAGATCGAGCAGTTTTCACCGCCTCCTAGGAGTAATACTTCCTTCTGATTCTGCGGGGAAGATAAGCGGATACCTAGACCCAGTGAAGCGAAGTTCAGCGGATGAAGTCTCACGACCGCACGTCTTGATGATCTGAGATACTTCCAGATTGCAATCCATGGGATCATGGGCGCGCACGTCCGTGAAACGCTATTTGGCTGTGGCAACTTTTTCGGCGTCATCTCCGGAAGTCGATTGGCGTGAGGCAACTCGAAGGCTACAGGAAGAGATCGTGGTGATACTATGCGAGCTTGAGATGTACTTCCGCCCGCATTCTTCGACGTTATGGTGCATCTGCTGGTCCATATAGTGGAGGATATCATCCAACTTCGGGCGGCGTTCTGCACAAAGATGATGCCGTTCGAAAGGATGAATGGTGTCATCAAAGGATACGTTCGCAACATGTCACGTCGAGAGGGAAGCATAGCGGGGGCTTTCGACGAAGAGTGCATCTCCTCTGCATGAAATATCTAGGAATCGAGAACCCGTTGGTCGCCCGTCAGCAGCACCTCGGCAGGCTCGCTGGATGGGGTCACCATGAGGGTCGCCGCGAAATGCATGTCGACTTCGAGGGTCGACTCGCGACTTTGAAAGAGCAAACCTAGTCGCACTACAACACATAGGCGTGGTCGATCCTTGGGTGGTAGAGCACAAAACCTTTATCAAGAAGGCGTACAATGACCGAGGCCAACAGAGGACGGACGGAGATATACTCAAAGAGCACAACTCATGTTTCACGCGTTGGTTCAAGCGAAGCTTACATCGTACCCTTTACGTGAGGATTCTTCCGGAAGAACAACTCATATTCGCCTTGTCACAGGCGCCGAGCACAACGATGACCTATGAGGCGTCACGATATCAATGGCTACACATTCTACACGAGGACAAGGACATGAAGAGCGATGGTTATCGAAACTCCGGGTAACGATGGAATCCTACACGGTAACGACAAGGACAGATACTACGGAAGGATCGAGGAGATCTGGGAGCTGAGCTACGCCGAGAGAAGGTCCCGATGTTCCGTGTCGATGGGCCAAAACGTCATAAAGAAGACCGGTATTTCACCACCATGGTTATACCCGGCCAAATCCAAGACCCATGGCATAAGCGTCACCGCGAAAAATGAGCCATGGGTACTGGCTTCCCAAGTGGACCAATGCTTCTTCATTACCGACCCGCCAAAGCCCAGTCGTGTTGTCGTGAGGAGAGGCAAAAGGAAGATCATCGGAATGGATGGAGTAGCCAATGAGCAAGACTTCGACAAATCGTCGACCGAAGATCGAACATGGCGACGACGATGAAGTAGCAGCACACACCACAAGAAGAAGCAGGACCACCCTACCTAAGGGCGTCCGTTCCACGTAAGAACTCCGTTTGCGAAAAAGAAGGGCAAGAAGATTGTGAACAGATAGCTAGCTAAGACCGATTGTATTTAAATCGTAGTCTTCATTTCTCGATTGTATTTCATGGGCACTTTTTGATATCATGAATATTTTTAAATTTCATGGGCACTTTTTGAATTCATGAGGACACTTGATCTCGATTCCCCTCCATCTTGATCTCGATCCCCTCCATCTCGATCGCACCAATCCTCCCCGCTAGCTCCACCCATCGCAACCTCCCCGCTCCACCGTGAGCACCGGCCCGACCCCCGCACCAAGACTTTTTGAACATATTTTTAATTTTTTTACTATTTTTATAAAAATATTACACTGTTATAATTTAAACAAGTTTGAACATATTTAAACACAAATAAATATAAAAACAACATTTAAAATGCATAAAAATATTACTGTTATGATTTAAACAAGTTTGAACATATTTAAACACAAATAAATATAAAAACACCATTTAAAATGCATAAAAAATATTGGGGATCACAGAATCGAACCCAGGACCTCCCGTGTGTGTGCTGCGTCTTGACCAATCGGGCTAGTGGGTGGGTTCTATTGTAGATAGGGTTGGGCTGTAGATATGGCTACTAGGCTAGGTTAAAACAAAATTCTAATGGCGCACCGAGGGTGGTGCGCCATTAGAATAGTTATACTATATGGCGCACCGTTGTGTCGTGCGCCATTAAAAGCTTCCTCCTCCACCTATTCCCCTCGGCCTCTCTCCTCCCTCGCCAGATCCCCCTCGACCTAACCGACGCCGCCGCCGCCCGACCCCCGCCAGACTCCACCCCGCCTTGCGCCCCCGCCCCACCTGCCGAACTCCACCCCCGCCCCCAGCGCGCCCGCCCCCGCCCCCCGCGCGCGCCCCCCCCTGCGGACTCCACCCCGCCGCCCCCACCCCGCGCCCCACCCCATCGTCGACCTCATCCATTGAGCTTCAAATCGAGCGAGCCGTACCGTCGCTTCGCCATCGAACGCATCTCCGTCGCGTACATCACCGGCGTCCGACATCGTTTTCAGCGGCTCCGGTCCACCTCCGCCTCCTCGTCGCCTCCGTTGGAACCGTTGTGAGCCCATCTTCCTAATCCCCACCTTTTCCTATTCGATTCGTTGCCGTTGTGCGCCGTCCGAGCTCCAGCGTGCGTGCGTGCTTCTTGCGCTGCTCGCTGTCTCTTGCTGCCTGTCTTGGTTGTTTCGCGGCTCCTCACATCGCTATTGCTCTTGCGCTGCTGCTTGTCGCTTGTTGCTGCGCCGCTTGCCGATGTCGATCCGCTCTTCGCATTCTCGCTGCTGGCTGTACTCTTCTTCTTCTGTGCCGCCGCCGCTGCAGCCCGCACCGCCGCCCGCCCGCCTGCGTGCACTCAGCCAGCGCCCGACGCTGCTCACCCCCACGCCCACATGTGCCCGCGCCCTCCCCTGGCAGCGCCCGCGCTCGCCTGGGTAGTGGCCGACTGGCCGTGGCCATGGCCTGTGCCTCCCGTGCTGTGCGTGTGTGTGCAGTCGTTGCTTGTATACAACATTCTCAGAGCTTCCTATGTGAAGTATCACCCTGGTCTTTGCTATATCCAGTGATTTAGTAGCCATCCAATAAGGACTAAGGAGTGTGATATGTTTCCTATGTGATTTTGATTTTGGTTGTATTTTTCTGCTCTAGTGCATTATAAAAATATGTCCTGACTCATTTAATTTGCTGTCAGTATGGCAAGATGACATGAAGCACTAAGTAAATTATTTATGCATTAGGAAATAAGAAATTGGAAGTCTTGAAAGTGGCTTGAGACAATTTCATAGCTGGTGCATCCTTCTAGTTCTATGTAACCACTGAACTATCTTTGGGCAGGATGTCTTGTATGTATAGTTGTTGGCAAAATGGTGAACCTCCCAACGATGAATAGTTGAAGCGAACACAGAATTTATATAAATCTATAGAACATGTTTCTTTCTCTTTTATTTGCTGCAGTGATTTTCAGATCTTAAAATTAGTTAGATCGGATGGAGATCTAGTGAGTACTGCATTTCGCTTAACTGTTATGGACAATTGTCAATTTTACGTAATGATGATGGAACATTATAAAGCATTAATTGTACTCCGGTGTATATGAAGGATGATGATCATCTTGCTAGTTTGCTGGGTTTTGTCTCGACCATTGTGTCGTGATGAATTTGCAGTACCCCGAGAGGCCCTTGAGTTTGCCGGAATGTCGATTAACTTCCGTTCCGGCAAATTCGGGTACTCCATATGTCCTATTTTCAGCAAAGGTCATGCTGAAATTTTCCGTGAATTTTAGCATGACTTTGCTAAAAATAGGACATATGGGGTACTTATGACTAATGCATGGGCCGGCTATCTTAGTACTTAGTTAAGTAGGATCAACTGCCCTGCCATTCTTGCTGCATTAAATCATAGGTGGCAATAGAGCCAAGTGATTAGGCCCAACTTAGAATTATCCTTAGCATCGATAAACCCTAGATGATAAACCCAACATAGGTGGCAATAGAGCCAAGTGATTAGGCCCAACCTAGGGTGCCTCGGCATCGATAAACCCTAAATGATGAAAACTTAACTTGGCTGCCCGGATGCCTCGGTGTCGATGAGAACCTAAATGATGAAAGCTTAGGCTTTTAGGGTGCCTCGGTGTCGACAAACCCTAAATCATGAGACCATGATCTTGTTCCTTGACAATAACCATCTTTTTGACCAAACTTTTTCCTATTTAGAGAAAACATGGCCCACAACAATGAGGCCGGTGGTTGAGGCGGCAAGCAATTCAGGAGATGTCCCAAGAGTTGGAGGAACAACAACCTCACCGCTATGATGGCGCCGGAAGACACCGATCCTGATTACACAACCCCTAGTGGCGTCGGGGATGACACCACCGATGGTGCCGCCGAGGATGCCACCATCGATGATGGCGGCGCACACACGATGGTGGCGGCGCACACACGATGGCAGCCAACCGAAGAAGCAAAGGAAGGACCGGCGCCGAATGTGCTCCGCACCGTCAAGGAGGAATTCACTCAAGTGGACTCCGGCGGAATCCAACGGAGCCCAAACATATAGTCAAAGTGCAGCGGTTCAGCTCGGGTGCATTCTCCGGAACACCGTCTCGATCAACACCGAGAACCTTAGGCATAAGGACCAAGGGAATTTGCGCAGCCTCCTCTTCACGAAGCTGCACGAACGATACAAGTTCCCCGCCGAATTTGAAAACACACGCCTCTCAGGGAATAGAGTGAACAATGCCGCCCTCACGAAGATGAGCACGGCCCTGTCTACTTGGAGAAGCGCGGTGAAGAGAATGATTGATAAAGGTGATAGTTATGACAAGATCAAGGCGAAATATCATTTGATGAGCGAAGATGAGTACAAGGAATTCAAGATCAAGTGCGAGCCCATAAGCTCGAATCAAGTCGATGGGGAAAGAAATGCGGAGTTGAACTTAGGGAACACAAACTCGGTCCCGCGGTTATAGAGTGGCGGAGCCTATATGGGACAAGGAGGGCGCGGACCATGCCGAGCAAGGCCTACCGCCCGCTTCGAGAAATACAGCGGTGACAAGCGCACCAGGAACTATGTCGGGGCCGGTACAAGGAGGACCCGATAACAAAGGAGCTTACCACGGATCCGAAGACCAGGGCGCTTGAGCTTGTTCGTAAGGAATACACCCCGCGTAATTAGCTCCATATGGTTGCACTCTAATTAATCACCAATATTTCTAAATGGCTCATGTTCCTTTCGCAGACAATGAAAGCGATGGCGCTGGGTCGTCTAAGACCTCCCTTCGACACCCCTTTAAATAGGGCATTGAGCGTAATGAAAAGAAGGATAAGCTCGATAAGCCGACGTCACTGGTCGTGTGGCGGCAAAGGCTTGTCCACAAAATGGGGTCATACTATACCGCTGGTGTGCGAAGGAGAAAAAGGCCAGCTCGGAAAGCCGACGCGCGAGGTTGAAGCACTCAAGGCACAAGTGGCGCGGATTCCGGAGCTTGTCCAAGAGCAAGTGGAACAACAGCTGGGAACGAAGCTCGAAGCCATGGTGCCTACGTTGATTCATGGGCTGACGACGTGGATTGTGGGCGGCCAAAAGGGGCCTCCCCCGGTTCCCAGCTTCACGGCTAGCAACTCGCACAGCGCGGCGGCGGCACCATTGGTGTCTCCGGCGGCGGCGCCATTGGTGTCTCCGGCGGCGGCGCCATTGGTGTCTCCGGCGGCGGCGCCATTGGTGTCTCCGGCGGCGGCACCATTGGTGTCTCCGGCGGCGGCGCCATTTGTGTCTCCGGCGGAGGCGGTATTCGTGTCTCCGGCACCGCACGGTATTGGAGCTTAATGCACCGGGTGTCGCCGACCGGCACCTCGCCAAGAGCGCCCCTCCGTCGATTACCGCCCGCCGTTGGCGGTGCCTCGACATTAGCCGAGCTCGGCGGCATCACGGTAACTAAGCCTCTCGGCCGATGACTTCATCTCCTTGCCTTTGATCGGGCATCCTGACGCCCTACACATGTTTTCGCAGGGCACCGCCGACGTTCCTTGCACTCTTCTGCACTTCGTGGGTGCCGAGTTGGTCGATGTCGCCAAGGGCAAAATCGTTCAACCGGGCAACCCCATGTTCCACGGTAATCCGATGCCACCCACAATGTATAGGGTTGAAGTGGTCCGGTGCTACCAGCTGCGACGAGTTGTTACCTCGATTCGACCGGCCGGGCGGCGAAGAAGATGAGATGACCCTCGGCACTGCGTAAAATGGCCCTGCTATGGCGAAGAGCCAGATTCATTTGGGGCGGGGACACCACCCACGCACAAGACCGCCCGATCGTGCGGCGCCAAGCCATGGCAAGAACGCAGCAACGCTCTTCGACCTGCCGGACATCCCTATGGCACAGGATCCGGACAGCCCTATGGCACAGATCCGGACGGCGGCGACAACGACGACGGTACATTTACCAAAGTTGACAAGTACTTTGCGAACATGGCTACTGCCGACGATTTCTGGGGCCTCTTTCTCAAGAACCCAGCCAAGACCACCGCGATCTAGCTGGTGCGGCGGAGAAATCCAATTGCAACAAGCGTCGCTCGGCGTTCAGTTCTCGAGACACGCCTCAGCTCCGTCTTCACCGAGCCTCGAGATAGCTGAGGCGCGAAATATTATCAGCCCCAACACGCTGAAGAAGGCGGTGCGTGAGCGTAACTCGGTCGCATTACGGAGATCAAGAAGAAGGGCCAAGCGAAAAGACTAACAAGGGCGCGCGGTGCGAGCCAGCCGGCACCGAAGTTCGATCCGTGCTCGGGGCGGGCCACCTTCACCTAAGGATATCTCGAGGAGGGTGCATGTGGCGGGTAGGGCGATGCTACCGCCAAATATGCTGAATCTGCAACCGGTGCTATCGCGGAGTCTGCATGACGTTGTTCTGATTTTGGAGAAGCGGCGTCTCGAGAGAAGGATGTGGCATACCGGTTTCGTGGCCAAGGTGCGAGAGAGCAAGGGCTTTGTGGATGGCGACATCGGGGTATGATCGTCCTGCGGTTTGATGACATCTTTGCTATGTTTAACCTTCATCGTTGCACTACACCTTCGTTCGGCTGTTTTACCGAGCATGCGGATGCGGATCATTAGAGACAATACCGGACATCGTGATAGTCGACCCCTTCTACATGCGTGCCAAGCACTTGAGCAGCGCGGGGACCGCCAAGTTGCAAGTTCACACCTCGAAGGCGTCATTCGCAAACGCAGATAAGGATAACTTCCTTGTGCCTTACTTTCCGAGTAAGTCATCCATTAACCGCCCGTAACATATGATTTCTTAGATTTGATCGTTCTTTTTTCTAACATTCCGTGTTACGTGCGGACACACATTGCACACTCATCCTCTTAAGCCGAAATATTCCATGGCCACGTATTTCGACCGAACCGTAACTCCATGATAGACTACACAAATGTGAAGAAAGTTCTTGATGATGTTCTCCCGGCTATGCCAAATCTGGAGGCACCTTCACGGGACGGTTAATAAAACGGCAAGCACATCTTCTCACAATCGAAGTTCTGCTGCGTCAAGCAGCCGCTGGGTGATCGAAGTATGCCTACTCGCCCTCCATCACATGCGGCGATCGTAAGGACCATCATCACCTTCGCTGCCAGATAATCTCAAAGATTGGGCGCGAGCTTGTCGGCATCCAGGCGCGGACCTCGAGACAAGAATTCTTTCGCATCGATCGGAGTTTGCGGACATCATCCATCAAGATGTCCTTCATACGTCGGGCAGTTCTTCCTCGAAATCAACCGTCCAACGGTGAGATAGATGGAATGCTACAAATGCAGGGTGACAACGACCGCGATTTCATGACCATCGCGACAGACGGCGGCTTCATCCGCGCTCTGTCCGATGAGTCGAGTCGAAAGTAGTGATGTGTAGTTACAAACATTGATTGGCTCATGTTGTAATTAAACTTTTAATGAATTCGTATGTCTCTTTGGTTTGGGCGGTTGTTCAACTTAGATGTAATCGATGCTATTTTATTAGTAGGACCATGAATCGTGCTATTAATGTCTTGCTTTTCTCTTCGATCCTTTTGTTGCATACTTACACATTGCTTATGTATTGTGCATTGTTTGTCTTGTGCATAGAGATGCCGTCGTATGTAGTGTACAAGGGTAAGGTTCCCGAGTCTCGATGATGGGAGGAGTGTCGGAGACAGGTTCACCGCTTCAGCGGTAATAGTTACAAAGGTACACCACTAGGGCGGAGGCCGAATCTAGATCGCCCGCTATCTAGCGGAGAGAGGAGGGCGTTGGAGGAACGGATGAAGACCGGTTTGATCGCGATGATGCTCATCGTGATGACCACAACTCTCTTCTATGTGATGGTAGTTTAGATGATCGATATCTACTTGTAATGTGAAGGCAAACTCGATACTCGCGGTCTTGAGACTTGTAATGTTTTATCTTTGTCCGGTCTTTTGAATCCGGAGACTAATATGATGAATTGTATTCAGAGACTAATCTTCTATTGTATTTGATGAATCTGATGTTGCTGTGTGCTGCTGTCTATATTCTATGCAATAATATATTTTGTAACCTATGCAAAATCAGAAAAGCAAAAAAATAAAACCTAATATTCATACTAATGGCGCACCACAAAAGACACTAATGGCGCCTTGTGATCATCACACTAATGGTGCATTAACAGCTGATGCGCCATTAGAATGCCATAACACATTTGTACATATGGCCCCGGGAGGCATTCTAATGGCGCCTCATGGGCTATACTAATGGCGCGATGGGAGGTGCGCCATTAGAACACCAGATACTAATGGCGCATCGCGATGCGCCATTAGAATTTAATTCTAATGGCGTGATGCGGTGGCGCATCGGTAGTGCGCCATTAGAAGGTAAAACCAGTGCGCCACTAGCATGCCTTTTCCTAGTAGTGTAAATTATATCAGGCCATCCTTTTTTTCGTTACATATTACATTCGTCAACAATGTTAGTACATTCAACTGCTCTTCGTGTGCATCAGTCATTTGACACGGTGATGGCAAATTCTGGAGTGAAAACAAGGTCTTCTGAGCATACTATGCTATCTCATGAAGCGCATATCTCGCTGGTTACAGATAGCTCCTCAGAGGAGGATTCAGAGATAGATGACCGGTCCTATTCCCCCCCCCCCCAAGGTCTATGCTCTAACTTGGCAGGGTTATGTTGCTCATATCGTGCATATGGTGTCTCGCATTGCTATGCCATTTGATTAGTTTAGACATGCTTTGTGTGAATGCCACCTGTTCAGTGTCTAACTACCATATATGTGAATTATGCATTGCCATCTTGTTGCAAGACATTATATATGTGAATTATACAATGATATCTTGTTGCAAAGGCATTATATATGTGAATTATGCAATGTCATGCTATTTAGCCAATCATCATGTATGTGAATTATATCATGCTATCATTTTTTTGTATTACGTGTTCCATTTGTCGACAATGTTTGTGTATTCAACTACTCTTCCTGTGCATCGGCCATTTGAAGCGGTGATGGAAGTATCTGGAGTGAAAACAAGGTATTCAGAGCAGACAATGCTACCTGCTGAAGCGGACATCTTGTTGGCTCTGAGAGCTCCTCGGAGGAGGATTCGAGACCGATGACCACCATATTTCCCCACGAGGTCTATGCTCAAACTTGGCAGGGTATATTACCCATGTCATGCATGTTGTCTTGCATTGCTTAGTTTTTACATCATATATAGATTGCCATCTGCTTACTTGCTTACTATATAAATCATATATTTGAATTATATCATGCCATCATGTTTACATAGTACATACACATCATCTATCTGAATTATGGCATGGCAACCCATTTAATAAAGACATCATATAGTTATATCATCTCATCCTGTTTAGTGTTTACAGTCATCATATTTAGAATTATGGCATTCTATCCATGAATGTATGTGAATTATGGTATGCCAACCTATTTAATAAACACATTATATAATTATGTCATGTCATCATGTTTACATAGTCTCATATTTTGAACTATGTCTTTCCATCTTTTTTAGTTAGCCATCATAATGTGAAATTGTGTCATGCTATCCTGTTTAGTTAGCCATCATATATCTGTAATTGTGTCATGCTATCCTGTTTTGTTAGACAACATAAATATGAGTTATTTCATGCCCTCTTTTATTCCCCGCTATCCATTGCACCTGTCTATCATACAATGTCTATACTTTCAATTATTTTTCTTGTTTATCAGCCATTTGAAATGGAGAGCGTGATGAAAGTATCTAAGGGAGTAACAACACGGTCTTCAGAAAAGATAGTGCTACCAGTTGATGCAGATAGAACCACGGTTGTACTTGCCCAAGGTCCAGATCCACCACACATAACCTAGACTCTCTCAGATTGTACCCCTACCCAGTTGGACAGAGAACCGGCTACACCCCTTCTAACCCCAACCCCGGCAGATAGTAACCTGTTCAGCTTGACACAAGACCGCCTCCACCACAGAGCACCCAAACACGAGCGATTAGTAAGGGAACTGCAGTGCCCAAAGCACGAGGACCACCACTCCGAATCCTAACTCAACACTGAAAGGAGAAGAAGATTTGTTCTCAGGTCAGGTTCTGTAGCTATGGTTCATACTCCTTTGCTCTCGCATTACTGTATTTACTCATACCAACTATTTTCAAATTTGAAGGATGGAATTGAAACTCCAATGGCGTAACAGGTATGTTTGAAACCTATTTCTTTAACTGCTTTGCTATTGTAACCTGCTCTATGTTGATTTCAGTTTCAATTGAATAAACAGTTATGTTCTCATGTCATGCACATTACAAGTGTTGTTATTGCTCTATAGTTACCCACACTTATATTCTGTCTATTCTGCTTTGTCTTGAACAAATATTATTTGAACTGTGTCTCTATCTTGATTTGGCAACAAAAACTAGAATGATATAGACCATAAAGTGACCATGGCACATAGATATATGTTTGTTTCATGTTGTTATCCTGTCCACTTTACTACTGAACTCATTTACCAAAATGAGTTTCATATACAACATAGTAAACATGTGATGTGTCCGCTTGTTTCTCTTTTAGAATGCGGACAAAATATTGGAGAACAAGATGCGCGTTATCTAATGGTAAAGGAAGTAATGCGATAAGGTTCAAGATAGTGAGACATCCCTGTTGGTCTCCAAGAAAGCTGATAAAAACTATCTTGATGACAGTGAGGGAACCCAAAAGTCCTATCTTGATGTAGTGTTCGAGTTACTGGCCACTACTGCTCGCACAAGCTCTTCGAACTTGCTGCTTGAATCAGTTCGTCTTCTTGAGTCTCAACTTCAAGTTGAAAGACATCGATCGAGATGTCTTTGTGACGAAGTCAAGGACCGAGGAAGTCCTGCGAGAATTCGGATGCATATTTTACGGTGCAACAACAAGTTACTGGAGGATTTAAGCGCCAAACAAGAGAAAGTTAATAATCTTGCTAAGCATATTGCGAGCATTATGGGTACCCAAGATATTGTTTCTTGAGATCTTCTGAAGTGGTTTTAGTTCTGGATTTGTTTTGTTGTGGCGTTTATTTGCATTGGTCGCCAACTTTGACAACCAGCGTATATGATATGCTGCTTTGTTCCCTATATTTGCACTGGTGGCAAACTTTGATGCCCAGTGGATGTAATATGAGTAACAGCCGTGATAGCCTAGCATAAGTTACTTGCTTATTTATTTCCTTGTTGTCTTGTTTATTTGTTTGCTTGTAGTCAGTGCAGTTCTTTTTAAAACTAGGCCACAATAACCATGGGCTAATATTTACTGTAGTGACACTGGGCCTCCTACGGGCCGTAGAAATAGTGGGCCTTCTACGGGCCGTAGAAACAGTAGGCCTTCTACGGGCCGTAGAAACAATGGGCCTTCTACGGGTTGTATCATCAATGGGCCTTATACGGGCCGTATGACCATAACGGGCCATCGTTAATAGGCCGTATTTGATGACGCTATGAAAACGTCCCAACGTATTAACGGACCACAAACGGGCCGATGTAACCACGGGCTGAATTTGGCCTGGCGAAAAATGCGAAGGACGGGCCGTAAGTAAACGAATGCTGGAAATGAGCCCAAGAATAAATGGGCTCTGAGAAGGCCGAAAGATAACATTTGCTGGAAACAGCCCAACTGAATAACGGGCCCTTAATGGGTATAAAGTGATATATTGCTCATTACGAGCCAATTTCACCACGGGCCGTTAGTGGGTGTAAAGTGATACACTGTTCATTGCGGGACAGTTTCACCATGGTCCGTTAATAGGCCAAGAGTTACATAGGGCCTCATATGGGCCGAAAGACGTCATGGGCCATACATGGGCCAGAAGTGAAAACGGGCTGGAATCATATTGGATGGCCCAGATGACGCTACTGGGCCTAATTCGGATAGGGCGTAACGGGCCATGGGTTAGCGGGCTGTAAATGGGCTATATGCGAACAGGCCGTTAACAGGCTTTCCATGGGCCGGCCCGCCACCTTTTGACCAAGTCAAACGGGCCGGCCTTTTCACAGGAATGGGCCTCTGTTGGGCCATGCCACGTGTTGACATATCATAGGCGCCTTCTGTCCAATGAGTGGATGACATCTGTGAAGGAAATATGCCCTAGAGGCAATAATAAAGTTATTATTTATTTCCTTATTTCATGATAAATGTTTATTATTCATGCTAGAATTGTATTAACCGGAAACATAATACATGTGAATACATAGACAAACATAGTGTGACTAGTATGCCTCTACTTGACTAGCTCGTTTATCAGAGATGGTTATGTTTCCTAGCCATGGACAAAAGAGTTGTCATTTGATTAACGGGATCACATCATTAGGAGAATGATGTGATTGACTTGACCCATTCCGTTAGCTTAGCACTTGATCGTTTAGTATGTTGCTATTGCTTTCTTCATGACTTATACATGTTCCTGTAACTATGAGATTATGCAACTCCCGTTTACCGGAGGAACACTTTGGGTACTACCAAACGTCACAACGTAACTGGGTGATTATAAAGGAGTACTACAGGTGTCTCCGAAGGTACATGTTGAGTTGGCGTATTTTGAGATTAGATTTTGTCACTCCGATTGTCGGAGAGGTATCTCTGGGCCCTCTCGGTAATGCACATCATTATAGGCCTTGCAAGCAATGTGACCAATGAGTTGGTTACAGGATGATGCATTACAGAACGAGTAAAGAGACTTGCCGTTGACGATATTGAACTAGGTATTGGATACCGACGATCGAATCTCGGGCAAGTAACATACCGATGACAAATGGAACAACGTATGTTGTTATGCGGTTTGACCGATAAAGATCTTCGTAGAATATGTAGGAGCCAATATGGGCATCCAGGTCCCGCTATTGGTTATTGACCGAGAATAGTTCTAGGTCATGTCTACATAGTCCTCGAACCCGTAGGGTCCGCACGCTTAAGGTTTCGATGACAGTTTTATTATGAGTTTATGAGTTTTGATGTATCGAAGGAGTTCGGAGTCCCAGATGAGATCGGGGACAAGACGAGGAGTCTCGAAATGGTCGAGACGTAAAGATCGATATATTGGACGACTATATTCGGAGTTCGGAAAGGTTCCGAGTGATTCGGGTATTTTTCGGAGTACCGGGGAGTTACGGGAATACGGGGAAGAGTATTGGGCCTTAATGGGCTTTAGTGGGAAGGAGCCAGGAGGTGGCGCGCGCCCCTCCCAAGCCCAGTCCGAATTGGACAAAGGGTTTGGGGCGCGGCCCCCCTCTCCCTTCCTTCTCCACTTCCCTTCTTTCCCCCCCTTCTCCTAGTTGGACTAGGAAAGAAGGAATCCTACTCCAGGTGGGAGTAGGACCCCCTTGGGCACGCCTCCTCCCCTTGGCCAGCCCCCTCCCCCTTGATCCTTTATATACGGGGGTAGGGGGCACCCCATGACACACAAGTTGATCTACGGATCGTTCCTTAGTCGTGTGCGGTGCCCCCCTCCACCATATTCCACCTCGGTCATATCGTCGCGGAGTTTAGGCGAAGCCCTGCGCCGGTAGAACATCATCATCGTCACCACGCCGTCGTGCTGATGGAACTCATCCCCGAAGCTTTGCTGGATCGGAGCCCGGGGATCGTCATCGAGCTGAACGTGTGCTGAACTCGGAGGTGCCGTGCGTTCGGTACTTGGATCGGTCGGATCGTGAAGATGTACGACTACATCAACCGCGTTGTCATAACGCTTCCGCTTACGGTCTACGAGGGTACGTGGACATCACTCTCCCCTCTCGTTGCTATATCATCACCATGATCTTGCGTGTGCGTATGAAAATTTTTGAAATTACTACATTCCCCAACAGTGGCATCAGAGCCTAGGTTTTATGCGTTGATGTTATATGCACGAGTAGAACACAAGTGAGTTGTGGACGATATAAGTCATACTGCCTACCAGCATGTCATACTTTGGTTCACCGGTATTGTTGGATGAAGCGGCCGGACCGACATTACGCGTGACGCTTACGCGAGACTGGTTCTACCGGCGTGCTTTGCACACGGTGGCTGGCGGTGTCGGTTTCTCAACTTTAGTTGAACCGAGTATGGCTACGCCCGGTCCTTGCGAAGGTTAAAACGAGTCTATTTGACAAACTATCGTTGTGGTTTTGATGCGTAGGTAAGAACGGTTCTTGCTCAGCCCGTAGCAGCCACGTAAAACTTGCAACAACAAAGTAGAGGGCGTCTAACTTGTTTTTGCAGGGCATGTTGTGATGTGATATGGTCAAGGCGTGATGAGATATAAGTTGTTGTATGAGATGATCATGTTTTGTTGAAGTTATCGGCAATCGCGAAGCCCTATGGTTGTCTCTTTGTTGCATAAGATGCAAGTGCCAAATAATTGCTTTACTTTATCGCTATGCGATAGCAATAGTTGCAAGAGCAATAGTTGGCGAGACGACCATGTGACGACACATTGATATAGATCAAGATGATGAAGATCATGGTGTCGTGCCAGTGACGATAGAAATCATGACAGTACTTTGAAGATGGAGATCAAAGGCACAAGATGATCATGGCCATATCATGTCACATATTTTGATTGCATATGATGTTTATCTGTAATACATCTTATTCTGTTTTGATTGACGGTAGCATTTTAAGATGATCTCTCACTAATTATCAAGAAGTGTTCTCCCTGAGTATGCACCATTGCGAAAGTTCTTCGTGTTGAGACACCACGTGATGATCGGGTGTGATAGGCTCTACGTTCAAATACAACGGGTGCAAAACAGTTGCACACGCGGAATACTCAGGTTAAACTTGACGAGCCTAGCATATACAGATATGGCCTTGGAACATGGAGACCAAAAGGTCGAGCGTGAATCATATAGTAGATATGATCAACATAGTGATGTTCACCATTGAAAACTACTCCATCTCACGTGATGATCGGACATGGTTTAGTTGATTTGGATCACGTGATCACTTAGATGACTAGAGAGATGTCTGTCTAAGTGGGAGTTCTTAAGTAATATGATTAATTGAACTTTAATTTATCATGAACTTAGTCCTGGTAGTATTTTGCAAATTATGTTGTAGATCAATAGCTCGCATTGTTGCTTTCATATGTTTATTTTGATATGTTCCTAGAGAAAAATTATGTTGAAAGATGTTAGTAGCAATGATGCGGATTGAATCCATGATCTGAGGTTTATCCTCATTGCTGCACAGAAGAATTATGTCCTTAATGCACCGCTAGGTGACAGACCTATTGCAGGAGCAGATGCAGACATTATGAACGTTTGGCTAGCTCAATATGATGACTACTTGATAGTTTTGTGCACCATGCTTAACGGCTTAGAATTGGGACTTCAAAGACGTTTTGAACGTCATGGACCATATGAGATGTTCCAGGAGTTGAAGTTAATATTTCCAGCAAATACCCGAGTTGAGAGATATAAAGTCTCCAACAAGTTCTAAAGCTAAAAGATGGAGGAGAATCGCTCAACTAGTGAGCATGTGCTCAGATTGTATGGGTACTTCAATCGCTTGAATCAAGTGGGAGTTAATCTTCCAGATAAGATAGTGATTGACAGAATTCTCTAGCCACCATCACTAAGTTACTAGAACTTCGTGATGAACTATAGTATGCAAGGGATGACGAAAATGATTCCCGAGCTCTTCGTGATATTGAAATCGACGAAGGTAGAAATCAAGAGCATCAAGTGTTGATGATTGACAAGACCACTAGTTTCAAGAAAAGGGCAAAGGGAAAGAAAGGGAACTTCAAGTGGAAAGACAAGCAAGTTGTCACTCCTGCGAAGAAGCCCAAAGCTGGACCATAGCCTGAAACTGAGTGCTTACACTGCAAAGGAAATGGTCACTGGAAGCGGAAATGCCCTAAACATTGGTGGATAAGAAGGATGGCAAAGTGAACAAAGGTATATTTGATATACAGGTTCTTGATATGTGCCTTACTATTGTTTATAGTAGCCCCTGAGTATTTGATACTTGTTCGGTTGCTAAGATTAGTAACTCGAAACAGGAGTTACAGAATAAACAGAGACTAGTTGAAAGGGAAGTGACGATGAGTGTTGGAAGTAGTTCCAAGATTGATATGATCATCATCACACACTCCCTAAACTTTCGGGATAAGTGTTAAACCTAAATAAATGTTATTTAGCGTTTGCGTTGAGCATAAATATAATTTGATCATGTTTATTGTAATACGGTTATTCATTTAAAGTCAGAGAATAATTGTTGTTCTGTTTACATGAATAAAACTTTCAATGGTCATACACCCAATGAAAATAGTTTACTGGATCTCGATCATAGTGATACACATATTCATAATATTGATGCCAAAAGATGCAAAGTTAATAATGATAGTGCAACTTATTTGTGGCACTGCCGTTTGGGTCATATCGGTGTAAAGCGCATGAAGAAACTCCATAAAGATGGATTTCGGAATCACTTGGTTATGAATCATTTGATGCTTGCGAACCGTGCCTTTTGGGCAAGATGACTAAAACTCCGTTCTTCGGAACAATGGAACAAGCAACAAACTTGTTGGAAATAATACATACTGATGTATGCAGACCAATGAGTATTGATGCTCGTGGCAAGTATCGTTATTTTCTGACCTTCACAAGATGATTTGAGCAGATATGGGTATATCTACTTGATGAAACATAAGTCTGAAATAGTTGAAAGGTTCAAAGAATTTGAGTGAAGTGGAAAATCATCGTAACAAGAAAATAAAGTTTCGCGATCTGATCGCGAGACGAATATTTGAGTTACGAGTTTGGTCTTCAATTAAAACAATGTGGAATAGTTTCACAGCTCACGCCACCTGGAACACCACAACGTTATGGTGTGTCCGAACGTCGTAACCGCACTTTATTGGATATGGTGCGATCTATGATGTCTCTTACTGATTTACCAATATTGTTTTGGGGTTATGCATTAGAGACAGCTGCATTCACGTTAAAAGGGCACCATCTAAATCCGTTGAGACGACAGCATATGAACTATGGTTTAGCAAGAAACCCAAGTTGTCATTTCTTAAAGTTTGGGGCTGCGATGCTTGTACGGAAAAATTTCAAGCTGATAAGCTCGAACTCAAATCGGAGAAGTGCGTCTTCATAGAATACCCAAAGGAAACTGTTGGGTACACCTTCTATCACAGATCCGAAGGCAAGATATTCATTGCCAAGAATGGATCCTTTCTAGAGAAGGAGTTTCTCTCGAAAGAAGTGAGTGGGAGGAAAGTAGAGCTTGATAAGGTAATTTGTACCTTCTCCTGAATTGGAAAGTAGTTCATCACAGAAATCAGTTCCAGTGATTCCTACACCAATTAGTGAAGAAGCTAATGATGATGATCATGAAACTTTAGATCAAGTTACTAAAAAACCTCGTAGGTCTTCCAAAGTACAGTCCGCACTGAGTAGTGCGGTAATACTGCTCGGAAGTCATGTTACTAGACCATGATGAACCTACGAACTATGAGGAAGCGATGATGAGCCCAGATTCCGCGAAATGGCTTGAGGCCATAAAATCTGAGATATGATCCATGTATGAGAACAAAGTATGGACTTTGATTGACTTGCTCAATGATCAGCAAGCCATGTTAAATAAATGGATCTTCAAGAGGAAGACGGACACAGATAGTAGTGTTACTATCCACTAAGCTCGACTTGTTGCAAAAGGTTTTCAACAAGTTCAAAGGGTTGAATACGATGAGATTTTCTCACTCATATCGATGCTAAGTCTGTCCGAATCATGTTAGCAATTGCCGGATTTTATGAAATCTGGCAAATGGATAAACAAAACTGCATTCCTTAATGGAGTTATTAAAGAAGAGTTGTATGTGATGCAACCAAGAGGTTTTGTCGATCCTAAAGGTGTTAACAAAATGTGCATCTATGGACTAGTGCAAGCATCTCGGAGTTGGAATATACGCTTTGATAAGTTGATCAAAGCATATAGTTTTATACAGACTTGCGGTGAAGCCTGTATTTACAAGAAAGTGAGTGGGAGCACTACAACATTTCTGATAAGTATATGTGAATGACATATTGTTGATCGAAAGTAATGTAGAATTATTCTGCAAAGCATAAAGGAGTTTTTCGAAGAAAGACCTCAGTAAAGCTACTTACATATTGAGCATCAAGATCTATTGAGATAGATCAAGACGCTTGATAAGGTTTTCAATGAGTACATACCTTGACAAGATTTTGAAGTAGTTCAAAATGGAACAGTCAAAGAAAGAGTTATTGCCTGTGTTGCAAAGGTATGAAATTGAGTAAGACTCAAATCCCGACCACAGCAGAAAATAGAAAGAGAATGAAAAGTCATTCCCTATGCCTTAGCCATAGGTTCTATAAAGTATGCTATGCTATGTACCAGACCTATTGTATACCTTGATCTATATTTGACAATGGAGTACAATAGTGATCTAGGAGTAGATCACTGGACATTGGTCAAGAATATCCTTAGTGAGGACTAAGGAAGTATTTCTCGATTATGGAAGTGATAAAAGAGCCCGTCGTAAAAGTTACCTCGGTGCAAGTTTTCACACCGATCCAGATGACTCTAAGTCTCAATCTGGATACATATTGAAAGTGGGAGCGATTAGCTAGAGTAGCTCCGTGCAGAGCATTGTAGACATAGAATATTTGCAAAATACATACGGCTCTGAATGTGAAAGACCCGTTGACTAAGCTTCTCTCACGAGCAAAACATGATCAAACCTTAGTACTCTTTGGGTGTTAATCACATAGCGATGTGAACTAGATTATTGACTCTAGTAAACCCTTTGAGTGTTGGTCACATGATGATGTGAACTATGGGTGTTAATCATATACAGATATGAATATTGGTGTTAAATCACATGGCGATGTGAACTAGATTATTGACTCTAGTGCAAGTGGGAGACTGAAGGAAATATGCCCTAGAGGCAATAATAAAGTTATTATTAATTTCCTTATTTCATGATAAATGTTTATTATTCATGCTAGAATTGTATTAACCGGAAACATAATACATGTGTGAATACATAGACAAACATAGTGTCACTAGTATGCCTCTACTTGACTAGCTCGTTTATCAGAGATGGTTATGTTTCCTAGCCATGGACAAAAGAGTTGTCATTTGATTAACGGGATCACATCATTAGGAGAATGATGTGATTGACATGACCCATTCCGTTAGCCTAGCACTTGATCGTTTAGTATATTGCTATTGCTTTCTTCATGACTTATACATGTTCCTGTAACTATGAGATTATGCAACTCCCGTTTACCGGAGGAACACTTTGGGTACTACCAAACGTCACAACGTAACTGGGTGATTATAAAGGAGTACTACAGGTGTCTCCGAAGGTACATGTTGAGTTGGCGTATTTCGAGATTAGGTTTTGTCACTCCGATTGTCGGAGAGATATCTCTGAGCCCTCTTGGTAATGCACATCATTATAAGCCTTGCAAGCAATGTGACCAATGAGTTGGTTACGGATGATGCATTACGAGCGAGTAAAGAGACTTGCGGTGGCGAGATTGAACTAGGTATTGGATACCGACGATCGAATCTCGGGCAAGTAACATACCGATGACAAAGGAACAACGTATGTTGTTATGCGGTTTGACCGATAAAGATCTTCGTAGAATATGTAGGAGCCAATATGGGCATCCAGGTCCCGCTATTGGTTATTGACTGAGAATAGTTCTAGGTCATGTCTACATAGTTCTCGAACCCGTAGGGTCCGCACGCAACAAGGTTTCGATGATGGTTTTATTATGAGTTTATGAGTTTTGATGTACCGAAGGAGTTCGAGTCCCGGATGAGATCGGGGACAAGGCGAGGAGTCTCGAAATGGTCGAGACGTAAAGATCGATATATTGGACGACTATATTCGGAGTTCGGAAAGGTTCCGAGTGATTCGGTATTTTTGAGTACCGGGAGTTACGGGAATACGGGGAAGAGTATTGGGCCTTAATGGGCTTTAGTGGGAAGGAGCCGAGGTGGCACGCGCCTCCCAAGCCCATCGAATTCGACAAAGGGATTGGGCGCGCCCCCCTCTCCTTCCTTCTCCACTTCCTTCTTTCCCCCTTCTCCTAGTTGGACTAGGAAAGAAGGAATCCTACTCCCACCATGAGGACCCCTTGGTAGCGCCTCCTTCCCTTGGCGGCCCCTCCCCTTGATCCTTTATATACGGGGTAGGGGCACCCCATGACACACAAGTTGATCTACGGATCGTTCCTTAGCCGTGTCGGTGCCCCCTCCACCATATTCCACCTCGGTCATATCGTCGCGGAGTTTAGGCGAAGCCTGCGCCGTAGAACATCATCATCGTCCTGCGCCGTCGTCTTGTGGAACTCATCCTCAGCTTTCTTGGATCGGAGCCGGGGATCGTCATCGAGCTGAGCGTGTCTGAACTTCGGAGGTGCCGTGCGTTCGGTACTTGGATCGGTCGGATCGTGAAGATGTACGACTACATCAACCGCGTTGTCATAACGCTTCCGCTTACGGTCTACGAGGGTACATGGACATCACTCTCCCCTCTCGTTGCTATATCATCACCATGATCTTGCGTGTGCGTAGGAAAATTTTTGAAATTACTACGTTCCCCAACAATCTGTCCCAACGGTGAGCCGACACGTGTTTCCTCCAGGCAATGATGATTTTACACGTGGAAAATCCCCATTGGTCGGGGCTGTTAACGGTTTATCGGATCCAAAGCCCGACCCGATAGCTTAACGGCGTTCCGTTACGGTGGATGCCACGTGTCGGTCACCCTTGACGAAAGCACTTCTGTGACGCGCGATTTATCGTCATGGAAGGGGACACTTCCGTGATGATAATTTTGGTAATGTCATGGAACACTTCTACGACAGTGCAGGTATGACTATCTTGATTCTGTCATAAATTTGTCATGGATGTACATGCATGACAAAAAACGCGACCTACTATGACAAACACGTATCATCACGGAAGTATATTTTTTTTGTACTGATACCTTCCTATATGCGGTATTTACCTGCCATTCCAAGTAAATTTGTATGTGCCAAACTCCAAACCTTCAAATGAAATTCGGTTTTGTATGCTCGAGCAGCTCATGTATCAACTAGGGCTATCTATATCTTCCATGCTAGGTGGGTTATTCTCAAGGGGAGTGGACTCCACTCCTCATTCACGAGAAAATGGCTGGTAACCGGGATGCCCAGTCCCATGATCAAAAAGATCAAAGCAAATCAAAATAATTAAACAAAACTCCCCCAGGATTGTTGCTAGTTGGAGGCACCCGTTGTTTCGCGCAAGCCATGGATTGATGCTTGTTGGTGATGGGGAGTATAAACTTTACCATTCTGTTTGGGAACCGCTTATAATGTATGTAGCATGGAAGATATCGAGATCTCATAGTTGTTGTGTTGACAGTGAAAGTATACCGCTCAAAATGATACTCATCTCTATTTTAAAATCGAGTGCTGGCACCTCTACAAATCCCTGCTTCCCTCTGCGGAGGGCCTATCTATTTACTTTTATGTTGAGTCATCATCCTCTTATTAAAAAGCACCCGCGGGAGAGCACCGCTGTCATTTGCATGCGTTATTATTAGTTTATATTGGGTATGACTTGACTGGATCTCTGTTAACATGAATTACAATGTTTAGTCAGTCCTTGATCTTTAAAGGTACTCTGCATTTATGTTTTGCGGTCTCAGAAAGGGCTAGCGAGATACCATCTTGTCAAATCATATTATGATTGTTTTGAGAAAGTGTTATTATCCGAGTTTTATTATTATTGCTCGCTAGTTGATTATGCCATTGATATGAGTAAACATGAGACCTAAGTGTTATTGTGAATATGGTTAGTTCATAATCTTTGTTGAAAACTTGAATGCTGGCTTTACATATTTGCAACAACAAGAGGAAACAGAGTTTGTAAAATTTTTTCTTTATCATTTTCAGTTTATCAACTGAATTGCCTGAGGACAAGCAAAGGTTTAAGCTTGGGGGAGTTGATACGTCTCCATCGTATCTACTTTTCCAAACACTTTTGCCCTTGTTTTGGACTCTAATTTGCATGATTTGAATGAAACTAACCCGGACTGACGCTGTTTTCAGCAGAACTGCCATGGTGTTATTTTTGTGCAGAAACAAAGTTCTCGAAATGACCTGAAAATCCACGGAGATTATTTTTGGAAAATATAGAAAATACTGGCGAAAGAATCAAGGCCAGGGGGCCCACACCCTGTCCACAAGGGTGGGGGTGCGCCCCCTACCTCGTGGGCCCCCTGGACGTCCACCGACCTCAACTCCAACTCCATATATTTGCTTTCGCGGAGAAAAAAATCAGAGAAAAAGTGTCATCGCACTTTACGATACGGAGCCGCCGCCAAGCCCTAATCTCTCTCGGAGGGCTGATCTGGAGTATGTTCGGGGCTCTGGAGAGGGGGATTCGTCGCCGTCGTCATCACCAACCATCCTCCATCACCAATTTCATGATGCTCACCGCTGTGCGTGAGTAATTCCATCGTATGCTTGCTGGATGGTGATGGGTTGGATGAGATTTACCGTGTAATCAAGTTAGTTTTGTTAGGGTTTGATCCCTAGTATCCACTATGTTCTGAGATTGATGTTGCTATGACTTTGCTATGCTTAATGCTTGTCACTAGGGCCCGAGTGCCATAATTTCAGATGTGAACCTATTATGTTTTCATGAATATATATGAGTTCTTGATCCTATCTTGCAAGTCTATAGTCACCTATTATGTGTTATGATCCGACAACCCCGAAGTGACAATAATCAGGATACCTCTCGGTGATGACTGTAGTTTGAGGAGTTCATGTATTCACTATGTGTTAATGCTTTGGTCCGGTACTCTATTAAAAGGAGGCCTTAATATCCCTTAGTTTCCATTAGGAACCCGCTGCCACGGGACGGTAGGACAAAAGATGTCATGCAAGTTCTTTTCCATAAGCACGTATGACTATATTTGGAATACACGCCTACATTACATTGATGAACTGGAGCTAGTTCTGTGTCACCCTATGTTATAACTATTACATGAGGAATCGCATCCGACATAATTATCCATCACTGATCCAATGCCTACGAGCTTTTCACATATTGTGCTTTGCTTATTTACTTTACCGTTGCTGCTGTTACAATTACTACAAGACTGCTACTATTACTTTTGCTATTATTATCGTTACTTCCATACTACTTTGCTACTAAATACTTTGCTGCAGATACTAAGTTATCCAGGTGTGGTTGAATTGACAACTCAACTACTAATACTTGAGAATATTCTTTGGCTCCACTTGTGTCGAATCAATAAATTTGGGTTGAATGTTCTACCCTCGAAAACTGTTGCGATCCCCTATACTTGTGGGTTATCAGTAGGGGAGGTGCAAAGACTCGCCCACCCCCGGCAGGGGCCCGGGGGCTGAGGCTCCCTCACCTGGCCCTCTGATCCGAGGCGAGGCCCGACGCAGATTCACCCCGCTGCTCGAAGATGAAGCCATATCGCGAGTCGCCCGGCCGCCGACAAGGATCGCGGGGGAGTCCTAGGCACTTCCCCCGCAATCCGGAGGCCGCCCCTGAGGATGGGTGCCGGGAATGCAGGCCTGAGGCCCCCCAAGGTTGGCCTAAGCTCGGGTGTTGGTGCCTACTTGCGCGCAATCGTGCGACTCATGAGGCACGGGGTCTCGACGGGACTGGTGCCCTCCGGTAGCAGCACCCGAGACCCGCTCGTTCTTTCGTCGGAGGGGAACTTGAGGAGCAAGAGTCAGAAAAGCATGATGCACGAGGATCAAGGAAGACAGGGTGCTTACTCGTCCACGGCAATCCACCTCCTCCTCTTCAGGGCCCTCGGGGTAGGGCAATAGCGGCCATTGGACTCCTTCCTCCTCCAGGATGCACAAGGACTGAAGGGCACCACGCTAGAGCTTGGCATGCCCCTCCTCCCCCCCCCCCCGCTGTAGGAGCAGAGGTCGTGTCCCCAGGCGAGGTGTCCCCTTCGTCCCTCGGATGAGTGGGGATCGGTGCTTCACGAGCGCGAGGCTGAAGAAACCCCCCCCCCGTGGCTATCATGAGGGCGCACACCTCCGGACCCTGGGGTCACCAGCAAAGGGTTGTCGCGAGGCCCCTTGTGGTCCTTGGGACGCATCCCCCATTCATCGAAGCGCGACATCTTGCCGGTAAAGGTTCCCCGTTCGGGTAATTATACAAGGAGGACCCTGCTGTTGGGAGATTGGCGGGCTCCTCGCCGGTCAAGAGGCGAAGCACCCCGTGCAGCGTGTTGGAGTGAAGTGAAGGCCTCTGAAGCCGCATGGGATCTTCGGGGCCGGTAAAGGCCCACATTGGGCGAGAATGGCATTGGAGCGGGGCGATGCGCCGTCGGACGAACTCCTTCACCACCATCGCCATTATCATGCACGCCTCCCTCAAGACGGCCAACCTGGCCATGACCCGCGGGAGCCGCAGGTCGACAAGCTCCGCGTGCTCCCAGCCGGAGCTCGGCTCTGCGTGGGCCGTCGGGATCAGGAGCAAGGGCCTGTACGTGGGGGCGTCAACATACACCCACTACTTCTTGAATCTAGCATGTCTGGATGGAGCGTGGGGTCGATGGCGGCACCCGCAGTCGCAGCCACCGCCCGGAGCGACACGCACCCCGAGCACTACCCACCGGTGACCATCTGGAGGGAGAAGAAATGCCGGAGCAGGGCCATGGATGGGGCGATCCCCACGAATGCCTCGCACTGGAATGCGAAGGCGAAGAGAAGGACGATGGACCCAGGATCCAGGTGCAGCGCGTGGATCTGGTAGTGCGTAGGCACGGCGTTGAAGAAGTCGGAGAACGGCGGCAGCAGACCGGAGAGTAGGGCGTGAAGATGGAGAGGAATATTAGTAGCTTCCAGATCGGCCAAAAGCCCGGAAGCCAGCCAGACCTTCATCGCCTTCCACTCGTTAGAGTCGGCGGCGATCGCGTGCTGGACCTTGTCCAGCCCCTCTTGATTGATCACAGTGGACCAGCCCAGTGCGGTCTCCGGTCCCATCGGGGGATCCACCGCCACCGGAGCCTTGCCCCTCTTCTTCCTGGGGGCCATGGCAGCAGGGCGGACTGGAGGAAGCACGGAGCCGGCAAGGAAAGTGCGAGCTTGCGAAAGGAGAAGAAGCAAAAGGCAAGCGCACAATGGGGCAATGATGGTTTTGCAGACGTGCACCTGCCTTTTGCCAAGTCGGAGCAGTTGCCAAGGCAACATGGGGAAGCGGAGGTGCCCGTGTTCCGTCAGGCGCCACGCGTCAGCCTGGCCCGCGGTGCTTCGCCCTTGGCCCTTGGCTTCGCCTCGAAGCTAGCCCAAGCGCGCCTTGGGCCCGGGGGCTACTATCGGCGTCTTGGGAACCAGAGTACCCAGACTTTCCTGCCTGCGGCCCACAACGTGGCTCGCTCGACGGCCTGGTACGGCCCATCTGCAAGACTATCAAGACAAGACCCTCGCGAGGCCCCCCTGGCATCACGAGGCGAGCGACACCAAGACCTCCAGAGGAGGCGGCCTTCCCCGGCAGCCTCTCGAGGAGTGGAGATTCCTATGCAAGTGCCCGGCCTCACGAAGTTGCGGTGACATGAGCCGTGACGATCAATGCCAGGTGGGCGCCAATGGGCGCAGAGGAGTCAGTTTCCCTTTCGGTGCTAAGGGAGCAAGGATAGACGTGGGTTCCCAAGGATCCCTCCAAAGGTTTCCATTCCGATGCAACAAGACCAAGACCACGAGCTCGGCAGGACGGATGTCATCGCCGAGCTCAGCGCTACATCACGACCAGAAGCTTTGCAGGAGAAGACCACCTTTTGTCAGGATAGGGTGTACATCTTGTCCCCTTTCAAATTGGCTGTTGTGGTATCCCTTCCCGCATAAGCTTCCAGGGAAGAGGACCAAGGCCACTATAGATATAGGTTAGCCACCACCGTAGAAGAGGTCAACTCATTCTCACGCTCCAGAGCCCTTGGGAGGCAGCTCGCCCACTTTACCAGTTCATCTTCAAGCCTCCTCGTGAGGCCAATCCAACACAAAGTAGGAGTAGAGTTTTACACCGCATGGTGACCTGAACCTGGATAAACTGTCGTCTATATCTTATTCCCCACTTGTGCGCGTATCCGGCTAGGCTAGGCTACAGGGCAACGAGCTTGAGGCTTGAGGGGTAGAGATCTTTGTACACGCCCCAGAGTTCGAACCTTCTTGGGTCTGTGGAGCCCTGAATCTGACAACCTTCACATTGCCAATTTAAACTTGGGGAAAATTATTCTACTGCGCAAGACTAAGGAGGCTAGTCATATTCAACAATATTGAACGATTTGCCTTCTAAACGTCACCTTTAAAATCTTACGAAGGTTGCAGCAAATCGGTTGAACGGGGTGGCTGACCATGTGGTCAAACCCACTCAAACAGCGTTTGTGCAAGGACGCAACATACTAGATGGAGTGGTTGTGCTGGATGAAACTGTACATGAGCTTCACCATAAAAAGTTGAGCGGAGTCATCTTTAAAATTGACTTCGAAAAGGCCTACGATAAAGTAAAATGGCCCTTTATGTTGCAAACTTTACGCATGAAGGGGTTTTCACCAAAATGGTGCCAATGGGTTGAGAGTTTTGTTTCTGGAGATAGTGTTGTTATCAAAGTCAACGATGATGCTCGCAACTATTTTGAGACTAAGAAGGGTCTTCACCAAGGGGACCCCATATCTCCTATTTTGTTCAACATCGCAGCCGATATGTTAGCTATCCTTGTTCAGAGGGCTAAGGTGGCCGGCCAAATTAGCGGTGTTATTCCCCATTTAGTAGAAGAAGGTCTATCTATTTTACAATATGCGGATAACCCTACTACTTTTATGGATAATGACCTAGATAAAGCAAGAAACCTCAAGCTGCTTTTATGCGCATTTGAGGAGCTCTCTGGTCTCAAAATTAATTTTCATAAGAGCGTGCTTTTCTGCTTCGGCGACGCTGCAGAGTCCGCAGCTGAGTATGCTGACATTTTTGGCTACCAGCTTGGGCAGTTCCCAATTAGGTATCTCGGTATTCCAATTCACTATCGACGCTTAACTATTACTGAGTGGAAACATGTGGAAGAGAGACTTGAGAAACGGCTAGCCAGCTGGAAAGCCAAATTCTTGTCATATGTGGGGCAATTGATTGTGATCAATTGCGTCCTCAGCAATATGGTTCTGTACATGTTGTCGTTCTTCCACTTCCAAAACGGGTTCTTCAGCGTATGGATTACTTTAGATCCAAAATTTTCTGGCAATGTGATAATGAATCCAAGAAATATTGACTGACTAGGTGGACTATATTATGCCGCCCTAAAAGTCAAGGGGGCGTTGGAATTCAAGATCTTGAGATTGAAAACATCGCTCTTATGAGTAAATGGGTTTACAAATTACTCACTGAGAATGGAGTATGGCAGGAAATCATTTGTAACAAATACATGGGGTCCAAAGCCATTTCTCAAGTTCATTGGAAACTCGGTGATTCACATTTTTGGTATGGTGTTATGAAGGCCAAGGGATTCTTTTTTCAGTTTGGTACTTTCGCAGTTAGGGATGGTTCTCAAGTTTGATTCTGGGAAGATACCTGGTTAGGCGCCACCCCACTTATGATGCAGTACCCTAGCTTGTACAGGATTGTCAGACATAAATTTGTCACGATCAAACAAGTTTTGGGACAAGAAAAACCCGATATTTCTTTTCGTAGGGACCTCTTTGGCCCTTGCCTGGCAGCATGGAATGAATTACTCTCTCGTCTTGAGGATATTCAACTGACTAGCGAGCCGGACAAGTTTCGATGGAAACTCATCAAAACAACAGTTTCTTAGTCAAGTCCTTGTACAATGCGATGACTCATATTGATGTTCCCGTTGATAACAAAAAAATGTGGAAGCTAAAAATACCTCTAAGAGTGAAGATATTCCTCTGGTTTTTAAGCAGAGGGGTCATCTTAACTAGCGATAATCTGGCATGGTGTAACTCACAAGGTAGCAAGACATGTGTCTTTTGCCAACATGACAAAGTCTGTTAAACACTTATTTTTTGAGTGTAAGTTTGCTCGTGCAGCATGGGCCATAGTTCAAGTAGATTCAAATCTATTACCCCCTCCCCCACACACACACGTAGTGCATGTAACATGTTCAGCAATTGGTTGCGGGTATTAATAAACAATTTTCTGCACATATTCTTGTGGGGGCGGCTGCCTTATGCAAGTCATTGTGGCTTACCAGGAATGATGTTGTTTTTAATAATAAATGTGGGTTTTTCTCATGTGCAGGTTATTCATGCATGTACATGATGACGTCTACACGGCTAGAGCGTACAACCAGGGAGGTTTTCTCCCTCCGTGGATGGCCGTGTAGTCTCTATATAGTATCTGCCTCACCTTAGGTTGAATTGATTTATTTTTCTGCAAAACTATGTTTATTTTTTTGTCGTTGGACTTGTTGGCTATGTGCATCATGATATACAGAGACCGAGCATTCTTTAGATGCGGCTGTATCACCTTGATAAATCAATTCAATGAAATGTCCTTTAACAATCAATTCAATGAAATGTCCTTTAACGAAGAAAAAAAGTGAGAATATAGATGTGTTGCTAGGGATGTTTATTTCTCCCGTTGCAACATTTAGAGAACGCAATCAAACAAAGGTGCAAAACCACAGGGCCTTGTCCATCAAACAATGCTGCTCATACAACCTTAAGATTATGCAGCCATTATAGTCAGAAGGCATACGACCAAGAATATTTCAGCACGAACCATAAATTGCGGTATCCCTCGCCCATCTCTACATAGATGGATGGCATCAGGGAAACCTGATATCCACATACCCATGCCTTTCAGCTCAGCTCCACATCACGAACAGTATTTCCTATCACCATCTCCATATGTACATCATCTCAAAATGCTGTCGTTGAAACAAGTCCCTGCTCCGCACCGTCCATCGTCGGCGCCCACAGATCATGTCTTGATTGCTTGCTCCCCATGGCATTCTGCCGTTGCCGTCGCCCCCAGCTTATGTGTAGCTCGCTCTCCTGGCCTGCAATATACTGATGTAGCTCACAGCTCTGTTTTTAGCTTGCTTGTTGGCGGTTGCTGCGGTCCTGTAGAAAGACATGGAAAATAATCAAGTCAGTGCTAGTTGCTAGGGTTCAATTTTTCGATCTCGGGTACTAGCACATTAGCCACAGGATAATATCAGGTGATACCACTACTAACATGCTCCCATTTTGAAAAACTCCAATTTACATGTTTCAAGAAAAAAATAAAAAAAGAACTGTGAATGTTCACAAGGCATGTGTTTATATCCCCTAAAATTTAAATCAAATTTCGAAATACTCAAAGACAAACAACAAATAAAAATCCAGCATGAATAGTGTCAATAAGCAAAAAATTGGCACTATTCATGCTGAATTTGTCATTATTTTTTCTCTTTGTGTATTTTGAATTTTATAGGGGTGTACACATGAGAGCAGACGTTTGGCTCCCGGGAGCCATGGAGGCCTTTTTTTTGAAAACAAATCAAAATTCAAACTTTTCGGTTTCAAAAAAATCTGAAAAAAATTATGCAAGTAAACAAGTATGTTATGTCTATGTGTAAAATTTCAGAATGAAAAACGTTGAAATGTGACCTGTACAAAAAGACAAATTCATGGCCTGGGAGGATGAATAGTATCATGTGTTAAAAAGCCCCAGATTTGTCTTTTTTGCACAGCCCTCATTTCAACTTATTTTGCCCTGAAAATTTACACACATGTGCGTTATGCCTTCATGTATATGTGTGTGTGTTTGTCCAGATTTTTTTGAAAATATGAAATTCGACAAAATAAAAAATTTCAAAACCAAGAATCAGATTTTTTTGGGGGCATTTCAATTTGAGTTTACTAAAATGGGAGCATATGTAAGTTGTGGTATCGCTGGATATTCTCCCGGAACCGTAACTAGGACACCAGGAGTAACCAGCTTGGCAACCAGTTATGAACTGGTTCACACAACTAACGGCTTTCTCCGATTTTTTCCATCTCAGTTTTGCACGTTACGACTAATAGACGGAAATCTTCCAAACCACGCATGGTAGAAAGTTTGAGAATATTGTCACATAAGCAAAATATAGTATGCATTGGCAGGCATGGAATAGAGGGGAGCCAGGAAGACTGGTATGTATTACTCCCTCTGTCCCATAATGTAAGACGTTTTTTGACACTACACTAGTGTCAAAAAACGTCTTACATTATGGGACGGAGGGTGTATTTTTTTGCTGTCTTCTAGTATAACAATTTAAGATTGAAGGCAAAGCGAAAGAATCAAATTACAAACAATCCAAAGCAATTAGGGCAATTTTCAACGTGAGGTGACGAAACGATCGCTCTCTCCAGTGCAGCAAGGGCGGGTCACGTGATAAAGATGATGGCTGGAGTCTGGACAAAGCTCGCTGTATGCCACTCATCCTTGAGCAGGCACCAGTACACGAAGAAGCTGCAATAATTTCTGGCGGAAAACAGATTCTGCCAGCCGTAATGCAGTACATATATCATCTAGTCAGGAGGGGGGTCCGTGGTGGTTTAATGATTCTTGAACGCTTTGCATGATTGGGCCTGTACCCCCAACAGCACCTGTCTCTCCAAAATGCACTCTGCTTGGATCCAGAGCCTCATATCGATTGCCCCAGATCCAAACGGCAGATCGCCAAGGCTGTTAGGCCTTCCCTTCACTTTTCTCTTAGTGGCAGCACAAGAGCAGTAACAATCTCAACAAAAGCAGTGCAACATACAGTGGTTGCTAAATCACGGAGCTGACCGCGGCTTGGTTTCCAGGACATGAGCCACATGGTAGATAGCTAAAGAATTGACCTCTAAACTGGCCCCGTGCACTATAACGAAGCAATTGGTTCCACCGCAAGATGTCGAGATCAATGTCAGTATTCACTATCCAGTGATGCTGCTCCATCTTTAGCTAGAAAGATTGTCACATGGTACGAGTTATTGTGGAAGTTTCTGTGTCACTTGGATTCAGCCTATTTGAACTGCCAGGGCAGTGGAATAAATTGGCCAGATGGCAGGGGTGTATGCCAGCTGATGCCAAAATCTAAACAATATAGGCCGGCTACGTGTCAATTGTATCTGTAGATGCAAGAGGGCGCATGCGTTTCGGGTTTAGCTACTTTTGCAACTCAAAAAGATCTAAAAAAAACTAACAGGTGCACATTATGTTAAAACATTTGCAGCTGTAGAATATGATCGATTAACATAAGCTGCACTCACATTATTTGAACAGTGCAGCTGCAAAAGGGAAAAAACTGTTGTACAGCAGACATTTCATCATAACTCGCACGATTTTGAGCAGATGCTCACGTTCTGACATGATCTACATCGATGGTTTTATTTTTTTCGAGGCCCACAAGTACCTAAATCCTAGCCTCACAAGCCATCCCTTGCACGTACCAAATCGACTCCCACTTACTTTTCATGCTTGCATTTCACTACTCTCTTTAATTCAAAAAGATGAGACATTTACAGTGGAAGCAACCACAGCCCAATGCTGGAGGTGGTGGCACTGGGGTTAAGGTGGTTGCAGCTGGCAACCCCCATTACAGGAAAGGGGATCCCCCAGACATGTAATGGACAGCATACAGAACGGTGGGCCCATCACAGTTGTCCGTGTGGTCAGAAGCGCTAAAGGGACCAGATCTGCATCTACAGGCCTTATGCAGCCAAGCCCAAACGGAAAGACGGGGGGCGCTATGGGTTTCTAGACACTGCATTTATTGATTTGGGCCCATCCACACCAACCAGTTGGGTCCGCCGGTGCCAGAGAGAACAGATCCACCGGACGAACACAGTCATGGCCCCTACCACCCAAAATACTGGTGATGATGGCAATAATGATTGAATGACCAACCAAGAAATCGAGCAAGATCCGAGAAATGCATTCTGAAATCTTCCGATTTAAGTTACAGGCTCCTGCCTTTTGCTACTGAATGAATGTTCATTGGCTATGTGTTTCAGCCTGTAATCCATATTGCATACGATAGGTGCGTCTGTTAGCATGTCAGCGAGATGCAACTTAAATTACTAAGACTACATGTTTCTACGAGTTTTTTATTTATTTTATTTTGCCTAACTTGCATTTCTGCGCAGAGCAATGCTATGATATCCGAGATTATTGTGGCCGTAAAAGGGCTAGGGCATAGTGCTCAGTGATTATCTTTTGTGAAGCTTCAGCTATTTCCCTAGTAGAATGCACTATTCACACATTTTGAGCTACACGCCTACACCACACGTTTTGCATTCACCTATCTATTCAAACACTCTGGACAGAGAAAAAGACAACGGTCGTGGTCCATGCGAGGCTGAGAAACGTTGAAGTAAATGACAAGCAACTTAATTCAGTCAGACAATAGGTTAAAGGCGTGTGTGCTCAATAATTTTACCAGAGCTTGCGAGATCGTAGCCGAAGAGAGAAGAGCTGGTGTTGCTAAAGACAGGGGGTTGTACATCCCCCCGTTTTTCCCACTGTGAAGCTGGCTGATGTGGATGTGCCAAATCACCATGCCAGAACTGCTGTTGTAGCTGCGCGAGATTTCTTGCTCCGTGAACGCCCATGTCAGGCCAGCTGACTTGCTCCAAGTCCATTCCACTCTTGCAGTTTAAACCTGTTATCCTGCCACACTGTAGACACCGCAGTTAGCATTTTAAGATTAACAGCAGGTTGAGGAATAAAGAGGAACAGGTGCTGAATTATTAGCTTTTGCAGGTTATTTTGGGAATGCAACAATAATTGATATATCCTCAACATCGGTCACTTTTATCTATATTGCTCAAATGATATTGCTGAGTGTAAAGTTGTTTAGTCCAGAGCATTCTCAATTTATCGTTGTTTCAAGTTTCAATAATATATATTTTACTAGCACCGTCTTTTTTCCTCTGAAGGCCCCAACTACAAAATGGAGTAACGATAAATCGATAGGCAACTACGGCAGAATGGCAGATAACTTTCATGCACACACGCACACGGAAATATTTGTGAAACCATGAAGCTCAGGAAGCACCGGCAAAGGGTAGCACTACTGGTTGGCAATTTAATATTCCCAAATTTAGAAGTCCCCGTTTGTTGTCTGCATTGGTTGGAGGCGTACACGTCTCGTAGTGGTAAAGTTGCTTACAATTGCTGGGTTCAGTAAAAATTTTTCCTTTTAACCGGACAAGGACAGTAACATATTTCAATGTCGTTGCAGTGGGTGGCATAGGATTCTCTCCATAAGTTGATTGTCTCAATAGAAAACAGTCAAAAGAAATGAAGCAGCTAAATGCAGGGAAGAGGGCTATTCTGATTAGGAAATTTTGACCAAGGACTTCGCACAGAGTGCAGTTTACAATGATCTTTAATGGTTATTTGGAAAAAAATATGTCGCAAAATAGTTGTTTCTATGAATCCATGCAGGCCTAACTTCTGGAAAGTTCATGATAGAAAAAGATTGACAAAATAAGCATACCTCTGTACCCAAAAGGTTGTCTAGACCACCAAAGTCAACCCTTGGGTTTACTGCTGCAAGTCTCATTGACAGGTACTGGACCAACCACAATTAGCAAAAGAAGAAGAAAAAACAATTAGGAGGGGTGGAAACCCAATTGGGAAACATCTTATTATCTTTCACCCTCATATAAAAGGAATTGTGTGTTAAGTTTGTGTGAGGTGAAACGGTATTTAGGATGATTGAACAGGTCTTACAATGGGCAACAGTTGTTACCTCGACTTGTCTTTGAAGGGATTGAACATGATTGATGATCTCCTCCAGTACCAGCGCTGTTCCTGATACCTGATACAGCCCACAGATCAAGTAAACCTCTGTTGCTTAAATCAATCATATCCTTTTTGTGAAACGGAGAAGTACTGTAACTCATTTTGGCTCAGTAATTGCAATGAAGGATAGGCTTACAACATATTAGACGATGTAATGGAAGGAAAGAAAAAAGAATATGGCAGCCCACTCAAAGTCAAATTCAGAATTGTATTTAGAGGGTAGGGCTGTCGACGTCGACAGCCTTTTGAGAGAAAAATGGTATAACCAAAATTGCCGCATCGAGAAAGCCATGTCATCTATGGGTATAGGTAAGTACTAAGGCAGTGCCAAATCTGATTGCAGAACTAAACTGTAGAAGTTGGTGCCTGGTACCCTGATCGATCTCGTCAGTCATTTGTGCTATGTTCCAGCCAACATTAGGCAGGCCACTTTTGCAACTTCCAGACATGATTATAATCGTTCAGAATGTTTTAAGCAGCAAGGCGATCCGCTGATACTGGCACACACACAGTTTGCTCAACACACACAGGAGAATCGTCAGAGAGTAGTAGCATCAATCTTCTCACAGCGAGTGGCATTTGACACCTCGATCGCGAAGGCTGCCGGCCATCCTGACAGTCAGAAACCACCGAGCAGATACTACTACACGCCAACCACTTTCCCATAAATCCACACATTAATGAAGCACGAAGAGTAGAAGACCATCCATCCCCCATTGGCAAACCTACCCGGCCTTCGCCTCCACACCCAACGATGCCAATGCCATGCCTACCCATGGGAACATTGGCATTGACATTATTGCGTGCGCATAGAGCGATAGCAACACTCCGAGGGTAGGGGGGAGGACTATCTATGGCGTCCGTCCGTCCCAGCGACGGAGCAGGCAAGCACCCTCCACCCATCAGGCTAGCCTCCCCCGACGCCTTTCGAATCCGCTGCCGCATTCTGCCCAGACAGCCGCGGCCGCGGCCGAACCCTATCCGCTCCCTGCTCGCGTTAGGCGCACCGGATCATCGTCCACGAGACGAGGAAGTAACCAAGGCCGCCACTAGTTCCCACTTCCGTCGTGCAAAAACACGCCCATATGTACTTGTCCCCCGCGGCGCGAGAGCGATTGGGCTTTAAGCTCTTCCGTGCGAGACGTGTGCTGCTACTCGTATGATCGTGCGACGAGTGAGCCGTGTGCACACGCGGCCCATACCATACCGCACCCAAGACGCTACTGCGTCTGAACTCTCTACGGAGGCGCTGCGGTGGCCGCCAAAAGCGGTAAAAAGAAGCACCGAAAGCAGGAGAAAGATGTGTGGCACTACTACTCTGCGCATAGCAGCCAAAGTTCAGAGAGCGAGGGCCTTGGCGCCACTAGGGCTCCTTGGCATTTTTATCTTTTCAGGGGGGAGGCTCTGCTGAGTTACTGTTGGTTCAACTGTGAGAATGAGGTGCAAAACGGAAGGATAAACATGTCGACACGAAGGAGGGGGGAGGGTAAGAAGGAACTGCAGACCTTGCTGCATCCGGGGACCAGCTCCTTGAGCAGCTCCATCCTCGCATTTATCTTCTCCCGTCTCGCCTGCGGTTTTTTTTACAAGAGAAAATTTAGCACGAGGAAAACAAAATTGGATAGTTTAATCAAATAGTAATAGTATAATCAGCAACAAAAGCAAGCCCCTGAAAAGGCACTAGAAGCGGCGGCAAAAGGTCCTAATCACCCAATCATTGCAAAATGTAAGTCTAATCCCGGGCCGTGCTGGTTTACTAAGCGTGACGATTAGTTTTGCTGGGGGTTTAGCGGCGGGCGGGGCGGAGGGAGGAACTCACCCGCTCGGCGAGGCTGTGGCTGTCCGTGGCCTGGCCCCTCCTGGCCCTCACGTGCACGTACGCCGGCTTCTCGTCCTCGCCGGAGTCCTTCTCGTCGCCGCCGCCCGCCGTCGTCTTCCCCTTCTTCGCCACCTTCCCCTGTGGCGAGCAATCCAAGGCAAAAACGATCAAGCTTCGCTCCGGCGAGAGCAGGCTATGTACGGTGCCACGCTTATGCGTACCTTGGAGGCGGGGTCGGCCTTGCGCTTCGCGGCCGAGGTGAGGGGAGGAGGGGTCGGGGTCGGGGACGGGGACGGGGACGGCGACGCGAAGGCGGAGAAGCGGGCGGCGCGGTCGACGAGGTGCGGGTCGGAGGGGAAGGCGGGCGCCGGCGCCGGCGCTGCGCCCGGGAGCAGGAGCTCTATGGCCTGCGAGGTCGGGAGCCCCAGGAGCGCCGTGAACGAGCCCCCGGTGCTGGAGGAGCCCGCGGCCGGGGCGGCCGCCATGGCCTGGATCTCGCCCCCGGCCGCGGGGAGCTCCGGCGGCGGCGAGGGGTGGCGCATTGGCGCGGCGCCGCGGAGAGGACGGTGGCGCGGGTATGGGAATGGGACTAGCTGCCGCGGTGGGGGGGATAGGGGAGGCCGGAAGGGGGGCGAGGCGGGGGGAATAGTGGCTGTGTTTATATAGGGGTCGGCGTCGGAGCGTGCAGGCTATGCTATGTGACGATGGGCGCTCTGGGTCTGGGTCTGGGTCTGGCTCGGCTGGCTGGCTTCGCTTCCGGGTTCTGCTCTGCTCGTGCTGGGTCAAAGCGGAAGAAATGGGGAAGGAGTGCGAGGTGAGAGATGGAGAGAGCGAGAGGAAAAAGTAGTTATGGCTGGGTTTTTACTGTGCTTTTTTTACCGTGGCGAACAGGCTGGCGACAGAGTAGCGAGGCGTGGAGATGGGACGAGAGAGGGGGAGGGGAGGAGAGGGGAAGGAGAGCTCGCACGCGTGTGGAGGGTGGAGACTGGTGTTTTGACTTTTACCATTTCGGGCGGTGGGTGGACCGTGGACCGTATTGTGATCGGCTCAGGCGGCAGCTTTCGAACTCGTCGGTGAAAAGGTAAACCATCCTCTTTTAATAATAACCGAGGTGACCGTACCACAGGTAAATTAACTGCATAATGCGTGCGACGTGAGCACTTTGATCCGACAGTTGGTCCATCTGATGTGGCACGCTGTAGATGCATCGTACAGTACATGGCGTGCGCTGGTGTGCGCCCCGCTTCGATCGAACTCGATCATCCTCCTCGGATCAAAGTACTCCTCCCCAGCCCACTCCACCACCGTGAAGCAAAGCAAACCAAACCAAACAATGCTGAGCTGGTTTCCAGTAACGCCAGAACGGCGGCGAGTGTATGTATAGTCCGATTCCGAGCTCCCACGACGCGTGCGTTTCTGCGTCCGCACGCTTTGCACTGGCGTCGGCGATCTCCACTCGAGCGGCATAAGAGCATCTCCAACCGCGTCCCCAACAAGCTCCCAAGGCCTTTTTTTTATTGCCGAAGCTAAAAAATCGATTCAGTCGCGTCCTCAGAAACCCACTCTCCCCGTTAGAGCAACTTCAATGGAGCGACCCAAACAGACTGCGATTTCGTCCGTTTCTTGTCCGTTTTGGTCGGCCGCCCGCCCGGCATCCGCTCTGTTTTAGATATGAGTCGGCAGCGCGCCCAACACGCTGACCCATATGTTCCGGCGTGGCCGGCTGGCCGCCCTATTTTGCATTGATGAATTTGCATAGTTTGAATCAAATAACATAGTTTGAACCGAACAAAAAATAGCACAGTTTTACAAGCCGAATAAAAATAAAAATATTTGACATAGTTCTCACATAGTTTTGCAAACGAATAAAAGAAGATACATCTATTGGTTGACAACATGAGCCCACATATACTCAACCAAATCATTTGGCAGTTGCACGTGAGTTTCTCAATCACGCATGTCATGCTGAAATTGGGTGAACTGTTCAAACGTTGCCGCTCATCCATGCTCAGGCACAACATTCTCACCTTGAAAATGAAACTCTTGATCGTACAGACGTTCCGGGCGTTCGTCTTCTACAATCATATTGTGCATGATCACACGATCAGTCATCACCTTCCACAGTTTCTGCGTGCTCCAGATATTAGCAGGATACCAAACGATACCCCATCGAGATTGCAAAATACCAAAGGCACGCTCGACATCCTTTCTAGCACTCTCTTGCTCTTGGGAAAATCTTTTCCTCTTCTCTCCGACAGGGTTGGGTATTGTCTTGACAATAGTGGTCCATTGAGGATAGATACCGTCACCCAGGTAGTATCATTTGTCGTAGTTGTGGCCGCTGACAGTAAATTTCACCGGTGGGTTGTTGCCTTCGGCAAGCCTAGCAAACACCCATGAAAGCCAAGCACGTTGATATCATTGTGTGATCCGGCCATACCAAAGAAAGAGTGCGAGATCAAGAGATCTTGAGACGTCATGGCCTCTAGTATGACAGTGCAAGCCCTGACATGGCCCTTACACTGTGCTTGCCAAGCAGAAGGGCAGTTCTTCCACTCCCAGTGTATGCAGTCTATGGTACCAAGCATCCCTGGGAAGCCGCTGCTGGCATTCATCGCCAACAAACTCACATCTTGATCTTCAGCTCTCTCAAGTACTCAGGGCCAAACACAGCAATAACAGCCTTGCATAACTTATACAGGGACTCTAGGCATGTAGACTCGCTCATACGGACGTACTCGTCAATAAGATCTCCGGGTGAGGGAGTCCTGGATTAGGGGGTATCCGGACAGCCGGACTATATGCTTCGTCCGGACTGTTGGAGCGTGAAGATACAAGACTCAAGACTCCGTCCCTTGTCCAGATGGGACTCTCCATTGCGTGGAAGACAAGCTTGGCGATCCGGATATTATATTTCCTTCCTTGTAACCGACTCCATGTAAACCCTAGCCCTCTCCGGTGTCTATATAAACCGGAGAGATTGGTCCTTAGAGGGACGATCACAATCATAATCATCATAGGCTAGCTTCTAGGGTTTAGCCTCTACGATCTCGTGGTAGATCTACTCTTGTACTACTCATATCATCAATATCAATCAAGCAGGAAGTAGGGTTTTACCTCCATCGAGAGGGCCTAAACCTGGGTAAACATTGTGTCCCTTGTCTCCTGTTACCATCAGCCTAAGACGCACAGATCGGGACCCCCTACCCGAGATCCGCCGGTTTTGACACTGACATTGGTTCTTTCATTGAGAGTTCCTCTGTGTCGTCGCTGCAAGGCTCGATGGCCCATCTTGTTGTCAAGGACAACATCACCTCTGAGGGAGCACTGGTTGTAGGCCAAACTCTCCGACTAGGCGACTTCATCATGGCCGCCCCGTCGGCTGTCGCGCCGACGATGACCTCTCGGGTCATCACGCATAACCTCCACGTCGATTCGGAACTCGCCGAACAGATGGATCCGATGGAGCTCTCCTCTCTTAATGAGCTCTTGGATCACATCGCCGCTCTGGGAGTCGCCACAGACTATGACCAGGTCGGGCTTAAACCCGACCAAAGGGACATTAAATCCCCGCCGGTTACCCACGAGATAGCGGTAGTGGAGGAGCCACACGCGGATTACTCCTCTATCTTGAGGACGAGTTATGTCCGAATCACCGAGCTCCCTGAGCCGAACACCCGCTCAAGGGAAGACATGACCCAGACCCCGGACTTAGAATCGGGTATTGGGCCGGAGAAATTGGGCAGCATTCCGGATCCCGAGATGTCAAGCCCGGAAGCTTCCCTACCCCAGGGCGTTAGACCGGATCAGAATCTAGATTCAGCTACACCCACCCACCCATACTCAAACCCTCTCTCCCATATCCGACAAGAGCCCCAAGAGACAGTACATCGCTACTGGTCCAGATTCCCCCTTGTGCTAAACAAGGTCGAGGACTGTCGTGAGGAGGACACAGTCTCACTTTTCTGCAAAAACTGCACGAACAAAGGAATCCTTAATGCCATAAGTCGCCGTAACATAGCACACTTTGCTGACTTGGCAACCATAGTACAGAAGTACTGTGCGATTGAAAGCGCCTGGAAAACCCAAAAAGAATTTTGGGATAGTCCGACTCTCACTAAAACCTTTGTCCGAGCTAAACGGGCAAACTCTCGTAAGTCAGCCGATCCAATCACCAAGAAACCAAAGCCCACCCCAGGGCATGGAACCGTATTTGAAGAATGGCTCAATGGGCCATGTAAACTCCACAGCACGCCGGACACTACACCAACACATAGCCTTAGAGCATGTTGGATACTCCGGCAGGTAGCAAAAAGCGGCGAGGATCTTCTTATAAGCCATAAAGCAAAACAACATCCCGCCAAAGAAAACAATATGGTACTATCAGTCTTCGAGACTTTTGCCTCAAACAATAGGCGCAAGCGAGCTCATCAAAGCTTCGCTGAAATCTGCCATGTGGCAAAAATAAATCCGTGGAACGACACTGCTATAACTTTCAATGCCAGTGATGAACCTCAATTCCAGACCGTCCAGGCACCAGCCGCTCTGGTCCTTAGTCCAGTCGTAGATGGCTTTCGCCTCACTAAAGTACTCATGGATGGCGGAAGCGGATTAAACTTGATCTACGAAGAAACACTCAGCAAGATGGAAATTGATAAAAACCGCATTGAGCAAAGCGGCACAACCTTCAGGGGAATCATCCCCAGTCGGGAAGCACGGTGTGCAGGAAAAATCACACTCGGTGTGGTATTCGGCACTCCGGAGAACTACAGGTCCGAAGAAATCACATTCCAAGTGGCTCCTTTTAGTAGCGGATACCACACCCTTCTAGGGCGGGACGCGTTTACAAGCTTTCAAGCTATACCCCATTACGGGTACATGAAGCTTAAAATGCCCGGACCCAATGGAATCATCACTCTAGCCAGTGATCCAGACATCGCACTTCGCGCCGAAAACAAAACCGCAGCACTAGCCTTGGAAGCATTATCCGAAGCCCTAGCAGCCGAAGAACTAACAACGTTGCGCGCCACCGTGGACAGGGACGACGTGAAACTTGACAAGCGACCCAAGTCCACCTCATTCAAACCCGCAGACAAAATAATCAAATTCCAGGCCCATCCAACGGACCCCACGAAGACAGCTTCCATTGGGACAGAGTTAAGCCCCTCAATGGACGCCGCACTGCGAGACTTCCTGCGCGAGAATTGGGACATTTTCGCCTGGCACCCTTCGGACATGCCGGGCATCCCACGCAGACTTGCCGAACACAGCCTCAATATACTAAAAGGATACAAGCCTGTCAAGCAGACTCTAAGGCGCTTTTTGAAGGAAATATGCCCTAGAGGCAATAATAAAGTTATTATTTATTTCCTCATATCATGATAAATGTTTATTATTCATGCTAGAATTGTATTAACCGGAAACATAATACATGTGTGAATACATAGACAAAACTATAGTCACTAGTATGCCTCTACTTGACTAGCTCATTAATCAAAGATGGTTATGTTTCCTGACCATAGACATGTGTTGTCATTTGATTAGTGAGATCACATCATTAAGAGAATGATGTGATTGACATGACCCATTCATTAGCCTAGCACTTGATCGTTTAGTATCTTGCTATTGCTTTCTTCATGACTTATACAAAGTTCCTGCAACTATGAGATTATGCAACTCCGTTTACGGAAGAACACTTTATGTGCTACTAAACGTCACAACGTGCGGGTGATTATAAAGGTGCTCTCTGGTGTTTCCAAGGTACATGTTGGGTTGGCATAAATCGAGATTAGGATTTGTCACTCCGATTGTCGGAGAGGTATCTCTGGCCTCTCGGTAATACTCATCACATAAGCCTTGCAAGCATGTAACTAATGAGTTAGTTATGAGATGACGATTCGGAACGAGTAAAGAGACTTGCGATAACGAGATTAAACTAGGTATTGGATACCGACGATCAAATCTCGGGCAAGTAACATACCGATGACAAAGGGAACAAAGTATGTTGTTATGCGGTTTGACTGATAAAGATCTTCATAGAATATGTAGGAACCAATATGGACATCCAGGTCCCGCTATTGGTTATTGACCGAGAATGGTTTTAGGTCATGTCTACATAGTTCTCGAACCCGTAGGGTCCGCACGCTTAACGTTTCGATGACAGTTTTATTATTAGTTTATAAGTTTTGATGTACCGAAGTTTGTTCGGAGTCCCGGATGTGATCACGGACATAACGAGGAGTCTTGGAATGGTCGAGACATAAAGATTGATATATTGGAAGCCTATATTTGGACATCGGAATGGTTCCGGGTGAAATCGGCATTTTATCGAGTACCGGGAGGTTACCGGAACCCCCCGGGAGGTTAATGGGCCTACATGGGCCAAGAGGGAGAAGAGGAAGGAGCAAGGAAGGGCGCGCCCTCCCCTCCTAGTCCGAATAGGACAAGGGAAGGGGAGGCGCCTTCCTCTCCTCCTCCCTCTTTCCTCCTTCTCTCTACTCCAACTTGGAAAAGGGAGTCCTACTCCCGGTGGGAGTAGGACTCCCCCCTTGGCGCCCCCCTTAGGCCGGCGGCCTCCTCCCTCCTGGCTCCTTTATATACGGGCGGGGCACCCCATAGACACACAAGTTGATCTACGGATCGTTCCTTAGCCGTGTGCGGTGCCCCTTCCACCATATTCCACCTCGGTCATATCGTCGCTGCTTAGGCGAAGCCTCGCGATAGAACATCAAGACCGTCACCACACCGTCGTGCTGACGGAACTCTTCCTCGACACTCGGCTGGATCGGAGTTCGAGGGACGTCATCGAGCTGAACGTGTGCTGAACTCGGAGGCTCCGTACGTTCGGTGCTTGGATCGGTCGGATCGTGAAGACGTACGACTACATCAACCGCGTTGTGCTAACGCTTCCGCTTACGGTCTACGAGGGTACGTGGACGAACACTCTCCCCTCTCGTTGTTGTATCATCACCATGATCTTGCGTGTGCGTAGGAAATTTTTTGAAATTACTATGTTCCCCAACAGTGGCATCCGAGCCTAGGTTTTATGCGTTGATGTTATATGCACGAGTAGAACAAAAGTGAGTTGTGGACGATATAAGTCATACTGCCTACCAGCATGTCATACTTTGGTTCAGCGGTATCGTGAGATGAAGAGGCCCGGACCGACATTACGCGTACGCTTACGCGAGACTGGTTTCACCGTTACGAGCACTCGTGCTTAAAGGTGGTGGCGGGTGTCTCTCTCTCTCACTTTAGTTGAATCGAGTGTGGCTACGCCCGTCCTTGTGAAGGTTAAACAGAGTCTATTTGACAAACTATCGTTGTGGTTTTGATGCGTAGGTAAGAACTGTTCTTGCTAAGCCCGTAGCAGCCACGTAAAATTTGCAACAACAAAGTAGAGGACGTCTAACTTGTTTTTGCAAGACATGTTTTCATGTGATATAGTCAAGACGTGATGCTATATTTTATTGTATGAGATGATCATGTTTTGTAACCGAAGTTATCGGCAATCGCGAGAGCCATATGGTTGTCGCTTTATTGTATGAAATGCAACGCATACTGTAATTGCTTTACTTTATCACTAAGCGGTAGCGATAGTCGTAGAAGCAATAGATGGCGAACGACAACGATGCTACGATGGAGATCAAGGTGTCGCGCCCGAAGGACGATGGTGATCACGACGGTGCTTCGAGATGGAGATCACAAGCACAAGATGATGATGGCCATATCATATCACTTATATTGATTGCATGTGATGTTTATCCTTTATGCATCTTATCTTGCTTTGATTGACGGTAGCATTTTAAGATGATCTCTCACTAAAAATTATCAAGTAGTGTTCTCCCTGAGTATGCACCGTTGGCAAAGTTCGTCGTGCCGAGACCAAGGTAGTCAGAGTCGGGATTCAGAGTCGGATCGGTTTTCCTCGGACAGATTCGAGTCGTAAGATCGAGTCGTGGAGTCGAGGATTCTACTTGATTTACTCAAATAAGATATTTCGTATGCACACAAGATATTTATATGGGTTCTAGAGAGTTTTCACACGAAATATGGAGCAAAGAACATACACATCAATGCTAGTTGTATTCCACTTCTTTTTATGGCTAACCTACCATCTAGCTCGCATGTATGGAACATATATCGGAGGGAAATATGTAGAACATTTAAACCTTCAATGCACGAAATATACTTATGTTATTTTTAGAGTGCGGGAATAGTCGATCACTTGTCTATCTGACCTATAGTGCTAAACCTTGAAGGGTCTTGATCTCCTTCTACGATCAATTTTGAAGCATCCTCCTTTTCACGCCAATTCCATATGTCGACCAGCTTGATCCTCAATTTCGATCTTGGGTTGCTGAGAGCTAGATCAAAGGTGTCTACGGCTGAGAGTTTGCACTTGGGAGGGGAATAAAGGTCCATGAGGTATATGAAAAGGGGTTTGGATGATGGCATACTATTTTGCTACAACTAGACAAAGGGCTTAGGTAAGTTAGTAGAATCGGATATAGTCCATAGCATAGTCAGGATTGTACAATTTCGCATAGGATTCTATGTTTTGGATCGCGACCCAACATGGATTCTACCCGATCCGGATTCATAGTGGGATTTGGATCGACAAGCTTCTGTAGGGTCGTGCAGTCATAGGATTCTAGCAGTCAAATCGGGATTCTGACTACCTTGGCCGAGACACCACGTGATGATCGGGTGTGATAAGCTCTACGTCCATCTACAACGGGTGCAAGCCAGTTTTGCACACGCAGAATAATCAGGTTAAACTTGACGAGCCTAGCATATGCAGATATGGCCTCGGAACACGGAGACCGAAAGGTCGAGCGTGAATCATATAGTAGATATGATCAACATAATGATGTTCACCATTGAAAACTACTCCATCTCACGTGATGATCGGTTATGGTTTAGTTGATTTGGATCACGTGATCACTTAGATGACTAGAGAGATGTCTGCATCTAAGTGGGAGTTCTTAAGTAATATGATTAATTGAACTTAAATTTATCATGAACTTAGTACCGATAGTATCTTGCTTGTCTATGTTTGTTTGTAGATAGATGGCTCGTGTTGTTGTTACGTTGAATTTTAATGTGTTCCTTGAGAAAGCAAAGTTGAAAGATGATGGTAGCAATTACACGGATTGGGTCCGAATCTTTGAGGATTATCCTCATTGCTGCATGAAGAGTTACGCCCCGGAAGCACCGCTGGGTGCCAACTCTTCGCCGATGTAACCGACGGCGTTAAGAACGTCTGGCGAGCAAAGCTGATGACTACTCTATAGTTCAGTGTGCCATGCTTTACGGCTTAGAACCGGGTCTTCAACGACGTTTTGAACGTCATGGAGCATATGAGATGTTCCAGGAGTTGAAGTTAATATTTCAAGCAAATGCCCGGATTGAGAGAAATGAAGTCTCCCATAAGTTCTATAGCTGCAAGATGGAGGAGAATAGTTCTGTCAGTGAACATATACTCAGAATGTCCGTGTATAACAATCATGTAGGATCGAAAGTATGTCTAGAGGGGGGGTGATTAGACTACTTGACAATATAAAAATTCAGCCTTTTGATAAAGACAAGTTTTTGGCAAGTTCACAATGATGATCAAGTCAAGTATCACCCTACACATGCAATTCTAGAGTATAGGCAGCGGAAAGTAAATTGCACATGTAGTAAAGAGAGGTGGAGAAGAGCAAACGCAATTTGGAGACACGGAGATTTTTTCTCGTGGTTCCGATAGGTGGTGCTATCGTCAATCCACGTTGATGGAGACTTCAACCCACGGAGGGTAACGGCCACGAGAGTCCACGGAGGGCTCCACCCACGAAGGGTCCACGAAGAAGCAACCTTGTCTATGCCATCATGGCATACGCCCACGGAGGACTAGCCTTACTCGGGTAGATCTTCACAAGTAGGCGATCTCCTTGCCCTTACAAACTTCTTGGTTCAACTCCACATCTTGACGAAGGCTCCCAAGCGACACCTAACCAATCTAGGAGGCACCACCTCCAAAAGGTAATAGATGGTGTTGGTGATGATGAACTCCTTGCTCTTGTGCTTCAAATGATAATTTCCCCAACACTCAACTCTCCTCACCGATTTGGCTGTGGTGGAAGAAAGGATTGAGTGGAAAGCAACTTGGGAAGGCTAGAGATCAAGCTTCATATGGTGGGAGTGGAGCAACTTGATCTCAACACAAGGGTAGGTAGTTTTCTTCTCGTAAATGTAAGGTAGGAGTGGTAGTTCTTTCGATGGCTCTCTCCACGAATGAAGAGGAGGTGGAGGGTATTTATAGCCTCCACACAAAATCCAACTGCTACACACATTTGACCAATCTCGGTCAGACTGAAGTTGACAACTCGGTGAGACCGAAAGTTCAAATCTTGTGAACGTTGGGATTTTCGGTGGGACCGAAAATACAATCTCGGTGAGTCCGATTCTTCCAAAGACTAGGGTTTGCCAATCTCGGTGGGACCGACTTCATCATCTCGGTGACACCGATTTGATGACGTATGTTCTGAAGCTTGGCAACACCAGTTTCGTGAGACCGAGTTCGAATCGGAAAATCCGAAATTTCTAGGGTTTGGCTATATGGCTGAGGTGGTTCATCTCGGTGTGACTGAGTTTATGGAATCGGTGGGACCGAGATTACTTATGAGTGTATATGGAAGTGAGAGTTGCTTGATAGTTTTAGGAGATGTATCACTAAGCACTTTGAGCAACCAGATCATTATCATAACCTCATCCCTTTAATAGTATTGGCTTTCCTATAGACTCAATGTGATCTTGGATCACTAAACCAAAATGGAGTCTTGAGCTTTTGCCAATGCTTGCCTTAGCATTTTGAGGGGTCCACATCTTCAGTCATTGCCATACCCATATCATCGAACTTTCTCAAATGATTCTCAAGAAACTATTAGTTCAATGATATATATGTTGTTATTAATTACCAAAACCACCCGGGGATTAGTTGCACTTTCAATCTCCCCCTTTTTGGTAATTGATGACAACATATAGATCAAAGCTTCGACAAAGGATATAATCAATGAATAATATCGTCGCTTTGAGAAGTATGTGATAAGCAAGAGCTCCCCCTAAATTTGTGCATTATTTAAGATTTGCGTTTGAATGCAAATGCACAATCGATTAGGATCATGGGTCACTCTTCCATGTCACATACATCTTGGTGGAGCGCACAAAATGATAAGAATGAATAGCATGCACCCAATCACCAAGACATGAGTAAATGGTCATACAAGATATGGATAGCATATGATAAACATTAAGCACACATTAAGGCATAGTACGACCAAGCACTCATTAAGGTAGAACAAACGTAGTATCAAACACACGGAATGTCTCGAAAATCTCAAAAGTATCTCAAAAAGACCGCAAAAGAACGAAAGAGCAAAAAGCGCAAAGACAAAGCACTCTCTCTCGAAGTCCTATGATCTATACAATTTCTCCCCTTTGGCAACAAGTTACCAAAAAGTTCGAAAGGTATAGAGCTAAACGTCACTGGGGACTCTGCTGGCGGCTCCTGTCTGGGTTGATGGAGTTGAGATGGCTACATCTGCGAAGACTTCTGCTGATGTCTGTGGAGCTAGAGGAGTGGTCACCGAGCCGGAGCTGGAACCGATGGAGCTGTGGAGGTGCCGAGGCTGTAGTCCCGTGTCTCCCATCGAATAGCAGTGATCGGGTTTTGTGGGAACCGGAGCAGTCTGTTCATAATCATCCCGACTAGGTCATCCTGCATCTCACGCATGAGCTCTTCCTTCTCCCTCTTTGCTTCCTCGATATCCGCCTCGAGCTTGTTGACAAGTGACTTGCACTTCATCGACTTGACATCCAGAGCATGGATCTTGTCTTCAACAATCCTCTCAAGACTCTCCCGAGATCGCATAATGCTGGCCAGCGTTGTTCAATCCTCCGGGTAGCTTCAAGGAGCTGTTCTCCAACACTCTTGGGTTTAGCTGCTGCTGCTGCTTCCTTCTCGCCTTTAGCTTTCTTGGCAGCTTCAACCTTTGCTTGACCTTCAACCGACGTTGGGTCCTCCTCATCCATCACAACTTCATTGTCCTCATGCTCAGCTGCAAGTGGCAAGTGTGGTCTATCCAACAAGTAGGTGCCCATGCCAAACTTGGCATTGATAAGCATCTGAATGTGCGGGGCAAATCCACACGACCTCTTCTGGTCTGCTGCAGTCCTCTTGATAGTCTCAACTATCAGATCCATCACCTTGAAAGGTGCCTTCTCATCTAGTATATGCAGCATGTTGATAGAATACCCTCTGATCATGCGATGATCTCCAGACTTGGGCATCAAGGTATGCCTCAGAATTGTGTTTGTGGTAGGGAGACCTGCCTGGTGATGATACACTGAGCCGAGCTTCCAGATTTCCACATCCTTAGCTGGTACCTCTTTGTACATATTCTTCATCGACTCATGGTTCTGCTTGGGAATGCCATAGACATCAACATCATCTTCTCTTGGCACTGGAGCATTTAGCAAGTCTGCCCATTCTTCTACAAGAGAAGAGAACCTTTGGCCTTCACCATCCATGTGATCTTTCCATCCGGATAGAAATGAGTCAGGCATAGAATTGCATAATCATTTCATCATTCCAATCATCGACTTCGACCAACAAACTCAGCAACACCACATGCAAGTGAAGCTCTCATGCACATGTGGAAAGAAGTCTCTGTGCTTCATCACAATGTATGCCCAATCAACATAGCAAGTGTCTGCAACTATGGGCTTCTTGTCCATCAAGATCCTCATAGAAGTCCTGCTGCTCTATGGTGTGGAACCTTGGATCAACAGCAGTTCTTCTCCTCACAAAGATATGGATCAGCTTGTCTCCATAGCCCGAGACCTCTATCCTTTCTTTCCTTCATGTTCTCAGCTTGAGGATGAGCATCATTGTGGAGTGGCAATTTCTAACGAAGTTTCAGCAATACAGGTGCCTCATCATCTGACACAGCTGGTGGCACAGCATCTTTCTTCTTCTCTGAAGCTGGGATGTTCCTGACAGTCTTCTTTGGTTTGGCAGCAGGCTTGGCTTGAGCTGCCTTTGCTGGAGCAGATGGCTTGGATTTAGAAGGGGCTCCAGCCCTGATGGCATCACCCATGAGCTTAGGCTTTTGAGGAGGCTGGGGTGCTTCCTCATCATCATCATCATCATCAGCTGCTTCATCATGCACAATCCTCTTCCTCTTGGAAGTTTTCTTCACCTTGCTTGTTGTTTCCTCTTCCATACTCAGCTTCTTGGCAACAAAGGACTTCTTCACTTTTCTCGGTGCCTTTCTTGGTTTGTCGCCCTTGATGCTCTTTGGCAACAACTTTTCTCTTTGGCTTGGAGGAAACTTCTTCCTCAAAGAATGAAATCGTAATCTTCTTCATCGAATTTTTCTTCTTTCGCGCCCTGGTGGCTGCAGGAGGCAAACCACTTGGTGTGCTCCTCTCACCATCATCTCAAGAGCTCTTTGGGCTCGGGACTAGTGCCCGCCTCGAATTTCTTCAATAGGTGACTCGACTGTTCGCTGTCACCGCATCCGACATGGCCGACAACCCGTGAATAGATAAGGTGTAGGCGAATAGAAGAGTTATCACAAACTGCGAAGATTTTGCAAACAAATGAGTTCAAATTTCAGTTTTAGGTTTTCACAGAAGACATTTCGGTCAGACCGAGTTTAAAATTCGGTGAATCCGAAGTGTTCAAACAGAACCATTCACACCACTTTCGGTTAGACCAAAATGGGTTTCGGTCCTGCCGAGAACACTAGGGTTTCACTAAATCCTCATTTCGGTCACACCGATTTGCACAACTCGGTTGGACCGAAAGGTGCAGTGCAATGGCCAGAGGCCAAATCGGTCATACCGAGAATGTAAAATCGGTCTCACCGAGATGTGTTCGGCGGAAACCTAACCCTAAAACTTTTACTCGAATTTCGTTCAAAGAACTAATCTGCTGGATAGGAAGATCTCAAATGTGGCAAGATGCTAGGCAAACCAATCGTGCATTGAATCGGAGATGGAAGCACGAGGGGATTGAAACTCACCCTAACTTGGTGGAGTTCCTCTCGGCGCAACGGCGCGAGAGAATGTCCGCTGACGGCGACGGAAACTCTGCGGCGAGGGCGACAGCGCGATTTACGGAGACGATCCGGAGACCACGGCGACGGCAAAGAAGGGGTGGGGCGAGGCGCTTTGAAGTAGGAATCAATGCGCGCGACCCACGGAGTATATATACCCCTTAGCTGTCGGTGGGACCGAGTTGTAAAACTCGGTGGCACCGAGATGGATAACTGCAGTGCAGTTACACATTTTGGTCACGCCGAAAATTACAATTCGGTTTCACCGAGGTGAAAACCTAGATCAATCCAAATGCTTTCGGTCTGACCGAGTTTGAGTGGGTTGGTCTGACCGAAATCACTTAGAAGGTTTTGGAAGTTTAGCCTTTGACGGATCGGTGGCTCCGAGTGCTCCTCACTCAATGTGTCCGAAAATGACTTGTTCAAAGTTTGTGATATAAGCATGAATAGAATTTGAGACAAGAAAGCATAGATAGCTAGGGGAGGAACTTAGGCATTCTTGTCCATCCATTTGGTCAGAAAAAAAAATCCCAAAAGACCAAAGCAACAAATGGATGTCCTTGAATGGATAAAATCATGCATCCAACATGCTCACACAATAAGATAGCAAATGAAATATGTGTCAAACATGCACAATCAAAACTCTAGCTACTATCACACAATTTGTCGATGACTAGGTCATCTATATATGAGTATATTGACTTAGGAGTCAAATGAGAACATTTGATCATAGGTCATACTCATCGTTTAAGCACAAGTGGGGTTACCACTTTTACATAAAGCATTAATGTGTTCACATCATTTGAAGATGCTTTAGCTCAATTCTTTAGAGCAAAGCTCCCCTAGATGTGAGAACCCTTTAAAGGGTCAAACTAACCTTGGGTTGTCGAGAAGACTTCATGTAGATGTTGAAGATGTGGATGCTCAATGTTGATGAAGATCATCAAGAGTTGGGAGCAATCCTTTGGATTCGGGCACTTTCAATACCTACATGGGTTAGTCCCACAAGGAACAAATAAGGATATCCATGGACATAGATTGAAGTACACAATAGATGATGTCCATGAAAGCAGTGATTACCTTGTCCCTTGACTTACCAACAAGAGGGTTTGTGACTCCATGAACTAGTGCAAGATGTGGAAGTTGATTGCACAAGTCCTTGCCAAAATGAATGAGAGTGAAGTATGTTGGCGGAGTCACCCTCAAGAACTCTCTAGTTCTTCTTCTTTGGGATCCACATCATCTTGATGGGAATCCTTGGGGTTGTGGTTGAGCTTGACGAAGTAGAACTTGACGTTTCCTTGGGAACCCACTTGACCATGGCTTTAGGTGCTTCAATAAATGCATCAATCTCCTCTTGAAGCTTGTCCTTGCCTTTTAGCTTGTGGTCTTGTGGTGGAAGATCATCTTGAGCTTGTTCCACATTGGAAGAAGTAGGATCATACTTCTCCTTTTGAGAAACAAACTTTGGAGTGGGATATTGACCTTCTTCCCATTCAACACCCTCGGCGTTGAACTTTCGCTCAAAACCAATTCCTTGATTCTTCCTAAGCCTTCCTTGCTTAAGTAACAATTTCTCAAAGTTCTTGCTTCCGCAAGGCTCTTGTAGACACCTTTCTATAATCCCTTTCAATAAACTATTTTCTTGCTCAAGTGTAACTTGGCTTGAAACATTGTTAGTGGAATCAAGAGAACTACTAGGAGCAACAATATTGATTTAGCATGGTTATTGTTACTACTAGATGAAGAATTTTTCTTATGCTTGTCATGCTTAGTTTTAATAGGTGGCAAGAAATTAGACAAGAGAAGTCGTTTGGCAAGATATGAAGAACTCTTCTTTGAAGATCGTCATTGATTGCTTTTAGAAACTCATGTTCTTGCTCTAGATTGAGCTTCTCGAGCGTAGCTTCTCATGAGATCTTAGGAGCTCTCTATGATCTTCTTGAGTTGTTTCATGAGCTAACTTAAGAGTGTTTAGTTCTTTAGTTAGACGCTCAATCTCCTTCATAGCATTGTCATTCGACTCTTCTCGACTATAAAGACTACTAGCATGTTCATCATTACTAGGCTCACTAGATTTATCATGTAAAAGCTCATCTTCACCAAGCAAGTCATCCTCATCACTATCAAAGTCAATAAATTCAGGGTGTGATACCTTGGGGCCTTTTGCCATGAAGCATCTTCCAATTCCCTCATTTGGTGAATCAAATATGTCATAGGAGTTGGAGTTGGAGGACACGAGAGCAAGACCGCAACACCTTCATCTTGATCAGTAGTCGGAGTTGGAGTGATAGCTTCTTTTGGAGTGATTGTCGAGTCGGAGCCGAGACCCATTCACCTACATGAGCTTGATGTTTTCTTCTTGTGTAGCTCCTTGATGACTTGTCTTTCCTCTCCTAATCCTTGCTTCTCCGAGAGGGTCTTCGCTCATAACGATCATCTCTACTCCTTCTCTCTTCCGAGGTGACTCTTCTCTTGAGCTTCTTCTTCTTGGAGATTCTTCTCTTCTCTTGTGGGGAGCCGAACACTCATTTGAGTAGTGTCCGGTCTTCCACAATTGTAGCAGCTTCGATCACGACTAGAAGATCTCTTTTCATCATATGATCTAGACTTTGAGCTTCTTTCCTTGCTTCTACTCTTGTAGAATTTGTTGAAGTTCTTCACCATTAGGCTTATCTCTTCATTGGAAACTAGCTTGTCACTTGAGGTTGTGGGAGCATCAATTGTAGCTTTGTAAGCACCACTTGACTTGTTGTGAAGCTCTTCCTTATCTTTAAGTGTCATCTCATGAGCAACAATTCTTCCAATGACTTCGTTGGCTTGAGATCCTTGTAGTTTGGCATCATTTGGATCAAAGTGCACACGGTGTCATACTTTCCATCCAAAGCTCGAGAATCTTCTTGATGATGAATCGGTCGGTCATTTCTTCGCTTCCTAAGCCGGCAATCTCATTTGTGATGAGAGCAAGCCTAGAGTACATTTCAGCGACTTCTTCACCTTCCTTCATCTTGAACTTGTCAAGTCGACCTTGAAGAACATCTAGCTTTGATTCCTTCACGGACTCGGTACCTTCGTGCATTTCACCAAAGTATCCCAAATCTCTTTGCATTCTCAAGACGGCTGATTTTGTTGAACTCCTCGACACAAAGCATTGAAGAGAATGTCACAAGCTTGAGCATTGTTTTGCAACATCCGCAATTCATCCGCTGTAGCTTCACGATCCGAACTTTTCCTTCCTCAAGAACTCACCTTGCAAACCAACACAAATAATGCCCCATGCGGCGTGGTTATGTCCAAGAATATGCATTTTCATTTTATGCTTCCAACTAGCAAAGTTTGAACCATCAAAGTAAGGACCTCTCTTAAAATTACCCTCACTAGACGCCATACTCTCCTAGGTTGTGAAACCAAGCTTATGGAGTCCAATGCAATGGAAACCAATACAATGGAGACCAAAGCTCGATACCACTTGTAGGATCGAAAGTATGTCTAGAGGGGGGTGATTAGACTACTTGACAATATAAAAATTCAGCCTTTTGATAAAGACAAGTTTTGGCAAGTTCACAATGATGATCAATTCAAGTATCACCCTACACATGCAATTCTAGAGTATAGGCAGCGGAAAGTAAATTGCACATGTAGTAAAGAGAGGTGGAGAAGAGCAAACGCAATTTGGAGACACGGAGATTTTTTCTTGTGGTTCCGATAGGTGGTGCTATCGTCAATCCACGTTGATGGAGACTTCAACCCACGGAGGGTAACGGCTGCGAGAGTCCACGGAGGGCTCCACCCACGAAGGGTCCACGAAGAAGCAACCTTGTCTATGCCATCATGGCATACGCCCACGGAGGACTAGCCTTACTCGGGTAGATCTTCACGAAGTAGGCGATCTCCTTGCCCTTACAAACTTCTTGGTTCAACTCCACATCTTGACGGAGGCTCCCAAGCGACACCTAACCAATCTAGGAGGCACCACCTCCAAAAGGTAATAGATGGTGTTGGTGATGATGAACTCCTTGCTCTTGTGCTTCAAATGATAATCTCCCCAACACTCAACTCTCCTCACCGATTTGGCTGTGGTGGAAGAAAGGATTGAGTGGAAAGCAACTTGGGAAGGCTAGAGATCAAGCTTCATATGGTGGGAGTGGAGCAACTTGATCTCAACACAAGGGTAGGTAGTTTTCTTCTCGTAAATGTAAGGTAGGAGTGGTAGTTCTTTCGATGGCTCTCTCCACGAATGAAGAGGAGGTGGAGGGTATTTATAGCCTCCACACAAAATCCAACTGCTACACACATTTGACCAATCTCGGTCGACCGAAGTTGACAACTCGGTGAGACCGAAAGTTCAAATCTTGTGAACGTTGGGATTTTCGTGGGACCGAAAATACAATCTCGGTGAGTCCGATTCTTCCAAAGACTAGGGTTTGCCAATCTCGGTGGGACCGACTTCATCATCTTGGTGACACCGATTTGATGATGTATGTTCTGAAGCTTGGCAACACCAGTTTCGTGAGACCGAGTTCGAATCGGAAAATCCGAGTTTCTAGGGTTTGGCTATATGGCTGAGGTGGTTCATCTCGGTGTGACTGAGTTTATGGAATCGGTGGGACCGAGATTACTTATGAGTGTATATGGAAGTGAGAGTTGCTGATAGTTTTAGGAGATGTATCACTAAGCACTTTGAGCAACCAGATCATTATCATAACCTCATCCCCTTTTAATAGTATTGGCTTTCCTATAGACTCAATGTGATCTTGGATCACTAAACCAAAAATGGAGTCTTGAGCTTTTGCCAATGCTTGCCTTAGCATTTTGAGGGGTCCACATCTTCATCATTGCCATACCCATATCAATGAACTTTCTCAAATGATTCTCAAGAAACTATTAGTTCAATGATATATATGTTGTTATTAATTACCAAAACCACCCGGGATTAGTTGCACTTTCAATCTCCCCTTTTGGTAATTGATGACAACATATAGATCAAAGCTCGACAAAGGATATAATCAATGAATAATATCGTTAAGCTTTGAGAAGTATGTGATAAGCAAGAGCTCCCCTAAATTTGTGCATTATTTAAGATTTGCGTTTGAATGCAAATGCACAATCGACAGGATCATGGGTCACTCTTCCATGTCACATACATCTTGGTGGAGCGCACAAAATGATAAGAATGAATAGCATGCACCCAATCACCAAGACATGAGTAAATGGTCATACAAGATATGGATAGCATATGATAAACATTAAGCACACATTAAGGCATAGTACGACCAAGCACTCATTAAGGTAGAACAAACGTAGTATCAAACACACGGAATGTCTCGAAAATCTCAAAAGTATCTCAAAAAGACCGCAAAAGAACGAAAGAGCAAAAAGCGCAAAGACAAAGCACTCTCTCTCTCGAAGTCCTATGATCTATACAATTTCTCCCCCTTTGGCAACAAGTTACCAAAAAGTTCGAAAGGTATAGAGCTAAACGTCACTGGGGACTCTGCTGGCGGCTCCTGTCTGGGTTGATGGAGTTGAGATGGCTGCATCTGCGAAGACTTCTGCTGATGTCTGTGGAGCTAGAGGAGTGGTCACCGAGCCGAGCTGGAACCGATGGAGCTGTGGGAGGTGCCGAGGCTGTAGTCCCGTGTCTCCCATCGAATAGCAGCTGATCGGGTTTTGTGGGAACCGGAGCAGGCTGTTCATAATCATCCTGGACTAGGTCATCCTGCATCTCACGCATGAGCTCTTCCTTCTCCCTCTTTGCTTCCTCGATATCTCCGCCTCAAGCTTGTTGACAAGGACTTGCACTTCATCCACTTTGACATCCAGAGCATGGATCTTGTCTTCAACAATCCTCTCAAGACTCTCCCGAGATCGCATAATGCTGGCAGGCGTTGTTCAATCCTCCGGGTAGCTTCAAGGAGCTGTTCTCCAACACTCTTGGGTTTAGCTCTCGCTGCCGCTTCCTTCTCGCCTTTAGCTTTCTTGGCAGCTTCAACCTTTGCTTGACCTTCAACCGACGTTGGGTCCTCCTCATCCATCACAACTTCATTGTCCTCATGCTCAGTGCTGCAAAGGGCAAGTGTGGTCTATCCAACAAGTAGGTGCCCGTGCCAAACTTGGCATTGATAAGCATCCAATGTGCGGGCAAATCCACACGACCTCTTCTCGTCTGCTGCAGTCCTCTTGATAGTCTCAACTATCAGATCCATCACCTTGAAAGGTGCCTTCTCATCTAGTATATGCAGCATGTTGATAGAATACCCTCTGATCATGCGATGATCTCCAGACTTGGGCATCAAGGTATGCCTCAGAATTGTGTTTGTGGTAGGGAGACCTGCCTGGAGATGATACACTGAGCCGAGCTTCTAGATTTCCACATCCTTAGCTGGTACCTCTTTGTACATATTCTTCATCGACTCATGGTTCTGCTTGGGAATGCCATAGACATCAACATCATCTTCTCTTGGCACTGGAGCATTTAGCAGTGCTGCCGATTCTTCTACAGTAGAAGAGAACCTTTGGCCTTCAGTCATCCATGTGATCTTTCCATCTGGATAGAAATGAGTTGTGGCATAGAATTGCATAATCATTTCATCATTCCAATCTATCAGCTTCTGACCAACAAACTCAGCAACACCACATGCAGTGAAGCTCTCATGCACATGTGGAAAGAAGTCTCTGTGTTTTTCATCACAATGTATGCCCAAATAACATAGCAAGTGTCTGCAACTATGGGCTTCTTGTCCATCAGCACAGTCTCATAGAAGTCCTGCTGCTCTCTGGTGTGGAACCTTGGATCAACAGCAGTTCTTCTCCTCACAACATATGGATCTGCTTGTCTCCATAGCCTGAGACCTCTATCCTTTCTTTCCTTCATGTTCTCAGCTTGAGGATGAGCATCATTGTGGAGTGGCAATTTCGACGAAGTTTCAAAGAATACAGTGCCTCATCATCCGACACACCGGTGGCACAACATCTTTCTTCTTCTCTGGCTGGGATGTTCCCGATAGTCTTCTTTGGTTTGGCAAGAGGCTTGGCTTGAGCTGCCTTTCTTTGGAGCAGATGGCTTGGATTTAGAAGGGCTCCACCCGATGGCATCACCCATGAGCTTAGGCTTTTGAGGAGGCTGGGTGCTTCCTCATCATCATCATCATCATCACCGCTTCATCATGCACAATCCTCTTCCTCTTGGAAGTTTTCTTCACCTTGCTTGTTGTTTCCTCTTCCATACTCAGCTTCTTGGCAACAAAGGACTTCTTCACTTTTCTCGGTGCCTTTCTTGGTTTGTCGCCCTTGATGCTCTTTGGCAACAACTTTTCTCTTTGGCTTGGAGGAAACTTCTTCCTCAAAGAATGAAATCGTAATCTTCTTCATCGAATTTTTCTTCTTCTTCGCCCTGGTGGCTGCAGGAGGCAAACCACTTGGTGTGCTCCTCTCACCATCATCTCAAGAGTCATTGTGGGCTCGGGACTAGTGCTTGCCTCGTGAATTTCTTCAATAGGTGACTCGACCTGTTCGCTGTCACGGCATCCGACATGGCTACAACCCGTGAATAGATAAGGTGTAGGCGTAATAGAAGAGTTATCACAAACTGCAGAAGATTTTGCAAACAAATGAGTTCAAATTTCAGTTTTAGGTTTTCACGAAAGACATTTCGTCGGATCGAGTTTAAAATTCGGTGAATCCGAAGTGTTCAAACAGAACCATTCACACCACTTTCGGTTGGACCAAAATGGGTTTCGGTCCCGCCGAGAACACTAGGGTTTCACTAATTCTCGAAGCACCGCTGGGTGCCAACTCTTCTTGATGTAACCGACGACGTTAAGAACGTCTGGCGAGCAAAAGCCGATGACTACTCTATAGTTCAAGTGCCATGCTTTACGGCTTAGAACCGGGTCTTCAACGACGTTTTGAACGTCATGGAGCATATGAGATGTTCCAGGAGTTGAAGTTAATATTTCAAGCAAATGCCCGGATTGAGAGATATGAAGTCTCCAATGAGTTCTATAGCTGCAAGATGGAGGAGAATAGTTCACAAGTGAACATATACTCGTAATGTCCGGTATAACAATCACTTGATTCAACCGGAAGTTAATCTTCCGATGATAGTGTCATTGATGAAATTCTTCAATCATCGCCACCAAGCTACAAGAGCTTCGTGATGAACTATAATATGCAAGGGATGAACAAGACTATTCCCGAGCTATTCGTGATGCTGAAAGCCGTGGAGGTAGAAACCAAGAAGGAGCATCAAGTGTTGATGGTCAACAAGACCACCAGTTTCAAGAAGAAGGGCAAAGGGAAGAAGAAGGGGAACTTCAAAAAGAACGGCAAGCAAGTTGCTGCTCAAGAGAAGAAACCCAAGTCTGGACCTAAGCACAAACGAGTGCTTCTACCGCAAGCGATCGACATCGAAGCGGAACTGCCCCAAGTATTTGGCGGATAAGAAGGATGGCAAAGTGAACAAAGGTATATGTGATATACATGTTATTGATGTGTACCTAACTAGAGCTCGTAGTAGCACTGGTATTTGATATTGGTTCTGTTGCTAATATTTGCAACTCAAACAGGACTACTGGAATAAGCGAGCACCGCCAAGGACGAGGTGACGATCGCGCGTGGGAAATGGTTCCAAAGTCGATGTGATCGTGGTCGGCACGCTACCTCTACATCTACCATCGGGATTAGTTTTAGACCTAAATAATTGTTATTTGGTGCTGCGTTGAGCATGAACATTATATCTGGATCTTGTTTGATGCGAGACGGTTATTCATTTAAATCGAGAATAATGGTTGTTCTATTTATATGAGTAATATCTTTTATGGTCATGCGCCCTTGAAGAGTGGTCTATTTTATTGAATCTCGATAGTAGTGATACACATATTCATAATGTTGAAGCCAAAAGATGCAGAGTTGATAATGATAGTGCAACTTATTTGTGGCAATCGCTGCTTGGGTCATATCGATGTAAAACGCATGAAGAAACTCCATACTTGATGGACTTCGGAATCACTTGATTATGAATCACTTGGTACTTGTGAACCGTGCCTCATGGGCCGATGACTAAAACACCGCTTCTCCTAACTATGGAGAGAGCAACAGATTTGTTGGAAATCATACATACAGATGTATGTGGTCCGATGAATGTTGATGCTCATGGCAGATATCGTTATTTTCTCACCTTCATAGATGATTTAAGAAGATATGGGTATATCTACTTAATGAAGCACAAGTCTGAAACATTTGAAAAGTTCAAAGAATTTTAGAGTGAAGTAGAAAATCATCGTAACAAGAAAATAAAGTTTCTACGATCGATCGTGGAGGAGAATATTTGAGTTACGAGTTTGGTTTACATTTGAAACAATGCGAATAGTTTAGCAACTCACGCCACCGAACACCACAACGAAATGGTGTGTCCGAACGTCAGAATCATACTTTACTTGATATGGTGCGATCTATGATGTCTCTTACCGATTTACCGCTATCGCTTTGGGGTTATGCTTTAGAGACGGCGCATTCATGTTAAATAGGGCACCATCAAAATCCGCTGAGACGACACCTTATGAACTGTGGTTTGGCAAGAAACCAAAGTTGTCGTTTCTTAAAGTTTGGGGCTGCGATGCTTATGTGAAGAAACTTCAACCGATAAGCTCGAACCCAAATCGAGAAATGTGTCTTCATAGGATACCCAAAGGAGATCATTGGGTACACCTTCTATCACAGATCCGAAGGCAAGACATTCGTTGCTAAGAATGGATCCTTTCTAGAGAAGGAGTTTCTCTCGAAAGAAGTGAGTGGGAGGAAAGTAGAACTTGATGAGATAATCAGATCTACTCCCTTATTGGAAGGTAGTTCATCACAAGAACCGGTTCCCGTGACACCAATTGGTGAGGAAGCTAATGATATTGATCATGAAACTTCAGATCAAGTTTCTGCTGAACCTCGTGGGTCTACGAGTAAGATCCGCACTGAGTGGTACGGTAATCCTATTCGGAAGTCATGTTACTAGACCATGATGAACCTACGAACTATGAGGAAGCGATGATGAGCCCAGATTCTCGCAAAATGGCTGGAGGCCATGAAATCTGAGATAGGATCCATGTATGAAAACAAAGTATGGACTTTGGTTGACTTGCCGATGATCGGCAAGCCATTGAGAATAAATGGATCTTTAAGAAGAAGACCGACGCGATGGTAATATTATCGTCTATAAAGCTCGACTTGTTGCGAAGGTTTTCGACAAGTTCAAGGGTTGACTACGATGAGACTTTCTCACCCGTAGTGATGCTTAAGTCTGTCTCAATCATGTTGGCTATTGCTGCATTTCATGATTATGAAATTTGGCAAATGGATGTCAAGACTGCATTCTTGAATGGATTTCTAGAAGAAGAGTTGTATATGATCCAGCCGGAAGGTTTTGTTGATCCAAAAGGTGCTAACAAAGTGTGCAAGCTCTAGTGTTCCATTTATGGACTGGTGCAAGCATCTCGGAGTTGGAATAAACGCTTTGATAGTGTGATCAAAGCATATGGTTTTATACAGACTTTTGGAGAAGCCTGTATTTACAAGAAATTGAGTGGGAGCTCTGTAGCATTTCTAGTTTTATATGTTGATGACATATTATTAATTGGAAATGATATAGAATTTCTGGATAGCATAAAGGGATACTTGAATAAAAGTTTTTCAATGAAAGACCTTGGTGAAGCTGCTTACATATTGGGCATCAAGATCTATAGAGATAGATCAAGACGCTTAATAGGACTTTCACAAAGCACATACCTTGACAAGATTTTGAAAAAGTTCAAAATGGATCAGGCAAAGAAAGGATTCTTGCCTATGCTACAAGGTGTGAAGTTGAGTCGAACTCAATGCTCGACCACAACAGAAGATAGAGAGAAAATGAAAAATGTTCCCTATGCTTCAGCCATAGGCTCTATCATGTATGCAATGATGTGTACCAGACCTGACGTATGCTTAGCAATAAGCTTAGCAGGAAGGTACCAAAGTAATCCAGGAGTGGATCATCGGACAGCGGTCAAGAACATCCCGAAATACGAAAAGGACTAAGGATATGTTTCTCGATATGGAGGTGACAGAGAGCTAGTCGTAAATGGTTACGCCGATGTAAGCTTTGACACGATCCGGACGATTCTAAATCGCAAACCGGATACGTGTTTTTATTAAACGGTGGAGCTGTAAGTTGGTGCAGTTCTAAACAAAGCATCGTGGCGGGATCTACTTGTGAAGCGGAGTACATAGCTGCTTCTGAAGCAGCAAATGAAGGAGTCTGGATGAAGGAGTTCATTTCCGATCTAGGTGTCATACCTAGTGCATCGGGACCAATGAAGATCTTCTATGACAATACTGGTGCAATTGCTTTGGCAAAGGAATCCAGATTTCACAAGAGGACCAAGCACATCAAGAGACGCTTCAATTCCATTCGGGACCAAGTCCAAGTGGGAGACATAGAGATTTGCAAGATACATACGGATCTGAATGTTGCAGACCCGTTGACTAAGCCTCTCTCACAAGCAAAACATGATCAGCACCAAGACTCCATGGGTGTTAGAATCATTACTATGTAATCTAGATTATTGACTCTAGTGCAAGTGGGAGATCAAGGAAATATGCCCTAGAGGCAATAATAAAGTTATTATTTATTTCCTCATATCATGATAAATGTTTATTATTCATGCTAGAATTGTATTAACCGAAACATAATACATGTGTGAATACATAGACAAAACTATAGTCACTAGTATGCCTCTACTTGACTAGCTCATTAATCAAAGATGGTTATGTTTCCCACCATAGACATGTGTTGTCATTTGATTAGTGAGATCACATCATTAAGAGAATGATGTGATTGACATGACCCATTCTCATTAGCCTAGCACTTGATCGCTTAGTATACTTGCTATTGCTTTCTTCATGACTTATACAAAGTTCTGCAACTATGAGATTATGCAACTCCGCTTACGGAAGAACACTTTGTGTGCTACCAAACGTCACAACGTAATCGGGTGATTATAAAGGTGCTCTCTGGTGTTTCCAAGGTACATGTTGGGTTGGCATAAATCGAGATTAGGATTTGTCACTCCGATTGTCGGAGAGGTATCTCTGGCCCTCTCGGTAATACTCATCACCTAAGCCTTGCAAGCATGTAACTAATGAGTTAGTTATGAGATGACGATTCGGAACGAGTAAAGAGACTTGCCGAGAACGAGATTGAACTAGGTATTGGATACCGACGATCAAATCTCGGGCAAGTAACATACCGATGACAAAGGGAACAAAGTATGTTGTTATGCGGTTTGACCGATAAAGATCTTCATAGAAAATGTAGGAACCAATATGGACATCCAGGTCCCGCTATTGGTTATTGACCGAGAATGGTTTTAGGTCATGTCTACATAGTTCTCGAACCCGTAGGGTCCGCACGCTTAACGTTTCGATGACAGTTTTATTATGAGTTTATAAGTTTTGATGTACTGAAGTTTGTTCGGAGTCCCGGATGTGATCACACACATAACGAGGAGTCTCGGAATGGTCGAGACATAAAGATTGATATATTGGAAGCCTATATTTGGACATCGGAATGGTTCCGGGTGAAATCGGCATTTTACCGGAGTACCGGGAGGTTACCGGAACCCCCCGGGAGGTTAATGGGCCTACATGGGCCAAGAGGGAGAAGAGGAAGGAGCAAGGAGGGGGCCGCGCGCCCCTCCCCCTCCTAGTCCGAATAGGACAAGGGAAGGGGGCGGCGCCCCCCTTTCCTTCTCCTCCTCCCCTCTTTCCTCCTTCTCTCCTACTCCAACTTGGAAAAGGGGAGTCCTACTCCCGGTGGGAGTAGGACTCCCCCCTTGGCGCGCCCCCTTAGGCCGGCGGCCTCCTCCCCCTTGGCTCCTTTATATACGGGGGCGGGGGGCAACCCATAGACACACAAGTTGATCAACGGATCGTTCCTTAGCCGTGTGCGGTGCCCCCTTCCACCATATTCCACCTCGGTCATATCGTCGCGAAGCTTAGGCGAAGCCCTGCGCCGGTAGAACATCAAGACCGTCACCACACCGTCGTGCTGACGGAACTCTTCCTCGACACTCGGCTGGATCGGAGTTCGAGGGACGTCATCGAGCTGAACGTGTGCTGAACTCGGAGGCTCCGTACGTTCGGTGCTTGGATCGGTCGGATCGTGAAGACGTACGACTACATCAACCGCTGTGCTAACGCTTCCGCTTACGGTCTCACGAGGGTACGTGGGCGAACACTCTCCCTCTCGTTCTGTATCATCACCATGATCTTGCGTGTGCGTAGGAATTTTTTGAAATTACTCGCTCCCCAACAAAGGCATTCGAGCCTAGGTTTTATGCGTTTATGTTATATGCACGAGTAGAATGTAGTGAGTTGTGGACGATATAAGTCATCTGCCTACCAGCATGTCATACTTTGGTTCAGCGGTGCCCGACCGACATTACGCCAGTCTGACGCGAGACTGGTTTCACTTCTACGAGCACTCGTGCTTAAAGGTGGCTGGCGGGTGTCTGCTCTCTCACTTTAGTTGAACCGAAAAGGCTACGCCCGGTCCTTGTGAAGGTTAAAACGGACTCTATTTGACAAACTATCGTTGTGGTTTTGATGCGTAGGTAAGAACGGTTCTTGCTAAGCCCGCAGCAGCCACGTAAAATTTGCAACAACAAAGTAGAGGACGTCTAATTTGTTTTTGCAAGACATGTTTTCATGTGATATAGTCAAGACGTGATGCTATATTTTATTGTATGAGATGATCATGTTTTGTAACCGAAGTTATCGGCAACTGGCAGGAGCCATATGGTTGTCGCTTTATTGTATGAAATGCAAACGCATACGTAATTGCTTTACTTTATCACTAAGCGGTAGCGATAGTCGTAGAAGCAATAGATGGCGAACGACAACGATGCTACGATGGAGATCAAGGTGTCGCGCGGTGATTTATGGTGATCACGACGGTGCTTCGAGATGGAGATCACAAGCACAAGATGATGATGGCCATATCATATCACTTATATTGATTGCATGTGATGTTTATCCTTTATGCATCTTATCTTGCTTTGATTGACGGTAGCATTTTAATACGATCTCTCACTAAAAATTATCAAGTAGTGTTCTCCCTGAGTATGCACCGTTGCCAAAGTTCGTCATGCCGAGACCAAGGTAGTCAGAGTCGGGATTCAGAGTCGGATCGGTTTTCCTCGGACAGAATCGAGTCGTAAGATCGAGTCGTGGAATCGAGGATTCTACTTGATTTACTCAAATAAGATATTTCGTATGCACACAAGATATTTATATGGGTTCTAGAGAGTTTTCACACGAAATATGGAGCAAAGAACGTACACATCAATGCTAGTTGTATTCCACTTCTTTTTATGGCTAACCTACCATCTAGCTCGCATGTATGGAACATATATCAGAGGGAAATATGTAGAACATTTAAACCTTCAATGCACGAAATATACTTATGTTATTTTTAGAGTGCAGGAATAGTCGATCACTTGTCTATCTGACCTATAGTGCTAAACCTTGAAGGGTCTTGATCTCCTTCTACGATCAATTTTGAAGCATCCTCCTTTTCACGCCAATTCCATATGTCGACCAGCTTGATCCTCAATTTCGATCTTGGGTTGCTGAGAGCTAGATCAAAGGTGTCTACGGCTGAGCGTTTGCACTTGGGAGGGGAATAAAGGTCCATGAGGTATATGAAAAGGGGTTTGGATGATGGCATACTATTTTGCTACAACTAGACAAAGGGCTTAGGTAAGTTAGTAGAATCGGATATAGTCCATAGCATAGTCGGGATTGTACAATTTCGTATAGGATTCTATGTTTTGGATCGCGAGCCAACATGGATTCTACCCGATCCGGATTCATAGTGGGATTTGGATCGACAAGCTTCTGTAGGGTCGTGCAGTCATAGGATTCTAGCAGTCAAATCGGGATTCTGACTACCTTGGCCGAGACACCACGTGATGATCGGGTGTGATAAGCTCTACGTCCATCTACAACGGGTGCAAGCCAGTTTTGCACACGCAGAATAATCAGGTTAAACTTGACGAGCCTAGCATATGCAGATATGGCCTTGGAACACGGAGACCGAAAGGTCGAGCGTGAATCATATAGTAGATATGATCAACATAATGATGTTCACCATTGAAAACTACTCCATCTCACGTGATGATCGGTTATGGTTTAGTTGATTTGGATCACGTGATCACTTAGATGACTAGAGAGATGTCTGTCTAAGTGGGAGTTCTTAAGTAATATGATTAATTGAACTTAAATTTATCATGAACTTAGTACCGATAGTATCTTGCTTGTCTATGTTTGTTTGTAGATAGATGGCTCGTGTTGTTGTTCCGTTGAATTTTAATGCGCCCTTGAGAAAGCAAAGTTGAAAGATGATGGTAGCAATTACACGGATCGGGTCCGTAACTTCGAGGATTATCCTCATTGCTGCACGTAAGAGTTACGCCCCGAAGCACCGCCGGTGCCAGCGAACTGCTGCCGATGCTGGCGACGACGTTAAGAACGTCTGGCGAGCAAAGCGATGACTACTCTATAGTTCGATGTGCCATGCTTTCGGCTTAGAACCGGGTCTTCAACGACGTTTTGAACGTCATGGAGCATATGAGATGTTCCAGAGTTGAAGTTAATATTTCAAACAAATGCCCGGATTGAGAGATATGAAGTCTCAATAAGTTCTATAGCTGCAAGATGGAGGAGAATAGTTCTCACGGTGAACATATACTCGTAATGTCCGGGTATAACAATCACTTGATTCAACTGGGAGTTAATCTTCACGATGATAGTGTCATTGATGTAATTCTTCAATCATCGCCACCAAGCTACAAGAGCTTCGTGATGAACTATAATATGCAAGGGATGAACAAGACTATTCGAGCTATTCGCGATCTTTGAAGCCGTGGAGGTAGAAACCAAGAAGGAGCATCAAGTGTTGATGGTCAACAAGACCACCAGTTTCAAGAAGAAGGGCAAAGGGAAGAAGAAGGAACTTCAAAAGAACGGCAAGCAAGTTGCTTGCTCAAGAGAAGAAACCAAAGTCTGGACCTAAGCCCAAATCGAGTGCTTCTACCGCAAGCGATCGACACCGAAGCGGAACTGCCCCAAGTATTTGGCGGATAAGAAGGATGGCAAAGTGAACAAAGGTATATGTGATATACATGTTATTGATGTGTACCTAACTAGAGCTCGTAGTAGCACTGTCAATGCCATAAGTCGCCGAATATAGCACACTTTGCGACTTCGCAACCATAGTACGTAAGCATCGTGCATCTAAAGCCACCGGAAACCCAACAGAATTTTGGGATAGTCCGCCTCACTAAAACATTTTTCCGAGCTAAACGCAAACTCGTAAGTCACCGATCCAATCACCAAGAAACCAAAGCCCACCCTGTGTGTGGAACCAGATGGAAGAATGGCTCAATGGGCCATGTAAATCCCATGTAATCCACGACACTACACCAACACATAGTCTTAGAGCATGTTGATACTCCTAGTAGCAAAAGCGGCGAGGATCTTCTTATAAGCCATAAAGCGTAACAAAGATCCCGCCAAAGAAAACAATACGGCATTAATAAAAGATTTGAGACTTTCGCCCAAACAATAGGCGGTTTAGCTCATCGAAGTTCGCTGAAATCGCCATGTGGCAAAAATAAACTGTGGAACGACATACTATAACTTTCAATGCAAGTGATGAACCTCAATTCTGCATCGTCCGCACCACCGCCTGGTCCTTAGCCCATCAGAGACGGCTTACCACTAAAGTACTCATGGACGACTTAAAGGATTAAACTTGATCTACGAAGAAACACTCAGAAGATGGAATTGATAAAACCTCATTGAGCAAAGCGGCACAACCTTTAGGGGAATCATCCCCTGCCGGAAGCACGTGTGGGAAAATCACACTGATGTGGTATTCGCACCCGAGAACTACAGTCCCAAGAAATCACATTCCAAGTGGCTCCTTTCAAGAAGGGATACCACGCCTTCTAGGGCGGACGCTACATAAGCTTTCAAGCTTACCCCATTACGGGTACATGAAGCTATACTCCATATGCAAGCATTCCGATAGCGTAGCATTTCGATAGGAGGAGAAACCAATCTTGCCAACGGCATCCCTTTGCACTCAAAATAGTCATCATAAGACCACCCCCTCTAATAAGGTTGAAAAGATGCCTACTCACAAAAAAACTGGGAATTTTGATGTTTGAACAACAGGTTTGTTGTATCAAAGTAGTCCTTCCAAAGAAGGAAATGCCCGCTTCCTCTTGCTATGATTCAACGGAAGGTGGCCCCGAGGAGCTATGGAACAAGGCTGGCCTTGAGGTGGTGATGGACCAACACAGCAGCTAATATCTCCTCCTCGCATCTGGACAAGGAATCGCTGAGTCGCAAAGAAAATTGTGAAAAAGAACTCGTGGCGGAGTCCATTTTGTACCTTGTCAAACGTGGAACAGCTATGGGGCCGACGGCGAGACGATGGCGAAGGGAGTCGCCACACGACCAGCTAGCTGCCTCGCCAAGGCCCCGGCTGGTACGGCGTCCGACGAGTGTGTCGGTGAGGAAATGGCGGGCGGCGAGGCGGCTTTGGTCGGGCGCTGGGGGGAAGCACTGCCTCGCGACAAGACGGCGTGGCGACGTGGGAGTGGGCGTTGGCTGGCAGATGTGAAGGCACCGACAATGTCGATCGCCGCAAAATGGGTGGCGGCCGGGCGATGAAGGAGGCGGTGAGGGTCGTTGTTGGATGGGGGAGGCTAATGTGCCACCGACTGGGCCGGGGAGAAAAGGCGTAAGGGCAAGATCCGTCAGCAGGTCCCGGCCGACGCAAATCTAGCTCAAAAATGGGCGGAATGGATCACATGACGAAAAAGCAAACGCTGCCCATTTGATCGGCCGTCATTTTTGTGTCACGACCTAAATGGACGGCGGCAGACGGAATGGGTCGCCACATTGAGTTGCCCTAGGGTCAATTTGAAGCCAGGACCCAGCCCCGGGCGCCGAGGGAAATTACGCGAAAGTCCGCGTCAACAGTCAGCCATCAGCGCGCCATCGCCCTCATCGCCGGGCTCGGGAATCAATGCCAGGCTGCCAGGCTGCCGCTGCTGGTCCTTCCATTGATCCTCACAGTAACAGCGAAGCCTACGCGCTGCCCCCCGCCTGCTGCCGCCATGCGCACACAACAGCCGCCGCCCCACCCGCGTTATAAAGTCGCCCGCCGTGAACGACACCCTCGCCACGCACCTCTCCCCTTCGCCCCACGCCGCCTCTCGTTGTCGACGCGCCGTTTTCCTCTTCCCCGCCGACGATAAGGGCCGAAGCTATCCAGCGGCGTGTTGCTGCCAACGGCTTCGCCACCGCCACATTACAGGACGAGGCCCGCCGTTTGCGAGGCGGACTATTTGCCCGCCGACATACGGGTGCGGGCCTCGGTGGCTTAGCGCCGCAGTGTCCCTGCGGCTCCGCGCGATGGAGCCGATCAAGATCCGGCCGCTACCGAGCGGAGCGCGCGAACCGCCAAGGTACGCTCATCAACACGCTTATAGACGGCGATTCGATCGCGCCACGAGAAGCTCGCTTCCACCAAAGCGAGCCGCCGGCCGCCTTAACTCCGAGGGCGGCGCCATTAGCGGGCGCCCCGCCGCACTGGTCGCCCTCGAGCACATCGACAAGAACACGACGCGGCTTGAGTGCCGCGCCTTCTCTTGCCACGGAAGCTCCGGACGGGCGGGCGAATGGAGACATCGACTTCGTCACGCTGGCTCCTTTCTCCGGACGCCGCGCTTCCACCGCGTAAGCCGGAGCTACGAGACGCCGCCGGAGCCGCACTACGGGCGGCGCCTTCATTATCAACGACGCCATGGCCCTTCTCATCCTCTTCCCGCCTGCCAGCCAAGATCGAGCCGTGCTCCTCGTGAAGAAGGAGCACGAGGCCATGGCCACCGGCGAGACCACCTCAAATGGGCGCGAGGACTACGCAGGAGAGGAGATATGAAAGGCCGCTTCTCCAGAGATCGTCATCATCGCCATGGACGCGAGGAAGGCGGCTATTATCCTCGACGACAACAGGAGGCGCCGCCGCTTTAACCCCTAACGACGACGACGCCGTCGAAAGGCAAGAGGGACGCGACGACGATTTATTTGCTGGCGCGATTACACCAAAATCCATGCATCTCGGCATGTAGAAGGGACATGACGCGTAGTAGTAGTATTTAGTTGTTGTTTTAGTTAGTTTTAAATTATGTTTTCAGTTTTTACAAATATCAACATCTAGTTCGACCGATTTGTGTCGGTTTGGTCAAGTTTATTGAGTTTGATTTTCAAAACGGCAATCGGGCGGCCGTGAAACCAACCGCCCCATGCCGATTTTTTCGCTGCTTCCTAGAAGAAGACCCCTAGGGCCGAACGAGGAAATGGTCTAAAAAGTCGAGGCAGGCGCACACGTGGGAGACCGTTTTGCTGAGACTGCGCGGCGAGAGAGCAGGAAGCAAATCTCCACGGGTCAAAAGGCCATGTGGCGATGGTTGCCTGTTCGCCTGTGTGCGTCAACGCCCGGGAGAGAGGGAAAGCTGGTGATGTGGCCGCACCTGCACCGCCACTTTTTGTCACGGGAGTGAGAGCTGTGGACTTGGGGCTGTGTGGTGCACTGTGGACGCCAGCTCCGGCTCCCATGGACGCACACCACCGCAGGCAGGCTGCTTATCCCTTGTGCGACCCTGAGCACTTGGGCTGTCCAGCCCACTGTGGACTCAGCTTTTTCCACCGGGAAAACCCGTGCTGGGCCTCCATAGCGCTTATCTCACGAAAGCGTTCTGAAAAAAAAACCTACTTCCAGCCGTTTAGGCCCATGGGATTACCTTCACCTGTTTTAAATTGATTCTTTACTCTTTTTATTTGAACTTTGCTTCTTTACTCTTTGTTTCTTTTCCAAACACTAGACTAGAGAAAAGTACACTGCTGTTCTAACCGAAGATTTTTATACACAGATTTTCTTTCTACCAAATGCACAAATCAATTCTTCGTAATAAGTATTGTTCAGAAATGCTCACTCCTTAAATGAGGGCTAAACTACTATTTAATTGCCGCATTGCAAATCAAACATATGTACATCTAGGATCCTCGCAAGTTTTTCCTTCCTTATGGAGCAACGGCTATCTTGCAAATCCTGATATGTACATTGATGATTTTTGGTCATGGGGTTTCGAGAAGCAGGGTTTTCATAGTACATTCGCCTACAGGATGATCGCTGTAACTAAATAGAGAAGGAAGGATTGGCTTCATGAGAGAGTTGACTCATCAAATAATTTAGGGGTGTTTGGTTTAGAAGTCCTAGGACTTTTTCTAGTCCTGTGGACTAATCAAAAAGACTCTCCAAGAGAGTGTTTTTCTAGTCCCTCAGAGAAAAGTCCCTCCTGCTTGGTTCCTAGGGACTTTTAGGACTTTTTTTCCCTCGACTAACAAGTCCCCGAACCAAACACCTCCTTAGCTTGTGAAAAATCTTGGGACATCATGTGGAAGGTTATGGGTCCTGCAGCTGAAAGTTTTCTTATGGCAACAATCACCTCCACCGAAAAAATATCGCACTATAACATAATGAGAATTACCTCGCTAAATATATCGCAGTATAACGCCGCTAATAGCATATTTTGAGGTTGGCGCTGTTGTTGCCGCTATTTTTTTCCTTGTTCCCAACCGAGGATGTGCGTAAACACAGAACATTGCTTCGACATGATTGTATAGTCTGTGGATGCAAGGTTCATGGAGGCACAACCTTATTCAAGGTACTATGGCAAGATGTCTACGTGATTTAGTAGACCTGAGCTATTGGAGCATATGATAGCCACGACGGAGCTCTAGCGACAAACTCGTAGTTCTCTATGATGGATGTGCTATCACATGATGAACGGCAAGAATGATAGTTACTTATGGGCAACTGACAGCTAAAAGAAACCTTATCCTTGAGGGCGACATCGGAGTCCTCTACCAACTCACATTTTTGTCACAATGTTTATGTTAAACTCGATCAAGTGAACAACCAACTGTCACTACATGTGATGCCTACGCCACCGGAGTTAGGTCACAGGAGAGAGGGTTACCTCCTCCATTGGGATCTATCAAGATTAACGCTGATGCAAGGGTATCTCGGGATCATAAATATAGGAGCCGAATAACTATATGTCGGAACCAAGACAACACCTATTTAGGATCCTCGATTTTGGTCATTCATGGCCTTGTGGACTCAACTTTGGAAGCCATTGCATGCAGAGAAGCTCTTTCATTGGCATAAGATTTGGGTATGAGTCAACTTTATATTACAACCGATCGTAGGAGGTGATGAAACATATTCTTGAAGGCGCTTAGGGGCAGTTATGGTGGGGGCATAAGAGAGATCAATGAGATGGAGAAAGCTTTTAGTTCTTGTGGTTTTGTACATGAATTTAGAACTTCAAATTGTGAAGCTCATAAGTTGGCTAGAATTAGTGCCACTGCCACGGGACAAACATGTTCGGTTAGACATTCCTCATGATACAAATGTAATACCTGTAAACATTGTCATTGTTTAATAAATACAATTGGATTTTGCTATAAAAAGACAAGATGGACAATAGATGTGTTTTTCCCAGAAACAAGCTAGTGAAAAGGAAAATGTAGGTTTTGAATTGTGAACTAGTAATCGCAGAAAGTGAAATTATAATGTGTCATGTGTGAAACTCACTTTTTTGAAATGTGAAATATGCGCCCAAATTTAAACATGGTTGCAAAATATACAAGATTTGATCTCATTTTAAAGGCTTTGACACAAGGAGTTCAAAATAAAGAAAGTTTCAAAATAATATACATTTTAAAAGATATAGATGTCTTAATGTAGCCAAGGTGGGAACAATGGTTGGATTTACTATGCGAGAGAGAGGTTGCTATATTACTGTCATGCATGCATGTGATGTTCAATGATAGGGTCAACTGAGAGAGAGAGAGAGAGAGAGAGAGAGAGAGAGAGAGAGAGAGAGAGAGAGAGAGAGAGAGAGAGAGAGAGAGAGAGAGAGAGAGAGAGAGAGAGAGAGTGACGTTTAAATTTCAATGTTACACATTTCATAGTTGAAACATAGTTATTTCATTTTTTTGAAAAAAATGTTTTAATAGGAAATATGTTAAACCAGCCTATTTCACTAGCAACCTATTTTACCCAAATATTAAACTGAAATCTCAACTTTTGAAACTGTATTTTTAATGTGTAACAATTTATTTCAAGAGAGCGAAAAAAGCTGCAATTGAAATATATGTGATTTTTGTGAAAACGACTAGTATGTAAAATATAGGTTCTGAATTTGAGATAGTAAACAAAAAAGTGAAATTATAATGTATCAATGTGAAACTAATGTTTTTTTAAAGAGTGAAATATGTAATTGGAATAGATGTTGTTTTTGTGAAACAAGTCAGTGAAATGTAGGTTTTGAATTATGAAAGAGTAACTACAAAGAGTGAAATTGTAATGTTTCATTGTGAAACTGATATTTGAATATGCGTAATAATTTATTTTCAAAGGAGTGAAATATGTTATTTTGAAAATGTCTGAAATAGATGTGTTTTTCCTGTAAAACAAGCTAGTGAAAAGGAAAATGTAGCTTTTGAATTGTGAACTAGTAACTGTAGAAAGTGAACTTATAATGTGTCATTTAGAAACTGATTTTTAAATGTGAAATATACGTCCTAATTTAAACATGGTTGAAAAAAACAAGATTTGATCTCATTTTAAAGGCTTTGACGCAAGGAGTTCAAAATAAAGAAAGTTTCAAAAATAATATACATTTTAAAAGATATAGATGTCTTAATTTAGCCAAGGTGGAAACAGGATTTACTATGAGAGAGAGAGAGAGAGAGAGAGGTTTTGCCATATTACTGTCATGCATGCAGGTGATGTTCAATGATAGGGTCAACTGAGAGACACACACACAGAGAGAGAGAGAGAGGGAGACGTTTAAATTTCAATGTTACACATTTCATACTTGAAACATACTTATTTCATTTTTTTGAAAAATGTTTTAATAGGAAATATGTTAGACCAACCTACTTACTAGCAACCTATTTTACCCAAATATTAAACTGAAATCTCAACTGTTTGAAACTGTATTTTAATGTGTAACAATTTATTTCAAGAGAGCGATTTAAAAAAAACGCAATTGAAATATGTGTGATTTTGTGAAAACGACTAGTATGTAAAATATAGGTTCTGAATTTTGAGATAGTAAACACAAAAAGTGAAATTATAATGTATCAATGTGAAACTAATGTTTTTTTAAAGAGTGAAATTAATTGAATAGAAGTTGTTTTTGTGAAACAAGTCAGCAAATGTGAAATGTAGGTTTTGAATTATGAAAGAATAACTACAAAGAGTGAAATTGTAATGTTTCATTATGAAACTGATATTTGAATATGCGTAATAATTTATTTTCAAAAGAGTGAAATATGTTATTTTGAAAATGTGCAATTGAAATAGATGTGTTTTTCCTGTAAAACAAGCTAGTGAAAAGGAAAATGTAGGTTTTGAATTGTGAACTAGTAACTGCAGAAAGTGAACTTGTAATGTGTCATTTGTGAAACTGATTTTTCAAATGTGAAATATATCCTAATTTAAACATGGTTGGAACATATACAAGATTTGATCTCATTTTAAAGGCTTTGACGCAAGGAGTTCAATATAAAGAAAGTTTCAAAAAATAATATACATTTTAAAAGACATAGATGTCTTAATTTAGCCAAGGTGGAAACAATGGTTGATTTACTATGAGAGAGAGAGAGAGAGAGAGAGTTTGCCATATTACTATCATGCATGCAGGTGATGTTCAATGGTAGGGTAACCAGAGAGAGAGAGAGAGAGAGAGAGAGAGAGGTTTTGCCATATTACTGTCATGCATGCATAGAAAGAATTGCAATACAAAGATACTTGACACATATAGTGTTAGATGGCTACTTTCTATTCCAGCTGTGAAAAGTAGAGAGGAGCGAAGAGGGAATTATGAAATTAACAATCTTCCCATTGATTGAAGATTAGGGTATATATATCGATACAAAGGCGGTAAGTATAGGCATACAGGAGTGGTTGCCGACATATGTAAACTTACACAACAGGAGATAGAGATTGTACCCCTAACCCTAAAACCTTCATGCTACCGGAGGCGACTAGGGTTTGGACGTGAAACAAGTCTTCGTCTGTGATCTGTCATCAAAGTAGAGATTCTCGGGAGGGACTCATGATGGAGACACCTAACTCAAGCAGGGTCGGGCCTCGAGAACGATCCTCTCTGGTCGCACGGCCAGAAACAATCGAGGAAGCCCTAGGGAAACTTGACATCTCCGAGGAGGAGGCAACCTTTGGTACTGGCGATCACATCAAGGACGCCGCTAAGTGGTTGTTGGCTGGTAAGGTGCTACACCGTAATCAATTTCACATATAGACTATCACCAACGCCTTCGCCGGCATGTGGAAATCCACGAGGTCTTCAATTCAGATCCACTGGAGTAAACATCTTTGTGGTAGAGTTTGAGAATCGAGAGATAGGGATCGTTTCGACCTATGGCATATCAATAAGAATGTTGTGGTGTTAGCCGAAGTTCGATGATTGCATGAGGCCGGATGAGGTGAAGTTTGACAAGCCGCAGTTTGGGCTAGAGTTGTCAAACCGCCATACAATGTGCTAGATGAAGCATGGTGGAATCCAATAGCTCAACAGATTGACAAGACCGCCTCAGGAGTAAAATTTGATCACAAAGGTGGGTTTCGCGAGCTAGATTTCACTGATGTCGCCAAGCCGATCGCGTTGATCCCGATAGACTTTGCTAGGAGGAAGAAGGTAGATATGTATGATATCCAATATGAAAAACCACCCTACTGCTTCGCCTGTGGCGATTAGGGCACTGGATCTTTATTGCCCAAACCCCGGTTCTAGGATGAGAATGGTGAGCCTGCTTGGCCCCAAACCGAGAGCTCGGATGAGTCTCTAAGCCAATAACAGTGAAAACTCTTCCAGGATCCCAAGATGGGAGCCAACAAAGAAGCCAACCACAAGAAACTCAAGCACCAATAAGGACCCTAGGAGGAAGTTGTTTCAATCAAGAGCAAGCAACCATCAAAGAGAAAAGATGTTCAATCAAGTTTACATCGTGGCAAAAACGCTGATGCTCATGGATGGGGACCAGCACGCCAATGGAGAAGGAACTATTGGCAAGGATGGTGAGACTCGCTAGTAATGAAGTGGAAGGTGATGATTTTGTTCGACTCCAAGAAGAAGAAGCCCACTCAGAGAATTCGGCAGAGACCAAGGCCAGGTCCTCGCCCGACATAATGACATGCTCGAGCCGAACTACCGCTTGGGAACCCCGAGGCAGTTCAAGAGCGCAAAGATAGTGAAGCTGGAAGGACCCACTTTCTCTTTGTTATGGAAACGAAAATTCAAGGAAAAAGAGTTGAGGCATTGAAGTATACACTCAGTTTTGAGGCTACTTTGTTGTCAACAATGTCGGCCTTAGTGGCGTATTGGTCTATTTTGGTCACACGACGTGACAGAGAGTTGAATTTTTTAGCAAGTGTCATATTGATGTGGTGGTTAATAGAAATAATCAAAATTCATCTGTATGGAGATTCACTAGTTTTTGATTTGCCATGAGCAGCAGATCATAGCGATAGTCAAGGCTCCCATAACTCTCCGCTATACCCCATGCAACTTGTGATGAGGCACTTAACTAGTGGATGATAATTCGCCAGAGATGGCCCGATCTTTCACGACGATCCTTGATCAACTGTTCTTCCACCGATCCTCAACCTCCAATAATAAGATTCACCCGTACGAAAATACACTAACAAAAATAATGATCCACTCGGATCAGCACGTAGGCCGATGTGATGATCAACCTCTCGTCGTTAGTAATTTCGATGGAAAATCATAGATAATACACATGATATGGTCGCCTCGACTCGACGCTTTTTCTCAGATACTCATAACCCAAATACCAAACTGATCTTTACATTGGCCGAGACTAGCCTATTATATGTTTAACACACACTAAAAAACACGAACAAACCAATCTAAACAGACTCTTCTATCCTATCTCAACTAATCAAGTATCTTTTTAATTAAGATTCGCAACATTTTTTTGAAACAAGGCAAAAGATTTGCCATTTCATTAATTAGAGAGAGAGTTTTAAACATGGCCCAACAAAGGGCGAGAAATACAAAGGCCATCACTCGCTGCATAACAAAACCCAAGTGCTTAGCACCCGCTAAAACCCACAAATTGATTTCATCCCTAATGTTGCGACAATGATTGTCAAGGAGTCGCAGGTTATGGAAGACCCTCGACATGCTCCTTCCAAAGCTCCTGTGAGATCAACATTAGCATGGAGGACATGGCCTTCCTTGAATGACCTCTAACTTTAGACACCGATCCACCACTGCCGACGCTACCCATCATGCTCCAGCCTCGGGTTTGACATCCCAGGCCTAGCCAATCAACAATAGCACACCAAACTCTCACCAAGAAGTGGCAAGGATGAGGAGATGTGTCGATGTCTCTTGAACTTGCTTGCAGAGAGGGCAAAGACCGCAGCTGGGCCATCCGCAATGAACAAAGCCTATTCGCGGTCCAAACTCTGCTCAATCACAAGCCACGCAAAGAGTTTGCATTTAGGGGTGCCAAGCTCTAAACAGCAGCGCATATAGGCGTAAATGGTGTGCCCTCAATTGCGCTTTTATAGGCCGAGGACGTGGAGAACACTCCATTAGCAAAGGAACTTCCAAGATATCTTGTCGGGGGCCTAGGTTAAATGGATGTTGCTGCTTCTCCCAAAGGGCAAAAAACTGCTGGATGTGCTCAAGGAAAGTCCCTGGTGCTAATGGTCACCCGTAAATGGTTGTGCAGCCGCTTGAACCAAGGAATTTTCTTGTTGGAGTAGTCAAAATATTGGGAGCAATATCTTTAGGCCGCAACCCTTTCAACCAAGAGGACTCCAAAAAGGGCCTTTGCCATTGCCGATGGAGACTGGTGGCAAAGCAGCAAAAGGTATTTGTTGCGCCATTACAAGGCAAACCAAGCCCAACCAAGCCTTTTGTGGATCTCGACCAGCAAACCAAAGCCATCAAGTCTAAGTGTCAAGCAAACTTGTCCGCATTAAGGATGCCGAGCCCCCAAGAGATTTAGGCTTGCACACTTGCTCCCAATTAACTTTGCACTTGCCTCCCAAACCTTATCACAGCCCTACCAAAGATAGGCACGCTGATCACAAACGACAAGGCCCGGACTCCATACAATATTCACGCTGCTCTAGTGTAGACTTAAATTACCTACCTAAATCTATAGGTATTGGAAATGATCCAAAAATATTATGGATGGAGGCGCATTTAAACGGGCTTTATTTCTTCCGCTTTGGTTCTTCATTATCGCCCGTCATGCATTTGTTCTCAGATACTTCTATATGATGATGAGCAACAACATGTACCGATTCCTTTCAAATCAAGCAATTTAGGTCCACAAAGTCGACGACAACCACCATCGCTTCCGACTAAATCGACTCCATGCGTGGTATTATTTTCCGCAACTTTTCCATGGCTTGACTCATTAACTGCTCAGTTTTAGTAGGATTATCGATGAACCGCGCCATGCACGATCATCCTCCCTCCCTTGAAGTGAAAACGCCCACGGTTTCGGATCTAATTTCTGTATTGTTTTACTCGAACTTGCATCTCTATAGTGATTGCAATCGTCGTCATTGGTTTCAAAGACATGCTTCCTTCCATCATGCATGAACGCAGTATGTATTGGATCTTCCTAGATGCAATCGCATCATGGTCAATCACCATGGTCTACCCAATAGCAACCGGCATGCATTCATTGGCACCACATCACGCCTACCTTGTCAACTGATCTCCAACAAAGAAATGTCACACGCATTTTATGTGTAATTTTAATTTCCTAGAGTTATATAACCACCCATGTGGTGTGGTTGAGGTGTCGCCACATAGACAAACCCAACTTGTACAAGGTCTTTGCTAATGGCATTGGTAAACTGCCACCATCAATTATCATCTTACATGCAGGTCCTTGATCTTGCATTGTGTCTTAAAACACTCCATCGCTGGCCTTTTGCATTACCGCCTTTGTACCTTATGTACCAAAGATTCATTCCTCTATGGGCCCATCATTTTTCCTTTATTTCTTCTTGATCTTCTTCTTTTCAGCAAACGACTTTTGCTAATCAAACAAATACATGTGTTGGCATTGAGTAAAACAAACTGCTGCCCTTCCATGATAGAGAGTAAGTATTTTTCTTGAATTTCAACAGCCCGACGTGCTTGCACCATGGATTTCCAAGTAGCATATAGCATGACACCATGGGCAGGACAAACATAAAAAATTCCGCGACAACAATATTTTCCCAAATCAAAATTAGCAAAATTGCGCGTAATTTTTGTTTCACCTTTGAACCACTTCAAGCAGTACGGTCTTTCCAGAGGTGCCATATTCAGTCCCAATTTTTCCACCACCGATGCTCACCATGTCGACCGTGGAACCTTCATCGATCGTTGTTGACACACCGCCTTCACGACGCAACGTGTGAAAAAGAACAACCTCGCCGATGCCTTCCTCCTCCATCAAGACGCTCGCCAACACCTCCATACTCGCCTCGAGATGACATTGAAAACTGAATCGCCGTGACTAACCTTAGCTCAATACCACTTGATGAGGCAATTAACTAGTGAGATGATAATTCAGACGAGATGGCGATCCTTGATCAACTGTTCTTCCACCTGATCCCTCAACCTCCAATAATAAGATTCACCCATGTATGAAAATACATGAACAAAAATAATGATCCACTCAGATCAAGACGTAGGCGCCGATGTATACTGTATGATGATGAGCAACAACATGTACTAATTTTCAAATATCAAGCAATTTAGGTCCACAAAGCTCGACGACACCATCATCGCTTCCCGATTTAAATCTCGACTCCATGCATGGCATTATTTTCCGCAATTTTTCCATGGCTTGACTCATTAACTGCCCGTTTTAGTAGGATTATCGATCAACCGCGCCATGCACGATCAACTTACTGTGTATGGGGACTATAATGAAACTCTATATGCATCTGAACACTTTAGCGTAAGAGCGAGATCTAAGCACAAATGAGAGCGTCGGAGGTCAATGATGGGATCTCCATGCAAGATTTAGGATGGTCTGAACGCCTATACCCGGATAATCAGCAAGGTGAGAGGTTAATGAAGGCACGCCCAGACCGAGCTTTGCGTAATGAAGAGTTTCAGAACTCTTCCAAAGATATTCGGGTCAAACACCTCCCATCCGCTGAGTCCGATCACCGCTTCTCAGAGTCAAGTAAAGGAAATTTGCCATAAGGGCCTAGGGCCAAGAAACAGTTTCATTATGAGAATGTATGGCGACGACACGGATTAGGATGGCCTGGTATGTGATACTGGCAGGAATTCAACACACGGCAGGGCTCCTGGGATTGCATCGGCCTTGGGGTCCCTATAGGCACCCTTGAGCCGTGGGGCTCAAAGGAATTTGGTTGCTTGGCATGCACGGCCGACAACTTTAGAAGAAACTAGACCGTGACGTGTCATTCCATGGGTACGGACCACAACATTTGGGAGAAAAACACAAGCTAAGCGTAAGGAAGCCCTTCACCAAGAGGAGGTGTGGGTCTATAGCTGCTCGTGTTCCATGGTTCACGAGGGCGATCGTATACTTCCTATTTTCAGCACAAGCTGCCCAACGAAAAGAATGAATAAGATTCATGGTTTACGCTGTAGATGGTTCAATTTGTGAAATGAAAATGAGGACAAGGCGGAGGTGCTAGCTTTCTACCAAAACTTGTATCAAACGCAGGTTTTGCCGATGCTAGTGATCTCTTATCACATGTGCATGTCAAGGTGACCTGTATGTGAATGATGATCTTACTAAACCCTACACCGCAGAGGAAGTCAAAGTGGCATTATTTCAAATGGCTCCATCGGTTATTCTCAGGCTGATGGTTTTATCAGAGGGTTTTATCACAGATTGGGATCTGTTAGGCAATGATGTCTCTCGAAGTAATCGGATTTTCTGAATGGGGCGAAGCTACCGGGTTGAACGACACTTCTATCACACTTATCCCTAAGGCACTACACCGATGACCCACAAGTATAGGGGATCTATCGTAGTCCTTTCGATAAGTAAGAGTGTCGAACCCAACGAGGAGCGTATGAAATGACAAGCTGTTTTCAAGAAGGTTTTCTCGCAGCATCGAAATTGTAGATAATGATAGTTTTGTCATAAGATAAATTGTAACGAGTAACAAGAAATAAAAGTAAATAAAGTGCAGCAAGGTGGCCAATCCTTTTTGTAGCAAAGGACAAGCCTGGACAATTTCTTATAATGAGAAAAGAGCTCCCGAGGACACATGGGAATTATCGCAAGTTAGTCATCACGCTCATATGATTCGCTCTAGATTTTGATAATTTGATATGGGTGGACCGGGTGGTTGCCTTACTTGGATAAGCATACCACTTATGATTAACCCCATTGCAAGCATCGCAACTACAAAAGAAGTATTAAGGTAAACCTAACCACATCATTAGACATATGGATCCAAATCAGCTCCTTACGGCAACGATAAACTAGGGTTTAAGCTTCACACCTAACAACCCATCATCTACTTTATATAAACCGGAGAGGTTGGTCCTTAGAGGGACGATCACAATCATAATCATCACAGGCTAGCTTCTAGGGTTTAGCCTCTATGATCTCGTGGTAGATCTACTCTTGTACTACTCATATCATCAATATCAATCAAGCAAGAAGTAGGGTTTTACCTCCATCGAGAGGGCCCAAACCTGGGTAAACATTGTTTCCCTTGCCTCCTGTTACCATCAGCCTAAGACGCACTGATCGGGACCCCCTACCCGAGATCTGCCGGTTTTGACACCGACATTGGTGCTTTCATTGAGAGTTCCTCTGTGTCGTCTCTGCAAGGCTCGATGGCCCGTCTTGTTGTCAAGGACAACATCACCTCTGAGGGAGCACTGTCTGTATACCAAACTCTTCGACTAAGCGGCTTCATCATGGACGCCCCGTCGGCTGTCGCGCCGACGATGACCTCTCGGGTCATCATGCATAACCTCCACGTCGATTTGGAACTCGCCGAACAGATGGATCCGATGGAGCTCTCCTCTCTTAACGAGCTCTTGGATCGCATCGCCACTCTGGGAGTCGCCACAGACTATGACCGGGTCGGGCTTAAACCAGACCAAAGGGACATTAAATCCCCGCCGGTCACCCACGAGATAGCGGTAGTGGAGGAGCCACACGCGGATTACCCCTCTATCTTGAGGATGAGTTATGTCTGGATCACCAAGCTCCCTGAGCCGAACACCCGCTCAAGGGAAGACATGACCCAGACCCCGGACTTAGAATCGGGTATTGGGACGGAGAAATTGGGCAGCATTCCGGATCCCGAGCTGTCAAGCCCGGAAGCTTCCCTACCCCAGGGCGTTAGATCGGATCAGAATCCAAATTCAGCTACACCCACCCACCCATACTTAAACCCTCTCTCCCATATCCGACAAGATCCCCAAGAGACAGTACATCGCTACTGGTCCAGATTCCCCCTTGTGCTAAACAAGGTCGAGGACTATCGACTGTCGTGAGGAGGACGCAGTCTCACTTTTCTGCAAAAACTGCACGAACAAAGGAATCCTCAATGCCATAAGTCGCCGTAACATAGCACACTTTGCTGACTTCGCAACCATAGTACAGAAGTACTGTGCGATCTAAAGCGCCTGGAAAACCCAAACAGAATTTTGGGATAGTCCGGCTCTCACTAAAACATTTTTCCGAGCTAAACGGGCAAACTCTCGTAAGTCAGCCGATCCAATCACCAAGAAACCAAAGCCCACCCCAGGGTGTGGAACCGTATTGGAAGAATGGCTCAATGGGCCATGTAAACTCCACAGAACGCCGGACACTACACCAACACATAGTCTTAGAGCATGTTGGATACTCCGGCAGGTAGCAAAAAGCGGCGAGGATCTTCTTATAAGCCATAAAGCAGAACAGCATCCCGCCAAAGAAAACAATACGGTACTAACAGTATTTGAGACTTTCGCCTCAAACAATAGGCGCAAGCGAGCTCATCGAAGCTCCGCTGAAATCTGCCATGTGGCAAAAATAAATCCGTGGAACGACACTACTATAACTTTCAATGCAAGTGATGAACCTCAATTCCAGACCGTCCGGGCACCAGCCGCTCTGGTCCTTAGCCCAATCGTAGACGGCTTTCGCCTCACTAAAGTACTCATGGACGACGAAAGCGGATTAAACTTGATCTACGAAGAAACACTCAGCAAGATGGAATTGATAAAAACCTCATTGAGCAAAGCGGCACAACCTTTAGGGGAATCATCCCCGGTCGGGAAGCACGGTGTGCGGGAAAAATCACACTCGATGTGGTATTCGGCACTCCGGAGAACTACAGGTCCGAAGAAATCACATTCCAAGTGGCTCCTTTCAGTAGCGGATACCACGCCCTTCTAGGGCGGGACGCGTTTACAAGCTTTCAAGCTATACCCCATTACGGGTACATGAAGCTATACTCCATATGCAAGCATTCCGATAGCGGTAGTGCATTTCTGATAGGAGGAGAAACCAATCTTGCCAACGGCATCCTCTTTGCACTCGAAAATAGTCATCATAGCTGACCACCCCCTCTCTAATAAGGTTGAAAAGATGCCTACTCATACAAAAACGGCGGGGAATTTTTGATGTTTGAACAACAGGTTTGTTGTATCAAAGTAGTCCTTCCAAAGAAGGAAATGCCCGCTCTCTCGGTTGCGATTCAACGCCGGAAGGTGGCCCGGAGTGGAGCTATGGAACAATGGCCGCCGGCTGTTGAGGTGGTGATGGACCAACACAGCAGCCAATATCTCCTCCTCGTCATCGGACAAGGAATCGTCGGAGTCGCAAAGAAAATTGTGAAAAAAGAACTCGTGGCGGAGTCCATTTTGTACCTTGTCAAACTGTGGAACAGCTTGCGGGCGTCGACGAAGGAGACGACCGGCGAAGGGAGTCGCGGCGCGCACGGACCAGCTAGCTGCCCCGCCGGCGTCCGACAAGTGGGCCGGCGTCCGACGAGTGTGTCGGTGAGGAAATGGCGGGGCGGCGAGGCGGCTTCTTGGTCGGGCGCGGGGGTGGGAAGCAGTCGGCTCCTCGGCGACAAGACGGCGGTGGCAGGCGACGTGGGAGTGGGCGGCGTTGCTGGGCAGATGTGAAGGCACCGACAGCTGTCAGAATCGCCGGCAAAAATGGGTGGCGGCGTCGGCGATGAAGGAGGCGGGTGAGGGTCGTTGTTGGATGGGGGGAGGCCAATGTGCCACCGACCAGCGGGCCCGGGGGAGGAAAAGGCGAGTGTGCGCGCATCCGTCGCGTGTCCGCGCTGACGCAAATCTAGCTCAAAAATGGGCCGGGAATGGATCGCCCGCGGACGAAAAGCAAACGCGCGTCCATTTGGATCGGCGCGTTGGGCCGCCTTTTGTGTCGCGCCGACCTAAATGGACGGCGGCAGACGGAATGGGTCGCCACATTGGAGTTGCTCCTAGGGCCGAATTTGAAGCCGGTGGACCCAGGCCCCCGGGGCGCCGAGGGAAACAGCTTTGGCGCGAAAGTCTGGCGGGTCAGTCGAGTCAGCGACCAGGCGCGCTCATCGTCCTCATCGCCTCGGTTTCCCGCGGGGAATCAATGCCAAGGCTGCCGCGCTGCCGCGTTGGTCAGCCTTCCATTGATCCCTCACAGGCAGCGCAGTGAAGGCGCGCCGATGCGCGTCCCGCCCGTTGCCGCCATGCGCACACAGCGGCCGCTCTCTCGCCGCCCACCCGCGGCTATAAAAGTCGCCCTCCCGCCGGTGAACGCACACTCCCCTCGCCACAGACCCTCTCCCCCTCTCGCCTCCCACGCCCCTCGCCCTCTCGTTGTCGACGCGCGTCTTCCCTCTCTCCCCCGCCGACGATAAGGGCCGAGCGCTATCCAGGCGGCGGTGCCGCGGCCAACGGCTTCGGCCACCGCCACCTACACGAGGACGAGGCCCGCCTCGTCTATGAGGCGGACTACCCGGCTCCGCCGGACATACGGGTGCCGGGCTCCTGGTGGCTTAGCGCCGGCAGTGTCCCGGTGCCTCCGGTGCGCATGGGAGCCGATCAGCGCGCATCCGGTCGTCGCTACCGGAGCAGGCGCGGAACCAGTCAAGGTACGCCCCCGACATCAACACGCTATAGACGGCGTACTTCGATCGTTGCCACGAGAAGCAGCTCGCCTCCACCAACAGTGTCGAGCCCCGCGGCCGCCTCAACTCCGAGGGGCGGCGCCATTGGTGGGGCGTCCCCGGCCGCACCCTCGAAGTCGTCCTCGAGCACATCGATGCCAGCAACACGACGTGCTTGGAGTGCCTGGCGCCCCCTCCTTCTCTCGCTGTCACGGAAGCTCCTGGACGTGGTGGCGAATGGAGACATCGACCTCCTCGTCGCCGGGCTCCCTTTCCTCCGGATCGCCGGCGCTCCACCGCGGTAAGCCGGAGCCACAGGAGACGCCGCTCGGGAGCCGCACCCGCGGCGGCGCTCTCGTCATCAACGAGGGCGGCCATGGCCCCTCTCATCCCTCTTCCCGCCTCGTCAGGCCGAAGATCGAGCCGGGGCTGCTCCTCGTGAAGAAGGAGCACGAGGCCATGGCCACCGCCGATGAGACCACCCTCAAATGGGCGCGGGAGGACTACGTGCGCGAGGAGATGGCGCGCGAGCGCCGCGCCCTCCAGGAGATCGTCGCTCATCGCCGCGGACGCGAGGAGCGCGGCGTCGTCATCCTCGATGACAACGGCGAGGCGCCGGGCGTTCAACCCCTACGACGACGACGCGGTCGAGTGCGGCGAGGGCGCGACGCGACGCATGGCGGTGACTACACCAAATTCTACAGACTCCTCGGCATGTAGAAGGCGGACGGCGACGGCGTAGTAGTAGTATTTAGTTGTTGTTTTTAGTTAGTTTTTAAATTATGTTTTCAGTTTTTTTACAAATATCAACATCTAGTTTGACCGAATTTGTGTCGTGTTTGGTCGAAGTTTGGCTGAGTTTGATTTTCAATAAAACGGCGTCTGGGGCGGCGGTTGGAAAACCAACCGGCCCCATGCCGATTTTTTCGCGCGTTCCTAGAAGAAGACCCCTAGGGCCGAACGAGTGGAAATGGTCTAAAAAAGTCGAGGCAGGCGCACACGTGGGAGACCGTTTTGCTGAGACTGCGCGGCGAGAGAGCAGGAAGCAAATCTCCACGGGTCAAAAGGCCATGTGGCGATGGTTGCCCGTTCGCCTGTGTGCGTCAACGCCCGGGAGAGAGGGAAAGCTGGTGATGTGGCCGCACCTGCACCGCCACTTTTTGTCACGGGAGTGAGAGAGCTGTGGACTTGGGGCTGTGCGGTGCACTGTGGACGCCAGCTCCGGCTCCCATGGACGCACACCACCGCAGGCAGGCTGCTTATCCCTTGTGCGACCCTGAGCACTTGGGCTGTCCAGCCCACTGTGGACTCAGCTTTTTCCACCGGGAAAACCCGTGCTGGGCCTCCATAGCGCTTATCTCACGAAAGCGTTCTGAAAAAAAAAAAACCTACTTCCAGCCGTTTAGGCCCATGGGATTACCTTCACCCGTTTTAAATTGATTCTTTACTCTTTTTATTTGAACTTTGCTTCTTTACTCTCTTTGTTTCTTTTCCAAACACTAGACTAGAGAAAAGTACACTGCTGTTCTAACCGAAGATTCTTTATACACAGATTTTCTTTCTACCAAATGCACAAATCAATTCTTCGTAATAAGTATTGTTCAGTAAATGCTCACTCCTTAAATGAGGGCTAAACTACTATTTAATTGCCAGTGCATTGCAAATCAAACATATGTACATCTAGGATCCTCGTGCAAGTTTTCCTTCCTTATGGAGCAACGGCTATCTTGCAAATCCCGATATGTACATTGATGATTTTTGGTCATGGGGTTTCGAGAAGCCAGGGGTTTTCATAGTACATTCGGCCTACAGGATGATCGTTGCAACTAAATAGAGAAGGAAGGATTGGCTTCATGAGAGAGTTGACTCATCAAATAATTTAGGGGGTGTTTGGTTTAGAAGTCCTAGGACTTTTTCTAGTCCCAGGGACTAATCAAAAAAGACTCTCCAGTAGAGTGTTTTTCTAGTCCCTGTAGAAAAAGTCCCTCCCGTTTGGTTCCTAGGGACTTTTTAGGGACTTTTTCTAGTCCCTGGGACTAACAAGTCCCTGAACCAAACACCTCCTTAGCTTGTGAAAAATCTTGGGACATCATGTGGAAGGTTATGGGTCCTGCAAAGCTGAAAGTTTTCTTATGGCAACAATCACTCCTGGCCACTGAAAAAATATCGCACTATAACATAATGAGAATTACCTCGCTAAATATATCAGTGTATAACGCCTCGCTAATAGCATATTTTGAGGTTGGCGCTGTTGTTGCGCGCTATTTTTTTCCTTGTTCCCAACCGAGGATGTGCAGAAACACAGGAACATTGCTTCTGGACATGATTGTATAGTCTGTGGGATGCAAGGTTCATGGAGGCACAACCTTATTCAAGGTACTATGGCAAGATGTCTACGTGATTTAGTAGACCTGGAGCTATTGGAGCATATGATAGCCACGACGGAGCCTCTAGCGACAAACTCGTAGTTCTCTATGATGGATGTGCTATCACATGATGAACTGGCAAGAATGATAGTTACTTATGGGCAATCTGGACAGCTAAAAGAAACCTTATCCTTGAGGGCGTACATCGGAGTCCTCTACCAACTCACATTTTTGTCACAATGTTTATGTTAAACTCGATCAAGTGAACAACCAACTGTCACTACATGTGATGCCTACGCCAGCTGGAGTTAGGCTGCAGGAGAGAGGGTTACCTCCTCCATTGGGATCTATCAAGATTAACGTTGATGCAAGGGTATCTGTGGATCATAAATATAGGAGCCGCAACAACTATATGTCGGAACCAAGACAACACCTATTTAGGATCCTCGATTTTGGTCATTCATGGCCTTGTGGACTCAACTTCTTTGGAAGCCATTGCATGCAGAGAAGCTCTTTCATTGGCATAAGATTTGGGTATGAGTCAACTTTATATTACAACCGACTGTAAGGAGGTGATGAAACATATTCTTGAAGGCGCTAGGGGCAGTTATGGTGGGGGCATAAGAGAGATCAATGAGATGGAGAAAGCTTTTAGTTCTTGTGGTTTTGTACATGAATTTAGAACTTCAAATTGTGAAGCTCATAAGTTGGCTAGAATTAGTGCCAGCCTGCTACGGGGACAACATGTTCGGTTAGACATTCCTCATGATACAAATGTAATACCTGTAAACATTGTCATTGTTTAATAAATACAATTGGATTTTGCTATAAAAAAGACAAGATGGACAATAGATGTGTTTTTCCTGTAAAACAAGCTAGTGAAAAGGAAAATGTAGGTTTTGAATTGTGAACTAGTAACTGCAGAAAGTGAAATTATAATGTGTCATGTGTGAAACTCACTTTTTTTGAAATGTGAAATATGCGTCCAAATTTAAACATGGTTGCAAAATATACAAGATTTGATCTCATTTTAAAGGCTTTGACACAAGGAGTTCAAAAATAAAGAAAGTTTCAAAAAATAATATACATTTTAAAAGATATAGATGTCTTAATGTAGCCAAGGTGGGAACAATGGTTGGATTTACTATGCGAGAGAGAGGGGGGGGGGGGTTGCCATATTACTGTCATGCATGCATGTGATGTTCAATGATAGGGTCAACTGAGAGAGAGAGAGAGAGAGAGAGAGAGAGAGAGAGAGAGAGAGAGAGAGAGAGAGAGAGAGAGAGAGAGAGAGAGAGAGAGAGAGAGAGAGAGAGAGTGAGTGACGTTTAAATTTCAATGTTACACATTTCATAGTTGAAACATAGTTATTTCATTTTTTTGAAAAAAATGTTTTAATAGGAAATATGTTAAACCAGCCTATTTCACTAGCAACCTATTTTACCCAAATATTAAACTGAAATCTCAACTTTTTGAAACTGTATTTTTAATGTGTAACAATTTATTTCAAGAGAGCGATTTAAAAAAAGCTGCAATTGAAATATATGTGATTTTTGTGAAAACGACTAGTATGTAAAATATAGGTTCTGAATTTGAGATAGTAAACACAAAAAGTGAAATTATAATGTATCAATGTGAAACTAATGTTTTTTTTAAAGAGTGAAATATGTAATTGGAATAGATGTTGTTTTTGTGAAACAAGTCAGTGAAATGTAGGTTTTGAATTATGAAAGAGTAACTACAAAGAGTGAAATTGTAATGTTTCATTGTGAAACTGATATTTGAATATGCGTAATAATTTATTTTCAAAGGAGTGAAATATGTTATTTTGAAAAATGTCTGAAATAGATGTGTTTTTCCTGTAAAACAAGCTAGTGAAAAGGAAAATGTAGCTTTTGAATTGTGAACTAGTAACTGTAGAAAGTGAACTTATAATGTGTCATTTGTGAAACTGATTTTTTTAAATGTGAAATATACGTCCGAATTTAAACATGGTTGAAAAATACACAAGATTTGATCTCATTTTAAAGGCTTTGACGCAAGGAGTTCAAAAATAAAGAAAGTTTCAAAAAATAATATACATTTTAAAAGATATAGATGTCTTAATTTAGCCAAGGTGGAAACAGGATTTACTATGAGAGAGAGAGAGAGAGAGAGAGAGGTTTTGCCATATTACTGTCATGCATGCAGGTGATGTTCAATGATAGGGTCAACTGAGAGAGACACACACAGAGAGAGAGAGAGAGGGAGACGTTTAAATTTCAATGTTACACATTTCATACTTGAAACATACTTATTTCATTTTTTTGAAAAAATGTTTTAATAGGAAATATGTTAGACCAACCTACTTCACTAGCAACCTATTTTACCCAAATATTAAACTGAAATCTCAACTGTTTGAAACTGTATTTTTAATGTGTAACAATTTATTTCAAGAGAGCGATTTAAAAAAACGTGCAATTGAAATATGTGTGATTTTTGTGAAAACGACTAGTATGTAAAAATATAGGTTCTGAATTTTGAGATAGTAAACACAAAAAGTGAAATTATAATGTATCAATGTGAAACTAATGTTTTTTTTAAAGAGTGAAATTAATTGGAATAGAAGTTGTTTTTGTGAAACAAGTCAGCAAAATGTGAAATGTAGGTTTTGAATTATGAAAGAATAACTACAAAGAGTGAAATTGTAATGTTTCATTATGAAACTGATATTTGAATATGCGTAATAATTTATTTTCAAAAGAGTGAAATATGTTATTTTGAAAAATGTGCAATTGAAATAGATGTGTTTTTCCTGTAAAACAAGCTAGTGAAAAGGAAAAATGTAGGTTTTGAATTGTGAACTAGTAACTGCAGAAAGTGAACTTGTAATGTGTCATTTGTGAAACTGATTTTTTCGAAATGTGAAATATACGTCCGAATTTAAACATGGTTGGAACATATACAAGATTTGATCTCATTTTAAAGGCTTTGACGCAAGGAGTTCGAATATAAAGAAAGTTTCAAAAAAATAATATACATTTTAAAAGACATAGATGTCTTAATTTAGCCAAGGTGGAAACAATGGTTGGATTTACTATGAGAGAGAGAGAGAGAGAGAGGTTTTGCCATATTACTATCATGCATGCAGGTGATGTTCAATGGTAGGGTAAACTGAGAGAGAGAGAGAGAGAGAGAGAGAGAGAGGTTTTGCCATATTACTGTCATGCATGCATAGAAAGAATTGCAATACAAAGATACTTGACACATATAGTGTTAGATGGCTACTTTCTATTCCAGCCTGTGAAAAGTAGAGAGGAGCGAAGAGGGAATTATGAAATTAACAATCTTCCCATTGATTGAAGATTAGGGGTATATATATCGGATACAAAGGCGGTAAGTATAGGCATACAGGAGTGGTTGCCGACATATGTAAACTTACACAACAGGGAGATAGAGATTGTACCCCCTAACCCTAAAACCTCTGCGGCGCTGGAGGCGACTAGGGTTTGGACGTGGAAACAAGTCTTCGTCCGGTGATCTGTCGCTGGTGCGAGAGATTCTCAGGGGAGGGACCTTGCGCATGGAGACACCCAACTCTGCAGCAGGGTCGGGGCCTGAGAACGATCCTCTCGCGGGTCGCACGGCCAGGAAACAACTGGAGGAAGCCCTAGGGAAACTTGACATCTCCGAGGAGGAGGCAACTCCTTTGGTACTCGATGATCACATCAAGGACGGGCCGGCGAAGTGGTTGTTGGCTGGTAAGGTGCTACACCGTAATCAATTTCACATATAGACTATCACCAACGCCCTTCGGCCGGCATGTGGAAATCCACGAGGTCTTCAATTCAGATCTGCTGGAGTAAACATCTTTGTGGTAGAGTTTGAGAATCAGAGAGATAGGGATCGTGTTTGACCTATGGCATATCAATAAGAATGTTGTGGTGTTAGCCGAGTTCGATGATTGCATGAGGCCGGATGAGGTGAAGTTTGACAAGCCGCAGGTTTGGGCTAGAGTTGTCAACCTGCCATACAATGTGCGAGATGAAGCATGGTGGAATCCAATAGCTCAACAGATTGACAAGACCGCTCTGTGAGTAAAATTTGATCACAAAGGTGGGTTTCCGCGAGCTAGGATTTCCACCGATGTCGCCAAGCCGATCAGGCGTTGGATCCTGATAGACTTTGCTAGGAGGAAGAAGGTAGATATGTATGATATCCAATATGAAAAACCACCCTACTTCTGCTTCGCCTGTGGCAGATTAGGGCACTCAGATCTTTATTGCCCAACTCCTGGTTCTAGGGATGAGAATGGTGAGCTTCCGTTTGGCCCCAAACTGAGAGCTCTGGATGAGTCTCGGAAGCCAGCGAACAGTGAAAACTCTTCCAGGGATCCCAAGATGGGAGCCAACAGCAAGCCAACCACAAGAAACTCAAGCACCAATAAGGACCCTAGGGAGGAAGTTGTTTCCCCAATCAAGAGCAAGCAACCATCAAAGAGAAAAGATGCTCCGAATCAAGTTTACAGACCGGTGGCAAAAACGTTGATGCTCATGGATGGGGGACCGAGCACGGCCAATGGAGAAGGAACTATTGGCAAGGATGGTGAGACTTCTGCTAGTAATGAAGTGGAAGGTGATGATTTTGTTCGGGACTCCAAGAAGAAGAAGCCCACTCCAGAGAATTCGGCAGAGACCGCGCCGCGGTCCTGCCCGACATAATGACATGCCTGAGCTGGAACTACCGGGGGCTTGGGAACCCCGAGGCAGTTCAAGAGCTTCGCAGTATAGTGAAGCTGGAAGGACCCACTCTTCTCTTTGTTATGGAAACGAAAATTCAAGGAAAAAGAGTTGAGGCATTGAAGTATACACTCAGTTTTGGAGGCTACTTTGCTGTCAACAATGTCGGCCTTAGTGGCGGCATTGGTCTATTTTGGTCACACGACGTGACTGTAGAGTTGAATTTTTTTAGCAAGTGTCATATTGATGTGGTGGTTAATAGAAATAATCAAAATTCATCTGTATGGAGATTCACTAGTTTTTGACGGGCGCCGCGAGCAGCAGATCATAGCGATAGCTGGCGGCTCCTGCATACTCTCTCTGCTATACCCCATGCAACTTGTGATGAGGCACGAACTAGTGGGATGATAATTCGCGCGCGTAGATGGCCCGATCTTTCACGACGATCCTTGATCAACTGTTCTTCCACCTGATCCCTCAACCTCCAATAATAAGATTCACCCGTGTACGAAAATACACGAACAAAAATAATGATCCACTCGGATCAGCACGTAGGCGTCGATGTGATGATCAACCCTCTGTCGTTAGTAATTTCCTCGATGGAAAATCATAGATAATACACATGATATGGTCGCCCTCGACTCAGACGTTTTTCTGTATACTTCATAACTCCAAATACCAAACTGATCTTTACATTGGCCGAGACTAGCCTATTATATAAGCGAACACACACTAAAAAAACACGTAACAAACCAATCTAAACAGACTCTTCTATCCTATCTCAACTAATCAAGTATCTTTTTAATTAAGATTCGGCAACATTTTTTTTTGAAACAAGGCAAAAGATTTGCCATTTCATTAATTAAGAGAGAGAGTTTTAAACATGGCCCAACAAAGGGCGAGAAATACAAAGGCCATCACTCTCGCTGCATAACAAAACCCAAGTGCTTAGCACCCGCTAAAACCCACAAATTGATTTCATCCTTAATGTTGCGCACAATGATTGTTGAAGGAGTCGCAGTGTTGCGGAAGACCCTCGCATTGCGTTCCTTCCAAAGCTCCCAGGAGATCAACATTAGCATGGAGGACATGGCCTTCCTTGAATGACCTCTAACTTGCGAGACACCGATCCACCACTCGTCGACGCTACCCATCATGCTCCAGTCTCGGGGTTTGACATCCGGTAGGCCTAGCCAATCAACAATAGCACACCAAACTCTCACCAAGAAGTGGCAGTGACAGAGGAGATGTGTCGATGTCTCTTGAACTTGCTTGCAGAGAGGGCAAAGACCGCAGTTGGGCCATCCGCAATGAACAAAGCCTATTCGCGGTCCAAACTCTGTTCTGAATCACAAGCCACGCAAAGAGTTTGCATTTAGGGGGTGCCCAAGCTCTCTAAACAGCAGCGTACATAGGCGAAATGGTGTGCCCCTCGAATTGCGCTTTATAGGCCGAGGACGTGGAGAACACTCCATTAGCAGTGAACTTCCAAGATATCTTGTCGGGGACGTCTAGGGTTAAATGGATGTTGCTAAGCTTCTCCCAGTGGCAAAAAAACTGCTGGATGTGCTCAAGGGAAAGTCCCTGTTGGGTGCGAATCTGGGTCACCCAGAAATGGTTGTGCAGAGCCGTTTGAACCAAGGAATTTTTCTTGTTGGAGTAGTCAAAAATATTGGGAGCAATATCTTTAGGCCGCAACCCTTTCAACCAAGAGGACTCCCAAAACAGGGCCTTTGCGCCATTGCCGATGGAGACTGTGGTGGCAGCAGCAAAAAGGTATTTGTTGCGCTCATTACAAGGCAAACCAAGCCCGAACCAAGCCTTTGGTGGATCTGACCAGGCAAACCAAAGCCACTGAAGTCTAAGTGCCGAAGCAAACTTGTCCAGATTAAGGATGCCGAGCCCCCCAAGAGATTTAGGCTTGCACACTTGCTCCCAATTAACTTTGCACTTGCCTCCCGAAACCTTATCACAGCCCGCCCAAAGATAGGCACGTTGATCACAAACGTACAAGGCCTGGACTCCATACAATATTCACGTTGCCTCTAGTGTAGACTTAAATTACCTACCTAAATCTATAGGTATTGGAAATGATCCAAAAAATATTATGGATGGAGGCGTACGAAACGTGGGCTTTATTTCTTCTGGCTTTGGTTCTTCATTATCGTCCAAGCTGCGACTTGTTCTGTATACTTCTATATGATGATGAGCAACAACATGTACTGATTCCCTTTCAAATACTGAAGCAATTCTAGGTCCACAAAGCTGACGCACACGACCATCGTTTCCCCGACTAAATCTGACTCCATGCGTGGTATTATTTTCCGCAACTTTTCCATGGCTTGACTCATTAACTGGCTCAGTTTTAGTAGGATTATCGATGAACCGCGCCATGCACGTATCATCCTCCCTCCCTTGAAGTGAAAACGTCCACGGTTTCGGATCTAATTTCTGTATTGCTTTACTCTCTGAACTTGCATCTCTATAGTGATTGCACTGTCTGTCATTGGTTTCAGCACATGCTTCCTTCCATCATGCATGAACGTGTATGTATTGGATCTTCCGGCATGCACTGCATCATGGTCGAATCACCATGGTCTACCCAATAGCAACTGGCATGCATTCATTGGCACCACATCACAGTCTACCTTGTCAATCTGATCTCCAACAGCAAATGTCACACGTACTTTATGTGTAATTTTTAATTTCCTAGAGTTATATAACCACTCCATGTGGTGTGGTTGAGGGTGTCGCCACATAGACAAACCCAATTCTTGTACAAGGTCTTTGCTAATGGCATTGGTAAAACTGCCACCATCAATTATCATCTTACATGCAGGGTCCTTGATCTTGCATTGTGTCTTAAAAACACTCCATCGTTGGCCTTTTGCATTACCGTCTTGTACCTTATGTACCAAAAGATTCAGTCCCTCTATGGGCCCATCATTTTTTCCTTTATTTCTTCTTGATCTTCTCTTCTTTTCAGCAAACGACTTTGCCAATCTGAAACAAATACATGTGTTGGCATTGGAGTAAAACAAACTCGTTGGCCCTTCCATGATAGAGAGTAAGTATTTTTCTTGGAATTTCGAACAGCTCCGACGTGCTTGCACCATGGATTTCCAAGTAGCATATAGCATGACACCATGGGCACAGGACAAACATAAAAAAATTCCGCACAACAATATTTTCCCAAATCAAAAATTAGCAAAATTCGATGCGTAATTTTTGTTTCACCTTTGAACCACTTCAGCGTGTACGGTCTTTCCAGAGGTGCCATATTCAGTCCCAATTTTTCCACCACCTCGATGCTCACCATGTTGACCGTGGAACCTTCATCGATCGTCAAGTTGACACACCGTTCCTTCACGACGCAACGTGTGTGAAAAAGAACAACCTCGCCGATGCCTTCCTCCTCCATCAGTACGTTCCTGCTCAACACCTCCATACTCGCCTCCGTAGATGACATTGAAAAACTGAATCGCCGTGACTAACCTTAGCTCTGAATACCACTTGATGAGGCACGAACTAGTGAGATGATAATTCGCATGCGTAGATGGCGATCCTTGATCAACTGTTCTTCCACCTGATCCCTCAACCTCCAATAATAAGATTCACCCATGTATGAAAATACATGAACAAAAATAATGATCCACTCAGATCAGCACGTAGGCGTCGATGTGTATACTTCTGTATGATGATGAGCAACAACATGTACTAATTTCCTTTCAAATACTGAAGCAATTCTAGGTCCACAAAGCTGACGCACACGACCATCGTTTCCCCGACGAAATCTGACTCCATGCATGGCATTATTTTCCGCAATTTTTCCATGGCTTGACTCATTAACTGGCTCAGTTTTAGTAGGATTATCGATCAACCGCGCCATGCACGTATCAACTTGGCTGTGTATGGGGGACTATAATGAAACTCTATATGCATCTGAACACTTTAGCAGAAGAGCGAGATCGGAAGCACAAATGAGAGCGTTTCGGGAGGTCAATGATGGGATCTCCATGCAAGATTTAGGATGGTCTGGAACGCCTTATACCCGGGATAATCAGCAAGCAGGAGAGGCTAATGTGAAGGCACGCCTAGACCGAGCCTTTGCGAATGAAGAGTTTCAGCAACTCTTCCAGCATATTCGGGTCAAACACCTCCCATCTGTTGAGTCTGATCACTGTTTTCTCGTAGCTGAAGTAAAGGAAATTCTGTCATAAGGGCCTAGGGCCAAGAAACAGTTTCGCTATGAGAATGTATGGCAGACGCATACGGATTAGGATGGCCTGGTATGTGATACTTGGCAGGGAATTCAACACACGGCAGGGCTCCAGGGGATTGCATCGGCCTTGGGGTCCCTATAGGCAATTCTTGAGCCGTGGGGCTCAAAGGAATTTGGTTGCTTGGCATGCACGGTCAGACAACTTTAGAAGAAACTAGACCGTATCAGGTGTCATTCCATGGGTACGGGACCAACAGACGAGGAGAAAAACACAGTTAAGAAGCAGAAGGAAGCCCTTCACCAAGAGGAGGTGTGGCTCCGATAGCGTTCTCGTGTTCCATGGCTCCGCGAGGGCGATCAGAATACTTCCTATTTTCAGGCACAAGCTGCCCAACGCAAAAGAATGAATAAGATTCATGGTTTACGCCGTGTAGATGGTTCAATTTGTGAAAATGAAAATGAGGACAAGGCGGAGGTGCTAGCTTTCTACCAAAACTTGTATCAAACGCAGGGTTTTGCTGATGCTAGTGATCTCTTATCACATGTGCATGTCAAGGTGACCCAGGGCGTGAATGATGATCTTACTAAACCCTACACCGCAGAGGAAGTCAAAGTGGCATTATTTCAAATGGCTCCATCGAAGGCCCCTGGCGTTGATGGTTTTACTGTAGGGTTTTATCAGCAGCATTGGGATCTGTTAGGCAATGATGTGTCTCTGGAAGTACTGGATTTTCTGAATGGGGGCGAGCTACCGCCGGGGTTGAACGACACTTCTATCACACTTATCCCTAAGGCACGACACCTGATGACCCACAAGTATAGGGGATCTATCGTAGTCCTTTCGATAAGTAAGAGTGTCGAACCCAACGAGGAGCAGAAGGAAATGACAAGCGGTTTTCAGTAAGGTTTTCTCTGCAAGCACTGAAATTGTAGATAACAGATAGTTTTGTCATAAGATAAATTGTAACGAGTAACAAGAAATAAAAGTAAATAAAGTGCAGCAAGGTGGCCCAATCCTTTTTGTAGCAAAGGACAAGCCTGGACAATTTCTTATAATGAGAAAAGAGCTCCCGAGGACACATGGGAATTATCGTCAAGCTAGTTTTCATCACGCTCATATGATTCGCGTTCGGTACTTTGATAATTTGATATGTGGGTGGACCGGTGCTTGGGTACTGCCCTTACTTGGATAAGCATACCACTTATGATTAACCCCTATTGCAAGCATCCGCAACTACAAAAGAAGTATTAAGGTAAACCTAACCACATCATTAGACATATGGATCCAAATCAGCCCCTTACGAAGCAACGCATAAACTAGGGTTTAAGCTTCTGTCACTCTAACAACCCATCATCTACTTATTACTTCCCAATGCCTTCCTCTAGGCCCAGATAATGGTGAAGTGTCAAGTAGTCGATGTTCACATAATACCACTAGAGGAAAGACAACATACATCTCATCAAAATATCGAACGAATACCAAATTCACATGACTACTAATAGCAAGACTTTCACCCATGTCCTGAGGAACAAACTTAACTACTCACAAAGCATATTCATGTTCATAATCATAGGAGTAATAATATGCATTAAGGATCTGAACATATGATCTTCCACCAAGTAAACCAATTAGCATCAACTACAAGGAGTAATGAACACTACTAGCAACCCATAGGTACCAATTTGTGGTTTTGATACAAGATTGGATACAAGAGATGAACTAGGGTTTTGAGAGGAGATGGTGTTGGTGAAGATGTTGATGGAGATTGACCCCCTCCTGATGAGAGGATTGTTGGTGATGACGATGGTGATGATTTCCCCCTCCCGGAGGGAAGTTTCCCCGGTAGGACAGCTTTGCCGGAGCTCTAGATTGGTTCCGCCAAGGTCCCGCCTCGTGGCAGTGGAGTTTCGTCCTGTAAGCTTGCCTCTGATTTTTTTCGAGGTAAAAGCCTTCATATAGCGTAAGATGGGCACCGGAGGGCCACCAGGGGCCCAGAGATAGGGGTGCGCCCAGTGGGGTGGGCGCCCCCCCCTCTCCCCGCCAGGTGTGGGCCCCTCCGTGTTTTCTTCGCTCAATAATTTTATTAATTCCAAAACCGACTTCGTGGAGTTTCAGGATTTTTGGAGCTGTGCGTAATATGTTTCAATATTTGCTCCTTTTCCACCTGAATTCCAAATGTCGGCATTCCCCTCTCTCTTCATGGTAAACCTTGTAAAATAAGAGAGAATATCCATAAGTATTGAGATATAATGTGTAATAACAGCCCATAATGCAATAAATATTGATATAAAAGCATGATGAAAAATGGACGATCAACTCCCCAAGCTTAGACCTCGCTTGTCCTCAAGCGAAGCGAAATCGAAAAATATGTCCACAGGTTTAGAGATAGAGGTGTCGATAAAAATAAAATACGGACATGAGGGCATCATGATCATTCTTATAACAGCAACATATATAGATTTTATCATATGATTTCTTATGCTCAAGTAACGAACAATTCACAATGTCAAGTATGGTTCAGAAACTTCATTGGGAACTAAGAAACTTAATCTCAGTCATTGAAGCAATTGCAATTTATCATAAGATCAGAAAGAGTCAAGAATAGAGCTTTTCAGCAAGTCCACATACTCAACTATCATATAGTCTTCTACAATTGCTAACCCTCACACAGTACTTGTGGTTATGGAGTTTCAACCGGACACTGAGAAACATAGGGGCTTATTATGTTGCCTCCCAATGTATTCACCTATGGGTGATGTCAACAATAATAATCCATGCTAACTTACATCCAATTGGATATATATATATCAAGATCTTTCAAACACGAGGGGCTTGCCAAAGGATAAAATGAAAAAGGGAAAGGTGAAGATCACCTTGACTCAAGCATAAAGTAAAAACATAAAGTAAAAGATAGGACCTTCGCAGAGGGAAGCAGAGGTTGTCATGCGCTTTTAGGGTTGGATGCACAAAATCTTAGTGCAAAAGAACGTCACTTTATATTGCCACTTGTATATGGACCTTTATTATGCAGTCCGTCGCTTTTATTGCTTCCATAACCAGATCATATAAAGCTTATTTTCTCTGCACTAATAAATCATACATATTTAAAGAGCAATTTTTATTGCTTGCAACATGACAACTTACTTGAAGGATCTTACTCAATCCATAGGTAGGTATGGTGGACTCTCATGGCAAAACTGGGTTTAAGGATAGTTGGAAGCACAAGTAGTATCTCTACTTGATGCAAGGAATTTGTCTAGCATGAGGGGGAAAGGCAAGCTCAACATGTTGGGAAGATCAATGACAATATACTTTAACTGAGATGTGAGAAAACATAAACCATTACATTGTCTTGTCCAACATCAACTCTTTTAGCATCTCATACTTAATGAGTGCTCACAATCATAAAAGATGTCCAAGATAGTATATTTGTATGTGGAAACCTCTCCTTCCTTATTACTTCCTATTAATTGCAACGATGACCAAAACTACGTTTGTCAACTCTCAACAACCTTTATGCCTCATACTTTTTATGTGTGAAGTTATTACTATCCATAAGATCAATATGAACTCTTTTATTCTTTTTGTTCTTTCTACTTTCTCAAGATCATGTCAAGATAGCAAAGCCCTTGACTCAACACTAATCTTTATTATAGATAGCTCACGGACTTGATTACATAAACAGATCACAAAGCAAAACTCAAAACTAATTGATACTAAAACTTCAATCTACTAGATCAAGATACTACTAAAAGGATCGAACTAAGTAAAACGGTAAAGATAGGAGTGTGATGGTGATACGATACTGGGGTGCCTCCCCCAAGCTTGGCAGTTGCCAAGGGGAGTGCCCATACCCATGTGATTATGTCCTCGGAGGTGATGGAGGTGGTGATGATGATGGTGGATAATCACACATCGAGCACAAAAGCTCCTCCAACTTGCGAATAATGCCCTTGAGTCCGACGATATGATCCTTTAACAAAATATTCTCCTGTGTGAGATACTTATTCTGTATGCGAGCTAACTCAATCATCTTGAAAGCTTCAATCTCAGTTGGAGTAAAGAGGTTAGGTAAGGGTTGAGGGATGTCTTCTTCTTTCACCGCCGAAGCTTGAACCTCCATGGCCTTCTTGATCTCTTCATCCTTGTTGATCTCTTCCAGTTCTTCTCTTGTCAGCTCTATCTTCAATAGCCAAGCATCCTTGTCTTCATTGTTGAAGGAGGGTGATCTCATGGTGCTCTAGATCTGTAACAAAAACAACTAGAAACGAAAACAGAGGATATTTGTGTGATACGGTGGTCAAAGCCTTCGGGAGATTATATAATGAATTTTTACCGACCAAAATACGTAACGTGCAAGAAGACAAAGTCTGGGAGGCACACGAGGTGGCCACGAGAAAGGGGGCGCACCCTCCACCCTCGTGGAGGTCTCGTGTCCTTCCCGGACTACTTCTTTCTTTCCAATTTTTTTAAATATTCCAAAACAGATAAAAATTGCCATTAGAATTGTTTTGGAGTCGGTTTACTTACCGTACCACATACCTATTCCTTTTCGGAGTCTAGAACTCTCTGGAAAGTGTCCCTTATGTATTCCTCCGGGGTTACGGTCTCAATAATATTAGTTTCAACATTGATAGGATTACCTGAGATATAATGTTTAATTGTTTGACCGTTCACCACCCTCGGACTTGTGCCTTCGAAGTTCTTGATTTTTATGGCACTGGAACGATAAACCTCCTCTATAACGTAAGGACCTTCCCATTTAGAGAGAAGTTTTCCTGCAAAGAATCTTAAACGAGAGTTGAATAATAACACATAATCACCTACGTTAAACTCACACTTTTGTATCCTTTTGTCATGCCAGCGTTTGCCTTTTTCTTTGAATAGCTTGGCATTCTCATAGGCTTGGGTTCTCCATTCATCAAGTGAGCTAATATCAAATAACCACTTCTCACCGACAAGTTTGAAGTCATAGTTGAGCTCTTTAATAGCCCAATATGCTTTATGTTCAAGTTCAAGAGGTAAGTGACATGCTCTTCGATAAACCATCTTATACGGAGACATATCCATAGGATTTTTGTATGCAGTTCTATAGGCCCATAATGCATCATCAAGTTTTTTGGACCAATTCTTTCTAGATCTATTCACAGTCTTTTGCAAAATTAATTTGAGCTCTCTATTGCTCAACTCTACTTGACCACTAGACCGCGATTGATAAGGAGATGCGATTCTATGATTAACATCATACTTAGCAAGCATCTTACGGAAAGCACCATGACTAAAATGTGAACCACCATCAGTCATAAGATATCTAGGGACTCCAAACCTCGGAAAAATAACTTCTTTAAGCATCTTAATAGAGGTTTTATGATCAGCACTACTAGTTGGAATAGCTTCTACCCACTTAGTAACATAATCAACAACAACTAAAATATGTGTATAACCATTAGAGGCAGGAAAAGGTCCCATATAATCAAAGCCCCAAACATCAAACGGTTCGATAACAAGAGAATAATTCATGGGCATTTCTTGACGTCTACTAATATTACCAATTCTTTGACATTCATCACAAGATAAGACAAACTTACGAGCATCTTTGAAGAGAGTTGGCCAATAAAAACCAGATTGCAATACCTTATGTGCAGTTCTATCTCCAGCGTGGTGTCCTCCATATGATTCAGAGTGACACTTGTGTAGGATCTGTTCCTGTTCCTGCTCGGGTAAACAATGTCTAATAACACCATCTACTCCTTCTTTATAAAGGTGTGTGTCGGTGTCAAAACCGGCGGATCTCGGGTAGGGGGTCCCGAACTGTGCGTCTAGGCGGATGGTAATAGGAGACAAGGGACATGATGTTTTTACCCAGGTTCGGGCCCTCTCGATGGAGGTAAAACCCTACTCCTGCTTGATTGATATTGATGATATGGGTAGTACAAGAGTAGATCTACCACGAGATCAAGGAGGCTAAACCCTAGAAGCTAGCCTATGGTATGATTGTTGTTCGTCCTATGGACTAAAACCCTCTGGTTTATATAGACACCGGAGAGGGCTAGGGTTACACAGTCGGTTACAATGGTAGGAGATCTACATATCCGTATTGCCAAGCTTGCCTTCCACGCCAAGGAAAGTCCCATCCGGACACGGACGAAGTCTTCAATCTTGTATCTTCATAGTCTTGGAGTCCGCCAATGATGATAGTTCGCTATCCGGACACCCCTAGTCCAGACTCCTCAAGAGCTCTCGAACCAAAGCTTCAATGACGACGAGTCCGCGCGCATATTGTCTTCGACATTGCAAGGCGGGTTCCTCCTCCGAATAATTCATAGAAGATTGTGAACACCAGGATAGTGTCCGGCTCTGCAAAATAAATTCCACATACCACCGTATAGAGAATAATATTTACACAAGTTCAATCTGCTGACGTATTTTGTGGCGTGACATCACACCACAACTAAACCTTTACTCGAATCGTTTTTATTATTCCACCTCAGCGCGTTTAGCAAAGCGATTTCCTTGGCACGTCTTGTCGAAGCAGAGATAGTGTCCCCTTATTCTGGGATTCCCATCAATACGGACATGGGTAACCCAACCGTGCCATTGATTGTGGCGCTTGGGAGATAAGCGAGTTTTACCAGGCTGGTGGGGATGCATAGTTTCGTCCGCCCATATATGAGGGGATAAGGATCCACCTTTTTACCTACGCCTTCTTCCTCCTTTGCCTATCCATCTCCGCGCACTCGAGCTCCAGCGCCCAAGTCCGCACATCTCACCTCAACCTTCTCCAACCATGTCCGGAGCGGGAGGCAAGTGGATGGCCTCCTCCGTCACGGAGGGGCACATCAAGAAGCTGCGCAGCGCCGGATATTTGTCCAGCGATATCGCGCACCGGCTCCCCGATGAGGGGCAGCTCATCCCCACCCCCGGGCCCCATGATAGGGTGGCATTCCTTCCCCATTTCCTCCGCGGACTGGGCTTCCCACTCCACCCCTTTGTCTAGGGGCTCATGTTCTACTACGGCCTGGATTTCCATGATCTGGCCCCGAATTTCATCCTCAACATCTCGGCGTTTATCGTCGTGTGCGAGGCCTTCCTATGCATCCAGCCCGATTTCGGCTTGTGGCTAAAGACCTTCAATGTCAAGCTGAAGGTTGTGAAGGGCAGCCAAGCGGAGTGCGGAGGCGCCATGGTGGGCAAGATGCCCAACGTCAGTTGGCTTGAGGACGCCTTTGTGGAAACCATCAAAGGGTGGCAATCGGGGTGGTTCTACATCACCGAGCCGCGTGACCTAAATGGGCAGCGCCCCCAATTCAGATCTGCATCCCCATGCGGCTCACTTCTGGAAAGAGAAGGGCCTGCTGTGGGGTAATTCGAAGAGCCGACCGGACTTCAATCGCCTCCAAACCCAGTGAACAAGAAGCTCAAGCTTGTCAACGTAATCCGTGTCATGCTCATCCATCGGATTCTCCCCGCCAACAATGAGACTACAATTTGTGGATTTCGATCCGCACAGACACTGACCTTGAGCGGGCTCTTGACACTACGCACGAAGAGGCCCGGAGGGTGCTGTTCAAGGGCGCCGAGGCTCCGCATCCGCCATCAAGATCGCGGATTCAGCTCGCAGGCGTCTACCGGGCGAGGTAAGCCATGTTATCCTTTATGGGACACTTGCTTTTCATAGTTTGACTCTATGTGGGATCTAATCTCCCAATACCTTTAACAGGCCTGGCAGGAGACATCAGGTTAACTGTCCGGCTCCCCTTCCAGAGGACCCAACGGATGCCCGTTTGATAGGGCTGCTGGTCCCAGCACCTTATGTAGTGCCGGAGAAGAAGGCCAAGAAGAAGGCCACGGGAACCCGGAGGAGTTCCTGGCGTCAAGTGTTATCGGATTCATCGTCCGATGATTCCGAGGCGGACTCCTCCCACGAGGACAAGGAGGAGAAGAAAGAGGCCTCTCCCCCAGCGGGGGGAGAGAGGAAGAGGAAGGCCTTCCCAACGAGGGAGGCCGAAGGGTCCAAGAAGGGAAGGACCCTTCCCCCGGACTGTTCCGCCAACGTCGGCGACGGCGACGAGGAGTGGCCCTCAAGGGCCAAGCCCCTGGCGAGATCGTAAGTATTCGGACTCCCGAATAACTTCATAATTTTTCTTTTTGTCACATGGTATCTTTTAATGCCGCATACAACCCTGTAGTCCGCCCAAGGACGATCTTCCCGCTTCATCGAGCGGGTCCTTGGGCACGTCGGATGTGAATAGCACTTCACTTCCGACCGCCTCCTCCCCCCGTGACGCCGACGACGCCGAGGTGGGATCCCGGAAAGGGACCCACCAGGAGGAGGAAGCTCTGGAGGTGCCGCAGGGCAACCTCCCGGACTTCGTACTGGACTCCGCACCGGAACCTACAGTGGTTGTGGAGTCCGGCAGGCGGCCCCTTCGTAAGAAGGGCAAGACTGTGACACCGGCGGCCTCCGTCCAACCGGAGGTGCCGGATAACTTACTGGAGGCGCTCAACGGCGCTTCCATCAAAGAGGAACACTGCACTGTCATGAGTGCGGTGATTCAGAAGGTTCAGCTCGCCAAAAGCGGGCTAACCAAAGCCTGCAGCAGCCTTCTATCAGGCTTTGAGGTAAGAATTTTAATATATGTAAAATAGTACCGCATAGACAGTAGCCCCTGATGCTCGGTTCGGTGTTCGGAAAGAAAAGGCGGACGAGGATCTAAAAAGATATACGCAGGAGTCTTAACAAAAATATGTCAATATGGGAATGCAAAGCTGCGCTGACCTCTGCCAGACCGATCATGGAGGTCAATGCCTTGAAGCAGGGCCTCGAGCGGTCCGAGAGCGAGCTCGTCCGTGCCAAGAAGCAGCTCGAGGACAAGGAAGGTGAGTAACACATTATGAAAGTTGTACCTTACAGAAAAGGATTTGGTTGCAAGAGGAATAACAAGGATAACGTGGGTACTCCTGGGGCTACGAACGAGGTAGCAACCCTGAAGGAGGCGGTGTCCGTGGCCGAACGCAATGCGGCCGCAGAACGCATCGAGCGAGAGAAGCAGGAGGCGCGGGTGGCGGAGGTACGGCAAGAGCTCCAGGCTCTCATGGAAAAACACGAGGATTTGGAGCGTGACTTGAAAACTCGAGAGGCCGAGCTTGCGTTGGCTCTTGAGAGTGCCAAAGCCGCTAAGGCCGAAGCCCACAAGGCCCTCCAGGAAATCGAGGCGTTGAAGAAAATAGTGGCGGGTAAGGCATTCTTCATGCAAAGCAAGCATGTAAAAGTGAATTACCTGTTACTTACCCGAATTCGGAGCTCTCTAGGAGCGTTCGCAGATCTACCCCGTAGCGTGTTCGATGCTGCCGCATTCTACAGAACCGAGGAGGGGAGCTTGACGGAGAAGGTGTTCTGGTCTTAGTATGCTGAGGCCGGACATCCGGTGCCCCTTAGCGACCAGCTAAAGCAGCTGGTCGAGCTCCACAAGGTGGCCGAACAGGCCATGAAGGGCCTTATAGTTCGGCTATGGCCCAAAGAGGCCATGCCTGGGAGCTACTTCGGCCTGGTGCGGCGGCTGGTGGATGCGTGTCCCTGGGTTGAAGTCATCAAGCACTCACTTTGCATTGAAGGTGCCTGTCGGGCCTTGCCCATGCTAAAGTGCACCAGGCAGGATGGACGCCGAGAAGCTTGTGACGGACGCGCCACCGCCGGGCAAGGAGTATCGCACGCCGAGATGTATTATCGTGGTGTCTCAAGGGTGCCCGCCTTATTGCGGGTGAGTGCTCCAAAGATGTAATATTTGAGTAGACTCGCATTTTTATTATCCTGTGCGCTGAAAACTTTGCTCATATGCGCTAAGCAACACTTGTTAATTTAAAATATTACCTTCTTTGCGGCCGTTTATCAAATCTGAGAGATGTCAAGTCGTCGGCTTCAGCCCCCATGCCACGAGTGCTGGGGTGTTCGGGATAAACTTGAGCGCTCTTGTTCCCATTTTTGGGTCCGTCTAGGGAGGCGCTCAACACAACGAACGAGGCAACCGGACTTATAGTTCTTGAACACTCTCACTTAGCCATAGAATTCTATAATTTTAAATTTCGGCGAAGCCCCTAGTATTCGGAAGGCCGAATTCGGGGCACTATCCACGCCTGGGCCGGACAAAGCCGGTTCCTCGCTCTAAGCGGCATAAGTCTTTAGGGACTCGAAAAAACCTCTCGAACAGCGACCAGCTCTCGCCTCATCTTGACGGTCAGTTTTAGCTTTCTCCACTGAGGTGCTCGCCCAGCTCAACTGGGCACAATCGCAGTGGTTCTCCTAGCGCTACCTTAGCCGATATAACGGAACGTATGGTACCAAAACATGGGAGCCTGGCAAACCCAACTATTGACCCAAGACATGATTCGGAGCCGATGCATATAATGCTATAAGTTCGGGGTGCCGCACTTGTGAAAGTGTTCGGACTTATCACACCATAATGTGGGGAACTTAAGCCCCTGGTGTATTTAGCCGTACCAAAGTGTACGAATGCAACATGTCATAAATGAACATATGTATAAAAAAGGAGTGCAATTATAGGCAAAAAGCGATGCATTGTTTATTCAAGAAATACTGCCATGAATGCAGAACAATACAAATAGTGCGATAAGCAAGGGGTTGAACTATTTAGCATGTCCCCTCCCAGGGGTAGGCTGCAGAATGGTGTGTAAAACAGGTATAATGCTCGTAATGGAGACCACCTGGATACTCGTCGTAGCTTTTCTCCTTCCCTGGCTGTTGCATCGTGAGTTCGGCAGGTCTACTGCCGGACAGGGCCTCTGGTAAGTGGAGTCCTGAGGATAAGAAGAAAAGAAAAAAAGAGAAAGAAAAAGGATGACACACTTGGGAGCCCCTGGTGTGGTTGAGCCACACTCTGGGCCTGCCGTGGTCGTGCCCCTCCCCCTTTGCCCATGGTATCTCCAGAGCGTAATGATGTACGTGAAGTACTGGTCTTGCAATTTTGTGAGGGCTGGGGTTGGGGCCGCATTGCTCTGGCGATGCTCGAAACGTGCTGTGGTCTTGTTGTAGGTTACTTGGCTGCGTTTAGCGATGTCCGCTTAACGGCCGGACTCGAGAATTGCCTTAAAAGGCTGCTCGCACTTCGCCATGAGCCGCCATGCTCCTCCGCTCGGAGAGAGCGTTGATGTTTTGACCGTGATCACTCCTCGAGGGCCTGGCATCTTGAGCTTGAGGTATGCATAGTGCAGCACCGCATTGAACTTTCCAAATGCGGTTCGTCCGAGCAGAGCATGATAGCCACTGTGGAACGGAACTATGTCAAAGATTAACTCCTCGCTTCGGAAGTTATCCGGGGATCCGAAGACCACTTCGATGTGGCGAGCTGCATAATTGGCCTCTACACCTGGTATGACGCCTTTGAAGGTCGCCTTTGTGGGTTTAATCCTTGAGGGTCTATGCCCATCTTGCGCCTCCGTATCCCGATAAAGCGAGTTCAGAGCTCTGCCGCTGTCCATCGGGACTCTAGTGAGGTGAAACCCATCGACGATTGGGTCTAGAACCAATGCGCGAATCCGCCATGGCGGATGTTTGGTGGGTGGTCCTTCGATCAAAATTGATCGGGCAGGAGGACCATGGATTGAACTTTGGGGCGATCGCTCCATCGCCGTATCGTCCACGAGTGCACGCTTCCGCTCCCTTTTGGGTATGTGGGTTGCGTATATCATGTTCACCGTCCGCACTTGTGGGGGGAAACCCTTCGGTCCTCTGTTGTTTGGCGGCCGGGTCTCTTCCTCGTCATCGCTATGCAACCCCTTGTCATTGTTTTCGGCAATTAACTTGCCTGCCTGCTTGAATACCCAACAATCCCTGTTGGTGTGATTAGCTGGCTTTTCGGGGGTGCCGTGTATCTGGCATAAGCGGTCGAGTATTTGGTCCAAATTGGATGGACCCGGAGTAGTTCTTTTGAATGGCTTTTTCTGTTGACCGGGTTTGGAGCCTCTGAATCCGGCGTTGACTGCGGTATCTTCAGTATTGTCGCTGTTAATGCGGCGTTTGTGTTTGTTGTGACGCGACCTGCCATTGCGGTCCTTGGTATCCGGACTGCCAGAATTTTTGTTGAGGTTGTTACTGCGGGCTAGCCAGCTGTCCTCTCCTGCGCAGAAGCGGGTCATGAGTGATGTGAGGGCTGCCATGGATTTCGACTTTTCCTGTCCTAGGTGCCGGGCAAGCCACTCGTCTCAGATGTTATGTTTGAAGGCTGCAAGGGCCTCCGCATCCGGACAGTCGACAATTTGATTTTTCTTGGTTAAGAACCGTGTCCAGAATTGTCTGGCTGATTCGTCTGGCTGCTGAATTATGTGGCTTAGGTCGTCAGCGTCTGGTGGTCGCACATATGTGCCCTGGAAGTTATCAAGGAATGCGGCTTCCAGGTCCTCCCAACACTCAATTGATTCTGCTGGCAAGCCGTTAAGCCAATGCCGAGCTCGTCCTTTAAGCTTCAGTGGGAGGTATTTGATGGCGTGAAGATCGTCACCGCGGGCCATGTGGATATGAAGGAGATAGTCTTCGATCCAAACAGCAGGGTCTGTCGTGCCATCGTAGGATTCAATGTTCATGGGTTTAAACCCTTCGGGGATTTGATGATCCATTACTTCATCTGTGAAGCATAGTGGGTGTGCGGCGTCTCTATATTGCGCTATATCACGACGTAGCTCAAGCGAGCTTTGTCTACTGTGTTCGGCCCGGCCGGAGTTGCTGTATCTGGCGCGACGGTTGTCATCGCGTATCGTGGGGCGCCCACGTGATCCGTAGATCAATCTTGATTGTCTTGCCTTATCCTCCAATATATCTCGCAAGTCCGGCGCATTCACCTGTGGCTTTGTACTTTTTGAGCGATGCCGGGGTACGGCTTTAGCGGAAGGCCTAGAGGCCTCTCTGTCGCGGCCACGAGGTGGCCGGTCGGCCGTATGGTGTGCTGGTGATGTAGGTTTATATGCTTCTACCTCTAATCGGGGGAGCAGCTTGCGTTTGGGGTAGCTTTTGGAGGGGCGTTCGAGTTCGTGCTCTTCGGCCGCAAGGACTTTAGTCCATCTGTCGGCTAGCAAATGTTGGTCAGCTCTAAGTTGTTGTTGCTTTTTCTTGAGGATGCTTGCCATGGCCATAAGCCTGCGTTTGAAACGCTCTTGTTCGACAGGATCCTCAGGCACGGCGAATTCGTCGTCGTCGAGGCTTGCCTAGTCTCCGGAGGGAGGCATGTAATTATCGTCCTCTACCTCTTCGTCTGCCGCTCTCCCATGAGGGCTGGCTTCTCCATCCTCCTGTGCTAAATCTTGCTGGAGGGGGTTGTCTTCGGCACTGTCCGGGGTGTTATTGTCTCTGGTGCTGGAATCTCCATTCTTACTGTGGCGGGATTTAGAGCGGCGCCGCTGACGCCGGCACTTAGGCTGTTTCTTGGAGGGGTCTTCCTCCGTTGTTCCCTCGCCATTCCCCTCCTTTGGTATATCCACCATGTATATGTCGTATGACGAGGTGGCTTTCCAGTGCCAAGTAGGCGCTGGTTCTTGGTCGTATCCGGCATCGTCGTCCATACCGTCGATGTCTTCGGAGTCGAAGTCTAGCATGTCGGTTAGGTCGTCGACAGTGGCTACAAAGTGGGTGGTGGGTGGGATTTGAATTTCTTCGTCGTCCGCATCCCAACCGTCCTGACCGTGATCCGGCCAGGGCTCTCCTGATAACGAGAGATACTTTAGCGAATTCAGGATGTCGCCAAATGGCGAGTGCTGAAAGATGTCTGCAGTGGTGAACTCCATGATCGGCGCCAAATCGGATTCGATTGGTAGGGGCGCGGGAGGTTCGGAGTCCGGTGAGGAGTCCGGCACCTCGGAGTCACGAGCTTCACAATGGACAAGGTCGGTATTCGGCTCCATCGCCGTAGAGGTAGTAGCCCCCGAGGCGGTGTCTAGCCACCCATCCTCGATCTGCGCAGTCGGCTCCGAATTAAGGGTCAGAGCGGACTCTTGTGCGGCCTTCAGGGCACTGTCCGGCTGCAGAGCTAAATCATACCCATCGTGATAGTGCGGCGCGCTTGGCTGTGGCTCGAATCCATCGAAGATCAAGTCTACGGGGATGTTAGCCGTATAGTTCAAACTTACAAATCTGACCTGATGGCCAGGGGCGTAGCTTTCGATCTGCTCCAGATGGCCAAGCGAATTGGCCCGCAGTGCAAAGCTGCCGAATATAAAGGTCTGTCCGGGGAGAAAAGTCTCACCATGGACCACATCGTTGTTGATGATCGAAGGAGCCATCGGGCCTATAAGCGACGACACAGAGGAACTCTCAATGAAAGCACCAATGTCGGTGTCAAAACCAGCGGATCTCGGGTAGGGGGTCCCGAACTGTGCGTCTAGGCGGATGGTAACAGGAGACAAGGGACACGATGTTTTTACCCAGGTTCGGGCCCTCTCGATGGAGGTAAAACCCTACTCCTGCTTGATTGATATTGATGATATGGGTAGTACAAGAGTAGATCTACCACGAGATCAAGGAGGCTAAACCCTAGAAGCTAGCCTATGGTATGATTGTTGTTCGTCCTATGGACTAAAACCCTCCGGTTTATATAGACACCGGAGAGGGCTAGGGTTACACAGAGTCGGTTACAATGGTAGGAGATCTACATATCCGTATTGCCAAGCTTGCCTTCCACGCCAAGGAAAGTCCCATCCGGACACGGGACGAAGTCTTCAATCTTGTATCTTCATAGTCTTGGAGTCCGGCCAATGATGATAGTTCGGCTATCCGGACACCCCCTAGTCCAGGACTCCCTCAGTGTGGGTCATCCCAGAAGTAATGTCTTAAATCATAAAAGAACTTTTTCTTTTGCTGGTATGTGAAACTAGGTGGTATAAATTTAGCAACAATGTAATTAGCATAATCAGCATACCAAGGAGCAGTACGAGAAGCATTAATGACCGCTAATTGTTCGTCAGGAAAGCTATCATCAATAGGCAGTGGGTCATCAAGAACATTCTCTAACCTAGACAAGTTGTCTACAACGGGGTTCTCAGCTCCCTTTCTATCAATAATATGCAAATCAAATTCTTGGAGCAAGAGAACCCATCTAATGAGTCTATGCTTAGCATCTTTCTTTTCCATAAGATATTTAATAGCAGCATGATTAGTGTGAATAGTAACTTTGGAATCAACAATATAAGGTCTAAACTTATCACATGCAAACACAACTGCTAAGAACTCTTTTTCAGTAGTAGCATAATTTCTCTGGGCAGTATCAAGAGTCTTACTAGCATACTGGATAACATTCAATTTCTTATCAACTCTTTGCCCTAGAACAACACCTACAAAAAATCACTAGCATCACACATAATTTCAAAGGGTAAATTCCAATCAGGTGGCTGAACAATAGGTGGAGTGATCAAAGCTTTCTTAAGTATTTCTAATGCTTCTACACAATCATCATCAAAGACAAAAGGAATATCTTTTTGCAATAAATTAGTCAGAGGCCTAGAGATTTTAGAAAAGTCCTTAATGAACCTCCTATAAAAACTGGCATGACCAAGGAAACTTCTTATACCTTTTATGTCCTTGGGACATGGCATCTTTTCAATAGCATCAACTTTAGCTTTATCAACTTCAATACCTCTCTTAGAAATCTTATGCCCCAAGACAATGCCTTCATTAACCATAAAGTGGTACTTTTCCCAATTCAAGACGAGACTAGTGTCTTCACATCTCTGCAAAACCCGATCAAGGTTGCTCAAGCAATCATCAAAAGAGGATCCATAAACAGAGAAATTATCCATGAATACCTCACAAATCTTTTCACAGAAGTCAGAGAATATAGCCATCATGCATCTTTGAAAGGTAGCAGGTGCATTACATAAACCAAAAGGCATACGTCTATAAGCAAAAGTACCGAAAGGGCAAGTAAAAGTAGTTTTTGATTGATCCCCCGCTGACATAGGTATCTGAGAGAAACCAGAATAACCATCTAGAAAGCAGAAATGTGTGTGTTTGGATAGTCTTTCTAGCATTTGATCAATAAAAGGTAAAGGGTAATGATCTTTCTTAGTAGCTTTATTTAATTTACGGAAATCAATTACCATCCTATAACCAATAATTCTTTGCGGGATCAATTCATATTTATCATTAGGAACGACAGTAATACCTCCCTTTTTAGGAACACAATGGACAGGGCTACCAGCAACGGGATAAATTATACCTGCCTTAAGGAGCTTTAGTATCTCCTTTCTTACCACTTCTTTCATCTTAGGATTTAATCGTCATTGAGGATCTCTAACTGGTTTGGCACCTTCCTCCAATTTAATTTTGTGTTGGCACTGCGTGGGACTAATGCCCTTAAGATCATCCAGAGTATATCCGATAGCAGCACGGTGCTTATTCAGAGTTTTCAATAATCTTTCTTCTTCTTGCTCTGAAAGGTTAGCACTAATAATAATAGTATATATTTTCTTTTCATCAAGATAAGCATACTTAAGATTATCAGGTAATGGTTTGAGTTCAAACACGGGATCACCCTTGGGTGGATGGGGATCCCCTAGAATTTCAACGGGTAGGTTGTGTTTCAGAATAGGTTCCTATTGAAGGAACACTTCATCTATTTCCCTTCTTTCATTCATAAACATATCATTTTCATGGTCTAGCAAATATTGTTCTAATAGACCAGTAGGAGGCACAACAATAGAAGCAAGACCAATAATCTCATCCTTACTAGGTGATTCTTTATCACGGGGTTGTCTACGAAACTTAGCAACATTAAACTCATGAGACATATCCCCTAAGCCAATTGTAACAGTATCCTTTTCGCAATCAATCCTAGCTTTAACAGCATTCAAGAAGGGTCTACCAAAAATAATGGGACAAAAGTCATCTTGTGGGGAACTAAGAACAAGAAAATCAGCATGATATTTAACCTTCCCACACAAGACTTCAACATCTCTAACATCCCAATTGGTGAAATAGTATCTCTATTGGCAAGCTTGATAGTAACATCAATACCTTCCAATTCAGCGGGTGCAATATCATGCATAATTTCTTTATATAAGTCATAGGGTATTGCACTAGCACTAGCACCCATATCACATAAGCCATGATAACAATGATCTCCTATTTTAACAGAAATGACAGGCATGCCTACAACAGGTCTATGAATCTTAGAATCTGGTCTAACAATATTAGCAGTCTCACCACACAAATAAATAACATGCCCATCTAAATCATCATCCAAGAGATCTTTAACCATAGCAATACTAGGTTCAACTTTGATTTGCTCAGGAGGTGTATAAGTCCTAGTATTACTCTTACTAACAACAGTCGAAGTTTTAGTATGATCCTTTATCCTAACAGGAAAAGGAGGTTTCTCTGTTGGGGAACGTAGTAATTTCAAAATTTTCCTACGCACACGCAAGATCATGGTGATGATATAGCAACGAGAGGGGAGAGTGTTCGTCCACGTACCCTCGTAGACCGTAAGTGGAAGTGTTAGCACAACGCGGTTGATGTAGTCGTACGTCTTCACGATCCGACCGATTCAAGCACCGAACGTACGGGGCCTCCGAGTTCAGCACACGTTCAGCTCGATGACGATCTCCGGCCCTCCGATCCAGCAAAGGTTCCAGAGATGAGTTCCGTCAGCACGACGGCATGGTGACGATGATGATGTTCTACCGGCGCAGGGCTTCGCCTAAACTCCGCGACGATGTGACCGAGGTGGAATATGGTGGAAGGGGGCACCGCACACGGCTAAGGAACGATCCGTAGATCAACTTGTGTGTCCATGGGGTGCCCCCAGCCCCCGTATATAAAGGAGTGGAGGGCCGGCCCTCTTCTATGGCGCGCCCTAGGGGAGTCCTACTCCCACCGGGAGTAGGATTCCCCCTTTCCTAGTCCAACTAGGAGTCCTTCCATGTATTAGGAGTAGGAGACAAGGAAGGGAAGAGAGAAGGAAGGAAGGAGGGGTGCGGCCCCCCCTAGTCCACCCGGACTAGGCCATGGGGCGCGCCCTGCCCTAGGCATCCCTCTCTCTTCCCTTGAGGCCCAATAAGGCCCAATACTTCTCCCGGCGAATTCCGTAACTCTCCCAGATCCAAAAATACCCAATCACTCGAACCTTTCCGAACTCCGAATATAGTCGTCCAATATATTGATCTTTACATCTCGACCATTTCGAGACTCCTCGTCATGTCCCCGATCTTATCCGGACTCAACTCCTTCGGTACATCAAAACTCATAAACTCATAATATAACCGCATCGAAACCTTGTTGCGTGCGGACCCTACGGGTTCGAGAACTATGTAGACATGACCTAGAACTATTCTCGGTCAATAACCAATAGCGAGACCTGGATGCCCATATTGGCTCCTACATATTCTACGAAGATCTTTATCGGTCAAACCGCATAACAACATACGTTGTTCCCTTTGTCATCGGTATGTTACTTGCCCGAGATTCGATCGTCGGTATCCAATACCTAGTTCAATCTCGCCACCGCAAGTCTCTTTACTCGTTCTGTAATGCATCATCCCGTAACCAACTCATTGGTCACATTGCTTGCAAGGCTTATAATGATGTGCATTACCGAGAGGGCCTAGAGATACCTCTCCGACAATCGGAGTGACAAAACCTAATCTCAAATACGCCAACTCAACATGTACCTTCGGAGACACCTGTAGTACTCCTTTATAATCACCCAGCTTACGCTTGTGACGCTTGGTAGTACCCAAAGTGTTCCTCCGTAAACGGAGTTGCATAATCTCATAGTTACAGGAACATGTATAAGTCATGAAGAAAGCAATAGCAACATACTAAACGATCAAGTGCTAAGCTAACGGAATGGGTCAAGTCAATCACATCATTCTCCTAATGATGTGATCCCGTTAATCAAATGACAACTCTTTTGTCCATGGCTAGGAAACATAACCATCTCTCGATAAACGAGCTAGTCAAGTAGAGGCATACTAGTGACACTATGTTTGTCTATGTATTCACACATGTATTATGTTTCCTAAATACAATTCTAGCATGAATAATAAACATTTATCATGAAATAAGGAAATAAATAATAACTTTATTATTGCCTCTAGGGCATATTTCCTTCAGTCTCCCACTTGCACTAGAGTCAATAATCTAGTTCACATCGCCATGTGATTTAACACCAATATTCATATCTGTATATGATTAACACCCATAGTTCACATCATCATGTGACCAACACCCAAAGGGTTTACTAGAGTCAATAATCTAGTTCACATCACTATGTGATTAACACCCAAAGAGTACTAAGGTGTGATCATGTTTTGCTCGTGAGAGAAGCTTAGTCAATGGGTCTGTCACATTCAGAGCCGTATGTATTTTGCAAATATTCTATGTCTACAATGCTCTGCACGGAGCTACTCTAGCTAATCGCTCCCACTTTCAATATGTATCCAGATTGAGACTTAGAGTCATCTAGATCGGTGTGAAAACTTGCACCGAGGTAACTTTTACAACAGGCTCTTTTATCACCTCCATAATCGAGAAATATTTCCTTAGTCCTCACTAAGGATATTCTTGACCAATGTCCAGTGATCTACTCCTAGATCACTATTGTACTCCCTTGTTAAATACAGAGCAAGGTATACAATAGGTCTGGTACATAGCATAGCATACTTTATAGAACCTATGACCGAGGCATAGGGAATGACTTTTCATTCTCTTTCTATTTTCTCATTGTGGTCGGGATTTGAGTCTTACTCAATTTCATACCTTTGCAACACAGAGCAAGAACTCTTTCTTTGACTGCTCCATTTTGAACTACTTCAAAATCTTGTCAAGGTATGTACTCATTGAAAATCTTATCAAGCGCCTTGATCTATCTCAATAGATCTTGATGCTCAATATGTAAGTAGCTTTATCGAGGTCTTTCTTGAAAAACTCCTTTCAAATACTCCTTTATGCTTTGCGTATAATTCTACATTACTCCGATCAACAATATGTCATTCACATATACTTATTAGAAATGTTGTAGTGCTCCCACTCACTTTCTTGTAAATACAGACTTCACCGCAAGTCTGTATAAAACTATATGCTTTGATCAACTTATCAAAGCGTATATTCCAACTCCGAGATGCTTGCACTAATCCATAGATGCACATTTTGTTAACACCTTTAGGATCGACAAAACCTCTTGGTTGCATCACATACAACTCTTCTTTAATAACTCCATTAAGGAATGCAGTTTTGTTTATCCATTTGCCAGATTTCATAAAATCCGGCAATTGCTAACATGATTCGGACAGACTTAGCATCGATACGACTGAGAAAATCTCATCGTATTCAACCCCTTGAACTTGTTGAAAACCTTTTGCAACAAGTCGAGCTTAGTGGATAGTAACACTACTATTAGTGTCCGTCTTCCTCTTGAAGATCCATTTATTTAACATGGCTTGCTGATCATTGAGCAAGTCAATCAAAGTCCATACTTCGTTCTCATACATGGATCATATCTCAGATTTTATGGCCTCAAGCTATTTCGCGGAATCTGGGCTCATCATCGCTTCCTCATATTTCGTAGGTTCATCATGGTCTAGTAACATGACTTCCAGAACAGTATTCCCATACTACTCTGGTGCGGACTGTACTTTGGAAGACCTACGAGGTTTTGTAGTAACTTGATCTAAAGTTTCATGATCATCATCATTAGCTTCTTCACTAATTGGTGTAGGAATCACTCGAACTGATTTCCGTGATGAACTACTTTCCAATTCGGGAGAAGGTACAAATTACCTTATCAAGCTCTACTTTCCTCCCACTCACTTCTTTCGAGAGAAACTCCTTCTCTAGAAAGGATCCATTTTTAGCAACGAATATCTTGCCTTCGGATCTGTGATAGAAGGTGTACCCAACTATTTCCTTTGGGTATTCTATGAAGACGCACTTCTCCGATTTGGGTTCGAGCTTATCAGATGAAACTTTTTCACATAAGCATCGCAGCCCCAAACTTTAAGAAACGATAACTTGGGTTTCTTGCTAAACCACAGTTCATATGTTGTCGTCTCAACGGATTTAGATGGTGCCCTTTTAATGTGAATGCAGCTGTCTCTAATGCATAACCCCAAAACAATATTAGTAAATCAGTAAGAGAAATCATAGATCGCACCATATCCAATAAAGTGTGGTTACGACGTTCGGACACACCATAACGTTGTGGTGTTCCAGGTGGCGTGAGCTGTGAAACTATTCCACACTGTTTTAATTGAAGACCAAACTCGTAACTCAAATATTCGTTTCCGCGATCAGATCGCAGAAATGTTATTTTCTTGTTACGATGATTTTTCCACTTCACTCTGAAATTCTTTGAACCTTTCAACTATTTCAGACTTATGTTTCATCAAGTAGATATACCCATATCTGCTTCAAATCATCTGTGAAGGTCAGAAAATAATGGTACTTGCCATGAGCTTTAACACTCATCGGACCGCATACATCAAGATGTATTATTTCCAATAAGTCGATTGCTCACTCCATTGTTCCGGAGAACGGAGTCTTTAGTCATCTTGCCCATGAGGCATGGTTCGCAAGCATCAAGTGATTCATAATCAAGTGATTCCAAAATTCCATCAGCATGGAGTTTCTTCATGCGCTTTACACCAATATGACCTAAACGGCAGTGCCACAAATAAGTTGCACTATCATTATTAACTTTGCATCTTTTGGCTTCAATATTATGAATGTGTGTATCACACGATCGAGATCCAACAAACCATTTTCATTGGGTGTATGACCATAGAAGGTTTTATTCATGAAAACAGAACAACAATTATTCTCTAACTTACATGAATAATCGTATTGCAATAAACATGATCAAATCATATTCATGTTCAATGCAAACACCAAATAACACTTATTTAGGTTTAACACTAATCCCGAAAGTATAGGGAGTGTGTGATGATGATCATATCAATCTTGGAACTATTTCCAACACACATCGTCACTTCACCCTTAACTAGTCTCTGCTTATTCTCGCAACTCCGCTTCAAGTTACTAATCTTAGCAACCTAACTAGTATCAAATACCGAGGGATTGCTATAAACACTAGTAACGCACACATCAATAACATGTATATCAAATATACTTATGTTCACTTTGCCATCCTTCTTATCCACCAATCACTTGGGGTAGTACCTCTTCCAAAGGACCAGTCTCTTTGCAAGAGAAGCACTTAGTCTCGTGCTTAGGACCAGACTTGGGTTTCTTCACTTGAGCAGCAACTTGCTTGCCGCTCTTCTTGAAGTTCCCTTCTTTCCCTTTGCCTTTTCTTGAAACTAGTGATCTTGTTAACCATCAACACTTGATGCTCTTTTCTTGATTTCTACCTTCACGATCTCAACATCGCGAAGAGCTCAGAATAACTTTCGTCATCCCTTGCATATTATAGTTCATCACAAAGTTCTAGTAACTTAGTGATGGTGACTAGAGAATTCATCAATCACTATCTTATCCGGAAGATTAACTCCCACTTGATTCAAGCGATTGAAGTACCTGCATAATCTGAGCACATGCTCACTAGTTGAGCGATTCTCCTCCATCTTTTAGCTATAGAACTTGTTGGAGACTTCATATCTCTCAACTCGGTATTTGCTTGAAATATTAACTTCAACTCCTGAACATCTTATATGGTCCATGACGCTCAAAACGCCTTTGAAGTCCCGATTCTAAGCCGTTAAGCATGGTGCACTAAACTATCAAGTAGTCATCATATTGAGCTAGCTAAACGCTCATAACGCCGCAGATCCGCTTCCCGCAATAGGTCCGCTACCTAGCGTGCATCGTGGACATAATTCTTCAGGCAGCAATGAGGATAAACCTCATGTCACGGATCTAATCCGCATCATTGCTACTAACATCTTTCAACACAGCTTTTCTAGGAACATATCAAAATAAACATATGAAAGCAACAACACGAGCTATTGATCTACAACATAATTTGCAAAATACTACTAGGACTAAGTTCATGATAAATTAAAGTTCAATTAATCATATTACTTAAGAACTCCCACTTAGATAGACATCCTCTAATCCTCTAAGTGATCACGTGATCCAAATCAACTAAACCATGTCCGATCATCACGTGAGATGGAGTAGTTTCAATGGTGAACATCACTATGTTGATCATATCTACTATATGATTCACGCCGACCTTCGGTCTCCGTGTTCCGAGGCCATATCAGATATGCTAGGCTCGTCAAGTTTAACTCGAGTATTCCGCGTGTGCAACTGTTTTGCACCCGCTGTATTTGAACGTAGAGCCTATCACACCCGATCATCACGTGGTGTCTCAGCACGAAGAACTTTCGCAACGGTGCATACTCAGGTAGAACACTTCTTGATAATTAGTGAGAGATCATCTTAAAATGCTACCGTCAATCAAAACGTAATAAGATGTATAATGATAAACATCATATGCAATCAAAATATGTGACATGATATGGCCATGATCATCTTGCGCCTTTGATCTCCATCTCCAAAGTATTGTCATGATCTCTATCGTCACCGCACGACACCATGATCTTCATCATCTTGATCTATATCAATGTGTCATCACATGGTCGCCTCACCAACTATTGCTCTTGCAACTATTGCTATCGCATAGCGATAAAGTAAAGCAATTATTTGGCACTTGCATCTTATGCAACAAAGAGACAACCATAGAGCTTCGCCAACACCGATAACTTCAACAAAACATGATCATCTCATACAACAACTTATATCTCATCACGCTTTGACCATATCACATCACAACATGCCCTGCAAAAACAAGTTAGACGCCCTCTACTTTGTTGTTGCAAGTTTTACGTGGCTGCTATGGGCTTAAGCAAGAACCAATCTCACCTACGCATCAAAACCACAACGATAGTTTGTCAAATAGACTCCGCTTAACCTTCGCAAGGACCGGGCGTAGCCACACTCGGTTCAACTAAAGTTGGAGAAACCGACACCCGCCAGCCACCGTGTGCAAAGCACGCCGGTAGAACCAGTCTCGTAAGCGTCACGCGTAATGTCGGTCCGGCCGCTTCATCCAACAATACCGCCAACCAAAGTATGACATGCTGGTAGGCAGATGACTTATATCGCCCACAACTCACTTGTGTTCTACTCGTGCATATAACATCAAACCATAAAACCTAGGCTCGGATGCCATCTGTTGGGGAACGAGTAATTTCAAAATTTTCCTACGCACACACAAGATCATGGTGATGATATAGCAACAAGAGGGAGAGTGTTCGCCCACGCACTCGTGAGACCGTAAGCGAAGCGTTAGCACAACGCTGTTGATGTAGTCGACGCCTTCACGATCCGACCGATCCAAGCACCGAACGATGGGGCCTCCGAGTTCAGCACACGCTCAGCTCGATGACGATCTCCGCCCTCCGATCCAGCAAAGGCTCCGAGATGAGTTCCACAAGACGACGGCGCAGGACGATGATGATGTTCTATCGCGCAGGCTTCGCCTAAACTCCGCGACAATGTGACCGAGGTGGAATATGGTGGAAGGGGCACCGACACGGCTAAGGAACGATCCGTAGATCAACTTGTGTGTCCATGGGTGCCCCCGCCCCAGATATAAAGAAGTGGAGGAGGGAGGGCTGCCCTCTTCTATGGCGCCCTTAGGGGAGTCCTACTCCCACCGGAGTAGGATTCCCTTTCCTAGTCCAACTAGGAGTCCTTCCATGTATTAGGAGTAGGAGACAAGGAAGGGAAGAGAGAAGGAAGGAAGGAGGGGTGCGGCCTCCCCTAGTCCAATTCGGACTAGGCCATGGGGCGCGCGGCCTGCCCTAGGCAGCCCTCTCTCTTTCCCGCAGGCCCAATAAGGCCCAATACTTCTCCCGGCAAATTCCGTAACTCTCCCAGACTCAAAAATACCCAATCACTCGAACCTTTCGAACTCCGAATATAGTCGTCCAATATATCGATCTTTACGCCTCGACCATTTCGAGACTCCTCATCATGTCCCTAATCTTATCCGGACTCAACTCCTTCGTACATCAAAACTCATAAACTCATAATATAACCGCCATCGAAACCTTGCGCATGGACTTACGGGTTCGAGAACTATGTAGACATGACCTAGAACTATTCTCGGTCAATAACCAATAGCGGACCTGGATGCCCATATTGGCTCCTACATATTCTACAAAGATCTTTATCGGTCAAACCGCATAACAACATACGTTGTTCCCTTTGTCATCGGTATGTTACTTGCCCGAGATTCGATCGTCGGTATCCAATACCTAGTTCAATCTCGTCACCGGCAAGTCTCTTTACTCGTTCTGTAATGCATCATCCCGTAACCAACTCATTGGTCACATTGGTTGCAAGGCTTATAATGATGTGCATTACCGAGAGGGCCTAGAGATACCTCTCCGACAATCGGAGTGACAAAACCTAATCTCGAAATACTCCAACTCAACATGTACCTTCGGAGACACCTGTAGTACTCCTTTATAATCACCCAGCTTACGCCAGTGACGCTTGGTAGTACCCAAAGTGTTCCTCCGGTAAAGGGGAGTTGCATAATCTCATAGTTACAGGAACATGTATAAGTCATGAAGAAAGCAATAGCAACATACTAAACGATCAAGTGCTAAGCTAATGGAATGGGTCAAGTCAATCACATCATTCTCCTAATGATGTGATACCGTTAATCAAATGACAACTCTTTTGTCCATGGCTAGGAAACATAACCATCTCTGATAAACGAGCTAGTCAAGTAGAGGCGCACTAGTGACACTATGTTTGTCTATGTATTCACACATGTATTATGTTTCCGGTTAATACAATTCTAGCATGAATAATAAAAATTTATCATGAAATAAGGAAATAAATAATAACTTTATTATTGCCTCTAGGGCATATTTCCTTCATTCTCAACATAAGTAGTAGGTGTTAGGGAACGTAGTAATTTCAAAAAAATTCCTACGCACACGCAAGATCATGGTGATCGCATAGCAATGAGAGGGGAGAGTATTATCCACGTACCCTCGTAGACCGTAAGCGGAAGCGTTATGACAACGCGGTTGATGTAGTCGTACGTCTTCACGATCCGACCGATCCAAGCACCGAACGTCGGCACCTCCGAAGTTCAGCACACCTTCACTCGATGATGATCCCCGGCTCCGATCCAGCAAAGCTTCGGGATGAGTTCCACAAGACGACGGCGTGGTGACGATGATGATGTTCTACCGACGCAGGGCTTCGCCTAAACTCCGCGACGATATGACCGAGGTGGAATATGGTGGAGGGGGGCACCGCACACGGCTAAGAAACGATCCGTAGATCAACTTGTGTGTCTTAGGGTGCCCGCCTGCCCCCGTATATAAAGGAGCCAGGGGGAGGGGCGGCCGACCAAGGAGGGCGCGCCAAGGGGGAGTCCTACTCCCATCGGGAGTAGGACTCCCTTCTTCCCTAGTTGGAGTAGGAGAAGGGGGAAGGAGGAGGAAGAGGGGAAGGAAAGGGGGGGCGCCGCCCCCCTCTCCTTGTCCTATTCGGACTAGGGAGGGGAGGGGGCGCGACCCACCTCTTTCCTCCTCTCCTCTTCTCCCTATGGCCCATGAAGGCCCAATAACCCCCGGGAGGGTTCCGGTAACCCCCCGGTACTCCGGTAAAATGCCGATTTCACCCGGAACACTTCCGATGTCCAAACATAGGCTTCCAATATATCAATATTTATGTCTCTACCATTTCGAGACTCCTCGTCATGTCCGTGATCACATCCGAGACACCGAACAAACTTCGGTACATCAAAACTTATAAACTCATAATGAAACTGTCATCGTAACGTTAAGCGTGCGGACCCTACGGGTTCGAGATCTATGTAGACATGACTGAGGGAGTCCTGGACTAGGGGGTGTCCGGACAGCCGGACTATCAATATCTGCCGGACTCCAAGACTACGAAGATACAAGATTGAAGACTCCGTCCCGTGTCCGGATGGGACTTTCCTTGGCGTGGAAGGCAAGCTTGGCAATACGGATATGTAGATCTCCTACCATTGTAACCGACTCTGTGTAACCCTAGCCTCCTACGGTGTCTATATAAACCGGAGGGCTTTAGTCCGTAGGACAACATACATTACAACAATCATACCATAGGCTAGCTTCTAGGGTTTAGCCTCCTTGATCTCGTGGTAGATCCACTCTTGTACTACCCATATCATCAATATTAATCAAGCAGGACGTAGGGTTTTACCTCCATCAGGAGGGCCCGAACCTGGGTAAAAACACCGTGTCCTTCGTCTCCTGTTACCATCCACCTAGACGCACAGTTCGGGACCCCCTACCCGAGATCCGCCGGTTTTGACACCGACATTGGTGCTTTCATTGAGAGTTCCTCTGTGTCGTCACCGATAAAGCGGATGCCTCCACCCGTCTTCAAAGACGGTGTTTTCGCCGGAGGGGCCTTGGCCGCCGGCCAAACTATCCGGCTTGGTGGTTTTCTCATGACCGCCTGTCCGGCGCCGCTTCGGCAATGACTTCTCAAGTCGCCGGAAGCAATCTTCGCGTTAGCCCTAAAGCTGCTGAACAGTTAGATCCAATAGAGCTCTCGTCTGTTAACGAGCTCTTGGATCGCATCGCCGCCCTGGGAGTCGCTACGGACTACAACCAGATTGGGCTTAAAACCGATCTGAGAGAGATTAACTCTCCCCAGGCCACCCACCACGTCGTAGTGGTAGAGGAGCAATACGGCAACTCTTTGCCAGTGTTGAAAACAATTCATGTCTGGATTCCCGAACCCTCCATGCCGGATTCCCGCGGGGGGACGGACTTCGATCGAGCATTCAACTTAAAATCATGCATCGCCCCGGACTCGCTGGATCGTCCCCAGCAAACCAAACTTCCGAATTCGGAAACCCCTTGGCCTTTGAGCCTCAAGATGGGCAGGGATCCGGATTTTATTCCACCCACCCGCCCAGACATATGCGATCTATCTCTAATACGGCAAGAGCCTCATCAAACAATTACATCACTCTCGGGCGATTCTCCTGGTTATGGACAGGATAAAGGACTGCCGAGAGGAAAACGCAATATCAATCTTCTGCAATAACTGCATGGACAAGGGAATACTAAACGCCATTGATCGTCGCAAAATTACGCGCTTCACCGATCTAGCATCCATTGTACGAAAGTACTGTGCGATGGAGAGTTTCCGGAAAACCGAAAATCAATTTTGGGATAATCCGGCCCCAAACCCAGTCCGCAGTAAAAGGGCGCCTTACACTCAGGCCCCAGATGCAAAAACGAAGAAACAAAAAGCCAATAAGGAAAACGGAACCGTACTGGAGGGATGGCTCAATGGACCCTGTAAGCTTCATAGTACAGAGAGAGCCGTCCCAACACATAGCCTTCGAGCATGTTGGATATTACGGCGGTGGCCAAAAGTGGCGAAGAGCTTCTAGCTCCGGAAACCACTCCAACAATACCAAAGACGGTATCAACAGCTCTTGAGACTTTCGCATCAAATAATATGCAAAACGAACAATCCGCGAACTCGCCAAGTCTACCAAGTAGCAACAAAATCCATGGAGCGACACAGCTATTACCTTCAATGCCGGTGACGAGCCCACGTTACGAACAACCAGAGCCCCACCGTCTTTGGTACTTAGTCCCATAGTGGGCGACTTTCGACCGACAAAAGTCCTCATGGATGGCGGCAGCGACTAAACCTCATTTACGAGGAAACTCTGCGAAAAATGGAAATCAATTGGAGCCGTATTGAGCGAAGCAGCACAACCTTTAGAGGAATAATCCCTAGCCGGAAGCGCTGCTGCACCGAAAAATCACACTCGATGTGGTGTTCGCTCTCCGGACAATTCAGATCCAAGAAGTCGCGTTCGGTGGCCCTGTTCAGCAAAGGGTATCATGCCATATTAGGGCGAGAGGCATTCACAATTTTTCAAGCAATACCTCATTACGGGTACATGAAGCTCAAAATGCAGGCCCAGCGGAATAATCACTCTCGCTAGTGATCCGGACATAGCACTCGCGCCGAAAACAAGACAGCCGCACTAGCCCTCGAGGCACTATCCAAGCCTTAGCGGCAGAGGAACTCACCACAAGCGCTCTAGGGTAAACAGGGATGATGTGATACTCGATAAAAGATCCAAGTCCACCTCCTTCAAACCAGCGAGACGAGATAATAAAATTCCGTGTCCATCCAACGGACCCAACAAAGACGGCCTCCATTGGGGCACAATTGAACCCAAGTAGACGCCAGCCTTTATGCGAATTCCTTCGAAAATTGGGATATCTTCGACCGCATCCTTCGGACATGCCCGAATCCTCGCAGTTGGCGGAACACAGCCTAAACATCCTAAAAGGATTCAAGCCAGTCAAACAGGCTCTTCGATGATTTTCCGAGCCCAAAAGACAGGCAATGGGAGAAGAGCTAGCCAAACTATTGGAAGCCGGATTCATTAGAGATATCAAACATCCGGACTGGCTAGCAAATTTGGTGATGGTACCAAAGAAGGATAAATCCTGGCGCCTCTGTGTCGATTTTAAAGACCTCAATAAAGCTTGCCCAAAGGATCCCTTCCCTCTCCCCCGCATCGATCAAATTATCGATGCTACAGCAGGGCACGATTCGTTGTGCTTCACGGACGATACTCGCTATCATCGATCAAGATGGCGGAAGCAGACCAAGCTGCAACGGCATTTATCACTCCATATGGACCATTCTGCTTCAACACGATGCCCTTCGGACTCAAAAACGCCGGCGCAACATATCAGCGCATGATTCAAACATGTCTGGCCACCCAGATCGGCAAAACAGTCAAGGCATACGTAGACGACGTAGTCGTCAAAACAAAACATGTCGAAACTTTAGTAGACGATTTGAGGCTCACATTCGACAACCTCAGAGCATATGACATCAAGATGAATCCAGAAAAATGCGTTTTCGGCGTACCAGCCGGAAAACTGCTGGGCTTCATCGTATCCGGTAGAGGAATTGAAGCAAATCCGGCTAAAATCCGAGCTCACACGCTTGGATATTCCAAAGACCTCAAACAAATACAAAAATTAACAGGATGCGTGGCAGCCCTAAGCCGCTTTATCTCCCGTTTAGGAGAAAAGGCGCTGCCCCTCTATCGCCTCCTCAGGCGCACCGAACACTTTGAGTGGACGGATGCCGCCACTGCCGGACTCGAAGAAATAAAAGCCATATTGGCAACAAATCCGGTCCTGGCTGCGCCCACTTTGGGTGAACCAATGTTGTTATACATTGCAGCAACACATCAAGTTGTAAGCGCGGTCCTCGTTGTCGAACGAGTGACAGAAGGGCATAAATTCCCCCTTCAAAAACCAGTGTACTATGTATCCACTGTGTTAACCCCCTGCAAATCCCGTTACCCGCACTATCAGAAGATAGCATATGCGGTGTTCATGGCGTCCCGGAAACTCCGGCACTACTTTCAAGAGTGTTCGATAACAGTGGCCTCTGAAGTACCACTCAATGACATTATAAATAACCGCGACGCAACGGGCAGGATTGCAAAATGGGCCATCGAGCTCTTACCATTCGACATAACTTATAAACCTCGACGAGCTATAAAGTCACAAGTTTTGGCTGACTTCGTCGCCGAATGGACTGCAGCCAAACTCCCTAAAGAGTACGGCGCATACTCCAATTGGATTATGCATTTTGACGGCTCCAAAATGTTGGCCGGACTGGGGGCTTGCGTCGTATTGACATCCCCAACCAGAGATACAGTCCAATATGTACTTCAAATAATGTACACGGACTCCAACAATGCAGCCGAATACGAGGCCCTGTTACATGGTCTTCGGATGGCAGTCTCCATGGGCATTCAACGCCTAGAAGTGCGCAGGGATTTAAACCTTGCAATATCCCAAATAAATGGAGACTTTGACGCCAAGGATCCGAAAATGGCAGCATATCGCAACGCTGTCCTCAAAATGTCAGCTCGGTTTGAAGGACTGGAATTCCATCACATAGCTCGAGATAATAACCAGGTGGCCGACGTCTTGGCACACATCGGTCTGGCTTGATGCCGCCCCTCCTAATATCTTCTGGAACGGCTCTTCAAGCCATCCGTACTATGGGAAGAGGAGCCCGTAGTGACAAACCGGAGAAAACCGCACGAACGGTGATTCGGCAGATGACATAACACCCTCCGCCCACGTCATAATGGCGAATCGCCGCGTGGGCAGAACCTTTCTAGCCTACTTACTTAGGCAGAACTTCCCAAAGACCAAAATGAGGCCCATTGCATAGTCCAAATGATCGAAGGCCTACAAGGTCCACGAGGAGAACTTTATAAGAAAAGTACCACCGAGTCCTTCAAAGGTGTATCTCCAAGAAGAAGGGCGAAACCTCTGGCTGAAATTCATGCGGACTAGGCGGACACCACGCAGCAGCCCGGCCCTTGTAGGAAAGGCATTCAGATAGGATTTTATTGGCCGACGGCTCGGGCGAGACGACAGACTTGGTCCAGCGATGCGTTGGTTGTCGCTCTTTGCTAATCGAGCCATATGCCACCCACCGCCTCAAAACCATACCCATTGCACGGCCGTTCATGGTGCAGGGGCTTGACATGGTTGGACCCCTTAAAGGGGGAACCCACAAGCAAAGGTACCTATTGGTCATGGTGGATAAATTCACCAAATGGATAGAGGCCAAACCGGTCAAAGCGGCAGAGTCCGGACCAGTGATAGACTTTATATCGGGGTGGTACACCGTTCTGAGTCCCCACAAAGATCATCACCGACAACGGCACGAACTTCACAGCCAAGAGGTTAAGTCATGGTGCAAAAATATGGGCATCAAGCTCGACTATGCTTCATTTATCACCCTCAAACCAACGGTCAAGTGGAAAGAGCAAATGGTCTAATCATGGCGGCATTAAACCCAGTTAGTGAGGTCACTTACTAAATCCGACACACAATGGGTCGAGGAGCTCGACTCCGTACTCTAGGGAGCTACGGACAACGCCTAACCGTACTACCGGATTCACACCATTTTTATGGTATACGGCATGAGGCGCTCTTGCCTGTGACATTATTCATGACTCACCTCGAGTGCGCATGTATGAGGAAAGAGAGGCCGAGCTTGATCGGCGGGACAGCTTGGACACATTGGAGGAAGAACGTGGCGTCGCGAAGGCTCGTTCCGCATTCTATCGGCAGCAGGCGAAGATATCAAAGAGAGAAGCACGGGCCAAGACTTACAACGTTGGTGAACTAGTTCTCGCTGCGGACAAGAAAAGGACAAGCTCAAGCCCAAATGGGAGGGCCCTTCATTATCGATCAAGTCTTGACCGGAGCATACCGTCTCTTAAATCGTCGGATAACCGACTCGAGCGAACCCATGGAACGCAGCCCGCCTCCGGCGATTCTATGCCTAGCGCCGACTAAGAGTTCGCCCCTTCCCCGTCCAAACTTTTACACTTGGCTGTCTTTTGTTTCTCTTTTATCCTTTTTACTTAAAGGCCCTTAGGGCATATTTTCGCATTCTTTGCATACGCATGATGTGCCATCCGCACTCATTATTCTGGGGGCTTCTTTTACGAAGCTCAATTATCTGGTTTCATACCCAGCACATGTGTCAAGCTTCCACATGTACCTTTTACTCGCCATTATATGCATCGATATGACTTAAGTTTTGGCCAAGCTGGGTTGCTCGGCTCTGTGCTTACCCTTACGTTCCCGATTGTTCGGCTAGGAGGTAAAGGAGCACCTCTGTGATTATTCTTGTCGGGTCACCGGATGTGTACCTCGGTAGGTGAAGCCGAAGCTAGCGTTCTTAAGGGAATATTTGGTCGGTGACTTAAAAGATGACTTTTACCTATTTATCTATTTGCCCCGGATGTTTCTTCTTTCTTTGCAGTCCGACATGCACTTTAGGGCATGCCTCCCAGGGAAAGGAACCCTTAACGGAACTATTCTCCCTGGAAGACGTTTCTTATTAACCATGTAATATAACATAAATAGTTGGGCACTTGTCTGATAAAGCACTAATGACCCCTACGCCTGGTCTCCATGCATACCACGGTTGTTTCTTAAACCAAAAAGGTATTCGGACACACTCTGGACTCTAGGGTCCCGAGGTCGAAGCGAAAAGGTCGGCAAAGACAAACGATCTACAATCCGGCTAGAAGGCATTTCACATGTCACTTTAAAGGATAACATACATTGTCACATTTACTGATTGTATTCCTCCTCAATCCCGTCTAACAGGCTGTCTAGTTTACAGTCCCGTTGGGAAAATTTAGCAGCCAACTCTACTTGGCTGTACACTAAACTCACAGGGATCTCCTTCCCATCGGGCCCCACCAGTCCAACTTCGGCCATGTGGTTGGGATCCGCCTTCTTGTACCGCGTCTTCACCATGGCCCAAGCCTCCCTAGCACCTTGACGGCAAGCCGAAATCTTCCACAAACGGAAGCTGCCGCTCCCTCGCAGCTTCTCCGCAAGCTCCCCGAGGCCCTCGGGTAGAGTAAGGGCTGGCCATAAAGCCTGAACGACGCCGCTCATTGCCTGCCGAACTCGTTCGAGTAGCTGCAACAGTTCGGGAAGTTGATCATCCATTGATATGGGCATCTCCTCTGCAGGACAACCCGTGAGTATACCTACAAGACATATTATGTCAAAATACTTCCTCGCCGAACTCTTCTTTTCAAAAGAGTTCGCTCAAGCACTTACTATAAATGCCGCGACGAAGCCGCTGATTCTCCTTAACGGAGCCGGACAGCTCGGCCTGAGCACCTTTCAGCTCTTCTCCGAGCTCGGCGTTGGCATCCTGGAGCTTGTTCCTTTCCTGCTGAACCCTATTCAGCACACTCTCGCCGGCCTTTAGCTGGTGTAGCAATGCTTGCCTGTCCGGGTCTTGTCCGACGGTACCTGCAATATCATCATTAGACTCGCGCGCACGCCGCACATCGCTTATATTTATTAATAAAAATGTGTTACCAGGAGGGGTCTTTCCGTCTCCTCCTGCGGCAGCAAGTGTGGCCTCAAGTTGGCCTTGCAATCTTGCAGCTCCCGAGACAGCTGGGCGTTCTTCTCGTTAAGTGCCTGAAATTTCCAATGATCCTTAAATCAGTTAGCATAACTACTTTAAGTCTCGGGGGCTACTGGTATATACAACCGTTAAAATTCCCTTACCCGTGTGTCTTTCACATACTGCTCCATGGCTCTGGTAAAACCATTTTGAGCGGCACGGAGATGCGCATCCCCTGCGTTAAAGGCATCCAATGCCTCAGGGGAAAAGCACGCTTCACGAAATACTGTCCGGCGGCGCCTATGGTTCATGGCGCTCTCCACCTCAGACTTGGTGGCGGACAGTCTATCGGTATCCTCCGTTGGAGAAGGATCCGGCTCGCGTCTTGTGCTTGCCTCCCCCTCCAGTCCGGGCGCTGGAGCCCAGCCGGTGTTGGTCGGATCGGCAATTCCTGCGCTCGCAGTCCGGCGAGCGCTTTTTCTCCTACGAAGATCATGAGCACTCGGGGGTTTCCTCGGAATGTTGCTCAAAATTCAATCGAAGCTATACCTTTGCGGCGGCGTTTCCGTCCGCGCGCTCCTTTTCCGCCTCTTGGTTCGGCTGGCCTCTGTTGGTCACCGCCGCGGCTCGGCTTCTGCCGTAAAGGCGCTTCTGCAAAATACCATCGTTCGCGAAGGTCGAAATGGGCAGGAAGAGATACCGTGTCCGGACTTGATCGCGGTCACAGGAAGCGGACTTAGTCCGGGTAGTCTCTTGTAATGGCGACCAAAGCATTGTCTATGCTGAGCTGGTGATACACCCGTCGATCAGCTCCACCTCGATGTCCGGATCCTCTTGGAGGTCGGATCCGAGATCCTTCGGATCCTCGGGTTGCGGAGCAGGACTCACCATGTCCTCCATCGTCCGCGTAGATCCCGCCAAGACATAATGTAAGAAGCTTAAACTTCGAAAGCACGGGTACAACCCTTCGAGGTGTTCGCTTACCCATCCTCTAGGGTTGATCATGGAAAACCTATTCAAAGGGTTCGTGCAAAGGAAGTCCTCCTTCTCCCCCTTGTACAGGCCGGACATGATCTTTGCCAGATCCTCGGTCGAATCCGGCCCTTTGCGGCCGTGCCGGGTGGCATCGTCTTCCCCGTTGAAATCCCACATGGGGTGGCCTCGTATTGTAGTGGCTGTACCCCTCGTTTGATGCATGTTGCCATGACTCCGATCATGGTCAAGCCAGAATGAGCCATTAATCATATCCGGCCCATCAAGTAATGGACGCTCTTGTCTTCCTCCAATCGGGGCTCATGAGCGCCACCGAGGCGTTCTTCAAGGGAGCAGCACTAAACTCCGGAGGCCGATCCGGACTGGGTCGAGGAGCAGGCGTCTCCTATATAAAACCACTCGAGGGCCGTCTTTGGGCGCCTTCTTGGGAGTACCGGATAGGTATCCGGCCCGGCGATCGCCATATTTGGCGCCGCCCACTTGATATATGGACCCCTGGTGAGAACGGGTGCGAGGCAAAACAACCTCTTCCACAATGCGAAATGGGGCTCGATGCCCAGAATAGCTCACAAAGAGCTACATAGCCCGCGATATGCGGGATGAGGCGGGCGTAAGGTGGTGGAGCTGAGTCCGTAGAACTTCAAGAGCCCATGAGGAGCGGATGTATTGGAAATCCGAGCCCCTTATCGATAGGGGACGAAGCATACTCGCTCCCCTTATTGGGGCTTGGAGTGTCCTCCGCCTGCCTCCCACCTTGATAAGTAACCAGTCCGGCCCGGACTGGGACCATGAAGGCCGGAGGGAGAAATCCCTCCATTTGGAGCTTCACTAGCTCGTTGTGCAAAATAGAGCACCTCCTCCAATTCCCCGGCGGTAGGCTGGGAGCGCGTGAAGAAGAGCCGCGTCGACGATCCATGATGGAATGGATTTCTAGGTCAAAGGCGCTTCGATGGAGTATTCATGGAGGAAGGCAGTGCGGTTTGGATCTGGATTCATGCCTCTTTTATAGGCGGACGACTCGCACAATTAGGGGTGAAATGCAAAGACACCTCGGCTTTTCGCATTCGTGCGGCACGCGTGGAAGAGGGCCATTATTTGGCGTAGAAGCCGAGGAACACAAGATTCAAGATGAAGCCGACATTGTTCGGCGGTACATGGAATTTGAAGGAGAACCCGCCTTGCAACGTCAAGACTATAAACACGTTGGACTTATCGTTATTGAAGCCTGGTTCGGGGGCTCTTGAGGAGTCTGGACTAGGGGTGTCCGGACAGCGGACTATCAATATCCGCGGACTCCAAGACTACGAAGATACAAGATTGACGACTCTGTCCCGTGTCCGGATGGGACTTTCCTTGGCGTGGAAGGCAAGCTTGGCAATACGGATATGTAGATCTCCTACCATTGTAACCGACTCTGTGTAACCCTAGCCTCCTCCGGTGTCTATATAAACCGGAGGGCTTTAGTCCGTAGGACAACATACATTACAACAATCATACCATAGGCTAGCTTCTAGGGTTTAGCCTCCTTGATCTTGTGGTAGATCCACTCTTGTACTACCCATATCATCAATATTAATCAAGCAGGACGTAGGGTTTTACCTCCATCAAGAGGGCCCGAACTTGGGTAAAAACACCGTGTCCTTCGTCTCCTGTTACCATCCGCCTAGACGCACAGTTCGGGACCCCCTACCCGAGATCCGCCGGTTTTGACACCGACAATGACCTAGAACTATTCTCGGTCAATAACCAATAGCGGAACCTGGATGCCCATATTGGTTCCTACATATTCTACGAAGATCTTTATCGGTCAAACCGCATAACAACATACGTTGTTCCCTTTGTCATCGGTATGTTACTTGCCCGAGATTTGATCGTCGGTATCCAATACCTAGTTCAATCTCGTTACCGGCAAGTCTCTTTACTCATTATGTAATGCATCATTCCGTAACTAACTCATTAGCTACATTGCTTGCAAGGCTTATAGTGATGTGCATTACCGAGAGGGCCCAGAGATACCTCTCCGACAATCGGAGTGACAAAACCTAATCTCGAAATACGCCAACCCAACATGTACCTTTGGAGACACCTGTAGTACTCCTTTATAATCACCCGATTCGTTGTGACGTTTGGTAGCACCAAAGTGTTCCTCCGTAAACGGAGTTGCATAATCTCATAGTTACAGGAACATGTATAAGTCATGAAGAAAGCAATAGCAATATACTAAACGACCAAGTGCTAGGCTAATGGAATGGGTCATGTCAATCACATCATTCTCCTAATGATGTGAACCCATTAATCAAATGACAACACATGTCTATGGTTAGGAAACATAACCATCTTTGATTAATGAGCTAGTCAAGTGGAGGCATACTAGTGACGTTGTGTTTGTCTATGTATTCACACATGTATTATGTTTCCGGTTAATACAATTCTAGCATGAATAATAAACATTTATCATGATATGAGGAAATAAATAATAACTTTATTATTGCCTCTAGGGCATATTTCCTTCAGTAGGAACAATAGGATCACTATAAGTGACAGTCTTTTCTTCAACTGTAATAGGTGCAACTACTTTTACTTCAATGGGAGGATTATATTTAAACCACTTCTCCTTAGGGAGATCAACGTGAGTAGCAAAAGATTCACAAAAAGCAGCTACTATCTCATAGTCAAGTCCATACTTAGCGCCAAATCCACGAAAAGCATCAGTATCCATAAAAGATTTAACACAATCAAACTTAGGTGTCATACCTGACTCCTTACCATCGTCGGAACCCCAATCTTCAGAGTTGCATTTAATTCTTTCCAATAAGTCCCATTTGAATTCAATAGTCTTAAGCATATAAGAACCAGCACAGGAAGTATCGAGCATGTTGCGATCATTGGGAGAAAGCCGAGCATAAATTTTTTGAATAATCATTTCTCTTGAGAGCTCATGATTGGGGCATAAATATAACATTGACTTAAGCCTCCCCCAAGCTTGAGCGATGCTTTCTCCTTTGCAAGGCCAGAAATTATATATATAATTACGATCACGATGAATAAGATGCATAGGATAGAACTTCTGGTGAAATTCCAACTTCAATCATTTATAATTCCAAGATCCCGTATCATAACATAGCCTATACCATGTCAATGCATCTCCCTTCAAAGATAAAGGGAAGACCTTCCTTTTGACAACATCATCGTGAATACCTGCAAGCTTAAATAATCCACAAACTTCATCCACAAAGATAAGGTGTAAATTGGGATGCAATGTTCCATCTCCTGCAAGGGGATTAGCTAGCAGTTTCTCTATCATACCTGAAGGAATCTCAAAGTAAATATTTTCAGTAGGTTCAGTAGGTTGAGGAGCAACTCTTTTCTCTTCTGGTCAGGGTGAAGATACCCCGAACAAGCCCCTCAAAGGATTGGTTTCATTGTAACAAGTGACAGAAAATTTCAGCACACTATATAAATGTTTCCTTACCAAGTTCCACTCACCAAAGGCGCTTCACTCCCCGACAACGGCGCCAGAAAAGAGTCTTGATGACCCACAAGTATAGGGGATCTATCATAGTCCTTTCGATAAGTAAGAGTGTTGAACCCAACGAGGAGCAGAAGGAAATGACAAGCGGTTTTCAATAAGGTTTTCTCTGCAAGCACTGAAATTGTAGGTAATAGATAGTTTTGTGATAAGATAAATTTTAATGAGTAACAAGAAATAAAAGTAAATAAAGTGCAGAAAGGTGGCCCAATCCTTTTCGTAGCAAAGGACAAACCTGGACAATTTCTTATAATGAGAAAAGAGCTCCCGAGGACACATGGGAATTATCGTCAAGCTAGTTTTCATCACGCTCATATGACTCGCGTTCGGTACTTTGATAATTTGATATGTGGGTGGACCGGTGCTTGGGTACTGCCCTTACTTGGACAAGCATCCCACTTATGATTAACCCCTATTGCAAGCATTCCCAACTACAAAAGAAGTATTAAGGTAAACCTAACCATAGAATTAGACATATGGATCCAAATCAGCCCCTTACGAAGCAACACATAAACTAGAGTTTAAGCTTCTGTCACTCTAGCTACCCATCATCTACTTATTACTTCCCAATGCCTTCCTCTAGGCCCAGATAATGGTGAAGTGTCATGTAGTCGATGTTCACATAACACCACTCGAGGAAAGACAACATACATCTCACCAAAATATCGAATGAATACCAAATTCACATGACTACTAATAGCAAGACTTCATCCATGTCCTCAGGAACAAACGTAACTACTCACAAAGCATATTCATGTTCATAATCAGAGGAGTAATAATATGAATTAAGGATATGAACAAATGATGATCTTCCACCAAGTAAACCAATTAGCATCAACTACAAGGAGTAATCAACACTATTAGCAACCCACAGGTACCAATTTGTGGTTTTGATACAAGATTGGATACAAGAGATGAACTAGGGTTTTGAGAGGAGGTGGTGCTGGTGAAGATGTTGATGGAGATTGACCCCCTCCCGATGAGAGGATCGTTGGTGATGACAATGGTGATGATTTCCCCCTCCTGGAGGGAAGTTTCCCCGGCAGGACAGCTCTGCCGGAGCTCTAGATTAGTTCCACCAAGGTCCTGCCTCGTGGCAGCGGAGTTTCGTCCCGTAAGCTTGCCTCTGATTTTTTCCAGGGTAAAAGCCTTCATATAGCAGAAGATGGGCACCGGAGGGCCACCAGGGGGTCCAGGAGAGGCAGGCGTGCCCGGTGGGTGGGTGCCCCCACCCTCCCGCCGCCAGTGTGGGCCCCTCCGGTGTTTTCTTCGCTCAATAATTCTTATTAATTCCAAATCTGACTTCCGTGGAGTTTGAGGATTTTTGGAGCCGTGCGAGAATAGGTTTCCAATATTTGCTCCTTTTCGGCCTGAATTCCAGTTGCCGCATTCCCCTCTTCATGGTAAACCTTGTAAAATAAGAGAGAATAGCCATAAGTATTGAGATATAATGTGTAATAACAGCCCATAATGCAATAAATATTTATATAAAAGCATGATGCAAAATGGACGTATCAGCACCCGCATTCGATTTCACAATATCGTCCTATTGCTTTTGTGTCCCATGCTTTACAAGATTGCGGCCAAAGTTATTACAAACCGCTTGCTATACATCATGGACGATATCATCAGTGAAGAGTAGAGCGCTTTCGTTCCCAGTTGTCTCATCACAGATAATGTGCTTGTTGCTTATGAAAGTATACATACGATGATAAGAAGGAAGAAAGGAAAGAATTTTTCTTGTGCGGTCAAGCTGGATATGATGAAGGCTTACGATCGGGTTGAGTGGCATTACCTCAAAGCAATTTTGTCTCATTTGGGTTTCAGCATTATCTTCATACGATTGATTATGAAGTGTGTCAACTCGGTTTGTTTTTCTGTTCGGGTCAATGGAGAGCTTCTTCCTTACTTCACACCGACTCGGGGATTTCGACAAGGTGACCCAGTTTCTCCCTATCTCTTTCTGCTATGTGCGGAGGGCTTTTCCTCCTTGCTGAAATACTACAATGGTGGAACTATTGACAGGGGCCTAAGAGTGAGCTACATATCACCTTGGGTCTCTCACTTGTTGTTCGTAGACGACAGTTTAATCTTCATAAATGCAAGCACTCACAGTACGTTGCGGCTGAACCAAATTCTGAGGATCTATGGTGATGCCTCGGGTTAGTGTGTTAACCGGGATAAAAGCTCCATATATTTCAGCACCAACACCCCGGACACCATCAGGCAAGTCTTGAAATCGATCTTGAATATCCAGGTCGAGGCTTTCAGTGAGAGGTACCTGGGGCTCCCCACCGCTGTTGGACGTATCACTAGTGGTACCTTCGACCACATCAGTGAGAGAGCTCATGGTAAGATGCAAGGGTGGTCAGAAAAACTGCTTGCATGTGCAGGCCGTGAAACACTGCTCAAGTGCGTAATTCAATCTATTCCAACTTATCCCATGAGCACTTTCCTTCTTACCAAGAAAGTTTGTAAGAGTCTGACTTCTCCCATGGCAAAATATTTTTGGAGTAGCTCTCTTGACAAAAAAGCAATGCATTGGGTGTCCTGGAAGGAGTTATCCAAACCCAAGTGCAATGGTGGGATGGGTTTTCGAGACCCGCATCTCTTTAATCTAGCTATGCTGGGCAAACATGGGTGGCGTTTCATCACCAACCCAAAATCGCTTTGTGCACGAGTTCTCAAGGGTCGTTACTTCCCAGACACCGATTTCATGCATGCTCCAATTCCCAAGTCAGCTTCGGCCACTTGGAAAGCAATTATGGCAGGAAGGAATGCCCTGCGGACAGGTTTAATCTCTAGAGTGGGAGATGGCTCTACTATCTCAGTTTGGGACGACAAGTGGATCCCAGGCACGGTCTCCATGCCGGATATCGACCGGGTGTCGAATCTCATCGAAACAGGGAGTTGGTCTTGGAAGCATGAAGTGATCAGGGACAATTTCACCGCCCAGGATGCCGTGGCCATACTGAATATTCCTATCAGGCAAGGCTGGGGTGATGATTTTCTCACATGGGCATTCGATAAATCAGGTAACTACACTGTGAAGACGGTGTACCGTGCTCACGTTACTCAGAACGAGCGTTTGGCTCTAGAGGAAGGGACGGCTACCGAAACCTCATCGGATGATCAACAATTGTGGAAATCCTTGTGGAAGTTGAATGTTATCCTGAATGTGCGAGTCTTCTGGTGGAGAGTGTTACGTGGCATTCTTCCAGATGAAGCTACTCTCAACTATCGACACATTGCAGACATTCGTCAATGCAATGTTTGCCGCTCTATGGAGGAGGATTTGAAGCATGCGCTGATTCATTGTCCACATGCACAGAGCTTCTAGGAAGAGGCGTGGACATGGCTTGGTCTTCGTCTTCCCCCTCTCCACTCGGACACGTGGGCATGAGACATCACATGTGATCCTCAGTTCACATCCAATGACCGTGCTAAGATCACTACTACTATGTGGTCCATCTGGCATTCCAGGAAGTGAATCAAACATGGCGACGAGGGGAGAGATCCCACATCAACTATCGGAACTATCAAGGAGTCTATCTCCCTCCTATAGCTACCTTGCAAGGAAACCTTAGTCCTACTGGGTTACGGTTGGCAGCCCCCGGAAGTGGGCTCGGTCAAGATCACAACCGACGACGCTCTAAATTTTGATGAAGGCAGGTGCGGTGCAGGAGGAGTGGCCCGATCATCCTCTGCACTCCTGGGTTCATGGTGCAAACCATACTTGGGAGTCTCAGATCCCTTGATGATGGAGTGTTTGTCGCTGCGAGATGGAGTACGCTTTGCTTGTCTTCGAGGATTTCCGCATGTGATTATGGAAGTCGACTGCTTGGAGCTGGTGAAGCTCTGGCAAACTCGCCACAATTCTCGATCAATTGTGGCTCCTTTACTTTTAGAAATAAGAGAGCTATGTACTACTTTTTCTTCATTTGATATTCAGCATGTAAATCGGGCAGCGAACCTTCCGGCACATCTGTGTGCGAAGCGTGCTTGCACACTGAATGTGACGGAAAACTAGCTCGACGAAACTCCTAGCTTCTTGGTGATCAGCCTGTTGGCTGACTGCACTAAGTGTGCTTTCAATGAATAAAGCTCTCTGATTTTCCTGCAAAAAAAACATAGCAGGGATTAACCCTTAATTAATGTATTTAATTAATTCCCAACAGAGCCAACCTTGCCGGTGCATAGCATTACCGTGCAAGCAGGCCCGGCCCTGAGGGGGGGCAGGGGGGCGGCCGCCCCGGGCCCCCGAGGCCGAGGGGCCCCCCAGGACGTCGTCCTCTGTACTGGGCTTGGGTCAAAGTGCTCTGTATTAGCGCAGCTGCTGAGGTCGAATGTCCCAAGCCACGCTGCAAATTAGGTCGCGATTAATTAGAGCCTATTCCCTCCTTGATTCATCCTTCCGATCTGACTATCCTCGATGCCGCCGCCGCAACAAGATCGCTGGTCTTCTCTTCCTCTTCTTTTCCTCGTGCTGCTACATCGAGATTACCTATTTATCTGCCCTTGTGTTCGCCTTTCAGCTTTCCATCCGACCCGTAGGCATCAGGATTATGAACTTGCGGTGGTCTTGTTGTTGTCATCTGCGGAGACAGGGTGCCTCTCATGGCAAAGTCCATGCTCTTGGTGGCTGCCCGGCTGAGAGAAGGTAAGACTGCAAATCTAGCTAGATTAATATATTCTGTGTCTATTGTTCACCGTGTACTGTTAAGTTGGTATTAACCAGTGCAAGTGAGCATTGTACTAGCAGTAGAAACTTACTCATGGTTGACTCATTTTTTTTGCATAACAACATCTGACTTGTATACATGTCTTGGATAAACGTAGGTCCAAATATTCATAATGATTTTTTTCTGCATCACTTGCCTCATTTTTCTTGTCTGGGCACTTCAATCATAGGTTTTCCTTTGGCCATGTCTCCAAAATTTGGTGTCATCATTTTTCAGACACACTTTTTGTTCATTGTTACAATATGACCATTAGTAATCAATTGATTGTACATTACCTAAGGATAGACTATACTAGAAAATTATTGATTTGTGAGTATGCCATAATAATTAAGATTATATTAGTTGATCATGTATGTTGTGTGGCTTTGTAACTTTGCCTTAGTATATCAATATATTTAGATATACTGCCTATTTTTTGTACGTACACATTAAGGGGCCCAGGTTTTAGTTTCGCCCCGGACCCCCGAAATCTCAGGACCGGCCCTGCGTGCAAGTTATGACTTTGTCTGCCTCCCACAATCAACCAAATCAACACTTCTAATAAACAGAAGTTCTAAGTACTTTCAATTTAGGTGATATGAATGCCTTAGCAAATTCGCAATATGCATGGACTCTAATAATGAAAATAATTCTTTCGAATCATTTTTTTTCTTCATTTCTTGCCACAAGATTCATTCTATGGATCGAGCACTACGGTGTAAGCTAGAGTACACCCTCGCTTGACACAAGCCCCGCAAAAAAAAAAAAAGGAGTACACCCTCGCTTGCAGTGCCAACACTCAAATCGAAGATGCACGCTTCAAACTAGCCTACTAAATCCAGAATGCCACGGGGTATGTATCCGGGAAGCCATGAGCTCGGTTGAACACGTTGCGACTGCGAGCTCGTCGCGACTCGAGCCGCAGCTCCCCGTCGACGCCGTACTTGACACCAAACGTGGTCAGGCGGACCACGACGCGTGGAGGCCCGACGTACCACCCGTCCGGGTCGCCCTTGCACCGCATCTCGTCGTCGCCCTCGTGCCACATGTACTCGACGACGCAGAACCTGGCGCCGCCCATGTGCACGAGCCTGGCGCCCAGGTGCCGCGGACATTCCCTGTCGAACAGCCTCTCGTCCCCGAGCTTCCAGAGCGGCAGGGTCGTGGGCCCAGCGCCGACGGGCACGATGTCGGAGGAGCAGAGGTGGCCGGTGCCGCCCTTGTGGCGGCAGATGCCGACCCACGCGTCCAGCTCGGCGACGTAGTAGGCTTGGCCGAGGAAAGGTAGCTGCCAGTCGCCGTGGCGCGTCCACTCGAGGCGGTCCGTGTCGAAGGAGAAGGTCCCCTGCTCAGATTCGTCGGCCCAATAGGTGGCGGACACGAACAGTGTGCGGTCGTCTGGGTGCAAGGCGTGGCAGTGGCCGCAGCTGGCCGTGAATGGCAGACGCGCCTCCGGCGTGCCGACGGCCGTCCAGACCCACGGCTCCTGCGGCTGGTGCGGTATGTAGGTGCGCCCCCAGATAGACGGCAGGGGCGGGGGCGGGGGCGGGTCGCCGAGGTAGTGAGTGTCGTTGATGAACAGGAAGATCCTGCCGGCGATGGAGATGAGGATGGGTCGGCCGAAGTTCATGCGGAACTTGGGCCACGGCATGGTGACCAGCGCCGAGGTGGCCGTGTCGAAGGCGGGGATGGCGGGGCTGACATCGGGGGGCTTCATGGCGACGATCTTGGTGCCGTGGGTGAGGAAGGCGTACGAGTGCTCGTGCACGGCGCAGAAGCGGGCCACCGGCGGCTCGGCGAAGGGCTTCGGCTCCTCATCGGAGTCGGAGTCGGAGTCGGAATCGTCGAGTTCCACCTTGTGGACGCTGTAGCCGTCATCCCAGTCGTCCAGCACCAGGTACAGGTGGTGTTGTTGCTTTCGCTTCGCCGGCCGTTCCTCGGCGGCGCCGCTGCCGTGGGACAAGACCTTGCGCTTTGGCATGTTGATCTGTTCGGGGTTGCAACAATATGTGTATTCCTTGGCAGTGGATCGAACCTGCTGCATATATGAAGCGAGGGATCGGGTCGGCGATCGGTGTTCATATCCGAAGTGGAAACTCGCTCCAAGTCGAGCTGTTTTTTTTTACCACTTCAGCTAAACAAAAGTCGCCTCAAAATTGATTTTGGGGCAGTCCAATTTTTTGGCCCTAGCCTTTCACTTTGAGATCCGTGCTCTGCTTTTTTTTTTCCTCGTTTATTCTTTGACTTGTTTTGGGCTGATTTTTCGACTGACCACATATTTGGTCATTCGATTTTGCTACTGGGCTGAAACCCATTTCCTCTGCAGCACAGCCCTTCACTCTGTCCCTTTGTTTTATTTTTCTGTTTTTATGCCTTTTTGCTTTTGTTTTCTCTGTTCCTTTATTAGTTTTTTTGGGATGCTGGGTGAGTAGAAATGTATACACATAAATACTATGCAGTATCCGGGAAAATTATGCTATTATATAATTATTAATGTTTGCATACTAAAAAGGTGCAATTTTAGTGCGAAGTTCTGTGCAAGTTTTGTTAATACTTCTTCTTAAAGGTAATACAAATGGCACTAATTCATTGTTCCTCATAAAACTTCATTATTTGATATTTTTAGTTATCATTTCATTATCATTCTTCTCTACCAATGCAACCATTTCATTCCTTCTTAGGAAACAATTTTTGCGAATATTCCACTACTATGTCTGTATTCTTGCATAGTTTAAAAAAGTGCAACTTTTGTGTATATTGTGTGCAAATTTTTTCATCGCTTTTTTAGCTTTTCTTTCACTTTAGTTCTTCTTAAGTGTAATACCAATGCCACTCATTCATTCTTTTCTAGAAAACCTCATTATTTTTATTTTGTTTTAGTTATTATTTCATTTTTCTATTCAAAGAGTAACGCCAAAGCCACTAATTTATTATTTTTTATAAAAATATTATTTAGATTTTATTTTACATTTTCTTTCCTTTTATTCTTTTTGAAGGGTAATATCAATGCCACTAATTCATTCTTCCCTAGAAAAACCTCATTATTTTGATTTTCGTTTAGGTTTTCTTGTTCTATGTTATTTTTTCATTTTCTTTCTTCTTGAAGGGTAACACCAATGCCACTAATTCCTTCTTTCCTAGAAAACCCCATTATTTTTATTTTTTTGTTTTTCATTTTCTTTCTTCTTAAAGGGTAATACTAATGCCATTAATTCATTATTCCCTAGAAAATCTCATTATTTTAATTTTTAGTTACTATTTCATATATTATTTTCTTAAAGGGTAATGCCAAAGCCACTAATTCATTCCTACTTAGGAAACTTGCCCTTTTTGCAAAAATTCCACTATTATATGCTTATTCTTGCATATTATAAAAAAAGGAAGTTTATTTGTAAATTGTGTGCAAAAATTTCATTATTTTTAGTGTTTTTTCCACTTCCTTTCTTCTTAAAGGTTGATACCAATGCCACTATTTTTTTCTTTGAAAAAAATCATTATTTTGATTTTATTTTATTTCTTTATACTTTAAGGGTAGAACCAAGGCCATGAATTCAACTACTATATATTTATTCTTGCATATTATAACAAAGGGAATTTTTATGTTAGTTATGTGCAAATTTCTTCATTATTGTTTGTAGTTTATTTGAATTTATTTCTTCTTTAAGGGTAATATGAATGCTACTAGTTCCACTACTATATGTTTATTCTTGCTTATTATAACAAAGTGCAATTTTTGTGTGAATCGTGTGCCAATTTTGTCATCATTTGTTTAGTTTTATTTCATTTTCGCTATTCTTGAATGGTAATACCAGTGCTGCTAGTGCATTGCTTTTTAGAATACTTTTTTTTGCAAAGTTTCGCATTATTTATGTATTGTTGCTTAGTTTGAATAAGGAAAAACTGTGTGCAAATTTTGTCTGTATTTGTTTTATTTTTCTTCTTCTTAAAGGGTAATAACAATGCCAATAATTCATTCTTTCTTAGAAACCTTTATGTTTTGGTTTTTGTTTTAGTGGCATTAGTTCTTTCGTTGGACATGTAAATTATCTGCATTCTTCTTCTTCTTTAAGTGTAATACCACTGCCATTAATTAATTACTTACGATAAAACATTTTTAATGGAAATTCTATTGTTATATGCTTATTCTTGAATATTATTAAAAAGCCGCAATTTATGTGTAAAAGTGTTTGTATTGTGCCTTCTTGTTGCCTCAGTCTAAGTTCTATCAAGTTAACGGCTTTGTATTGTTCTTAAATCTGTGTTATGAACTTAAAATAATACTCCCTAGTCCCAAAATAAGTACCACAATGTACGAAAGTTAGTACAAACTTGAGATACTTATTTTGGGACAGAGGGAGTAGATATGTATGTATGTATGTATACCATTTTTGCATTTTTTTTTTCAGTTACCTGAAATCATCTTTAGTCCCAGTCGATTTCCTAGTTTGGCTTGAAGCAGCCCACCTACAAAGGATTGTATCCGATGTGTAATTCAAGTAGACATACAAAATCCCCTGAGGTCTTGCTGATTTACGCCCGAACAAGTACCGGCCCTATGGATGAATGTCAATGTCCGATGCACCCTGTGCTACAGCTGGGTGATGAAGTGAGCAACTAATAGTAAATAGAAACTCTGAGAGGGAAGGACACGAAAGAAACTAGAACTGTACTTGTATTCAGTCAATCAGAGCGTACATATATACTGACCCACGCACGCACAAGCGCGGCCATGATCTAACTAGCACGGAAGCTAACTCCACTAAATCGGCGAATGCGCTAATGACATATGAGAATATGAGAGTAGTTACACGGTGGAGCTACGGGAGCTATTCACGTGGGAGTAACAGATGGGGCAACGTGCTCCAACAGAATCTATCGACTAGGAATTTGCAAGCAAATTGACTGATAGAATTTTTTTTGGCTAGTCGACTGATCCAAAAATAAAATTCAGTCAACTTGCATGTAGCCTGTCCTTTTTTTTTAAGGAAAAAGACTTTATTCCTCGGATGCTAGACATGTCATTTACAAGCAAGTGAGAAATAAATTCAAGGATCGATCCTCATATTCTTGAGACTTTTCGAAAAAATATTCAAGATTTAGCAAAATGTATTTTTAAATTATAAATTTTGAAATGTTTTAAAATTTTAAAAAATCAAGAATTTGAAAAATATTCATGAATTTGAAAAAAGATTTCTGATTTCAAGAAATCCTCATGAATTTGAACATGTTCATAAGTTTCAACAAATATTTTAAATTTAAAAGCATGTTCATGAATTGTAAAAAATGTTTCTCCGATTTTAGAAAATGTTTCAATTTTAAAATAATGCATCGTGAGATCTAGCGACATGACCATGTGGAAATGTTGGTTGTGTCTTCTTGGGCTGGTGGTGCTTCGGCTACAACACCAATTTTGGTATTGCGGCGAAGTCAGGCCGACATGTAGGTGTTTTTTTTTTGAAACGGAGGCAAAGGTTGCCTCATCTATTAATTAAGTAGAAGAGAATTGCTCAGATAATTACGAAAAATCGGGCAAACACCGAACCAACAAGGACCAAGCCCACTCCCAAAGACTAAAACACACAAGGCAAAGCCCACCCTTATCGATGGCATGCCGATAGTAACAACAAACACCAACCAACCAAAACACGCACCGACGAGAGAACCCGCTGCACCGATCAAACTGACCTTCCATCACTGCCGAAGAGAAGAAGTCGTGACTGCTAAAGGAGGAGCAGACCCGGAACTCAACCGCAACGATGAAAAGGCAACCACTCCATAGCTCTGCGAAAGCAGCAACAACCGACATGCCGACGACCAACATCGATGACAAACTACTTCGCCCACACGATACGAGGTCCATGCCCTCGAAGCTGCAAATCTTCCAAGGCCGCCGCCTCGACATCCGCTGCTTCGTTGCGTCCTGCGCACTCAACCGACACCGCCTTACGGGGCCGCCGCCCCGGCATGCCACCGCTCACCCTCGAGCAGCAACGCTGCGACGATCTGCGTCCGCAGCCCACACCGCCAGACAACCGCCGCAGACCACTTAACGCTGACCACATCACGGGCGCTGCCCGACATGCCCCCGCGGACCCTCAAGCAAAGAACGCCAAGACGATCTGAGAACCCGCAGCCCACATCGCCAGACAACCGCCGCGCAGACCACTTAACGCTGCACCACATCCGGGGCCACCGCCCCGACATGCCACCGCTCACGCTCGAAAGCAACGCCAAGACGATATAAAGAGATCCGCAGCCCGCCTTTGCCAGATAACCGCACGCAGACGACGAACGCTACACCACATCCGGGGCCGACGCCCCGACATGCCGTCCAACTGCTCCCGCTGGGACGCGTCGACCGAGCCGATAACCTTGCCACCCACGCAGCTCAAGGTCCTCACCCAAGCCATGTCGACAAATAACCCTACCTCCTGGGGCCACCACCGCACCATTGCCCGAGGCCTCCGCCTGGGCTCTCAACTGAAGATCCCGGAGCCGCCGCCCCGGCATACACTGCCCATGAAAACGGAAGAGCCCGCACAACATCCAAAGGCTAACCCTCCAAAGCGATGCATCTAGAACTAAAATTACTCCCTCCGTTCGGAATTACTTGTCTCGAAAATGGATGTATCTAGAACTAAAATACGTCTAGATACATCAATTCCTGCGACAAGTAATTCCGAACGGAGGGAGTACAATTTTTCTTTCTGCGTGAAAGTAAGTTTAGTGACACAAAACGTCACATCACCCTGCCAATATTGATACACAAGTAGTATAAACTAATTACTTCTTTGATCCAAATTAATCATGGCTGCTTTAGAGCAACTCTAATCGACCCCCTATAATCGGTTAGAGGAGATCAACTTTTGTTTTCCTACTCTAACCGGCACCTAACGGATCCTTTATAATGTTTAGAGGAAAAAAAATTATCCTCCTCGACCCTTCCAAGGAGTAAGAATATTCGCCCGCAGGCGGCTGGAGTAAAAAACTTCATGCACCCAAAGATGCTCCCACACCTTCCTTTCCGTGTGCGCCACCCCAGCCCAGCCCCAGACTGCCACCGATGCAACCCACCGTGGCCAGCGTGGCCTCGAACTCCGGCAGCTCCTAGTGCGGCACGCTGCCATCGACCCGACGTCGGTGGCGCACACATTTGCCTGAAGCTCCTTGCCCCCGTGCGCAGCCGAATCATGGGCCTTGATCCGCTCCTTCTCCTCCTGGTGGACATGCAAAGTCGGCAAGGGGCACCTGAACGGCATCTGCGAGGAGGAGCACGGCGCCGACGTTGGAGCAGATGACCTTGGGGACGTTGTTGTTCGGATCAGGGACGATGCAGTCGGCGAAGGGGAAGAAGAGGGAGAGTCTTGTTGCCTCCACTGTAGTCGCCTAGCCTCCGGCCTCCTCTTGCTACTCCTCACGTGCTTGTGCACCACCGCAAGGCTGGGCCGGGGTGTTGTGTCAAAGGGGCTGATGGAGATGGGGGCATTCTGCAACAAGGTGCTTTTTAGTGCAAGTCGCCAACGCAATACATGTTTTTCGACTCGATGGTGCGGTCAGCGGCGCGTTGCTGGCATGGTGACCATTGTCACCCCTCGCCGCGGAGGCACATAACAAGTGTTTGACAAAAATGCCTGAGCCAATTGTAAGTTTACTTCCTTAATTTTTAGCGATTGGTTAGAAAAGACACTTTTTAGAGGAGGAAATGTAATCCTCTAAAAGATACTGGAACGTTTACTCCTCTTCTTCCTCTGGATCCAAATTAAGACCTTTTTATACAAATACAGGGGGAAATTTTAAGGAATTGTTTAGAAATGCTATAAAGTTGTACTAAGGGCATCTCCAATGCCAACCCGACAAACAACCCGCATCCGTCCGGACCGCGGAAGCCATCCAACGCGGTCCTATATCAGTTTGTGGCGCGGTCCGAACGTGTTTTCTTTTGCAAACCGAAAACAAAAATGGGGGGCTTTGCGGGAGGCCGGACACCCAAAACTTCGCTCTTTGCCCCTGGTCCACCCAAAAGGAAGGCGGGGCCCGCACTATTGGAGCATCCCGCATTGTTTCCGCGCCAAAATCCCCCACTCCCTTCTTCCATCCCCGCCGCTCTCTACCATATTCCCGCTCTTTTATCCCACCATCTCCTTCCTTCCGCCGCCGACGCATGGACCATCGGAGAACCTTTGGGAGAAGGGGCCGGCGAAGGTGCTAGAGGATCCGAGCATCACACTCGCCCAGCAGATCGACTTGGCGACATGGCAAACTCGTCGCATTAAAGTGAAGGCCGCAAAGGAGGAGAAGCTCAAGAAGCGGTTGGCCAGTGGGCCTGGTTGCGTCGGCCGTGGTGGTCATGGCGGGGCCGCTACACGGGCGCGCCCACAGTATAGACGACACCATGGCCTTACAAGCCTCCTTACTACTATATTGCCAAGCAGCTTGGAACCCCCGCCGGTATGGTGCTTTAGATCATCGATGCTAACGTGGCGCCGCTCGTCTCCGAGTATTCTTGGCCGCAACCTATCTGGGCACGAACGACGGGCGGGGAGTATATGGGTGCCCGCATGTTGTTCGCTGCAACGCCTAGAGCGGGGGAGCAGGTGTACGGCATGGGCATGGAGATGCTCGACATCATCCATGACGGAGGCGAGTGAGGACGAGGTGTTGGGGAACGTTGCATGGAAAACAAAAAAAAATTCTACGCACACGCAAAGATCTATCCATGGAGATGCATAGCAATGAGGGGGAGAATGTGTCTACGTACCCTCGTAGATTGTAAGCGGAAGCGTTTTACAATGCAGTTGATCTAGTCGAACTTTCTTCGCGATCCAAACGATCGAGTGCCGAACGTACGGCACCTCCGTGTTCAGCACATGTTCAGCTTTGTGACGCCCGCACCTTCTTGATCCAGCAAGACGACAAGGTAGTGGATGAGTTCCGACAGGACGACGACATGATGAAGGTGATGGTGAAGTGATCTCCACAGGGCTTCGCCTAAGCACTACAAAAATATTAACGGGGGGTGTAAACGGTGGAGGGGGCGCCACACACGGCTAGGCAATTGTCTATTCTGTGCTAGGCACCCCATTCCCACATATATATAGGGGGGAGGGAGGGAGGAGCATCCAAAGGAGGCGGCCAAGTAGGAGAAATCCTACTTGGGGTCCCACCCAAGCCACGCCCCCTTTTCCTTATTTGGGGTGCGGGGAAAGGCAGGGGAGGGTGCCCCCCCTTTCCTTTCTCCCATGAGAGGGAAAGGCAGGAGGGGCTAGCCCTCCCCCTTTTCCTTCCCTAGGGCTGGCCAAACAAGGGAGGAGGCACACCATCCCCCTTGTGGGCTGGTCTTTCCCCTCCTTTGGTCCATAAGGCCCATAACTTGCCGGGGAACCCCTTCCGGTGCCCCGATTCCTTCCCGGTAAGTCCTGAAACACTTTCGGTGTCTAAATACCATCGTCCTATATATCACTATTTAGCTCTCAGCCATTTCGAGACTCCTCGTCATGTCCGTCATCTCATCTGGGACTCCGAACAACAATCGGTCACCAAAACATATAACTCATGTAACACTATATCGTCAACGAACGTTAAGCGTGCGGACCCTATGGGTTCGAGAACTATGTAGACATGACCGAGACACCTCTCTGGTCAATAACCAGTAGCAGAACCTGGATGCCCATATTGGCTCCTACATATTCTACAAAGATCTTTGTCGGTCGAACCGTTATGACAAAATACGTAATTCCCTTTGTCCATCGGCATGTTACTTGCCCGAGATTCGATCCTCGGTATCTTCATACCTAGTTCAATCTCGTTACCGGCAAGTCTATTTACTCATTCCATAATACATCACCTTGTGACTAACTCCTTAGTCATTTGCTTGCAAGCTTATGATGTGTATTACCGAGAGGGCCCAGAGATACCTCTCCGATACTCGGAGTGACAAATCCTAATCTCGATCTATGCCAACTCAACAAACACCTTTGGATATGCCTGTAGAGCATCTTTATGATTACCCAGTTACATTGTGACGTTTGATAGCACACAAGGTATTCCTCCGGTATCCGGGAGTTGCATAATCTCATAGTTGAAAGAATATGTATTTGACATGAAGAAAGCAGTAGCAATAAACTGAACAATCATTATGCTAAGCTAACAGATGGGTCTTGTCCATCACATCATTCTCCTAATGATTTGATCCCCTTATCAAATGACAATTCATGTAAATGGTTAGGAAACCTTAAGCATCTTTGATCCAGGAGCTAGTCTAGTAGAGGCTTACTAGGGACACGGCATTTGTTTATGTATTCACACATGTATTTAAGTTCCCGATCAATAAAATTCTAGCATGAATAATAAACCTTTATCATGAATAAGGAAATATAAAATAACAACTTTATTATTGCCTCTAGGGCATATTTCCTTCAGTCTCCCACTTGAACTAGAGTCAATAATCTAGTTCACATCACCATATGATTAACACCCATAGTTCACATCGCCATGTGACCAACACCCAAAGACTTTACTAGAGTCAATAATCTAGTTCACGTCGTCATGTGATTAATACCCAAGGAGTACTAAGGTGTGATCATGTTTTGCTTGTAAGAGAGGTTTAGTCAACAGGTTTGCCACATTCAGGTCCGTATGTATTTTGCAAATTTCTATGTCTACAATGCTCTGCATGGAGCTACTCTAGCTAATTGCAAACATTATTCGGACAGACATAAGCATCGCTACAGGTGAGAAAGTCGTATCGTAGTCAACTCCTTGAACTTGTCGAAAACCTTTTCCGACAAGTCGAGCTTCGTAGACAGTAACATTACCATCAGTGTCAGTCTTCTTCTTGAAGATCCATTTATTCTCTATGGCTTGTCGATCATTGGCAAGTCCACCAAAGTCCACACTTTGTTCTCATACATGGATCCTATCTCAGATTTCATGGCGTCAAACCATCTATCGGAATCTGGGCTCATCATAGCTTCTTCATAGTTCGTAGGTTCGCCATGGTCTAACAACATGACTTCCAGGACATGATTACTATACCATTTTGGTATGGAACGTGCTTTGTTCAACCTACGAAGTCCAGTAGTAACTTGATCCAAAGTTTCATGATCATCATCAACAACTTCCTCCCTAGTTGGTGTAGGCATCACAGGAACGGATTTCTCTGATGTGCTACTCTCCAATTCGAGAGAAGGTACAATTACCTCATCAAGTTCTACTTTCCTCCCACTCACTTCTTTCGAGAGAAACTCCTTCGCTAGAAAGGACCCTATTCTTAGCAACAAAGATCTTGCCTTTGGATCTGTAGTAGAAGGTGTACCCAATAATTTCTTTAGGGTATCCTATGAAGACACACTTCTCCAATTTAGGTTCGAGCTTACCAGGCTGAAGCCTTTTGACATAAGCATTGCATCCCCAAACTTTAAGAAACGACAGCTTAGGTTTCTTGTCAAACCACAGTTCATACGGTGTCGTCTCAACGGACTTAGACGATGCCCTATTTAACATGAATGCGGCTGTATCTAATGCATAACTCTAAAATGATAGTGGTAAATTTGTAAGAGACATCATAGAACGCACCATATCTAATAAAGTATGGTTACGACGTTCGGACACATCATTACGTTGCGGTGTTCCAGTTGGCATGAGTTGTGAAACAACTCCACATTGTTTTAAATGAAGGCCAAACTCGTAACTCAAATATTCGCCAACGTGATTATATCATAGAAACTTTATTTTCTTGTTACGATGATTCTCCACTTCACTCTGAAATTCTTTGAACTTTTCAAATGTTTCATACTTGTGTTTCATCAAGTAGATATACCCGTACCTACTCAAATCATCTGTGAAGGTCAGAAAATAACGATACCCGCCACGTGCTTCAATACTCATTGGACCGCATACATCGGTATGTCTTATTTTGAATAAGTCATTAGCTCACTCCATTGTTTTGGAGAACAGAGTTTTATTCATCTTTTCCATGAGGCATGGTTCGCAAGTATCAAATGATTCATAATCAAGTGATTCCAAAAGTCCATCCGCATTGAGTTTCTTCATGCGCTTTACACCAATATGACCTAAATGGCAGTGCCACAAATATGATGCACTATCATTATCAACTTTGCATCTTTTGGCATCAATATTATGAATACATATATCAGTACGATCGAGATTCAATACACCATTCACATTGGGTGTATGACCATAGAAGGTTTTATTCATGTAAACAAAACAACAATTATTTTCTGACTTAAATGAATAAATGTATTGCAATAAACATGATCAAATCATATTCATGCTCAACGCAACCACAAAATAACATTTATTTAGGTTCAACACTAATCCCCAAGGTATAGGGAGTGTGCGATGGTGATCGTATCAACCTTGGAATCACTTCCAACTACATCGTCACCTCACCCTTAACTAGTCTCTGTTTATTCTGCAACTCCTGTTTCGAGTTATTAATCTTAGCACACTAGTGCAGAACCGGCCTTTAGTGCCGGTTCGTAACGGCCTTTAGTGCCGGTTTGCCAACCGGCACTAAAGAGTGGGGACTAAAGGTCCCCCCCCTTTACTACCGGTTCGTCACGAACCGGCGCTAAAGTGCCACCACGTGGCACGAGTCAGGCCCGGGGTGCGCGTAGGGCATTAGTACCGGTTGGTAACACCAACCGGTACTAAATATTTGGGGGGTTTTTGATTTATTTTCCATTCATTTTTTTGTTTGCTGGTATTTCGCGATACTACAAATTGTACATTTTATGCATATATATAAATAGATTTTCTCGTACGTAGAACCGCATATATATATACATATATATATATATATATATATATATATATATATATATATATATATCATCGAATGTCTCACAAACCAACACCTTTAATTATTCACACATACACATGTATATACATATACAATTTCTCCTACATATGTTGCCTTTGGTGCCTCCGGAGCACGAGGACAAGTGGTTCATGGGGGCAGTAGCGGGTAATAGTATTGTCCTTTGGGATCTATGACCTGGTCGAGCAAAAATCCGGCTATTTCCTCTTGAAGTGCTAGTATGCGGTCCGATGGTAGGAGCTTATCCCGCACCGATCTGAACTGTTAAGAAGGAGATCAATATGCATTTGTGTTAGTTGTGTGACTAGATATCGATAATGGTGTGAATAGTGTCCCGACAAACGCGTACCAGATCCATCTCTATCGATCTGCTCTTTTCGCACATCATCATGCGAATGTTCTCGCAAACGCGTGAATGCACAGATTATTCCCGGCGCCGCTTCTTGGCCTTTACGAGAATGGAATTGAATCGATAATGATTAATCAAGCATGATAATTAATTAATGATATTGAAACAAGAATTAAAGAGATGGTAGCTAGCTAGTACTACTTAATTACTTGCCTTGGGTCGATGCCAAAACAACTTTTTTGGCCACTTGCCTGGAGTCACCTTGATGAACTTTGCCCATGCTCTGCCCGCCGGCAAAGAAAATTAATAAAGGGATTATTAAATAGTTCATATCAGGAAATGACGAACTAATAATTAATAGGCCGAGATATAGTTAATAATGATTGAATTACCTGTAGACTATCCCCTTCACGATGGTGTAGTCTTTATCTTCTTTAGTTAGTGAGTCCAGTAATTCAACTTTTCCTTCCTCAACTTTAATGTCTAACAAGACCCAGTGCCAACTGCATACGCACACGTTTGCATGTCTTAATTAAGCGGGCATGTACATAAAATTAATCAACTACCGTAAACCATATACACTTAATTATTAACATCTAGCTAGCTAGTAAGCAAAAACAGAATTTGTAGTACAAGACAGTGTGACTCACGAGAAGTTGTAAGGAAGTAGTATATCTTCATTGCTATTGAGGCGCTTCAAGAACTCTAGCATGCTTTCCTCTACAGCATTTTGACAACATTTAATCTGCCATATGTCCTCATTAACGGTATTTGGGTCAATGAACCCAACGCCATAGCGTCCAGCTTTTATCATTTCATACATCTTCATCCTGCATATAATACCACAGAAAAAGAATATAGTGAGGATAATTACATGTAATGATTGATCAAAATTATCACTACATAACTAGCTTGAGACTTAAATTACAAAAAGAAATCACTTACGCACAATAGCAATCGATTTATAGACTTGTCCAAAGTCGCCTTGATTGTATAACTGAAATAGTTCTGGATACTCAATGGTTAGAGCTTTCTCATGGTACTAATGCTCATGCTTGACATTCACCATGAGGGACTCTCGATTGGAATTCTTGGTAATGTTCATGTACCATTGATGCAATTGATACATTCTCGTTGGGAGGTCCTTGACCTTGTCTGGATGGACCAAAGGTTGGCCCCGGACATATTTCCATGCTATTTCCGATTCTCTAAGCGTAGGCATGGGCTCGATTTCGAGGAGTTGTCCAACAGAGATATTGATCATTTGAGCATGCATTATATGATCCTCCGTTATTACCACATCGCCATGCTGGGGAACGCTAACGGTTTGCCCACAATAATATTTGGCGCGCGTACTACTCCTCTCATGTGTTGTTGGCACAACAAGCGGGGGGATCGCTTGCGCCGCCTGTTCTCCCAACTGGGAACGGTTTTCCCGAATTTTTTGCCAGCTGCTTGTTGGCTTGAGCTCGAGCTCGCTTCCTTCTTTAGCCGTTCTCGATGTAGTTTCTTGATTTGGCGCTCATAGTCCGAGTCAGCAGGCTTGGGAGCTGGTTCGCTAGCCATACGAATGAAGTGGTCAATTACTTTCTCAGGCACTTTCTCCTTTGGCGGCGGTGCTAGTTTCGGTCCAAAATGGGCGTCCACTTGGGCTTGCACTATGGCTGTGTTTTGCTCCTTAGTCATGTCGTAAGGCCTCTGAGGAAGAGGAGGGATGCTTGGACCATATTTATATCGCTTGTCTCCGCCTGTACTTCATGAACTACCTCGACTCGTACCGCTACGCACCAAAGCTGCGGCATGTCTCTTCTGCGATTGCTAAGACGGCGGAGACGGCTGACATGGAGTTGGACCAGGAGAAGTGGCCTGACGATGTGCCGGACTTGAAGCAGGGGGTGTGGCCGGACACGGTGCCGGACTTGAAACCAGAGAAGTGGCATGACGCTGTGCCGGACTTGAAACGGAGGAGTCAGCTCACGCGTTCGGGGACTTGGAGGAGGTGGCGGACTTCGAGGAGGATTCGTCTCACGTGTTCGTGGACTTGGAGGAGCGGGAGTCTGCTGACTCGGTGGCGGACTTCGAAGAGGAGTCGGCAGACGACGCAGTGTCGGTGGACTTCGAAAGATGATGCAATCCTTTCTCCATAGGATGATACGATGTATGGCCTCTCCCAGTGTGCGCTCGTCTTCACCTCCAGGAATGTCAAGCGTTAGCCCCGAATATGGGTCCACCACTTCATCAACCATGACACGAGCATAGCCCTCTGGAATCGGGATGCAATGGTAGGTTGCTTCGGGGGTAACTGGAAAAGCAACGCCGTCCGCCACCTTCATGGATATGTTCTTCATTTTGTAGTGTACCTCACAGTTAGTGTTCTCTATGATGTCATCCACAGGGTATGTATCCATCAGTGTGTCGCCCGGGGCAGAACCAACGCTGCTTCTTGGCATGGATGGGATGGTGCTATCCAATGCTAGATGATCATCCGCCTGCTGCTGCCGCTGCTGAGACCCCCTTTCCTGGCTAAGTGAGTCGATCTGCTGTTGCTGCTGCTGGAATTTGAGTGCCAGGTCCGCGTGCCTTGCTTCTAGGCCTTGAAGGCGTTCTGCGTCCTGCTTCCTCTGCTCCTCCTCCAGCTTCCTTTTCTTCTCCTCCTCCATCTTCCTTCTTGCACGGGTCCTGTAGTCCTCGTTCCATTCTGAAAAGCCCTCATACCAGGGAATAACACCCTTGCCTCGTGTTCTTCCCGGTGTTCAGATTTCCTGTATGCGTAAGCTCGTCGTTCTCTCTGTTGGCGTGAACACCCCGTTCGAGCTTCTTCTATTAAGTCAATTATCTTTTGTTCGGCTCCTTTTAGACTTGCCTTCCGCGAAACTTCGCTTTGTCTTCGGTTCAATGCTCCCCATGCGCATAGAACCAAGTTCGCACTGGGGGCAGTTCTAGTAACCGGAGTGACCTGCATCCTCCATCTCTTGCTCATACTTATCCCACTTAGGCAATCCCACCGCATAGCCACCTGGACCCAGCCTATGGAACTGCGTCTTTCTTGTGGCATTTGCCTTGTTTTTCATCGACCGTTCCTTAGATAATTCTGAATCCTTGAAGGTCACAAAATCATCCCAGTGTTCTCTTTGCTTCTCCAATGTTCCCTTGAAATCTGGAGTCTTCCTTTCATTAGCGAGGTAGTTGGCCCATACAGTTTTCTTAAGAGCAGCGGCCTTGACTTTCTCCACATCTGCTTCAGTGAAATGATCTGGTAGGGTGAAATGTTCCATCAGAGATTTCAAAAGGTCTTTTTTGGCTCTGTCGTCGACCCAAGTAACACCTGGACGTTTAGTCTTTGGCTCTTTCCATTATTGAATGGAGATCGGGAGTTTGTCCTTCACAAGAACTCCACACTGACGAGTTTACTTGTCCACAACGTTCTTAGGCGTGAGGGGTTTGCCACTAAGTTTGGTGGATTCGATGTGGTACTTTACACCATCCTTCAACAATCTGCCCGGGCCTCGCTTTGTCTTGCTGTTTGTAGAAGCAGATTTGCTCGATCCGGAGGGCTGAAAGAAGAAAGATCGATTCATTAATATATCTTCAATAAAAAAACATGTGATGATCACCATGATGCATGCTTATATAAATATACCTCGCTGGTAGTCTTTGTTATTTGAAGATCAGCATTGTCTGTGTCATCACAAACATTGTCTGTGTCAACATAATCATAGTTCATGACTTCATCAGCTCGGTCGTCGAGATCGAATATCTTTTCATCACCCTCTCCGGTATTGTTCAGATATTGGGAGCCGTCATCTGCTTCATTCAGATCATCTAGCCTATGAGGGCTGCGTATGATGTCGAACAATTCCTCTTCTCTCTCTCTGCCGGTATTGTCCGCCATAGCTTTTACTTTACTAATATAGAAGAAATATAAAACAATTTAGTATTCAAATTACAATGCATGGATGAAATTAATCAATAAGGAAAATCTAAATCTCGAATACATCGTCTCGAATATATAATCTCGAATACATCATCGTCTTAATATATATAATCTCGACTACATCGTCTCGAATATTATATATCGAATACATCACTGGCTAGGTACCTAATAAAGATCGAGTACTACGAAAGAATCTAGGGCGCCACTCATGGTTCTGAGGCGCGGTGCACACCCAAAGAGAAGGAACCATCACAGATCATATCTCCGGTCATCGCCCAAAGAACCCGCCAAGTAGTGGAGAACTCGCGTCGTCCATAGCAGCCATGTAGCGATGGGCGTGCTCATCTTCCTCCCTCACACGGCGACGCACCACCTCCGGCGGGGCCGGCTGCCTCTGCACCGAATGTGGCCCACGCGAACGCCACCAAAGAAGATCAGGGTCGATGACGGGACCCGAGCGGGTTCCTCACTGCGGCGCGCCTCCGAGTAGCACCTCCCAAGCCAGCCAGTGAGCCTGGTCCGGACATGGGTCCCTCAAGCAGGGGCGTCATCGCGAACAGGTCGACGGCGAGGATGCGGGCCAGCATATCGTCGAGAACAAATACTATATGCCCGCAAAAAGTAACATTTTTTAAATGATTGGATTGTGATAACTAAAATTCTATATATATGCAAATTCTAACAATTTGACATTAATCTAATTCATCTAACTAAAACTAATTCTAAAATTTCTTGAGTACTATAACTAACATTTCCATAACAATTCTAATATTTATATAACTAAAAAACAGAAAAATTGCTAACATTTCTATAAATATTTCTATAACTAAAAAACAGAAAACATTTATAACATTTATATATAACTAACATTTCTAATATTTATATAACTAAAAAACTAATTTCTAACATTTCTATAACTAAAAAACAGAAAAAATTATAACAAACAAACTAATGTGTGTGTGTGTGTGTGTGTGTGTGTGTGTGTGTGTGTGTAGTGTGTGTGTGTGTGTGTGTGTGTGTGTGTGTGTGTGTGTGTGTGTGTGGACATGGCGGCGGGCGAAGGCTCACGGCAAGGCGGCAACAAGGCGGCGACGATGGGGGACGGTCAGGGCGGCGGCGGGCGACGGGACGGACGGCGACGGGACGACGGGGGCGGGACGACCAAAGCGGCGACGTCGACGGGCGGCGACGAGGGCGGGACGGCGGGTCGGCGACGAGGGGCGGGGGCGGCGACGTCGATGGGGACGGCGTCGATCGGGGTAGGGCGGCGCGACGGAGGGAGGAAACTGAGGGAAACTGAATTTTTTCAAGTGTTGTATATATAGGATGGACCTTTAGTACCTGTTGGAGCCACCAACCGGTACTAAAGGTCTGTTTTGGCCAGAACCAGCGGCGAGCGCGCACCTTTTTAGTACGGGTGGTGGCTCCAACCGGTACTAAAGGGGGGTCTTTAATACCGGTTGGAGCCACGACCAGTACTAAAGGGGTGCGGCTGCTCCAGCGGTCGCAAGTTTAGTCCCACTCGCTAGCCGAGGGCTACCGTGACCGGTTTATCAGCCCAGTCACGGTAGCCCTCTCGAGCTCCTCTCCTAGCAGCCCTCTGGGCCTCGTGTCTCGTCCCCTTGATGGGCCTCTTGGGCCTTTATGAACTGCATCCCGCCCAACAAAAGGTTGTGTTCCTAGTCGTATGCAGGCCGCTTTGGCCCAGTAGGCGGGCTTTTTTATTTTCTTAATTTTTTTCGCTTTATTTATTTTTGTTTTATTTATTTTTGAGTTATTTTTTGCTGTATTTAGAGTTTCTTTGTGAATATTTTTGCTTTAGGTACAAAAAATTACAAACTTTATGTTAGTGCCGGTAGTTTTCAAATTTGATAACTTTGAAAAAAGTTAAGTTAGTGATTCTTTTTTCTTATGTTTAATATTAGTGTGTTTTATCATTATATTCAGTTTGGTAATGCTTAGGTTATTTAAAAAATGAAATGCCTTTGTAACAGTTCAGTTTTCGTCGGAAACCCTGATACTTCGAAAGAGATTGTCCATTTTGTACACGAAGTGCATCCAGTTTTTGCCGTAACCCTCTCTACTTTTTTGCACATGCTATTTGTATGAAATTATGATACCATGCCAACTTTCAACCTTTTCTGAGTTCATTTGAAATGCTTTTCAATTTCAGGGTCATTTAATTGGAAAAATCAAGAAATGCATGAAAAGAATTTGTTTGCACATAAAATTTCTTCGCTTTCAAATGCCAAAACACATAACTACCCTAACTATTACAGACATTCCCTCCGGGTGTGAAACACGAAAGAAAGTGATGATAGTGAAGCCGATCACATCCCGGATCTTTGGGTGTGAAACTTTTCTTCAAGCGTGTCCCTTTGCGCCGTAGCCATGGAAAATCTTCATCATTTAACTGGATGCTCAGGTCAATATTCACTGTGAATGGAGCAATTTCATCAAACTTTTCATAATCTTCTGACATGTCTGTCTTGTCATCCACTCCCACGATGTTTCTTTTTCCTGAAAGAACTATGTGGCGCTTTGGCTCGTCGTATGATCCATTCGCTTCCTTATCTTTTCTTTTTCTCAGCCCGGTAGACATGTATTTCACATAAAAAACCTACGCCACATCATTGGCTAGGACGAATGGTTCGTCTGCATACGCAAGATTGTTGAGATCCTTGTTGTCATTCATCATCAAGGGTCTTCCGTTACCCGCCTCTTGTCATATTGACCCATTTGCACCGAAACAAAGGGACCTTCAAATCACCTGATCCATAGTTAAGTTCCCATATGTCCTCTATGTAACCATAATATGTTTCCTTTCCCATGTTGGTTGTTGCATCAAAGTGGACACCACTGTTTTGGTTGGTGCTCTTTTTATCTTGGGCGATCGTGTAAAATGTATTCCCATTTATCTGGTACCCTTTGAAAGTCATTATATTCGAAGATGGTAACTCGGATAGCGAGTACATGTCATTTTGAATATCGCCATCATTCAAGGCATGTTTCTGCAACCAACCGGCGAAAGTCCTCATTTGTTCGCATGTAATCCAGTCGTCAGACTTCTCCGGGTGTTTGGACTGTAGAAAATTCTTGTGTTCCTCCATATACGGAGCCACCAAGGCGAATTCAGTAGAAGCTGTAGTGTGCTTGATGAGAGAATGCCCGTCCATACATATTATTTGATACCCTCCTAGCGTGCCTTTTCCTTCCAGTCTGCCCTTATGCCGCGATTCAGGAACACCAATCAGCTTAAGGTCAGGAATGAAGTCAATACAAAACTCAATGACCTCCTCATTTCATGGCCCTTCGAGATGCTTCCTTCGGCCTAGCACGGTTATGAACATATTTCTTCAAGACTCCATGAACCTTTCAAAGGGGAACATATTGTGTAGAAATACAGGACCCAAAACGTTAATCTCTTCAAAAGGTGAATTAGGACGCGTGCGTCATGATGTTGAAGAAGGATGGTGGGAACACCAACTCGAACCGACAAGACATTGCACCAAATCATTCTCAAACCTTGGTATGATTTCGGATCGATTACCTTCGAGAGATTTCATTGAGGAATGCACATAGCTTCACAATGGCTAATCGAACATTTTCCCAGAGAAGCCCCTCAATGCAACCGGAAGGAGTTGCGTCATAATCACGTGGCGTCATGAGACTTTAGGTTCGGAACTTTTCTCGCCATATTTATTATTCCCTTTATATTCGACGAGAAGCCAGACGGTACCTTCATGCTGAGCAGGCATTCAAAGAAGATTTCCTTCTCTTCTTTGGTAAGAGCGTAGCTGGCCTGACCCTGATGTATGTTATCTTTTCCGTGCATACGTTGCTGGTCCTCCCGTGCCTCCGGTGTATCTTTTGTCTTCCTATACACGCCCAAAAAGCCAAGCAGGGCCACGCAAAGATTCTTCATCACATGCATCACGTCGATTGCAGAGCGGACCTCTAGGTCTTTCCAACATGGCAGGTCCCAAAATATAGATTTCTTTTTCCACATGGGTGCGCGTCCGTCAGCGTCCTTCGGAACAGATTGTCCGCCAGCACCCTTTCCAAAGATTACCTTCAAATCCTTGACCATATCATGTACATCAGCACCAGTACGGTGGCAAGGCTTCATCTGGTGATCCGCCTCACCTTTGAAATGCTTGCCTTTCTTTCTCACGGGATGCCTTGTCGGAAGAAATCGACGATGTCCCAGGTACACATTCTTCCTACAACTATCCAAATATATCTTCGTCAAGATCATCCAAACAGTCGCGCATCCGCGGTATCCCTTGTTTGTCTATCCCGAAGGTTACCGAGAGCAGGCCAATCATTGATGGTCACGAACAGCAACGCCTTGAGGTCAAATTCTTCCTGTCTGTGCTCATCCCACGCACGTACACCTGTTCCATTCCACAGCTGTAATAGTTCTTCAACTAATGGCCTTAGGTACACATCAATGTCGTTGTCGGGTTGCTTAGGGCCTTGGATGAGCACTGGCATCATAATGAACTTCCACTTCATGCACAACCAAGGAGGAAGGTTATACAAACATAGAGTCACAGCCACGTGCTATGGTTGCTGCTCTGCTCCCCAAAAGGATTAATGCCATTTGCGCTTAGACCAAACCATACGTTCCTTGGGTCACCCGCAAACTCCTCGATTACTTTCTCTCGATTTTTCTCCACTGCGAACCGTCGTGGGTACTCTCAACTTTCCGTCTTTCCTACGGTCTTCTGCATGCCACCGCATCGCCTTCGCATGCTCTTTGTTTTGGAACAAACGTTTCAACTGTGGTATTATAGGAGCATACCACATCACCTTGGCAGGAATCTTCTTCCTGGGGCGCTCGTCCTCGACATCACTAGGGTCATCGCGACTGATCTTATAATGCAATGCACCGCATACCGGGCAAGCGTTCAAATCCTCGTACTCACCGCGGTAGAGGATGCAGTCATTAGGGCATGCATGTATCTTTTGCACCTCTAACCCTAGAGGGCAGACAACCTTCTTTGCTTCATACGTACTCTCGGGCAATTCGTTGTCCTTTGGAAGCATATTCTTTATCATTACTAGCAACTTTCCAAATCCCTTGTCAGATACACCATTCTCTGCCTTCCATTGCAGCAATTCAAGTGTGGTGCCCAACTTTTTTTGTCAGCTTCGCAATTCATGTACAACAATTTCTTGTGATCCTCTAACATGCGCTGCAACTTCGTCCTCTCCAGATCACTTGTGCAGTTTCTCTTTGCATCAGCAATGCCCGACCTAGATCATCAGCGGGCTCATCTGATGCCTCTTCTTTAGCTTCTTCCCGCATTGCCGGCTCAGCTTCTTCCCCCATTGTTATATCATCATATTCAGGGAACCCATGGCCAGGATAGCCGTCGCCGTCCTCTTCTTCTTTATTGTCTTCCATCATAACCCCTATTTCTCCGTGCTTGGTCCAAACATTATAGTAGGGCATGAAACCGGACTTAAATAGGTGGACGTGAATGGTTTTTGACATAGAGTAACTGTGACCATTCTTACAGCCAGCACATGGACAAGGCATAAAACCATCCGCCCGCTTGTTTGCCTCGGGGCCCTTGAGAAAAGTATGCACGCCATTAATGAACTCGGGAGAGCATCGGTCATCATACATCCATTGTCGGCTCATCTTCATTACACAACACCGAATAGACCATATTAATACAAGTTCATACATAAAGTTCATACATAAAGTTCATATACAGCACTTAATTAAATGCAACATACAAATAACTCTCTAGCTAAAGAATTTAAATGCAACAACAAATGCGATGAAGATCGCAACTAAGGTAACAATTGATCCAACAACATAATGATACCAAGCCACACTATCAATGGCATATTTTCTAATCTTTCTAATCTTCAACCTCATTTTCTCCATCTTGATCTTGTGATCATCAACGACATCAGCAACATGCAACTCTAATTCCATCTTCCCCCCCTCACTTCTTTTCAATTTTTCTTTCAAATACTTGTTTTCTCTTTCAACTAAATTTAACCTCTCGACAATAGGGTCGGTTGGAATTTCCGGTTCACATACCTCCTAGATAAAAATATCTATGTCAACTTGATGGGCATAATTTGTCATAAACACGAAATGCAACAACTAGTTTTAAAAGAGAATATACCACATCCGAATCATAACAAGGATGAGGGCCGACGGGGACGGATATCAAAACCATGGCACTATGTATAACAAACAACGTATGGGTAAGATAATTATACGAGTAACTATATATCCAAATCACACAAACATAAATTTGGTAATGTAAAACATTCATGAACAAGAGCCTCACCACAAGGTGGTGCCGGCGACAGGACGGTGTGGGTGATCGACGGTGGTTACGATGGAGATTTAGAAGGCACTAAGCAAACCACACCTACATATGCAAACTAAGTGTTATTTTTGACCTCAGATTGCATATAAATCAAATACTAGCAAATATAATTCCTCCCAAATTAATCACTATACAAAGCATTGCAAGAGCTAATCTAGCAATGAGAGTTGAAAGGACAACGTTACTAACCTTTGTGATCATTTGAATGGATGGGGGCCTTCAAATCTTGACAAATTTTGGGCAAAATTTGTGAGGAGCTCGAGGAAGAGAGGGGAAGAACAGAGGAAGTGAGGGGAAAGGGGAAGAACAGAGTGGCTCGGGTGGACGAAGGGTTTATGTACGGCGACCTTTAGTACCGGTTCGTGACACAAACTGGTACTAAAGGTGCTAGAGGGGCCCCAGACTGACAACACCCTGCCACCACCCTCTTTAGTACCGGTTCGTGCCATGAACCGGTACTAAAGGTTCGCCACGAACTGGTACTAATGAGAATGGTCGGCTAGCCGTTGGAACCGGCACTAATGGACACATTAGTGCCGGCTCAAAATCAAACCGACACTAATGTGTCTCGTATTAGGTCCTTTTTCTACTAGTGGCAACTGAACCGGCATCAAATGCCCAGGGGCTACTACAAACACTAGTAAGGTACACATCAATAACATGTATATCAAATATACATTTATTCACTTTGCCATCCATCTTATCCGCCAAGTATTTGGGGCGGTTCCGCTTCTAGTGACCATTCCCTTTGCAGTAGAAGCACTCTCTTTCAGGCTTGGGTCCCGCTTTGGGCTTCTTCATGGGAGTGGCAAATTGCTTGCCATTCTTCTTGAAGTTCTCTTTCTTTCCCTTGCTGTCGTGGTGGGCGCACGGCAGATGCCAAGGGATGGCTAAAGAGAGGAGGAGGCTCGAGGGCACTGGTGGGCTCCAGAGGCGAGGTTGGCATGAGCGGGCGCGGGACGCCCGACATACCCAGCTTCGGGGCTCTCCGGAGAGATAATACCCCTAGTCCCGCCGAGTGTGGTTGGATGATCGATAGTACAATGTTGCTCCTGGAGCTGTATGAGGAGAAGGAAGCTGGCCAAGGCTTAGGCTGCTCCTTCTCTCCAGTGTTGCGGCCTGGTGGCTAGTCCTATGCTTGCTCGTTCTGTCTGTTTCTTACAGGCTGCTTCACATTACATATCATATGCCCCACTTGTAGGCACGGGTTCCTGGGGGGGTTTATATACCAAACCACCCAGGGTTACAATGGTAATATGCCGAGTCGCTGGGTCCGTATTGTCAATGTCCGGGACGCCGGGCTGGGTCCCGCTTGAGGGCTTGTGGTTTGTCGGCTTCCCCTAGGTGCGGGCCTTGCGTGCCTAGGGGAACTATGCGCCGTTTTGTTGATCGTCAGGGCGTGGCCGAGTAGAGTCGTGTATAGTGCTTTCCGTCAGGTTGCCGCTTGTTGTCGTCAGCGGTGAGGGTGGAAGCACTGTCGCCACGCCACCCCTGGTTAGCGGGTAGGTAATGGGCACTGTTGCCATGCTCCGGCTGACAATAGGCATGGGTGGAAACACTGTAGTCTTGGTCATCGGTGATTGATGTCCCGTCCCATCGTACGGCTCGGATGGGACAGGAGCTTGGCCCGCGGCTGGATGGCAGTGCACGCCACGGGTGGGACCGGCTTGTTGGGGAAGCCTTGGTTGTGCCGGGTTCGGCCGCCTTGGGCCAGTTACTGAGTCCGGGTCGACGTACCTTGCCGGGTCGGAGAGTTTGGCCGGGTCGCGGGCCCTGCCGGGTCGAGCAAACCGGCCAGGCACGTGCCAGTTTGCGGGGCGATGCGGGCCCCGCTATTTTTGAAGAGAATCCGGGCTCCGTTGCCTGCCCGGGGTTCATCCCCCCGACAGTAGTCCCCGAAGCTGTGAAGGTCTGCCGCCCTTGGATGAGTGGGCCTTCGTAGTTTCCCCCTTGAGCAAGGCGGATTCTGCGAGCGCCGGGTCCGGCAACACCCACTGTGTGCTAGTTTTCTCAGAAACCGGATCACGGCGTCCCGGTCGTGGCGGGAACCGAGGAGTCCATCGAATCTTGGGGCAATCCCTCGGGCTTTGCACGGGCGCCACATGGCGGATGAAGCCAGAGCGGCCTGACAGGCCACACGCACGACGGGATTGGGTGACGGGATGGGGCCCGCCGCCGTGCGCCCTTGGCCTACGCGCGTGGATTTATTGCAGCGTCTGGTTGCCGGTTGCACTTCCTCGATCAGGTACTGCGCGTGTACGTGCACACTTATTGTGGGGTAGTGGAACGGGCACGTGCAGGCGATCCCACTCCCCCACGTTTGAACTGGGGGCCATAAATCGGGGAGCAGGGGGGCGGCGGACATTATTCTCGCTCGCACCCTCCTGTCCCTCTGCTTTCGCCCTGCCCTTTGCAACCGACGCTCTGCGGCGCCCGCTGCTCCAAGCAGAGCTTCCTCCGTCGTCCATCTTCGTCTTCCTCTTCTTATGATCATGTCGCTGCCGTCGGGCTCCTGGATGGGCTCGAACGTCACCGCCGATGACATCACCCGGCTTCGGGCGTCGCGCGGGTAAGTCTTGCATCTTTCTTTCTTCATTTGAATTGTTGACCGTGTTGCGCTGCGGGCGATGCTGACGTCGGCTGTTGGTGTAGTGGCGTTGGGCGGGGGAGGCGGCGACGCGGGCAGAGCCGGGTCCTCTCATGGGGCGGTGCCGAGCCGCCCGCATGGAAAAGATAGCATCGCGCCGCGACCCCGGGCCCTGAAGCGCACGGCGGACCCGGCGGTGGCCGGGAGGCCGGCCATGAAGAAGTGTGGCAGCGGGCACGGGAGACCAGCCCCGGTCCCGGTCTTGACGGGGTAAACTTCATTTCTTGTTTGCGCCTGGGTTTTTCGAGCTTAGTCTTGCTCCCCTTTTTATTTACTTATTGTGCCTTCTTCTTCAGGTCGCCAAACGCACTGGTGAGGGCGACGGCGGAGGCCGCGGCCGCCGAAGGAGCCGCATTCCGCAGGAGCCGGTCCGATCTCACTGAACAGGGCGAGGCGGAGGGGCGGGCCGACTCGAACCTCGGCCTGGACCTGAGCGACGCCGAGGCCTTGGCCTGACGGGACAGGAACCGGGCCGAGGCGGAGCTGGAGGCAGCGTCGGTCCGGGCTTGGACTGACGCGGCGGCTGCATGGGCGCGATCCGGCGTGGAGCCGTCCTGGTGCAAGATGCCGGAGGGTACGATGGTGGCGGCGACAGTCTTTGAGCCGTCGTTGGTGAGGGAGCGCGGCCGTGGAGGCCGGGCTGAGGCAGTGATCCTCGACCAGGAGGTCATGGAGGTGGGGGACGACACCCCACCGCGGGCCGACATGGTCGAGCGCGCGGGGGCTGATGGTGGTGGAGGCGACATCGTCCTGGAAAAGGAGCTGCGGGCAGCGGCACCGGAGGTGCCACCGACTACGGAGGAGGTACCGCCGGCGGCGGTGCCGGAGGCCACCCCGGTAGATGGGCCGGTGGTGGCGACATAGGGGGTCTCGGCGTCCGGGTTGTCGTAGATGCCGAGAGGGGCGTCGGAGGAGGTGTTGGCCGCATCGCAAGCGGCTAGCGGGGGGCACTCCTTGGTGCCTCGGCAGGGAGGGCGCCGAGCCGCCGTGCCGCAGCCGGCGCGGAGCGGGGGCAGCACTGTCTTCAGGCCCTAGACCCAGGAGGAGGCGACGCTGGACGCCGTCAGCAGCCACCTGCGAGGTCAGACGGAGCGGCTTGAGGCCTTCGCCCAGGCCGAGGTGGAGTGGACGCGCGACCTGGAGTGCACCGTGCTGGTAAGTCTTTTTGCTTCTTCGTGATTTCTTCTTTGTGGGGGCACGCCAGTGCACCCACTGGGTGTAGCCCCTGAGATCCGGGTCAACTACGTAGTAGTTGGGTCGGATCTTCTAGAGTGTTGGCCTTGTATTTGACTTTTGATTTCTTCAGCATCTTGACGCCTTCCGGGTTGCCGCCTACAACCGTCTCCTGGGTAAGCACCGGGAGCTCGTGGAGCAGCTTGCCACCAAGGAGGAGGAGCTCTGCGTTGCCGCAGGTACTCATGTGCTCTTTTTTAGTGGGGGAGCGCTAGCGCATCCACTGGGTGTAGCCCCCGAGATTCGGGCCAATTGTGTAACAATTGGGCCAAATCTTATGTCTTGCTCTTTTCTTCTGGTGATTCTTTCTTTTTTCACAGCCGAGGTGCTGTCCTAGAGGACTCGGCTTCTCCGGGCCGGTCATCATTACGACCGGCTTGTTGCCGACTCCGGCCGTCTTGGCGTGGAGGCGGCGCAGGCGAGGGTGGAGACGGCCGCGGCCCGGCGGTCTCTTGACGAGGCCAACCGGCTGCATGAGCAGCTGGCGGGTCACAAGAGCCGTCTTGAGGCCGAGGTGGAGCTTCTCAAGGAGGAAGCCGCCAAGGTCGCGGAGGCGCAGCGGGCCCTGGTGGAGGCGGACCAGCAGCACGGCCAGCTGGCCGACGGCAAGGGCCGGCTCCAGGCCGAGGTGGAGCGCCTACGGGGGCAGGTCACCACGACCAAGGAAGCCCATGAGGACGAAGCCCGCTGCCGCGAGGCAGCCGAAGACAAGGACGCCGAGCTGAAGGCGGCCCTTGCCAAGGCGGCCACTCTAGAGAAGGCGCTTGAGGAGCGCGACCGCGCCATGGAGCAGGAGCGGCATGGTATGTTGCTTGACGCGCAGCACCTGGAAGAGTCCTTTTCCAGTAAGTGCTGCTTCTTGTAGCCTGCTGGGTCGGGACCTGGTTTTTCCTTCCTTGTTGTTCTTCTAACTTGCTTCTTTCTTTGCGGCAGGGGCCTTCCCGGAGACGCAGCGGCTGGCGGAGGAAGCCGTCCGCTATCAGCGCGACCCGACCGGCGTTGTTGGGTCTGGGACGGATCCGCGAACAGCCTGGACCTTCCCAGAGATCATCGCCGCTGCTGAGGCCCGCCTGCGGGTCCTGGGGATGTAGATGGAGCGGCTGTCCCAGGCCGGCACCGCGATGACGGTGTCCCTTTGGCCGGGCGCCGTCATGCCGAGCAGCTTCACGTTCCTGGCGCGCCGGCTGGAGACGGGTCCGGACCGTCTTGGCGAGTGGCGCGTTTCCGCCGCTCGTGCCGGTGCCGAGATGGCGCTCCAATTTGTGTTGTCTTGGCATCCGGATCTTCAGCTGGACGCGCTGATGGGCCAGTGGGCCGGCTCGGAGCAGTTGGTGCAGGAGCAGGCCGGCCGGATCGCCTCCCGGCCCAGCTACATCGCCGAGTTCGCCTTCCACGACGAGTTCCATCCGGAGCGGATGGAAGACGGCAGGGTCGTGGATGGCGACGACTACGGCTTGCTTCTCCATGACCCGGAGGGGAGCTCGGAGGAGACGGGCGTCTACGGTGACGCGTATGCAGAGGAGGACACCGGTGTCTCGCTGGACCCGGAGGCCACCAGGGGAGAGCTGTCGACGTCGCGACGCGGCACTGGAGATGCCTAAGACACTTTATGTAGAATCTGTTAAGTAGCAGGTCCACCCACCCACTGGGGTTATTTAGGGTGTAATGAACTCCGGCCGTAGGCCTTTTGTTTAAATATCTCTATGTAAATGTCGTGAGTGTCTGCTTTTTTGCCTTCTGTTTTTCGGACCGATTTCATGCGTTTTCCCCTTTCTCAAATCTCCCCCCCCCTCGCGAGTCAGACGGCCGAGGTTCCGGTCCGTGACAAGGAGTTCGATTTTTTGAAAGGGGCGTGTAGGACTTGGGTCTTTGGAAACATTGAGCGCGAGCGAAACACCCACTGGGCCGGCTGGCGGCAATCCGGCGAAGCCGGTTGGCGAGCAGCCGGTCGTGCGGCTATTCATTTGGTGAGTGGCGGGCCGGGTTGATCTACCCGGCGGCCTTTGACTCAGTGTATGAAACGTACATGAGCTTTGGCCCGTTGTGCTTGCCAACCGACAGCCAAAGCTGGATCTGTGGCTTTTAGGGCGAAGTGAGGGACCGCGGTATCCTGACTTTCATCAAAAATTACCAAGTAAGGCGGCGGGGTGGCTATCGAGCCGGCCAGCCCCCGAGCCCCCGGGTCGAGCGAGTCAGACCGGTGGCCGGGTTCAGTGGTATAGTGATGCGGAAAAAATAAGGACGCAATAAATTGGTCGGCAAAAGGTAGCCCCCGAGTCTCGTTCGGGGACCCCATTGTTTCATGCGTTTACAAAAGGCGGCGATACATATGCTCGTGCGGCTAACTGTAAAACGGGCGGTGGAGTTCCGCGTTCCACGGCCGTGTCGTTTCTTCACCGGCGGTGTCCTTCTTGCGCTTCTTTGACTTGCGAGCATCGATGAGGTAGTAGGCGTTGCGATCGCGCAAGGCCCTGCTCATGATGAATGGGCCCTTCCATGGAGGTGACAGCTTGTGCTGGCCTACTTGCTCTTGGATGAGGCGGAGGACGAGGTCGTCCTCGCGGAACGCGAGGGGCTTGATCTTCTTGTTGTGGTAGTGCCTCAGACCTTGCTGGTAGATGGCCGAGCGACTGAGCGCCAGGAGACGTGCTTCTTCAAGTAGGTCGACGCCGTCTTCGCGAGCTTCTCTGGCTTCGGCTTCGGTGTACATCGCGACGCGCGGCGAGTCGAACTCGACATCGGTCGGGATGATGGCCTCGGCTCCGTAGACGAGGAAGAACGGGGTGAACCCGGTCGACCGATTCGGCGTGGTGCAGAGACTCCAGAGAACGGCCGGCAACTTGTTGAGCTAGCTGCCGGGTGAGCAGATGAGTGGCTCGACGAGTCACGGCTTGATGCGGATAGTTCTGCTTGGAGATGGACAGCACCTCGCTCAGGCACCAGAAGATGTGTTAACCATCAACACTTGATACTCTTTCTTGATTTTTACCTTCGTTGATTTCAGCATCGCGAAAAACTTGGGAATTATTTTCGTCATCCCTTGCATATTATAGTTCATCACAAAGTTCTAGTAGCTTGGGTGATAGTGACTAGAGAATGTTGTCAATCACTATCTTATCTGGAAGATTAACTCTCACTTGATTCAAATGATTGTAGTACCTAGACATTCTGAGCACATTATCACTAGTTGAGCTATTCTCCTCCATCTTGTAGGCAAAGTACTTGTCAGAGGTCTCATACCGCTCGACACGGGCATGAGTCTGAAATACAAATTTCCGCTCTTGGAACATCTCATATGCTCCGTGGCGTTCAAAACGTTTTTGAAGTCCCAGTTTTAAGCCGTAAAGCATGGCACACTAAACTATCAAGTAGTCATCATATCGAGCTTACCAAACGTTCATAATGTCTGCATCTGCTCCTGCAACAGGTCTGTCACCTAGCGGTGCTTCAAGGGCATAATTCTTCTTTGCAACAATGAGGATAATCCTTAGATCACGGGCCCAGTCCGCTTCATTTCTGCTATCATCTTTCAACTTAGTTTTCTCTAGGAACATATCTAAAAATAGGGGAGCTATATCGCGAGCTTTTGATCTACAACATAGATATGCAAAACTATTAAGACTAAGTTCATGATAAATTAAGTTCATTTAATCAAATTAATAATGAACTCCCAGTTAAATGAACATCCCTCAAGTTATCTAAGTGATACGTGATCCAAATCAACTAACCCATGTCCAATCATCACGTGAAATGGGGTAGTCATCAATGGTGAACATCTCTATTTTGATCATATCTACTATATGACTCACGTTTGACCTTCGGTCTCCCGTGTTCCGAGGCCATGTCTGTACATGCTAGGCTCGTCAAGTTTAACCCAAGTATTCTGCATGTGCAAAACCGTCTTACACCCGTTGTATGTGAACGTAGAGTCTATCATACCTGATCATCACGTGGTATCTTGAAACGACAAACTGTAGCAACGGTGCATACTCAGGGAGAACACTTTTGCCTTGAAATTTAGTGAACGGGTCATCTTATAATATTGTCGTACTAAGCAAAATAAGATGCATGAAAGATAAACATCACATGCAATAAAAATATGTGACATGATATGGCCATCATCATCTTGTGCTTTTGATCTCCATCTCCAAAGCATCATTATGATCTCCATCGTCACCGGCTCGACACCTTGATCTCCATCGTTGCGTCGTGGTCGTCTCGCCAACTATTGCTAACTCATAGCGATAAAGTAAAGCAATTACATGGCGTTTGCATTTCATACAATAAAGAGACAACCATAAGGCTCCTACCGGTTGCTTGATATCTTACAAAACATGATCATCTCATACAATAATGTATATCACATCATGTCTTGACCATATCACATCACAACATACCCTGCAAAAATAAGTTAGACGTCATCTACTTTGTTGTTGCAAGTTTTACGTGGCTGCTACGGGTTTTTAGCAAGAATCATTCTTACCTATGGCAAAAACCGCAACAATGATTCGTCAAGTTTGCTGTTTTAACCTTCTTCAAGGACCAGCCATAGTCAAATTCGATTCAACTAAAGTAGGAGAAACATACACCCGCCAACCACCTTCATGCAAAACTAGTTGCATGTCAGTCGGTGGAACTTGTCTCATGTGCGTGGACATGTAAGGTTGGTCCGGGACGCTTCACCCACAATACCGCCGAATCAAAATACGACGTTGGTGGTAAGCAGTATGACTATCACCGCCCACAACTATTTGTGTTCTACTCGTGCATATCATCTACGCATAGACCTGGCTCATGATGCCACTATTGGGCAACGTTGCATGGAAAACAAACAAAATTCTACGCTCACGCAATGATCTATCCATGGAGATGCATAGAAACGAGGGGGAGAGTGTGTCTATGTACCCTCATAGGCTGTAAGCGGAAGTGTTTCACAACGCAGTTGATGTAGTCGAACTTTCTTCGCGATCCAACCGATCAAGTATCGAACGTACGACACCTCCGCGTTCAGCACACGTTTAGCTCGGTGACGTCCGCGCCTTCTTGATCTAGCAAGACAGCGAGGTAGTGGATGAGTTCCGACAGCATGACGGCATGATGATGGTGATGGTGAAATGGTCTCCACAGGGCTTCGCCTAAGCACTATGAAAATTTGGCCAGGGGTGTAAACGGTGGAGGGGGCGCCACACATGGCTAGGCAATTGCATGTTCTGTGTTAGGTGCCCCTTCCCACATATATATATAGGTGGGAGGGAAGGAGGAGCAGCCATAGGAGGCGCCCAAGTAAGAGGAATCCTACTTGGGCTCCCTCCCAAGCCGCCCCCTTTCCTTATTTGGAGTGCGGGGAAAGGCAAGGGAGGGTGGCGCCCCCCCCTTTCCTTTCTCCCATGAGAGGGAAAGGCAGGAGGGGCTAGCCCTCCCCCTTTTCCTTCTCTAGGGCTGGCCAAAAAAGGGAGGAGGTGCACCAGCCCCCTTGTGGGTTGGTTTGTCTCCTCCTTTGGCCCATAAGGCCCATAACTTGTCGGGGGTGCCCGAAACCCCTTCCCGTGACCCGATACCTTCCCGGTAAGTCGCAAAACACTTCCGGTGTTTAAATACCATTGTCCTGTATATCAATATTTACCTCTCGACCATTTCTAGACTCCTTGTCATGTCCGTGATCTCATCTGGGACTCCGAACAACATTCAGTCACCAAAATATATAACTCATGTAACACTATATTGTTAAGAACGTTAAGCGTGGGGACCCTACGGTTTCGAGAACTATGTAGACATGACCGAGACACCTCTCTGGTTAATAGCTAGTAGCGGAACTTGGATGCCCATATTGGCTCCTACATATTCTACAAAGATCTTTATCGATCGAACCGTTATGATAACATACATATTTCCCTTTGTCCATCGGTATGTTACTTGCCCGAGATTCGATTGTCGGTATCTTCATACCTAGTTCAATCTCGTTACCGGCAAGTCTCTTTACTCCTTCCGTAATACATCACCTTGTGACTAACTCCTTAGTCATTTGCTTGCAAGCTTATGATGTGTATTACCGAGAGGGCCCAGAGATACCTCTCCGATACTTGGAGTGATAAATCCTAATCTCGATCTATGCCAACTGAACAAACACCTTCGTAGATACCTCTAGAGCATCTTTATGATCACAAGGTATTCCTCCGGTATTCAGGAGTTGCATAATCTCATAGTCGAAGGAATATGTATTTGACATGAAGAAAGCAATAGCAATAAACTGTACGATCATTATGCTGAGCTAACGGATGGGTCTTGTCCATCACATCATTCTCCTAATGATGTGATCCTGTAATCAAATGGCAACTCATGTTCATGGTTAGGACACCTTAACCAGCGTTGATCAACGAGCTAGTCTAGTAGAGGCTTACTAGGGACACGGTATTTGTTTATGTATTCACATATGTATTTAAGTTTCTATTCAATACAATTCTAGCATGAATAATAAACTTTTATCATGAATAAGGAAATATAAAATAACAACTTTATTATTGCCTTTAGGGCATATTTCCTTCAGGAGGGGCCTATGAGGACCGGCAGGTAGAAGACTCGGATCCCACCCAGTCCGACAACTACTAGCAGCAATAGTGTGTTAGAAATACGCCCTAGAGGCAATAATATTTGTATTATTATATTTCTATACTCATAATTAAAGAGTTTATATTCTATGCTATAGCTGCTATGATCCTAGAATATGCAATTCGGTGGAAAACTCATATGCACATGTGGAATGATAAACTGTAAATAAAAGGTTTCTAGTCCCGCCTCTAAGACTAGCTCAAGTGTTGTTGGTGATTGATGACCCACAAGTATATGCGATGTATCATAGATCTTTCGATAAGTAAGAGTGTCAAACCCAACAAGGAGCAGAAGGAAATGACAAGCGGTTTTCAGCAAGGTATTTTTTGCAAGCACTAAAATTATCGGTAACAATTAGTTTGATAGCAAGGTAATTTGTAACGAGCAACAAGTAGCAATTGTTACAAAGTTGCAGCAAGGTATCCAAATCCTTTCTATAGCAAAGGATAGGCCAGAACTTTCTCTTATAAAAAGCAAAGCATTCTTGAGGTCACATGGGAATTCATCTAGTCACTCTCATCATGTTTGTTTGATTCGCGTTCATTACTTTGATAATTTGATATATGGATGGACCGGTGCTTGGGTGTTGTTCTTACTTGAACAAGTCCCCCACTTATGATTACCCTCTCTCTCAAGCATCTACAACTACAAAACAAGAATTAAGATAAATCTAACCATAACATGAAACATATGGATCCAAATTAGCCCCTTACGGAATAGCGCATAAACTAGGGTTTAAGCTTCTGTCACTCTAGCAACCCATCATCTAATTACTACTCAACAATGTCTTTCCTTAGGCCCAAAGATGATGAAGTTTCTAGTCGACATTCACATAACACCACTAAGGGGAACACAACATACATATCATCAAAATATCGAAGGAATACCAAATTCACATGATTACTTATAACAAGACTTCTCCCATGTCCTCAAGAACAAAAGTATCTACTCACAAATCATATTCATGTCCAAGTTCAGAAGGGTATTGAATATCATTAAGGATCTGAACATATAATCTACCACCAAATAAACCAACTAGCATCAACTACAACATGTAATCAACACTACTAGCAACCCAGAGGTACCAATCTGAGGTTTTGAGACAAATATTTAATACAAGAGATGAACTAGGGTTTGAGATGAGATGGTGCTAGTGAAGATGTTGATGAAGATTGGTCCTCCCACGATTAGAGGATCATTGGTGATGACGATGGCTTCGAGTTCCCCCTCTCGGAGGGAAGTTTCCCCGGCGAAATCGCTCTGCCGAGAGCAAAAGTGCTCCTGCCCAGGTTCTGCCTCGAGACGATGGCGCTCCATCCCGAAACCTTACTTCTGAGGTTTTCTAGGTCAAATGGCATCATATAGCAGAACATGGGCTTCAAAGGCCTGCCAGGGGCCCCACAAGCTTGGGAGGGGCGCCCCCAGGCTTGTGGCTGCCTGGTGGGTCCCCATCTGGTAATTCTTTCTCCAATATTTTTTATATATTCCAAAATAATTCTTCATCAATTTTCAAGTCATTAGGAGTTGTGCAGAATAGGTGTCTTCGATATATCCCTTTCCGGTCTAGAATTCCAGCTGCCAGGAATCTCCCTCTTCATGTGAAACTTGCAAAATAAGAAAGAAAAGGCATACAAATTGTATTATAAAGTGAAATAACAGTCTATAATGCAATAAATATCAATAAGAAAACATGATGCAAAATGGACGTATCAACTTCCCAAGCTTAGACCTGGCTTGTCCTCAAGCGAAAGCCGATATCGATAATCATGACCACATGTTTAGATAGAGAGGTGTCGATAAAAACAAAATACAAACATGAAAGCATCATAGTCATTACTATAACAACAATATATTATCACAAAACTTCTCATGAAATAGTAACAATTCATTCACAAGATAAAGTATGGAACATAAACATCATTGGAAACTAACAAACTATCGTTTCAGTCATTGAAACAATCACAATCCATCATATTTTCTGAAAGAGTCTATGTAAGAGCTTTGTTTAGCAAGTTCACATACTCAACTATCATTTAGTCTTCTATGATTGCTAACACTCAAGGCATATTCATAGAGCAAAAGTTTCAGTCAGACACATAGAAAGATACGGGCTTATGATACGTCCATTTAGCATCATGCTTTTATATCAATATTTATTGCATTATGGGCTATTATTACACATTATGTCTCAATACTTATGGCTATTCTCTCTTATTTTACAAGGTTTATCATGAAGAGGGGGAATGCCGACAGCTGGAATTCTGGTTGGAAAAGGAGCAAATATTGGAAACCTATTCTGCACAGTTCCAAAAATCCTGAAACTCCACGGAAGTCATTTTTGGAATTAATAAGAATTATTGAGCGAAGAAAACACCAGAGGGGGCCCACACCCTACCCAGGAGGGTAGGGGCGCGCCCACCCCTACTGGGCGCGCCCCCTGTCTCCTGGGCCCCCTGGTGGCCCTCCAATGCCCATCTTCTGCAATATGAAGGCTTTTACCCTGGAAAAAAAATCATAAGCAAGCTTACGGGACGAAACTCCGCCGCCACGAGGCGGAAGCTTGGCGGAACCAATCTAGGGCTCCGGCGGAGCTGTTCTGCCGGGGAAACTTCCCTCCGGGAGGGGGAAATCATCACCATCGTCATCACCAACAATCCTCTCATCGAGAGGGGGTCAATCTCCATCAACATCTTCACCAGCACCATCTTCTCAAAACCCTAGTTCATCTCTTGTATCCAATCTTGTATCAAAACCACAAATTGGTACCTGTGGGTTGCTAGTAGTGTTGATTACTCCTTGTAGTTGATGCTAATTGGTTTACTTGGTGGAAGATCATATGTTCAGATCCTTAATGCATATTAATACTCCTCTGATTATGAACATGAATATGCATTGTGAGTAGTTATGTTTGTTCCTGAGGACATGGGTGAAGTCTTGCTATTAGTAGTCATGTGAATTTGGTATTCGTTCGATATTTTGATGAGATGTATGCTGTCTTTCCTCTTGTGGTGTTATGTGAACGTCGACTACATGACACTTCACCATTATTTTGGCCTAGAGGAAGGCATTGGGAAGTAATAAGTAGATGATGGGTTGCTAGAGTAACAGAAGCTTAAACCCTAGTTTATGCGTTGCTTCGTAAGGGGCTGATTTGGATCCATATGTCTAATGTTGTGGTTAGGTTTACCTTAATACTTCTTTTGTAGTTGCGGATGCTTGCAATAGGGGTTAATCATAAGTGGGATGCTTGTCCAAGTAAGGGCAGTACCCAAACACCGGTCCACCCACATATCAAATTATCAAACTAGCGAACACGAATCATATGAGCGTGATGAAAACTAGCTTGACGATAATTCCCATGTGTCCTCGGGAGCGCTTTTCTCATTATAAGAAAGTGTCCAGGCTTGTCCTTTGCTACAAAAAGGATTGGGCCACCTTGCTGCACTTTATTTACTTCCATTGCTTGTTACCCGTTACAAATTATCTTATCACAAAACTATTTGTTACCTACAATTTCAGTGCTTGCAGAGAAAAAATTACTGAAAACCGCTTATCATTTCCTTCTGCTCCTCGTTGGGTTCGACATTCTTACCTATCGAAAGGATTACGATAGATCCCCTATACTTGTGGATCATCAAGACTCTTTTCTGGCGCCGTTGCCGGGGAGTGAAGCGCCTTTGTGAGTGGAACTTGGTAAGGAAATTTTATATAGTGTGCTGAAATTTTCTGTTACTTGTTACTATGGAAACTAATCCTTTGAGGGGCTTGTTCGGGGTATCTTCACCCCGACCAGTAGATCAAAGATTTGCTCCTCAACCTACTGAACCTACTAAAAATATTTACTTTGAGATTCCTTCGGGTATGATAGCTAATCCCTTTGCAGGAGATGGAACATTGCATCCCGATTTACACCTTATCTTTGTGGATGAAGTTTGTGGATTATTTAAGCTCGCAGGTATTCCCGATGATGTTGTCAAAAGGAAGGTCTTCCCTTTATCTTCGAAGGGAGATGCATTGACATGGTATAGGTGATGTGATGATACGGGATCTTGGAATTATAAACGTTTGAAGTTGGAATTTCACCAAAAGTTCTATCCTATGCATCTTGTTTATCGTGATCGTAATTACATATATAATTTTTGGCCTCACGAAGGAGAAAGCATCGCTCAAGCTTGGGGAGGCTTAAGTCAATGTTATATTCATGCCCCAATCATGAGCTCTCTAGAGATATGATTATTCAAAAAAATTATGCTCGGCTCTCTCTCAATGATCGCACCATGCTTGATACTTCCTGTGCTGGTTCTTATATGCTAAAGACTACTAAATTCAAGTGGGACCTATTGGAAAGAATTAAACACAACTCTGAAGATTGGGGTTCCGACGATGGTAAGGAGTCAGGTATAACACCTAAGTTTGATTGTGTCAAATCTTTTATGGATACCGATGCTTTTCGTGGATTTAGCGCTAAGTATGCACTTGACTCTGAGATAGTAGCTGCTTTTTGTGAATCTTTTGCTACTCACGTTGATCTCCCTAAGGAGAAGTGGTTTAAATATAATCCTCCCACTGAAGTAAAAGTAGTTGCACCTATTACAGTTGAAGAAAAGACTATCACTTATAATGATCCTATTATTCCTACTAGTTATGTTGAGAAACCACCTTTTCCTATTAGGATAAAGGATCATGCTAAAACTTCAACTGTTGTTCGTAAGAGTAATACTAGAAAATATACACCTCCTGAGCAAATCAAAGTTGAACCTAGTATTGCTATGGTTCCTAAGCGAATGCTCCTCCTGTGCTCTAGCGCTCCCCTTCTCTAGCGCTCCGCGCCGGCCGCCACTCCGGCGCTGGCGGCCACCTCCCGCCATTCTCCACTCCGGAGGTGGCGGCCACCTCTCCCTCCGTGGCGCTTTGGTGTCCAAGGTCTCGCTGTCAGGCTCAATCTCCTCCGCGTCCTCTTCCCTTCCACCTTCTCCGTCTCCTGCGGCGCGGCGAGATCCCTCGCCCCCTCCGTGTGCTGGTCCCTCTGCTCCGGCTCTGGCGTAGCCGCGGCCTCAGCTGCACTCCATCATCGTGCCATCGGTCCTGGGCACGGCCTTCGGCCCTATCATCCAGGGAGGAGGGGCCGAGGGTGGTCCGTCGCGCATGCCGGCGCCGCTGCGGGTTGGGGGTGGCTGGCAGACCAAGTCGAGCCGCCGTCCTCGGGCTTTGCAGCGCCCTCGACGTCGTGCTCCAATGGGTTGGCCCCGCATGCTGCCGGCTGCTCGCCCGCCACTGTCTTCACCCCTGCCGGCGGAGTTGTATGGTTGCTGCTACAACTGCGGGAGCGATGAGCACATCTCGGTGGACTGTCCCAACCCGGCGTTATGCGTTCGATGCCGTGGTGCGGGGCACATCTCCCGTGGCTGCACCAGGCCGTGCGGTCTGTCTCCGGTGGAACAACCTGCGCGCCCGCCTCCTGCTCTGCATCGTCCAGTGGAGCGTCATTCGGTGGAGACGCCGTTCTTGCGTTGCCGCGACGCTCAGCTTCTCTCCTGCCGCCTCCGCCGCTAGGCCCCCCGCTGCCTGGCGCGGTGAGGCTCTAGAGCGAGGTGGTGCGGGCGCCGTCCGGGGATGTGCGGGATGCTGCCGGCCCGGAGTTCTCCGTGCCGTTCGGTCATCTGGAGCCTGCGCCTCCCGGGTTGCCGCCATTCTGGATGCGCCGGTGGAAGTTTGCTTCTTGGAGGCGGGTGATGACACATGGCAGATGGAGGCTGAGCTAGCCCGGGCGGTGCTTGCCACGGTCACCGGCAACAGGCCCTTGGTGGATTTGGCCTCTGCGGCGGAGGCGCTGCACGCGTCGTTCGGCATTGGTCCGGAGGATATGTCGATTCGAGCCTTCTTCCCCGATGATTTCCTTGTCCTTTGTCGCAATGGGGAGGTCCGGGACCGGATGGTGTGCGCAGGCCGCGCTAGCTCGTCCTGGTTTGAGCTCAACCTCCGGCCGTGGAATCAGCAAGCGCAGACGACGGTGGCTTCGCTCCCCTACCTGGTGCCAATCTCGTTGAGGGGAGTGCCTGCGCATGCGTGGAACCAGAGAATAGCGAGTGTGATTTTGCGTGGCCTCGGTTATGTCGTGGGGGTGCATGATTCGTCAGCTCGCCGACTTGACATGGCTGATTTCCGGTTGTGGCTGCGCACGAACCGACCTAATCAGATTCCTCGTTGCCGGTTAGACATTGATGAGCCCCGGCGGAACCTCTGGGCCGAGGAGGAGAGCCAGCGTCCTTCTGCTGGCCGGCGTGCCAGCACGCTCTCGTATCCGATCGACATATGTGTTATGGAGGAGCCGCGGATGGTGGATGGTGTGGATGATGGTGGTCGGCGCCCCCCCCCCCGCCTCTGTCGCCGCCGTCGTCGCCACCTTCCGGAAGTGATGATCTGGTGCGGGGGCCGCCCAGGAGGGAAGCTCGCGGTCCTGCAGTGCACAGGGCTTCGGTCAGCACGGTGGAGTCGTCGACAGCGGCACCGCCGCCGCCGATGCGCGGCGGTCAGGCCGGCGCGGATACGGCAGGCTGCGGCTCGGTCAGCGACAGCTGCATGGCAATTGTCACGGGATCGCTTTGCGGTGATTCGGTAGGGCCGCAGGCTGGCAGTGCGGGTGACCAGCCAATGGTGGAGGCCGACAGATCAGTGCAGGTGGGGTCTAGTCAAAAGGAAAGTTCGGTGGGTCGTTGCGCTGCGTTGGTGCGGGGGACAGAGGCGCAGGTTTCTGTTGTGTCGCCTGCCTCGGTGTAGCTGTCCAGGTGGGCACGGGCGGACAGAGTTGTGCAGGAGACCGAGGTGGATTGGCTCTCGGATCGGGAGCCAGTTGGCGCGTTGCATGGGGTAGGATCCATCCAAATTGGAGACTACTCCATCCCCCTGCGGGGCCTGCTGCTGGATAGGGACGCCTCTGCATGCGGGGACAGATGGGACGGTCTAGACTTGCTTTTTGAGGAGGATTCGGCCAGTGGAGGACTGCGCATGCTGCATGGACAGGTGGCGGTTGGTGACACCTTCTGCGTCAGCCTATCAATAGGCAGTGACGCGCATGCACCATGCACTCCCCCCCGACGTCGCTACGTATGGTGTGGTTGGTGCACCCGGATGATGCGGCCGAGCAGATCAGCCCTATATAGGCTATGGTCGCACCGCAGCGTGCGGATGGAGGGAGCCCCTTACTTCAGGATGTTGATGCCATGTGGGAGCAGATGTGCCGGTCCATTACGCCGATTTTGCTGCGCCTGCCAAGTCGTGCAGGTGGGAATCAAGCCAGGAACCCAAGGAAGAAACAGAAGGTGGATGTCACCCCAAGGAGGAGTGTGCATTTGGCTAAGTTGAGACCCTCCAAGCCACAACAAGTTCTCATTAGAAGGTTGTGTTTGGCGCATGAAGGGGAGGTAATCTCGGAGGAGGCACTAAAGATGCACGTGGACCTGTTTTCCCGGCCACTTTCGGATGCCCACATTGCTGCGATACTAGCCTTGTTTGGATGGGAGTCGCCGGCAATGCCGCTGGCAGGTGCAGTGGTGCACTAGCTATTCGGCTGGTGGTCACGGTTGGTGTTGATCATGAATGCGCGACCATTGAGGATGATCGTGTGGAATGTCCGCGGGCTCAATGCTCCGGCACGCAGAAATGCAGTTTTCAAGTGGTTAACTCGGCAGGACCGGCTATCGTATGCCTCCAAGAAACAAAACTGCATGATGTACCCGTGAACATTGTACGTTAGTGTCTTGGCGCTAAATATGCAAACTTTTTCTACTTGCCGGCTGTGGGCACTCGAGGTGGGATCTTGGTGGCTTGGGATGTCGCCGTTACGCGGCTATCGAATCCGCACTACACGGATCATACATTGACAGTGCTTGTGATGTGCCCGGAGGACGAAAGGCCATGGTGGCTCACTTGTGTCTATGGGCCACAAGATGAGGTGAACAAAGTGGCTTTCCTGCAAGACCTTGTTGACATTCGGGACTTGCACATGGGACCCTGGTTGGTACTGGGGGACTTTAATCTTATTGCCCGGGAGGAGGACAAAAGCAATGTGTTTATCAACCATAGGATGATGGGAAGGTTCAGAGCTAAGCTGAAGTTGCTTGAACTGAAGGAGCTCTATCTGAATGGGAGATGCTATACGTCGTCGAATGAAAGGCAGATGGCTACTTTGGAGAAGATTGACCATGTGTTCGTGTCGAACGAGTGGGATGAGGCATACCCGACGTGTTTCCTTTCGTCTCTAGGTACTGCGGTCTCTGACCATTGCCCCCTGATGTTGGATATGAATGTCTACATCTGCACAAAGAAGAGGTTCAAGTTTGAGGAATTTTGGACCCATGCGGAGGGTTTTTTCAATGTGGTCAGGATGGCTTGGTCCATGACTCCCGCGGCCTCTAATGATTACCTCACCTTGCAAAGCAAGCTAAGGGCTATGGCTACGTGTCTACAAAAGTGGAGTGATCGTTGGATCGGCAACGTGAAACTTCAAATTGCCATTGCTATCGAGGTCATTAAGCAACTTGATTTTGCTATGGAGGCAAGGACGCTTTCGAGATGCAGAGAGGGAATTGCGCAAGTGTTTAAAGAGGAAGCTTCTGGGGTTGACCTCTTTGGAGCGAACAATTGCTAAGCAGAGATCCAGAATGTTGCATCTGTGGGAGGGAGACGGGAACACGATGTTGTTCCATCAACAAGCGGGTCATAGACAAAGAAAGAATGTACTGAGGACGGTCAAGTACAATGATCATTTGTACTCCGGCCAGGATGAGGTGGCTTCGGCGGTGGATGCATACTTTGGTGCGGCTTTTGGGGGTGCATGCGCTCGTAGATATGCGCTTAACATGGACGAGCTAAGTCTTCCACATCTGAATCTGGAGCATCTTGAGCGGCCGTTTACGGAGGAGGAGGTGGAAGGAGTGATCAAGACGATGCCTCGGGATAAAGCGCCGGGCCCGGATGGTTTCACGGGCAGATTCTATGCGACTCGCTGGAGTATAATCAAGGAGGATTTCATGAGAGCAATGGGCTGCTTCTACAATGGTGACATGAGGGGTTTGGCGACCATCAACAAGTCCTTGGTCTCTCTTTTGCCCAAGAAGGACGGTGCCCTGGAGGTGTGTGACTTCAGACCCATAAACCTTGTGCATGGGGCTGTGAAGATCTTCGAGAAGGTGCTTGCGTGTAGACTTGTGGAAGATCTACCTAAGCTGGTCGGTAATCATCAAAGTGCTTTCATCAAGGGCAGATCCTTGCATGACAATTTCATGCTTGTGCAAAGTACGGCAAGACGGCTTCATGCTCGGAAGAGCTCGACGATTTTGCTTAAGCTAGACATCTCGAAAGCTTTCGACTTGTTGCAATGTCCCTTCTTGGTGGAGGTGTTGCAGCATATGGGCTTCGGGCCAAGGTAGAGGTCTTGGATTTGTGGAATACTTTCAACCTCGACCACAAAAGTAATGGTCAATGGTGCGTCGGGAGACACAATCTATAACTACAAGGGGCTACGGCAAGGGGATCCGATCTCCCCAATGCTTTTTATTCTCATTATGGAGCCAATGCAAAGGATGATGCAACTAGCTGTGACCCGTGGAGTGATGGAGCCATTGGCGCCTGTGGGAATGGAGAAGCGACTATCATTCTTTGCGGATGATGTTGTCCTTTTTGTCAAGCCAAATAAGGTGGACCTTGAGGCATGCAAGTGTATTTTGGAGCTTTTCGGCGAAGCTTCGGGATTGAGGATCAACATGCAAAAATCGGCCGCTATTCCTATTAGATGCTCGGAGGAGCAAATTACCATGGCAAGTGCTGAGCTCCAATGCCCCTTGGGAGCCTTCTCGATCAAGTATTTGGGGCTGCCACTCTCATTAAGGAGGCCATCGGCGAGTCAGTTGAAGTATTTGGTGGATCAAATGGCTAATAAGCTTCCAAAATGGAAGGCATCACTTATGCCGAAGAGTGGCAGACTGACCTTGGTCCAATCGGTGCTTTGTGCCATGCCGATCCATGAAATGATGGCGTTGGATCTACCATTGAAAACACTCAATGCAATGAAGAAGATTTGCAGAGGTTTCTTGTGGTGTAGACGCGCGAAGGCTAATGGTGGAAATTGTGCGGTGGCTTGGGACGTGGTGTGCGCTCCGAAGTGGGCAGGTGGCCTTGGCTTGCCGAACTTACGTTGGATGAACATAGCTATGCAAGCGAGATGGCCGTGGCTTGTGAGGACTGACGAGATGAGGCCATGGAGAGAGTTCAAGATAAAGGTCCCGAAGGAGTCCTTTTGGATTTGCATGGCGGCTGTCGGTGTCAAAACCGGCGGATCTCGGGTAGGGGGTCCCGAACTGTGCGTCTAGGCGGATGGTAACAGGAGACGAGGGACATGATGTTTTTACCCAAGTTTGGGCCCTCTCTATGGAGGTAAAACCCTACGTCCTGCTTGATTAATATTGATGATATGGGTAGTACAAGAGTGGATCTACCACGAGATCAAGGAGGCTAAACCCTAGAAGCCTATGGTATGATTGTTGTAATGTATGTTGTCCTACGGACTAAGGCCCTCCGATTTATATAGACACCGGAGGAGGCTAGGGTTACACAGAGTCGGTTACAATGGTAGGAGATCTACATATCCGTATTGCCAAGCTTGCCTTCCACGCCAAGGAAAGTCCCATCCGGACACGGGACGGAGTCTTCAATCTTGTATCTTCGTAGTCTTGGAGTCCGGCGGATAATGATAGTCCGGCTGTCCGGACACCCCTAGTCGAGACTCCTCGGTAGCCCTGAACCAGGCTTCAATGACGATTAGTCCGGCGCGCATAATGTTCGGCATTGCAAGGCGGGTTCCTCCCTTGAATAATCCAGAGAAGATCATGAACACCAGGATAGTGTCCGGCTCTGCAAAATAAATTCCACATTCCACCGTAGAGAGAATAAAATGTACACTTAGTTCAATATGCTGACGTATTACGCGGCGTGACATCACACCGCTACCAAGCCTTTGTTTGAATCGTTTTTTACTATACCACCTCAGCACGTTTAGCGAAGCGGTTTCCTTGGCACGTCTTGTCGAAGCAGAGATCGTGTTCCCCTTATTCCGGGATTCTCATCAATACGGACGTGGGTAACCCAACCGCGCCATTGATGGTGGCGATTGGGAGATAAGCGAGTTTTACCAGGCCGGTGTGGGACGCATAGTTTTCGTCCGCCTATATATAAGGGATAAGGATTCACCTTCTCACATACGCCTTGTTCCTCCTTTGCTTATCCATCTCCGCGCACTCAAGCTCCAACGCCCAAGCTCGCGCATCTCGCCTCGACCTTCTCCGAATATGTCCGGAGCGGGAGGCAAATGGTTGGCCTCCACCACTAAGGAGGAGGACATGTCCAAGCTGCGCAGCGCCGGATACCTTTCCAGCGATATCGCACATCGGCTCCCCGACGAGGGGCAGCTCATCCCTACCCCTGGGCCTCATGAGAGGGTCGCCTTCCTCCCCCACTTCCTCCGCGGACTGGGCTTTCTGCTCCATCCATTTGTCCGGGGGCTCATGTTTTACTACGGCCTGGATTTCCACGATCTGGCACCGAACTTCATCCTCAATATCTCGGCGTTTATCGTGGGTATGCGAGGCCTTCCTCGCATCCGCCCCACTTCGCTGTGGCTCAAGACCTTCAACGTCAAGCGAAGGTTGTGAAGGGCACATAAGCGGAATCTTGAGGCGCCATGTTGGGCAAATTTCCCAACGTCCTTTGGCTCGAAGGGCCTTTGTGGACTCCGTCAAGGGGTGGCAATCGGGTGGTTCTACATCACCGAGCCACGCAAGCCCACATGGGCGGCGGCCCCGAAGTTTAGATCTGGCATCCCCACGCAGCTCACCTCCGGAAAGAGAAGGGCTTGCGGTGGGGCAATCCGATGGAGGTGGCGGGACTCGAGCCTGCATCCGAAAGATGGTGAGCAATAGGCTCAGGCTCGTCGGCGTGGTCAAGTCATGCTCATGCGGCGGATCCTCCCATGCCAAACGGGCATTCAATTTGTGGGAGTTCAATCCGGAACAGCACCAGCGCTAAGCGGGCTCTTCGATACAACATCTGAAGGCGCTGGAGGTGCTGTTCAAGGGCGCCAAAGTTCGCATCCGCGACGAAAGATCGCGGATTCATCTCGCAGTATCCAACTGACGAGGTAAGTGATTCAACCCCATTACGGGGCACTTGTGGTAATTAAATTGATTCTGGTGAGGTTTCATTCTGCCTCTTCCTTTGACAGGAATGGATGGAGAAGGCCAAGCTGCTTATCAGCCCGGCTCCCATGCCAGAAGACCCAGTGGACGCCCGCTTAGCAGGGCTGCTGGTCCCGGCACCGCACGTGGTGCCGGAGAAGATGGCCAAGAAGGTGGCCGCGGGGACTTGAAAGAGTTCCCGCAATCAGGCGTCTGACGACGACGCAGACTCCTCCCCCGAAGACGAGGAGGAGGAGTATTCTCTCCCAAAAGAGGGAGAGAAGAAGAGGAAGGCTTCCCCAATCGGGGAGGCCGAAGGGTCCAAGAGGGGGAGAACTATCCCCCCGGACAGTTTCGCCAACACCAACGTTGGCGAGGATGAGTGGCCTCCAAGGGCCAGGCGTCCGGCAAGATCGTAAGTATCCGGATCATTTATATGCAATATCTTTTATGTCACGTAGTATCCTTCTAACGCCGCATTCTGCCCGTAGTCCGGCCGATGACGATCTCCCGACTCATCGAAGGGTCGTTGGCCTCGTCGGATGTGAATTCCATCGGCTGCCTCTACCCCCACGCCGACGAGGACGCCAAGTGGGATCGAGAGGGACCCATCAGGAGGAGGCTCCGGAGGCGCCGTCAGGCAGCCTCCCGGACTTTGTGCCGGACTCTACATCGGAACCCGCAGGGTTCCAGAGTCCGGCAAGCGGCCCCTTTGAAAGAAGGGCAAGACCGTGACGCCGGTGGCCTCCGTCCAACCGGAGGCGCCGGATAGCTTGCTGGAGGCTCTTAAAGGCGCTTCCATCGAGGAAGAACACCGCACTATCATGAGTGCGGTGATTCAAACGGTTCAGCTCGCCAAAAGCGGGCTGACCGAAGCCTGCAGCAGCCTTTTAACAGGCTTTGAGGTAAGAAGTCAAAATCATGTAATGTAATACCGCATAGACGGTAGCCCTCGATGCTCGGTTTGGTGTTGGAAAGAAAAGCGGACCGAGGATCTAACAAGATATCTTGTGAGGTTGCTAAAAATATGTCAATATGGGTTTGCAGGCTGCACTGCTGGCCTCTGCCGCATTGACGGCGGAGGTCGATGTGCTAAAGCAGGATCTCGAGCGGTCCGGGCAAGAGCTCGGCCATGCGAAGAAGCAGCTCAAGGAAAAAGAAGGTGAGTAACACCACTTTGAATAGGTACCTTACAGAAAAGGATTTTGGTTGCAATAAAATTAACAAGGATAATATGTGTATTGCAGGGGCCACTAACGAGGTGGCAGCCCTGAAGGATGCTGTGTCCGCGGCCGCGGTCTGAGCGAGAAAAGCAAGAGGCACTGGTGGCGGAAGTTCGGCAAGAGCTCCAGGCTCTCATGGAAAAGCATGAGAGTTTGGAGCGTGACTCCAAGACTCGAGAGTCCGAGGTTGCCTCGGCTCTCGAAAGTGCCAAGTCCGCCAAGGCCGAGGCCCATAAGGCCCTTCAGGAGGTTGAAGATATAAAGAAAATAGCGGCGGGTAAGGCATTTTTCATGCAGAGCAAAAATGTTAATGTAAATTACCTGATACTTACCCGCATTCGGAGCTCTCCAGGGGCGTTTGCAGATCTGCCGCGTAGTGCGTCTGATGCCGCCGCATTCTATCGTGGCGAGGAGGGAGCTCGACGGAAAAAGTCTTCGGTCTCGAGATCTTTGAGGCGGACACCAGTGCCCCCAAGCGACCAGTGAAGCGGTGGTCGAACTCCTAAGGTAGTGAAGAGGCCATGAAGGGCCTTATAGTCCGGTGTGGCCTAGACAGGCCATGCACAGGAGCTACTTTGGCCTCGTCTGCGGCAGCTGGTGGATGCATGCCCCGGTGGATGTCATCAAGCGCTCCTTTGTATTGAAGGCGCTTCGCCGGGCTCTTGCCCGCACAAAGGTGCAATGGGGCAGGTTGGATCTGAGAAGCTTCTCACGGACCCACCGCCGCTGGGCAAGGAGTATCGCACACCCGAGATGTATTATAAAACTGTCCTGAAGGGAGCCCGCAATATTGCGGATGAGTGCCCCCGAAATGTAATTTTTGAGTGAATTTGCTATGTATTATCCTGCACGCTGAAACTTTGTTCATGTGCGCGTTAGGCAACGCTTGTTTAATTTAAAATATTACCTTCTGTGCGGTCATTTATAAAATCTGAGAGATGGCAAGTCGTTGGCTTCAGCCCCCAAGCCACGAGTGCTGGGGTGTTCGGGATAAACATGAGCACTCTTGTTCCCATTGTTGGGTCCATCGAGGGAGGCGCTCAACACAACGAACAAGGCAACCGGACTTATAATGCTTGAACACTCTCACTTAGCCATAGAATTCTATAATTTTAAATTTCGGCGAAGCCCCTGGTATTCGGAAGACCAAATCCGGGGCGCTATCCACTCCTTCATCGGACATTGTCCGGAACTTCGCTCGAAGCGGCGTGAGTCTTTAAGGACCCGAAAAACCTCTCGAACAGCGACCAGTCTCTCGCCTTATCATGCCAGTCAGTTTTAGCTTTCTCCACTGAGGCGCTCGCCCAGCTCAACCGGGGCGCAATCGCGATGGTTCTCCCAAGCCACCTTAGCCGACGGAACGGAACGTAAGGCACCAAAACATGGGAGCCGGGCAAACCCAACTATTGACCCAAGACATGATTCGGAGCCGATTCATATAATGCTATAAGTTCGGGGTGCCGCACTTGTGAAAGTGCTCGGACTTATCACACCATAGAATGGGGAACATAAGCCCCCGGTGTATTAGGCCGTACCAAAATATACGGGTGCAAGATAATGCATGAGGCTAAACCCTAGAATCTAGCCTATGGTATGATTGTTGTAATGTATGTTGTCCTACGGACCAAGGCCCTCCAGTTTATATAGACACCGGAGGAGGCTAGGGTTACACAGAGTCGATTACAATGGTAGGAGATCTACATATCCGTATTGCCAAGCTTGCCTTCCACGCCAAGGAAAGTCCCATCCGGACACGGGACGGAGTCTTCAATCTTGTATCTTCGTAGTCTTGGAGTCCGGCGGATAATGATAGTCTGGCTATCCGGACACCCCCTAGTCCAGGACTCCCTCAGCGGCTATGAGGAGTGTGGCCAACTCTGGGCTCACAACACACTTTTGGGAGGACCGTTGGCTTGATGGTAACAGGATTCAGGAGGTTGCACCGCTTCTCAACAGTTTGGTTCCTAAGCGCATCAGAGATTCCAGGTTTGTTGGTCCGTCTGTGGAGAATGGGAGTTGGGCATTGGACGTTGGCCCGGATATTGGACCGGCTGTGCTGCATGAGTTCCTTTTGGTATGGCATAGGGTTTCAGCTTGGGAGTCAAGGGTGGATGTGCCTGATAAGGTGGTCTGGTCATGGGAGGCCACCTGACAGTTCTCCATGAAATCTGCTTATGCGGCTGGTTTTTGGGGTCGAGAAGGAAGTAGGATGGCGGATCTAACTTGGAAATCACGTGCACCCTCATGGTGCAGATTCTTCACGTGGTTGGCCCTTAAGGACCGGTGTTGGACGTCGGACCGGCTAGCGAGAAGAGGGTTACCACACCAGGACGCATGCCCGTTTTGTGACCAGGAGGATGAAACCATTAACCACATTCTACTCACCTGTGTTTTTGCTAGGACTGCTTGGGCAAGGATCTGTGAGGCCTTGGATAAGCCGGATTGGACACCCACTCAGCAAGATAAGTTGGCGGATTGGGCTATGGACAAGCAAGGGTTGGAAGGCATGAGCATCAAGGACCTTAGAACTATTATTGCTCTAGTCTGGTGGGAGTTGTGGAAGCATAGGAATGCTATTGTTTTTGAAGGAGCACGCCCTTGCTTGGAGTATCTACTAGGGCGAGTGAGGCATGAGGGCCAACTGTGGGCATCGGCCGGGCTAATGAAAGGAAATGTAAAGCCCTTCTTTACTAGGGTGGAGAGGTGGGAGACTAGTGAGGAGTAATATGTAACAAAAACCGTGTAATTGTGGTGGAGGCTTTCTATGCCTTTCTTCTTTAATATATGATATGCACACTCGTGCATATTCGAGAAAAAAAAGTATTACTATGGTTAAAGATCTCTTGGATGATAATTTAGATGGGCATGTTATTTACTTCTGTGAACGGGCTGCTAATATTGCTAGACCAGATGCTAAGATACATAGACCTGTAGTAGGCATGCCTCTTATTTCTGTTAAAATAGGAGATCATTGTTATCATGGCTTATGTGATATGGGTGCTAGTGCCAGTGCAATACCCTATGACTTATATAAAGAAATTATGCACGATATTGCACCTGCTGAAATAGAGGATATTGATGTTACTATTAAGCTTGCCAATAGGGACACCATTAAGCCAGTGGGGATTGTTAGAGATGTTGAAGTCTTGTGTGGAAATATAAATACCCTGTTGATTTTCTTGTTCTTGGTTCCCCACAAGATGATTTTTGCCCATTATTTTTGGTAGACCCTTCTTGAATACTGTTAATACTAGGATTGATTGCAAAAAGGATGTTGTTTCAATTGGCTTAGGGGATATGTCTCATGATTTTAATTTTGCTAAGTTTCATAGACAGCCCCGTGATAAAGAATCACCTAGTAAGGATGAGATTATTGGTCTTGCTTCTATTGTCGTGCCTCCTACTGATCCGTTAGAATAATATTTGCTAGACCATGAAAATGGTATGTTTATGAATGAAAGAAGGGAAATAGATGAAGTGTTCCTTCAACAGGGTCCTATTCTAAAACACAACTTACCTGTTGAAATCCTAGGGGATCCCCCTCTACCCAAGGGTGATCCCGTGTTTGAGCTCAAACCATTTCTTGACAATCTTAAGTATGGTTATCTTGATGAAAAGAAAATATATCCTGTTATTATTAGTGCTAACCTTTTAGAGCAAGAAGAAGAAAGATTATTGAAAACTCTGAAGAAGCACCGTGCTGCTGTTGGATATACTCTGGATGATCTTAAGGGCATTAGTCCGATTCTATGACAACACAAAATTAAAGTGGAGAAAGACGCCAAACCAGTTAGAGATCCTCAACGACGATTAAATCCTTGAAGCTCCTTGAAGGAAGTGGTAAGAAAGGAGATACTAAAGCTCCTTGAAGCAGGCATAATTTATCCCGTTGCTGATAGTGAATGGGTAAGTCCTGTCCATTGTGTTCCTAAGAAAGGAGGTATTAGTGTCGTTCCTAATGATAAAGATGAATTGACCCCGCAAAGAATTATTACAGGTTATAGGATGGTAATTGATTTCCGTAAATTAAATAAAGCTACTAAGAAAGACCATTACCCTTTACCTTTCATTGATCAAATGCTAGAAAGACTATCCAAACACACACATTTCTGCTTTCTAGATGGTTATTCTGGTTTCTCTCAAATACCTGTGTCAGCGGAGGATCAATCAATAACTACTTTTACTTGCCCTTTTGGTACTTTGGCTTATAGACGTATGCCTTTTGGTTTATGTAATGCACCTGCTACCTTTCAAAGATGCATGATGGTTATATTCTCTGACTTTTGTGAAAAGATTTGTGAGGTATTCATGGATGATTTCTCCGTCTATGGATCCTCTTTTGATGATTGCTTGAGCAACCTTGATCGAGTTTTGCAGAGATGTGAATACACTAGTCTCGTATTCAATTGGGAAATGTGCCACTTTATGGTTAATGAAGGCATTGTCTTGGGGCATAAGATTTCCGAGAGAGGTATTGAAGTTGATAAAGCTAAAGTTGATGCTATTGAAAAGATGCCATGTCCCAAGGACATAAAAGGTATAAGAAGTTTCCTTGGTCATGCCGGTTTTTATTGGAGGTTCATTAAGGACTTTTCTAAAATCTCTAGGCCTCTGACTAATTTATTGCAAAAAGATATTCCTTGTGTCTTTGATGATGATTGTGTAGAAGCATTTGAAATACTTAAGAAAGCTTTGATCACTGCACCTATTGTTCAGCCTCCTAATTGGAATTTACCTTTTGAATTTATGTGTGATGCTAGTGATTATGCTGTGGGTGCTGTTCTAGGCTAATAGTTGATAAGAAATTGAATGTTATCCAGTATGCTAGTAAAACTCTTGATACTGCCCAAAGAAATTATGCTACTACTGAAAAAGAGTTCTTAGCAGTCGTATTTGCATGTGATAAGTTTAGACCTTATATTGTTGATTCCAAAGTTACTATTCACACTGATCATGCTGCTATTAAATATCTTATGGAAAAGAAAGATGCTAAGCCTAGACTCATTAGATGGGTTCTCTTGCTTCAAGAATTTGATTTGCATATTATTGATAGAAAGGGAGCTAAGAGCCCCATTGTAGACAACTTGTCTAGGTTAGAGAATGTTCTTGATGACCCACTACCTATTGATGATAGCTTTCCTGATGAACAATTAGCGGTCATTAATGCTTCTCGTACTGCTCCTTGGTATGCTGATTATGCTAATTACATTGTTGCTAAATTTGTACCACCTAGTTTCACATACCAACAAAAGAAAAAGTTCTTTTATGATTTGAGACATTACTTCTGGGATGACCCACACCTTTATAAAGAAGGAGTAGATGGTGTTATTAGACGTTGTGTACCTGAGTATGAATAGGAACAGATCCTACGCAAGTGTCACTCTAAATCATATGGAGGACACCACGCTAGAGATAGGACTGCACATAAGTTATTGCAATCCGGTTTTTATTGGCCTACTCTCTTCAAAGATGCTCGTAAGTTTGTCTTGTCTTGTGATGAATGTCAAAGAATTGGTAACATTAGTAGACGTCAAGAAATGCCTATGAATTATTCTCTTGTTATTGAACCATTTGATGTTTGGGGCTTTGATTATATGGGACCTTTTCTGCCTCTAATGGTTACACACATATTTTAGTTGCTGTTGATTATGTTACTAAGTGGGTAGAAGCTATTCCAACTAGTAGTGCTGATCGTAACACCTCTATCAAAATGCTTAAAGAAGTTATTTTTCCGAGGTTTGGAGTCCCTAGATATCTTATGACTGATGCTGGTTCACACTTTATTCATGGTGCTTTCTGTAAGATGCTTGCTAAGTATGATGTTAATCATAGAATTGCATCTCCTTATCACCCGCAGTCTAGTGGTCAAGTAGAGTTGAGCAATAGAGATCTCAAATTAATTTCGCAAAAGACTGTGAATAGATCTAGAAAGAATTGGTCCAAGAAACTTGATGATGCATTATGGGCCTATAGAACTGTATATAAAAATCCTATGGGTATGTCTCCATATAAGATGGTTTATGGAAAAGCATGTCACTTACCTCATGAACTTGAACATAAAGCATATTGGGCTATTAAAGAGCTCAACTATGAATTCAAACTTGCCGGTGAGAAGAGGTTGTTTGACATTAGCTCACTTGATGAATGGAGAACCCAAGCCTATGAGAATACCAAGCTATTCAAAGAAAAAGTTAAACGATGGCATGACAAAAGGATACAAAAGCGTGAGTTTAACGTAGGTGATTTTGTGTTGCTATTCAACTCTTGTTTAAGATTTTTTGCAAGAAAACTTCTCTCTAAATGGGAAGGTCCTTACGTTATCGAGGAGGTCTATCGTTCCGGTGCCATAAAAATCAACAACTTCGAAGGCACGAGTTCGAGGGTGGTGAACGGTCAAAGAATCAAACATTATATCTCAGGTAATCCTATCAATGTTGAAACTAACATTATTGAAACCGTAACCCCGGAGGAATACATAAGGGACACTTTCCAGAACGTTTCAGACTCCGAAAAGGAATAGGTATGTGGTACGGTAAGTAAACCGACTCCAAAACAGTTCTAATGGCAATTTTTCTCCGTTTTGGAATATTTAAGAATTTTGGAAAGCAAGAAGTAATCCGGGAAGGACACGAGGCCTCCACGAGGGTGGAGGGCGCGCCCACCCTTCCTGGGCGCGCCCCTGTCTCGTGGCCACCTCGTGTGCCTCCCGGACTCCGTTTTCTTGCACGTTACGTATTTTGGTCAGTAAAAATTCATTATTTAATCTCCCGAAGGTTTTGACCACCGTATCACGTAAATATCCTCTGTTTTTGTTTCGAGCTGTTTTTCTGACAGATCTAGAGCATCATGACATCACCCTCCTTCAACAATGAAGATAAGGATGCTTGGCTATTGAAGATAGAGCTGAAAATAGAAGAACCGGAGGAGATCAACAAGGATGAAGGGATCAAGAAGGCCATGGAGGATCAAGCTCCGACGGTGGAAGAAGAAAACATCCCTCAATCTTTACCTAACCTCTTTTCTCGAACTGATATTGAAGCTTTCAAGATGATTGAGTTGGCTCGCATACAGAATAAGTATCTCACACAGGAGAATATTTTGTTGAAGGATCATATCGCCGGACTCAAGGGCATTATCCGCAAGTTGGAGGAGCTTCTACGCTCGATGTGCGATTATCCACCATCATCATCACCACCTTCATCACCTCCGAGGACATAATCACACGGGTATGGGCACTCCCCTTGGCAACTACCAAGGTTGGGGGAGGTGCCCCGGTATCGTATCACCATCACACTCCTATCTTTACCGTTTTACTTAGTTCGATCCTTTTAGTAATATCTTGATCTAGTAGATTGAAGTTTTGGTATCAAGTAGTTTTGAGTTTTGCTTTGTGATCTCTTTATGTAATCGACTCTGTGAGCTATAATAAAGATTAGTGTTGAGTCAAGGGCTTTGCTATCTTGCTATGATCTTGAGAAAGTAGAAAGAATAAAAAGAATAAAAGAGTTCATATTGATCTTATTGATAGTAATGACTTCACACATAAAAAGTATGAGGCATAAAAGTTGTTGAGAGTTGACAAACGTAGTTTTGGTCATCGTTGCAATTAATAGGAAGTAATAAGGAAAGAGAGGTTTTCACATAAAAATATACTATCTTGGACATCTTTTATGATTGTGAGCACTCATTAAGTATGACATGCCAAAAGAGTTGATGTTGGACAAGGAAGACAACGTAATGGTTTATGTTTTCTCACATCTCAGTTAAAGTATATTGTCATTGATCTTCCCAACATGTTAAACTTGCCTTTCCCCCTCATGCTAGCCAAAATTCCTTGCACCAAGTAGAGATACTACTTGTGCTTCCAAATATCCTTAAACCCAGTTTTGCCATGAGAGTCCACCATACCTACCTATGGATTGAGTAAGATCCTTCAAGTAAGTTGTCATGTTGCAAGCAATAAAATTGCTCTAAATATGTATGACTTATTAGTGCGGAGAAAATAAGCTTTATACGATTGTGTGATATGGAAGTAATAAAAGCGACAGACTGCAGCATAAAGGTTCATATCACAAGTGGCAATATAAAGTGACGTTCTTTTGCATTAAGATTTTATGCATCCAACCCTAAAAGCACATGACAACCTCTGCTTCCCTCTGCGAAGGGCCTATCTTTTACTTTATGTTTTTACTTTTTGCTTGAGTCAAGGTGATCTTCACCTTTCCCTTTTTCATTTTATCCTTTGGCAAGCTCCTTGTGTTTGAAAGATCCTGATATATATATATCCAATTGGATGTAAGTTAGCATGAATTATTATTGTTGACATCACCCAAAGGTGAATACGTTCGGAGGCAACACAATAAGCCCCAATCTTTCTCAGTGTCCGGTTGAAACTCCATAACCACAAGTATTGCGTGAGTGTTAGCAATTGTAGAAGACTATATGATAGTTGAGTATGTGGACTTGCTGAAAAGCTCTATTCTTGACTCTTTCTGATGTTATGATAAATTGCAATTACTTCAATGACTGAGATTATAGTTTGTTAGTTCTCAATGAAGTTTCTGAACCATACTTGACATTGTGAATTGATTGTTACTTGAGCATAAGAAACCATATGACAAAAACCTATATATGTTGTTGTTATAAGAATGATCATGATGCCCTCATGTCCGTATTTTATTTCTATCAACACCTCTATCTCTAAACATGTGGACATATTTTTTGATTTCGGTTTCCCCTTGAGGACAAGCGAGGTCTAAGCTTGGGGGAGTTGATACGTCCATTTTGCATCATGCTTTTATATCAATATTTATTGCATTATGGGCTGTTATTACACATTATGTCTCAATACTTATGGCTATTCTCTCTTATTTTACAAGGTTTATCATGAAGAGGGGAATGCCGGCAGCTGCAATTCTGGCTAGAAAAGGAGCAAATATTGGAAACCTATTCTGCATAGTTCCAAAAATCCCGAAACTCAAGGGAAGTCATTTTTGGAATTAATAAGAATTATTGAGCGAAGAAAACACTAGAGGGGGGCCACACCCTGGCCAGGAGGGTGGGGGGCGCGCCCACCCCTACTAGGCGCGCCCCTGTCTCCTGGGCCCCCTGGTGGCCCTCCGGTGCCCATCTTCTGCTATATGAAGGCTTTTACCCTGGAAAAAATCATAAGCAAGATTACAGGACGAAACTCTGCCGCCACGAGGCGGAAGCTTGGCGGAACCAATCTAGGGCTCCGGCGGAGCTGTTCTGCCGGGGAAACTTCCCTCCGGGAGGGGGAAATCATAACCATCATCATCACCACTGATCCTCTCATCGGGAGTGGGTCAATCTCCATCAACATCTTCACCAGCACCATCTCCTCTCAAAACCCTAGTTCATCTCTTGTATCCAATCTTGTATCAAAACCACAAATTGGTACATGTGGGTTGCTAGTAGTGTTGATTACTCCTTGTAGTTGATGCTAATTGGTTTACTTGGTGGAAGATCATATGTTCAGATCCTTAATGCATATTAATACTCATCTGATTATGAACATGAATATGCTTTGTGAGTAGTTATGTTTGTTCCTGAGGACATGGGTGAAGTCTTGCTATTAGTGGTGTTATGTGAACATTGACTACATGACACTTCACCATTATTTGGGCCTAGAGGAAGGCATTGGGAAGTAATAAGTAGATGACGGGTTGCTGGAGTGACAGAAGCTTAAATCCTAGTTTATGCGTTGCTTCGTAAGGGACTGATTTGGATCCATATGTCTAATGATGTGGTTAGGTTTACCTTAATACTTATTTTGTAGTTGCAGATGCTTGCAATAGGGGTTAATCATAAGTGGGATGCTTGTCCAAGTAAGGGCAGTACCCAAACACCGGTCCACCCACATATCAAATTATCAAAGTACCGAGCGCGAATCATATGAGCGTGATGAAAACTAGCTTGACGATAATTCGCACGTGTCCTCGGGAGCGCTTTTCTCATTATAAGAAATTGTCCAGGTTTGTCCTTTGCTACAAAAAGGATTGGGACACCTTGCTGCACTTTATTTACTTTCATTGCTTGTTACCCGTTACAAATTATCTTATCACAAAACTATTTGTTACCTACAATTTCAGTGCTTGCAGAGAAAACCTTACTGAAAACCGCTTGTCATTTCCTTCTGCTCCTCATTGGGTTCGACACTCTTACTTATCGAAAGGACTACAATAGATCCCCTATACTTGTGGGTCATCAGCTTATAGTTTTGCCTCCCAACTTATTTACCTCAAGGATAATGTCAATAATAATAACTCATGATCACCTACATTAAACTTTATATATACCAGGATTAGAATAACTATTTGGATCACGGGGCGCCCTATATAGAGCCGATCGACTTGTTCCTGAGATCTAAAAACAAAAAAGGGAACCCCACCTCCCACTCTTCCACCTCTCGGCCCACATCCCCACGGCGCCGCCTCCTCCCAACGGCGGCGCGGCCACCTCCCCTCCTCCCAACGGCGGTGCGGCCCCCTCCCCTCCTCCCCCGCGGCCGGCTCGCCACCTCCCGTCCTCCCCAACGGCAGCGCGGCCCCCTCCCCTCCTCCCCAACGGCGGCGCAGCCCGGAACCCAGGCTGCTTTTGCCGGTCTGCCCTGGTTCCCGAGCGCCATCGCTGGTCCATGGATCCCACGAGCAGCCGCCGCCTTCCTCCCGCTGAATCCGCCATAGTGGTGGCCTCTTCCCCCCGAATCCATCACGGCGGTGACCCCCTTCCCCTGGATCCACCTCGGTGGTGGCCTACCTCCCCCTAAATCCTCCATGGCGGCAGCCTCCTCCGCGGGCCGTCAACCTCACCCGCACTGCTGCCCAAATCCTCGCTCGCTGTTGTCCCGGCTGCAGCGGCACCCTCCTTCCCATGGCCTATCCATCCCACAGAGATCCCCGTCCCACCTCCCCAACCTAGTATGGCTTCTTCCGCCACCACCGCCTCCAAATCGCAGCTCTGGCAGGCACCGCCAAGTGCCTCCATCTCTGCCGGTTCTAAGTGCTTCCTCAGATTCTGTAGAGCACCATTTTGTGCAGTAAAAAAGTATGGCTGCAGTCCAAAGTGAAAGTTTTCAGCAGGCCAATCTGTTCATTGACCAGTTTTGTTCATCAAAAAATAGTAGGACAATGTTGATGAATCAATTTTGTGCATTGAAGAAAAACAGGTCAGCCAGCTAAAATGTGTTGATGAACCAATTAAGCAAAGATGTATTGTTGCTACAAACATGGCTAACTATAGTACTACATGGTGTTTAACTTGGTAACCCGCCTGATTGTGTGTGTATTGCAGTGACGATGATGGGCGACGACTCGGTGCTCCTATGAACCTCCAGCAACTTGTGACCTTCTAGCGATGGCCAACTTGACCTTCCTAACGAAGGTTACGCCCCGAGCGCCCGTTACAGTTAGTTAATTGCTCATAACCATGTGACGATGCAAGCTCCTAATGAAAATTGTTTGTTTCTTCCGTGGATTATTACTTCCTCCATGTGATGTCTTGCTAAGAAAGTTCAGAAATGGCATCACCGGTGTTTATTGTGCCACAAAAGTAAAAAAACTTTGATGAAAACATGCCATGCGTGAAGTTGTAGCAGGTTGGTGTTGTTTCCTGTCTGGGAAGACATAGCACTGTTCGTGTGTGCTTGTTCTATTGTATGTGCATATGAGCAGATCTAACGCTATTTTTTTGTGAGCGTCTAATGTGTTAATTGATGTGTTTCATTGATTTAGCCAACTTTGTGTGCAAATTTCCTTTTTCATAACTTGCTATGCATCAGTTTCAGAGATATGTGCACAAGTGTACAATAAATTCGGCCTATAGAGGATAATGCTTGGATATAGTAAAAAGGAGTAAAATTATTGTAAACTGAAAAAATGAGAAAAATGTAGTGAATAAAGAAAAAGGTTCCTGTCAAATCTTTATTGTGTTGTAGAAAAAAAAACCGAGAGTAATCAGCTAGTGTTTCCAGTTTAGAAAAGTTGAGGAAAATAGAAGGGGTACTAATTATTTTTTCAGTTACAAAAAAAAAACACAAAACTTACAAAATAAAATAAAAAGAAGGTCAATTTAAAAATAAAAAAGAGCAGCTTACTTTTCATAAAAACTAAAAAAAATAAAGTTGAGACACAAGAGACGGGATGCCCCAGACAAAAAGTAAAAAATTAGGTGATCGCTTGGGAGAAAGTGTGAGAAATCCACGGTATATAAATGAGTAAATTCATGGTGAAAAAAAGCAAAAAATAAACAAGTTCAAATTATGGATTCATGGTCATCGGACCCACCAAGCCCCATATAGTGGCACCTATATCGCCTCAAATTAATCACCTTCTAAAAAAATCCCAAGAACAAACTAAAAAAAAGAGGAGTTCGTAAAAGTTTATTAAAAATAGATTTTCACTGTTTCTAAAAATAGAAATTCAAATTTAAATAGCGGAGAAGTTCAATGTTTATTATAAAACTAGATTTTTTCTTGTTACTAAAGAACAAGACTAGGAAGTCCAACCACTAGCGCATCCCCTGCCACCACGCGGCGACGAGCAACCTTGCCAGATCGCGCCGCCATACCATGCTTCTCCCGGTGTCCGACCCTCACAGCTCCTCCGGCATCCGTCTCCGATCCCGTCCGCCTCCTAGCCACACGCCGCTCCTTCCTCTCTTTTCTTCGGTGTATCTCTAGGGACTATTGACCTTCTAGCAACGTTCGGCTTGACCTTCCCAAGAAAAGTTTACGTTTGTACTTAAAAACTTTTACACAGTTTTTTGAGGATTACCTTGTTACTAAAAAATAAACCAAAACATTCAAATTAAAGTAAAAAGAAGTGTGATGTTTTTTAATACAAAAATCTTGTTTCAAACAGATAAGAAGTTTAGATAAAACAAGAGGTTGTTTATAACAAAAACATAACTTTCACGTTTTGACAAATAGGTAAAAAAACCAAGAGTTCAAAAAAAGTAAATAGAAAATAGATTTTCCCTAATTCTGTGTCGTTTATAAATAAAGTTGACTGATGTTCAAATTTAATAAAAAGAAGTTTCTAAAAGAATTGTTATCAAAGCGCCACCCGTAAAAATATTAACTCTGGAAGTTCAAATTCAATAAATCTAAGAGTTCAAATAATATAAAAACCAAAAAGGAGACACCCACATGTTTGTACTGATTCCCCCCATGGATTTCCTCGTTCCTAATAAAATATAAAACCGAGAAGTCCAAATTAAGAAAATAGGGTAGTTCGATATTTAAAACAAAGAAGTTCAAAAAAATCGATTATCCTCGTTATTAAAGAATAAAATTAAGAAGTTCAAATTAAAATAACACACAAGTTCAAAATTTATAAAAACCTCAGATTCTCGTTCTAAAGAATAAAACTAATAAGTTAAATTTAAAATAAGGGAACAATAAAAAAATAAAAAAAATTCCTTGTTTTTTTAAAAAAATTGATTTTCCCCGATACTAAATATTAACCAAGAAGTTCGATGTTAAAAAACAGAGTAATTCAATCTACATTAAAAACTTAGTTTTTCTCGTTGCTGAAGAATAAAACCAGGAAGTCCATATAAAAAAGATGGAGAAGTTCGATGATAATAGAGAACTCAGATTTTCCTCGTTATTAAATAACGAAAACAAGAAGTTCAACATTTCAAAATAGAGCGCTTCAAAATTTCTTTAAAAAGGATTAAGAAATAAAACCAAGTCCATATTAAAAAGATGGAGAAGTTCGATGATTATAGAAACTCGGATTTTCCTCATTATTAAAGAATGGAAACAGGAAGTTCAAAAAGAAAATAATAAGAAGTTGAACTTCTAAAAATAGAGCGCTTCAAAATTAATAAAAAAAGGATTAAGAAAATTAGATTAAAAATTCATAAAAAACACAGAAATTGTCATGTAATCGAGAGAAGTTCAGATTGATAACTGCGAGAAGTTCACGTACTACAAGGTGTCCATTTTGTATTAAAAAAGAATAAAAAAGCAAAGGCCAAAAGTTTTGTTGCTGGAAGTTCTAGTGCTCTATTCGGGGAATTTCAATTCTTTTTGCGAGAGAAGTTCACCTTGTATTTCCATGTTTGAAAACACAAAAAATAATACATACCAAAAAGTTTCGCATTTGTTCAAGCTTTCCAACGCCACATTATTTGCTGCATTCGGACGTACGGTTAAAAAATTAGCTCGAAAATTCAAACTCGGTAGGACTTGTGCCGTTTTCTAAATTACTTTTAGACCGTTCAAAATTAGAAAAACTTTCAAAATGAAAGAGTAGCGCATTTTTATAAGCTTTCCAACGCCATATTATATGCCTCAATTGGATTAGCCGTTTAGAAATGACGTTGAAAATCTGAACTCGATTTATTCGGTTTATGAAATTTTACATTTTTTCAAATTACTCTTTAACCATAGAGAATTAGAGAAAATTTTCAACATGTGGAAGTAGCGGTTTTGCAGCAGCTTTCCAACGCCATATTATGTGCCTCATTCCGATAAACGGTTTAGAAATGCGATCGAAAATACGATTCACGTTTTTTGTGTGAAGAAAAAACGGTTTTCAAAACTCCTCTTAAACCACTTACATTTTGCCAAAATTTTAAGTTGGGTCATGATACTGGTGTCCATAGCTTTCCAACGGTATATCGCAAGCCCCATTTGGGCAAAGTTGACAGAAGTTCAACCTAGCACTAGGGAAAGTTCAGGTCGAACAACTCAGGCAGTAAAATTGCAAAAAAACGCAATTACATCACGACCCGAGAGCAAAATCTGCCAGTGAGCTAGATTTCTATTTGAAACCAGTATTTAGTCGCTAAAACACGTTTCTAGATTACACTAACATCATATAGAACACTGTTAACCAGAATAATTCGCGGGGGAAGCCACGGTTGCAAAGATAGCCCGACGGTCGGGTTCATATAGAGGGAAGTTCAGGCGCGCGTACAAACAAAAATACGTCACAGAAGTTCAACGTGAAAACAACATGAAGTTCAACTACTACACTGAATGAATTTCAGATGAAAAACTTTTAAAATCATTGCAAGTATGGAAAAATGATCAACACGGGAAAGTTGCGCGTTTACAATAGCTTTCCATCGGTATATCGATTCTTTGAATTCGGTGAGTGGATGGAGAGCTAGGAGAAGTGGATGAAGAGCCACGAGCAAAACCATCAACACGAAAAAGTTTCGCATTTTCCGTAGCTTTTCAACGGTATATTATTTGCCCAATTCCGATAAAGTTTGCAGAAATTACGGCGAAAATATGTTTTTTGCCATTTTCGAAACTGACTTAAAACCGTAAAGAATTGGGAGAAACAATACATACCAAAAAGTTTTGCATTTGTTCAATCTTTCCAACGCCATATCATTTGCTACATTCGGACGCACGGTTAAAAAATTAGCTCGAAAATACGAACTCGGTAGGACTTGGCCCATTTTCTAAATTACTCTCAAACCATTCAAAATTAGAGAAAAACTTTCAAGATGAAAAAGTAGCGCATTTTCATAAGCTTTCCAATGCCATATCATATGCCTCCATTGGATTAGCCGTTTAGAAATGACATAGAAAAAACGATCTCAGCTGTTCGGTTTATGAAATTTTACGTTTTTTCAAATTACTCTTTAACCATAGTGAATTATAAAACACTTTCAAAATGTGGAAGGAGCGGTTTTGCAGCAGCTTTGCAACGCCATATTACGTGCCTCATTCCGATAAACGGTTTAGAAATGCGATCGAAATTACGATCCACGTTTTTTGTGTGAGGAAAAAACGGTTTTCAAAACTACTCTTAAACCGCTTACATTTTGTGAAAAATTTAACTTGGGTCATGATACTCATGTCCATAGCTTTCCAACGGTATATAGCAAGCCCTATTTGGGCAATGTTGCGGGAAGTTCAACCTAGCACAGGGGGAAGTTCAGGTCGAACAACTCAGGCAGTAAAATCGCAAAAAACGCGAGTTCTTCATGACCCGAGTGCAAAATCCGCCTATGAGCGAGATTCCTTTCTAAAACGAGTATTTAGTTGCTGAAAATCGTTTGAATATTAAACTTACATCACATGGAACACGACTAACCAGAAAAACTCGCGGTAGAAGGCACGGTTGCAAAGATAGCCCGAAGGTCGGGTTCGTACAGAGGGAAGTTCAGGCGCGCGTACAAATAAAAATATGTCACAGAAGTTCAACATGAAAACAACATGAAGTTCAACTACTACGCTGAATGAATTTCAGATGAAAAACTTTTAAAATCGTTGCGAGTATGAAAAAATGATCAACACGAGAAAGTTGCGTGTTTACAGCAGCTTTCCATCGGTATATCACTTGCTATATTCCGGTGAGTGGATGGAGAGCTAGGAGCAGTGGATAGAGATATACGAGAAAAAAAGCACGTGAAAAACAGAGTGAAGTTCAAGTACACGTGCCGAGAAGTTCAGGTTTTTCACGCGATGCATGTTTGAAGAATCAGTTTCGCGATAAAGGAAGAACGAATGATATCGCCATTTTCGCAATTACTTGAAAATGGCTAGGAATCAGAGAAAACCATCAACATGAAAAAGTTTCGCATTTTTCGTAGCTTTTCAGGGGTATATTATTTGCCCCATTCCGATAAAGTATGTAGAAATGATGCCAAAAATATGTTTTTATTCATTTTCCAATTTAACTTAAAACTGTAGGGAATTAGGAGAAACAATATATACAGAAAAGTTTCGCATTTACTCAAGCTTTCCAACGCCGTATCATTTGTTGCATTCGGATGTACGGTTAAAAAATTAGCTCGAAAATACGAACTCGGTGGAACTTATACCGTTTTCTGAATTACTTTTAAACCGTTTCAAATTAGAAAATACTTTTTACATGAAAAAGTAGCGCTTTTTCACAATCTTTCCAATGCCATATCATTTGCCTCAATTGGATTAGCCATTTAGAAATTACATTAAAAATACGAACTCGGCTGTTCGGTTTGCGAAATTTTACGATTTTCAAAATTACTCTTTATCCATAGGGAATTAGAGAAAACTTTTAACATGTTGAAGGAGCGGTTTTGTAGCAGCTTTCCAACGCTATATTATTTACCTCAATCCGATAAACGGTTTAGAAATGCGATCAAAAATACGATTCACGTTTTTTGTATGAAGAAAAACGGTTTTCAAAACTGCGCTTAAACCACTTACATTTTGCCAAAAATTTAACTTGGATCATGGTATTGCTGTCCATAGCTTTACAACGGTATATCGCAAGCCCCATTTGGACACTTTTTAGCTGAAGTTCAACCCGATCTGAGAGGAAGTTCGAGCACGTTACTCAGGCGATTCGAGTTGTGATCGAATATTATTACGATTCCGTGATCGAGAATAGTGTTTACGTATATATATATATATATATATATATATATATATATATATATATATATATATATATGGATCTATCCACCACATGATGCTTGCCGCTAAAGAGTACATAGGGAGGAATAGAGATAAACACTATTGACTCTTGCATAAAAATAAATATATGAAAGTAGAAGATAGGCCCTTCGTAGAGATCACTAACCTCCCCCGCTCGACCTCTCCCCTAACCTCCCCCGACCCCATCTGGCCCATCCCCGAACTGCATCGCGCCACCGCCGCCTCCCTCCCTGCCCCGCGTCGCCGACTGGCCCCGACCACCTCCCGAACCGCCACCGGGCCCCGGCCACCTCCCGCACCGCCACCGGGTTCAAATTAAAGTAAAAAGAAGTGTGATGTTTTTTAATACAAAAATCTTGTTTCAAACAGACAAGAAGTTTAGATAAAACAAGAGGTTGTTTATAACAAAAACATAACTTTCACGTTTTGACAAATAGGTAAAAAATAAGAGTTCAAAAAAAGTAAATAGAAAATAGATTTTCCCTAATTCTGTGTCGTTTATAAATAAAGTTGACTGATGTTCAAATTTAATAAAAAGAAGTTTCTAAAAGAATTGTTATCAAAGCGCCACCCGTAAAAATATTAACTCTGGAAGTTCAAATTCAATAAATCTAAGAGTTCAAATAATATAAAAACCAAAAAGGAGACACCCACATGTTTGTACAGATTCCCCCCATGGATTTCCTTGTTCCTAATAAAATATAAAACCGAGAAGTCCAAATTAAGAAAATAGGGTAGTTCGATATTTAAAACAAAGAAGTTCAAAAAAATCGATTATCCTCGTTATTAAAGAATAAAATTAAGAAGTTCAAATTAAAATAACACAGAACTTCAAAATTTATAAAAACCTCAGATTCTCGTTCTAAAGAATAAAACTAATAAGTTAAATTTAAAATAAGGGAACAATAAAAAAATAAAAAAATTCCTTGTTTAAAAAAAAAAATTGGTTTCCCCCTATACTAAATATTAAACCAAGAAGTTCGATGTTAAAAAACAGAGTAATTCAATCTACATTAAAAACTTAGTTTTTCTCGTTGCTGAAGAATAAAACCAGGAAGTCCATATAAAAAAGATGGAGAAGTTCGATGATAATAGAGAACTCAGATTTTCCTCGTTATTAAATAACGAAAACAAGAAGTTCAACATTTCAAAATAGAGCGCTTCAAAATTTCTTTAAAAAGGATTAAGAAATAAAACCAAGTCCATATTAAAAAGATGGAGAAGTTCGATGATTATAGAAACTCGGATTTTCCTCATTATTAAAGAATGGAAACAAGAAGTTCAAAAAGAAAATAAAAAGAAGTTGAACTTCTAAAAATAGAGCGCTTCAAAATTAATAAAAAAAGGATTAAGAAAATTAGATTATAAATTCATAAAAAACACAGAAATTGTCATGTAACCAAGAGAAGTTCAGATTGATAACTGCGAGAAGTTCACGTACTACAAGGTGTCCATTTTGTATTAAAAAGAATAAAAAAGCAAAGGCCAAAAGTTTTGTTGCTGGAAGTTCTAGTGCTCTGTTCGGGGAATTTCAATTCTTTTTGCGAGAGAAGTTCACCTTGTATTTCCATGAACGAAAACACAAAAAATAATAAATACCAAAAAGTTTCGCATTTGTTCAAGCTTTCCAACGCCACATTATTTGCTGCATTCGGACGCACGGTTAAAAAATTAGCTCGAAAATTCAAACTCGGTAGGACTTGTGCCGTTTTCTAAATTACTTTTAAACCGTTCAAAATTAGAAAAACTTTCAAAATGAAAGAGTAGCGCATTTTTATAAGCTTTCCAACGCCATATTATATGCCTCAATTGGATTAGCCGTTTAGAAATGACGTTGAAAATACGAACTCGGCTGTTCGGTTTGCGAAATTTTACATTTTTTCAAATTACTCTTTAACCATAGAGAATTAGAGAAAATTTTCAACATGTGGAAGTAGCGGTTTTGCAGCAGCTTTCCAACGCCATATTATGTGCCTCATTCCGATAAACGGTTTAGAAATGCGATCGAAAATACGATTCACGTTTTTTATGTGAAGAAAAAACGGTTTTCAAAACTGCTCTTAAACCATTTACATTTTGCCAAAAATTTAAGTTGGGTCATGATACTGGTGTCCATATCTTTCCAACGGTATATCGCAAGCCCCATTTGGGCAAAGTTGACAGAAGTTCAACCTAGCACTAGGGAAAGTTCAGGTCGAACAACTCAGGCAGTAAAATTGCAAAAAAACGCAATTACATCACGACCCGAGAGCAAAATCTGCCAGTGAGCTAGATTTCTATTTGAAACCAGTATTTAGTCGCTAAAACACGTTTCTAGATTACACTAACATCATATAGAACACTGTTAACCAGAATAATTCGCGGGGGAAGCCACGGTTGCAAAGATAGCCCGACGGTCGGGTTCATATAGAGGGAAGTTCAGGCGCGCGTACAAACAAAAATACGTCACAGAAGTTCAACGTGAAAACAACATGAAGTTCAACTACTACACTGAATGAATTTCAGATGAAAAACTTTTAAAATCATTGCAAGTATGGAAAAATGATCAACACGGGAAAGTTGCGCGTTTACAATAGCTTTCCATCGGTATATCACTTGCTGAATTCTGGTGAGTGGATGGAGAGCTAGGAGAAGTGGATGAAGAGCCACGAGCAAAACCATCAACATGAAAAAGTTTCGCATTTTCCGTAGCTTTTCAACGGTATATTATTTGCCCAATTCCGATAAAGTTTGCAGAAATTACGGCGAAAATATGTTTTTCGCCGTTTTCGAAACTGACTTAAAACCGTAAAGAATTGGGAGAAACAATACATACCAAAAAGTTTTGCATTTGTTCAATCTTTCCAACGCCATATCATTTTCTACATTCGGACGCACGGTTAAAAAATTAGTTCGAAAATACGAACTCGGTAGGACTTGGCCCATTTTCTAAATTACTCTCAAACCATTCAAAATTAGAAAAAAACTTTCAAGATGAAAAAGTAGCGCATTTTCATAAGCTTTCCAATGCCATATCATATGCCTCCATTGGATTAGCCGTTTAGAAATGACATCGAAAAAACGATCTCAGCTGTTCGGTTTACGAAATTTTACGTTTTTTCAAATTACTCTTTAACCATAGTGAATTAGAAAACACTTTCAAAATGTGGAAGGAGCGGTTTTGCAGCAGCTTTGCAACGCCATATTACGTGCCTCATTCCGATAAACGGTTTAGAAATGCGATCGAAATTACGATTCACGTTTTTTGTGTGAAGAAAAAACGGTTTTCAAAACTGCTCTTAAACCGCTTACATTTTGTGAAAAATTTAACTTGGGTCATGATACTCATGTCCATAGCTTTCCAACGGTATATAGCAAGCCCTATTTGGCCAATGTTGCGGGAAGTTCAACCTAGCACAGGGGGAAGTTCAGGTCGAACAACTCAGGCAGTAAAATCGCAAAAAAACGCGAGTTCTTCATGACCCGAGTGCAAAATCCACCTATGAGCGAGATTCCTATCTAAAACGAGTATTTAGTTGCTGAAAATCGTTTGAATATTAAACTTACATCACATGGAACACGACTAACCAGAAAAACTCGCGGTAGAAGGCACGGTTGTAAAGATAGCCCGAAGGTCGGGTTCGTACAGAGGGAAGTTCAGGCGCGCGTACATACAAAAATACGTCACAGAAGTTCAACATGAAAACAACATGAAGTTCAACTACTACGCTGAATGAATTTCAGATGAAAAACTTTTAAAATCGTTGCAGTATGAAAAATGATCAACACGGAAAGTTGCGTGTTTACTGAGCTTTCCATCGGTATATCACTTGCTATATTCGGTGAGTGGATGGAGAGCTAGGAGCGAGTGGATAGAGATATCGAGAAAAAAGCACGTGAAAAGCAGAGTGAAGTTCAAGTACACGTCTTGAGAAGTTCGAGTTTTCACACGATGCATGTTTGAAGAATCGGTTTAGCGATAAAGGCGAGCGAATGATATCGCCATTTTCGAAAATGGCTAGGAATCGAGAAAACCATCAACATGAAAAAGTTTCGCATTTTTCGTAGCTTTTCAGGGTATATTATTTGCCCCATTCCGATAAAGTATGTAGAAATGATGCCAAAAAAATGTTTTATTCATTTTCCAATTTGACTTAAAACTGTAAGGAATTAGGAGAAACAATATATACAGAAAAGTTTCGCATTTGCTCAAGCTTTCCAACGCCGTATCATTTGTTGCATTCGGACGTACGGTTAAAAAATTAGCTCGAAAATACGAACTCGTTGGAACTTGTACCGTTTTCTGAATTATAGGTTCCTGAGATCCGCCGAACGATAAAAAAACCACCCGCTCGACGTCTCCCCTAACCTCCCCCGACCCTATCTGGCCCATCCCCGAACTGCATCGCGCCACCGCCGCCTTCCTCCCTGCCCCGCGTCGCCGACTGGCCCCGACCACCTCCCAAACCGCCACCGGGCCCTGGCCATCTCCCGCACCGCCACCGGGCCCCATCCACCTCCCACTCCACGGGTTGGGGCTACGGCCTTCCCAGGGGCGCCACTGCGATCTGTCGAGCTTCTCCCAGTGCACCGACTGCTCCCACGACCTCCTGCTCCGCCCTCCGCTGCGGCGGCTGCCGGCGGCCTTCCATCCGCACTGGAGCCGCCTCCGCCTGGGTCCGGCCGACGCACTGCACCCGCTCCTCGATCCGGCCGCCGTCAGCGCCGGCATCCACCACCAGCCACCAAGCGCGCCACGGTTCCGCGCCCCTCCATCCGTCTCCCGCCGTGGTTGCCCCCCACCAATCGCTGCTACTCCCGACGACGGGTGTTGCGCCTGGCTACGCACAGCTCCTCCCTCCCCCCTGCACGGCGCAAATGCTGCTCTCCAGGACGATTCTGATGCCCGAAGGTGTAGTTGCCATCCGCAAGGTCTCCCTGACAGGTCAATCCATTGGTTCGATCGACCAAGTTCTTCTTGTTTGTAAATTGAAATTCACAGAGAATAAGGGGTGAAAACTACAGAGTTTTTGCATAAAAAGTTCAGAAAATATGCCTTGCCAGACTTTTTATTCGTGCTTGTCCATATATTTATTTTGTTCTTATATATGTGTTCAGATTTTGGTTTTGCAGAAGAAGGCGCGCTGAGTCTGGCTCTTCAACTGTAGAATTAAGACACAATGATTTTCTCAAAGTTGCTGCCAAAAATGGCTCGCCTGCGTAGGCGGATGTGGACTTGTGCGTCGGGGAGGGACCTTAGCCTCCCTTTAGATTTTGTTGTGTGATTTTGGTCAATATTTTCTATGATCCATTTGGTAGCTTTCATTAATTTTCTGGAGCTTTATACAAGACTTTTATGATTATACTATTCTATGTTGGTTGTTGAGGTCCAAACAAAAAAACATTCTTGTACATATACGGGAAAGTTCACATATGGGCAAAAGAATATGTTTTATAAATAATGTGCATGAAGTTCACTTACTCTCATCGAGGAAATTCAGCTATACCCTCTCCAACGACCTCGGCCAAGGCCGCGCTCCAGCCACCGAGCACCTACCTCTGCCGTCTGAAGTTCAGCTATACCAGAAGGTGCAAAAAATAGGTGTTTTGGTCCATTTGTTTCAGTTCGACAAGTCGGTTTTCTTCCAAGTTTATCTCCAAAATGCAATGACGTCGTGGAGTTTTAATCCTTCAGTTTCTGTGAGAAGAAGAACGACAATAGGATATTTCTCTGAACTTCCCATTTGGCCACAACTAGACCCCAAGAAAAGTGCACGTGCATGATACTGTTACAACAAATATGATGTAAAATGCAGAGACAAAAAAAGTGAATATGTTTAGTGGTTTTTTTGTTTTCTTTTGTATTTTCTCAGTCTATCATTTGTATTCAAATTAGATCCTTCTTGATGAGCTCATACATTTCTAAACAGTATGCGTTCAGATTGTGTCGCCCAAAACGTTCAACACCGCGTGTCGGGCCGTTCAACGATGCGGATCCAGGAAGTTGTTTTTCCATATTGGTTTTATAGTGTCAGTTTTTTTGTGTTCATGGAGTAAAAAATTAGGAAGATCAGTTTTGATAAAGCAGCAAGTTCAACCAATACAGAAATACTAAAAAATATATTTAATGGAAACTTTTTTAGTTAGGTTCAAATTGGAAAGACATGATAGAAAAAAATTTATATGTTCTTTGAAGTAATAAACGTATCACGTATTGGTTGGTTTCCCCAACTAGTTGCTCTCTGACACACATTATGTTGTTGGTTTCCTTCTCCTTCATGAAGTTGTTAGAAAAAATAGATCATACAGGTTCAATATTGAAAGAAAAAAACAAGCAAGCATTTCTGGAAGACAAAAAAAGGTTGATGCGAAGTTCATATTCTCTGCCGCGGATAGTTCAATATGTTCGCATACGGCAAAACACACACATCAGGTATCTAAAAATACAGAGGCGAACATACAAAAAAAATCATGAAGTTCGAATTTTGAAAATAGAGAAGTCTGAAGTTTATTAAAAAATAAAAATATTCGTTTCTAAAAAATAAAATAAAACATTCAAGTTTAAATACCACAACAGTTGGATGTTCATTAAAATACTCCTAGCAAAAATAAAAACTAGGAAGTTCAGTTTTAAATGATAAAATAGTTTAATCTATATTAAAACCTTCGATTTTTCTCGTTATTAAAAGAATAAAACCAAGAAGTTCAAACTAAAATAACAGAGTAGTTCAATGTATATAAAAACTCAGATTTTCCTCATTACTAAAACAATAAACCCAACAAATTCAATTTATAATAGTAGAGTGGTTTGATGTTTTTACAATACTCTGTTACTAAAGAACAAACCAAGAAGTTCAGTTTATAATAACAGAGTAGTTCAAAATTCAAATAACTCGGTTTTCTATACATAAGCTTTTCCAAGTGATTTTTAAACCTCTCTCACATATACCGATGGAAAATGATTCTCATAGCAACGGGACTGTGACGTATTTTCGTGGGCTGTGACGTAGAGTGGGCTGTGACGTATTTTCACATATACCAATTTAACTCGGTTTGTAATAACAGAGTGGTTTGATATTAGAGTGGGCTGTGAAGTATTTTCATTTGTAATTTCTCATCCCACTCTATTAACTAAAAAAACATGGCCGAAGTTCAAAGGGATGATATCCAAAAGTTCACGTACTGCATGGTGTTTGTTTCGTATAAGAAAATACAAACAACGGGAAGTTCAAGGTGATGTTCTAACAAAAACATTAGTCTAAAACATCATGTTGTACAGTTTCTTGTTATGTATTATTTCCTAAAGTTCAACAATATGTATGGATGAAAAAAACTAGTATATGTTGGTTTCAATTCAAAAACTACAAAACAAAGAAACCCATGTAAATTGAAATACTAGAACAAAAAGAAGTCCAACGAAGGAGAAAAAGAACACAAAACATAGCGCTGGAAAAAATAAGAAGAAAAAAAAGCTCGCCCAGATAAATGTTAACTCCGGAAGTTTAAGAAATGAAAGAAGTTCAATATAAAAAAATAACAAAGTTCTATTCAAAATAACGAACAAGTTCGATGTTTCTAAAAAACCTCCAATTTTCACATTTCTAAGAAAATAGACAATGAAGTTCAAATAAAAAAGGTAGAGTAGTTCAATGCCTATAAAAAACTCAGATATTTTCACGTAACCGAGAGAACTTCAGGTTGATAACTGCTAGAAGTTCATTTACTACACGGTGTGCATTTGTATGAAAAAAAGAATGAAAAAGCAAAGGCTAAAAGTTTCCTTGCTAGAAGTTCAAGTGCTCAGCCCGAGAAAGTTCAAAAATTCTTGTGAGAGGTTGAACAAAAATATGTGACAGAAGTTCAAGGTGAAAACAGCGGGAAGTTCAAGCAAAGGCTAAAATTTCGTTGCTAGAAGTTCAAGTGCTCGGCCCGAGAAAATTCAAAAATTCTTGAGAGAGAGGTTAAACAAAAATACATGACAGAAGTTCAAGGTGAAAACAGCGGGAAGTTCAACTACTACACGAAATGCATTTCAGATAAGCATAGAAAACTAAAAGCTTCAAAGGTTTGTTGTAAGAAGTTCACGTGCTCCTCTTGGTGAAGTTCGAGATCTCTAGTGCGAGACGTCCAACCTTCAACTACATGTTAAAAACAAGTAAAAACGATGTTGTTTTTGCCATTTTTAATACTGCTCTCAAACGATAACGTATTTGTGATGGTTGTCTTGATGAAAAATTTAGTTGCTCGAAGTTCAAGTGACCTGCCCGGGAAAGTTCAAAAAATGATTTTTCCCATTACCAACAAATAAAACTAAGAAGTTCAAATTTAAAAAATGGTGAAGTTTGATGTCTATAAGAAATGCAGATTTATCTCATAATTTTTCCTGTTTGCTAACGAAAAAACCAAGAAATTCAGTTCGAAAATATCCAAGAATTTGTATGATGTTTATTATAGAATTAGCATTTTTCCCGTTACAAATGAATGACACCAAGAAGTCCAAATTGAAAAAACCAAGAAGTTCAATTTTTAAAAATACAATAGTTCAATGTATATGAAAAAAAATAGATTTTCCTCGATAATAAATAATAAACCAAGAAGTTCAATTTCAGAAAATGGAGCAGTTCAATATTTATGACAAAAACTTAAAATTTTCCCATTGCTAACGAATAAACCAAGAAGTTCTGTTCGAAATAACGAAGAATTTGTATAGTGTTTATTACAAAATTAAGATTTTTTTCGTATAAAAATCAAATGCAATTCTTTACTCAAAATATAAAAAGGTAAAGTTCAAATTGAAATAACAGAGAAGTTCGAAGTTTAGTAAAACCTAGGATTTACCTGTTGAAAAAAGAAAAAACAGAGCACCATTTTTTGCACTTTTAAAAACAACTCATAAATGAAATGAATGGATGATAGAAGTTCAATTGCTCAGCGAGGAAAAGTTCAAAAAATTCTTATGAGAGAGGTTCACCGTGTATTTAGATGTCCAAAATACATAAAAAATATGTTTTTTTGTGTTTTAAAATAATTCTCTCAAACCAGAGAGAAGTTCAAAAGTGATAACAACCAAAAGTACACGTACTACATGATGTGTATTTCATACAAGAAAAATACAAATAAAGTGAAACAGAGTGAAGTTCAAACAGACATGCCCCAGAAGTTCAACTACTTCATGCAGTGTGAAAAACAGCATGTCAAAAAATAGCACGTCGAAAACAGAGAGAAGTTCAAAAAGACATGCCCGAGAAGTTCAACTACTTCACACAGTGCATTTCCATTCGCGATGAAGGCAAAAATCATGATCTTGTCATTTTCTAATTTACTTCAAAACGATAGGAATATCATTTGTGTAAGTTCAAGTCCTCGGTCGGAGAAAGTTAAAAAATTTATTGTGAGAGGGGTTTGTACAAAAGGAAAATCATTTGTGTAACACTAACGAATGGATGAGGAAAATTACAAATGAAAATACGTCACAGAAGTTCAACATGAAAACAGCAGGAAGTTCAACTACTACACTGAATGAATTTCACATGAAAAACTTTTAAAACCGTCGCGAGTATGAAAAAATGATCAACACGGGAAAGTTGCGTGTCTACAGCAGCTTTCCAGCGGTATATCACTTTCTCAATTTTCGGTGAGTGGATGGAGAGCTACAAGCAGTGGATGGAGATCTACAAGCAAAAAAAGCACGTGAAAAACAGAGTGAAGTTCAAGTAGACATGCCGAGAAGTTCAAGTCTTCACGAGGTGCATTTTCGAAGAATCAGTTTTGCGATAAAGGCAGAACGAATGATCCCGCCATTTTCGCAATTACTTGAAAACTGCTAGGAATCAGAGAAAACCATCAACATGATAAAGTTTTGCATTTTCCGTAGCTTTTCAATAGTATATTATTTGCACCATTCCGTTAAAGTTTGTAGAAAATACGGCGAAAATACGTTTTTCACCATTTTCGAAACTGACATAAAACCATAAAGAATTAGGAGAAATAAGAGATACAAAAAAGTGTCGCATTTCCTCAAGATATCCAACGCCGTGTCATTTGCTGCATTCGGACATACGGTTAAAAAATTAGCTCGAAAATACAAATTCGCTAGAACTTGTATTGTTTTCTAAATTTCTTTTAAAACATTCAAAATTAGAAAAAACTTTCAACATGAAAGAGTAGCGCATTTTCATAAGATTTCCAACGCCATATCATTTGCCTCAATTGGATTAGCCATTTAGAAATGTCATCGAAAATACGAACTCGGCTGTTCGGTTTGCGAAATTTTACGATTTTCCAAATTACTCTTTAACCATAAGGAATTAGATAAAAACTTTTAACATGTGGAAGGAGCGGTTTTGCAGCAGCTTTCCAATGCCATATTATTTGCATCATTCCGATAAATGGTTTAGAAATGCGATCGAAAATACGATTCACGTTTTTTGTATGAAGGAAAAACAGTTTTCAAAACTGCTCTTAAACCGCTTACATTTTCCCAAAAATTCAACTTGGGTCATGATATTGGCATTCATAGCTTTCCAACGGTATATCGCAAGCCCCATTTGGACACTTTTTAGCTGAAGTTCAACGTTGTACTCGGGGAAGGTCAGGCGCGTTACTCGAGAAGTTCATGTTGTGATCAGAATAGTGTTTATATATATATATATATATATATATATATATATATATATATATATCCACCACATGATGCTTGCCGCTAAAGAGTACATAGGGAGGAATAGAGATAAACACTATTGACTCTTGCATAAAAATAAATATATGAAAGTAGAACATAGGCCCTTCGTAGAGGGAAGCAGTGGTTGTCATGCGCTTTTTGTTTTAGATGTGCAAGCTCCTATGCAAAGGAATGTCGCTTTATATTGCCCCTTGTGATAGCAACCTTTAGTATGCGGTATGTTGCTTTTATTTCTTCACCATCACAAGATCGTACAAAGCTTACTTTCCCTTACAATAAAAGATCATACATATTTACGAGAAATATTTATTGCTTTTTGCACTGATGACAACTTACTTGAAGGATCTTATTCAATCCATAGGTAGATACGGTGGACTATTTATGACATGAAACTGGGTTTAAGGGTTTTGGATGTATGGTTGGCCACTAGCATTGATCCGATCCATGACACAGAGCAAGAGGGCACAACCTTTGGAGGAACATTCACATATGGTTCCATGAACACAATCATTTCGCACCCTACTTCAACGCGGTCATCCGCAACCGTGAATGGAAGCCCCTCAACCATCGATGGTACACCATCCAAGAGGCCGTGTCTAAGTATTGTGGGCACTTGAAGCGTCTCATCGCATGGTGGCCTAGGCGCCTAGAAGTGCGGAAATCACCGAGCAAGTAAGTTGACCACTAGCCAGATATGCTTAGTTTTGTTGATCACTAGCAAGAAATGTATTGTTTTGTTGTTCACTGCATTATCGGCAATTTATCACTTTGTAGCCTACTCGTGCTTGTGTGGTGTACAAGAAGTTGGAGAAGAAGTCCTTCAGGGTCATGCATTGTTAGTTGAAGTTGAATGGGCAACCAAAGTGGAACCTTTTCATTGCCAAGACCACCACTCAAGCCAACGAGAAGAAACCAATGACCCTACTTTGGCACCCAGACTCAGAGGAACCGGTTTACCTTGCATTGTCAGCGCAGAGATCAAGTCTTCTGGCAATACACAACAACTTGGTACAGAAAACAACTACTTTACTAATCTCTTGCGGAAGCATAAGTTCGATGCGTACATGATGAAATGAGGCCAAGCGGCATACACGGTGCAGCCGAATTTATGTACATTATTTAGTAGACAGCACAGGGGCCTCGATGAAACATCTATGAGATAGTGGAGAGACGACGTAGCGGAGCTCCATCTCACAGGGACACTGCTGGGACACAACCTAGATCACGATTAAAGGAGTGACTCCAACTCCTAGTACGGCTTCTCTTGAAACTGGCATGACAAGCCATGTGAGTAGTTTGAATGTACTCACAAGCTCACAACAAGCAAAGCAAATATGACAAACAATAACAAGGCATATATCAGGTTTTAGTGTGCATTCAAAACAAGCATAGTGGCCATCATGAGACCACCAATTCTTGCATGTGCCATCTCATAGTTTTAGTGTGTAGATTAGTGATTTCTATTGACCCACGTGTGACCTACTACGAACTGTGTCCACAACCGAGGACACGGCTATCGACAGATTATACACTCTGTAGATGTTAGTACACTTTACCCACACCATGGAATCCATGGCCTCGTGCTCCCATTATGGTGGACTAATGACATTCTGACAAAACCAGTTTATTGTATGACACTCTCCCGACCACTCCAACAAACTCCCCTTTGGGCTAAGTCATGGGTGGCCCTGATGTCACCGCGTGACATCCACCACTTTCGTGGTCGACCACCATCGTGGCCAAAACTAAAATAACGTCCCACACGGAGACAATGGTACCCTAGAAGTGCGGGCTCACAAGGTTGTGACTGCCTACCGGGGCAGGTCAGCGCGAGCACATAGCGTTCCATAGTTGGAGGCACTAGAGAGAGGCATGACAATAAACCAGATTAGGGCCTCCCCATCCAGGTAAGTGTGGTTGCACTGGTGGCTCGATTTGTTGGGGAACGCGGTAATTTCAAAAATTTCCTACGATCACGCAAGATCTATCTAGGAGATGCATATCAACGAGAGGGTAGAGTGTGTCCACGTACCCTCGTAGACCGAAAGCGGAAGCGTTTCAATAACGCGGTTGATGTAGTCGAACGTCTTCGCAATCCAACCGATCCAAGTACCGAATGACACCTCCGCATTCAGCACACGTTCAGCTCGATGATGTCCCTCGTGCTCTTGATCCAGTTGAGGACGATGGTGAGTTCCGTCAGCACGACAGTGTCGCGATAGTGATGATGATGTTACCAGCGCAAGGCTTCGCCTAAGCACTACGACGATATGACCGAGGTGTGTAACTATGGAGGGGGGGTGTACCGCACACGGCTAGGACCAATCTTCAAGATCCTTTGGGGTGCCCCCTGCCCACGTATATAAAGGAGGGAGGAAGAGGAGGCGGGCCTAGAGGGGGCGCGACAAAAGGGGGGAGTCCTACTTGGACTCTCGGTCCAAGTAGGATTCGGCCCCCCTTTCCTATTCCAACTAGGAGAAGGAAGGGAAGGAGAAAGAGGGGAGAAGGAAGGAGGGGGCGCCACTCCCTCCTAGTCCAATTCGGACCAGCCCGTGGGGACCGCGGGGCCACCCCTTGAGGCCCTTCTCTCCTTTTCCGTATGGCCCATTAAGGCCCACTACTTCCCCCGGCGAATTCCCGTAACCCTCCGGTACTCCGAAAAATACTCGAATCACTCGGAACCTTTCCGATGTCCGAATATAGCCTTCCAATATATCGATCTTTATGCCTCGACCATTTCGAGACTCCTTGTCACGTCCGTGATCTCATTCGGGACTCCGAACAAACTTCAGTCATCAAATCACATAAACTCATAATACAAATCGTCATCGAACGTTAAGCGTGCGGACCATCTTTGACAACACATGTCGATGGTTAGGAAACATAACCATATTTGATTAACAAGCTAGTCAGGTAGAGGCATACTAGGGACACTATGTTTTGTCTATGTCTTCACACATGTACTAAGTTTCCGGTTAATACAATTCTAGCATGAATAATAAACATTTATCATGAAATAAGGAAATAGATAATAACTTTATTATTGCCTCTAGGGCATATTTACTTTAGTGTCCCACTTGCACTAGAGTCAATAATCTAGTTCACATCGCCATGTGATTTAACACCAATAGTTCACATCTGTATGTGATTAACACCCATAGTTCACATCGCCATGTGACCAACACCCAAAGGGTTTACTAGAGTCAATAATCTAGTTGACATTGCTATGTGATTAGCACCCAAAGAGTACTAAGGTGTGATCATGTTTTTCTCATGAGAGAAGTTTAGTCAACGGATCTGTCATAATCAGAGCCTTATGTATTTTGCAAATATTCTATGTCTACAATGTTCTGCATGTAGCTACTCTAACTAATTACTCCCACTTTCAATATGTATCCAGATTGAGACTTAGAGTCATCTGTATCGGTGTAAAAGCTTGCATTGATGTAACTCTTTACGGCGAACTCTTTATCACTCCCATCACCGAGAAACATTACCTTAGTCCTCACTAAGGATAATTTTGACCGCTGTCTAGTGATTTACTCTTAGATCACTGTTTTACCCCCTTGCCAAACTCATGGCAAGGTACACAATAGCTCTGGTACACAACACAACATACTTTATAGATCCTATGACTGTGGCATAGGGAATGACTTTCATTCTCTTTCTATCTTCTGTCGTGGTCGGGCTTTGAGTCTAACTCAACTTTACACCTTGTAATAGAAAAAAGAATTCCTTCTTTGACTGATCCATTTTGAACTCTTTCAAAAACTTGTCAAGGTATTTACTCATTGAAAAATATTATCAAGCGTCTTGATCTATCTCTATAGATCTTGATGCCCAATTTGTGAGCAGCTTCACCGAGGTCTTTCAATGAAAAACTCTTATTCAAGAATCCTTTTATGCTATCCAGAAATTATATATCATTTCCAATCAACAATATGTCATCCACATATAATATTTGAAATGTTACGGAGATCCCACTCACTTTCTTGTAAATACAGGCTTCTCCAAAAGTTTGCATAAAACCATATGCTTGATCACACCATCAAAGCATTTATTCCAACTCTGAGAGGCTTGCACCAGTCCATAAATGGATTGCTGGAGCTTGCACACTTTGTTAGCACCCTTTGGATCGACAAAACCTTCTGGTTGCATCATATACAACTCTTCTTTAAGAAATATCCATTTAAGGAATGCGTTTTTATATACATTTGCCAGATTTCATAAAATATGGTAATTGCTAACATGATTTGGACGGATTTAAGCATCGTTACAGTTGAGAAAATCTCATTGTAGCAACACCTTGAACTTGTCGAAAACCTTTTGCGACAAGTCAAGCTTTGTAGATAGTAACACTACTATCAGCGTCTGTCTTCCTCTTGAAGATCCATTTATATTATATGGCTTGTCGATCATTGGGCAAGTCCACCAAAGTCCACATTTTGTTCTCATACATGGATCCCATCTCAGATTTCGTGGCCTCAAGCCATTTCGCGGAATCTGGGCTCATCATCGCTTCCTCATAGCTCATAGGTTCATCATGGTCTAGTAACATGACTTCCAGAGAATGGGATTACCCTACCATTCTGGTGTGGACCATATTCTGGAAGACCTACGAGGTTTTGTAGTAACTTGATCTGAAGTTGATGATCATCATCATTAGCTTCCTCACTAATTGGTGTAGGAATCACTGGAACTGATTTCTGTGATGAACTACTTTCCAATTTGGGAGAAGGTACAATTACCTCATCAAGTTCTACTTTCCTCCCACTCACTTATTTCAAAAGAAACTCCTTCGCTAGAAAGGACCCATTATTAGCAACGATCTTGCCTTTTGATCTGTGATAGAAGGTGTACCCAACAGTTTCCTTTGGGTATCCTATGAAGACGCATTTCTCCGATTTTGGTTCGAGCTTATCAGGTTGAAGCTTTTTCACAGAAGCATCGCAACCCCAAACGGTAAGAAACGACAACTTTGGTTTTTTGCCAAACCACAGTTCATAAGGCGTCGTGTCAACGGATTTTGATGGTACCCTATTTAAAGTGAATGCAGCTGTCTCTAATGCGTAACCCCAATAGTGGTGACCCGGTAAGAGACATCATAGATCGCACCATATCCAATAAAGTGCGATTATGATATTCGGACACACCATTACGCTGTGGTATTCCATGTGGCGTGAGCTGTGAAACTATTCCACATTGTTTTAAATGAAGGACAAACTCATAACTCAAATATTCTCCTCTACGATCAGATCATAGAAATTTTATTTTCTTGTTACGATGATTCTCCACTTCACTCTGAAATTTTTTGAACTTTTCAAATGTTTTAGACTTGTGTTTCATTAAGTAGATATACCCATATCTGCTCAAATCATTTGTGAAGTTCAGAAAATAACGATACCCGCCACGAGCATCAACACGCATTGGACCGTATACATCGGTATGTATTATTTCCAATAAGTCACTAGCTCGTTCCATTGTTCCGGAGAACGGAATTTTAGTCAACTTGCCCATAAGGCACGGTTCGCAAGCATCAAATGATTCATAATCAAGTGGTTCCAAAAGTCCATATTTATGGAGTTTCTTCATGTGCTTTACCGATATGACCCAAACGGCAGTGCCACAAATATGTTGCACTATCATTACCAACTTTGCATCTTTTGGCATCAATATTATGAATATGTGTATCACTACGATCAAGATTCAATAAACCATCAACATTGGGTGTATGACCATAGAAGGTTTTATTCATGTAAACAAAATAACAATTTATTCTCTATCTTAGATGAATAGCATGATCGAATCATATTTATGCTCAACGCAAACACCAAATAACATTTATTTAGGTTCAACACTAATCTCGAAAGTATAGGGAGTGTACGATGATGATCATATCAATCTTGGAACCACTTCCAACACACATCGTCACTTCACCCTGAACTAGTCTCTGTTTATTCTGTAACTCCTGTTTCGAGTTACTAATCTTAGCAACCGAACAAGTATCAAATACCCAGGGGCTACTATAAACATTGGTAAGGTACACATCAATGACCTATATATCAAATATACCCTTGTTCACTTTGCCATCCTTCTTATCCACCAAATATTCAGGGCATTTCCGCTTACAGTGACCATTTCCTTTGCAGTAGAAGCACTCAATTTCAGGCTTTGGTCTAGCTTTCGGCTTCTTCACAGGAGTGACAACTTGCTTGCCATTCTACTTGAAGTTTCTTTTCTTTCCCTTTGCCCTTTTCTTGAAACTAGTGGTCTTGTCAATCATCAACACTTGATGCTCTTTCTTGATTTCTACCTTCGTCGATTTAAGCATCACGAAGAGCTCGGGAATCGTTTTTGTCATCCCTTGCATACTATAGTTCATCACGAAGTTTTAGTACATGGTGATGGTGACTAGAGAACTCTTCCAATCACTATCTTATCTGGAAGATTAACTCCCACTTGATTCAAGCGATTGTAGTACCCAGAAAATCTGAGCACATGCTCACTGCTCGAGCTATTCTCCTCCATCTTTTAGCTTTAGAACTTGTTAGAGACTTCATATCTCTCAACTCAGGTATTTGCTTGAAATATTAACTTCAACTCCTGGAACATCTCATATAATCTATGAAGTTCAAAACGTCTTTGAAGTCCCGATTCTAAGCCATAAAGCATGGTGCACTAAACAATCAAGTACTCATCATATTGAGCTAGCCGAACATTCATAACCAAGCTGGGCACGTGTATGAACTGGACTCGGTATTCTATAAACCGCCAGGCGTTAACCTATGTATATAAAGGGACGACCCGGCAGCAGTTCAGGGGCAAGAAACAACAACTCAAGAGATAGGTAAAGCGGATTCGCTCCCTGCTCATCGAGACCCCATCAATTCCACCTCAACTGGATCGTAGGCTTTTACCTTCACCGCAAGGGGCCGAACTGAAGAAAATATGCCCTAGAGGCAATAATAAAGTTATTATTTATTTCCTCATATCATGATAAATGTTTGTTATTCATGCTAGAATTGTATTAACCGGAAACATAATACATGTGTGAATACATAGACAAACATAGTGTCACTAGTATGCCTCTACTTGACTAGCTCGTTTATCAAAGATGGTTATGTTTCCTAGCCATGGACAAAGAGTTGTCATTTGATTAACGGGATCACATCATTGGGAGAATGATGTGATTGACTTGACCCATTCTGTTAGCCTAGCACTTGATCATTTAGTATGTTGCTATTGCTTTCTTCATGACTTATACAAAGTTCCTACAACTATGAGATTGTGCAACTCCGTTTACGGAAGAACACTTTGTGTGCTACCAAATGTCTAGCATGAATCGGGTGATTATAAAGGTACTCTACATGTGTCTCCAAAGGTACATGTTGAGTTGGCATAATTCGAGATTAGGTTTTGTCACTCTGATTGTCGGAGAGGTATCTCTGGGCCCTCTCGGTAATACACATCACTTAAGCCTTGCAAGCATTGTAAATAGTGAGTTAGTTATGAAATGATGTATTACGGAATGAGTAAAGAGACTTGCCGGTAACGAGATTGAACTAGGTATTGGATACCGACGATCGAATCTTGGGCAAGTAACATACCGATGACAAAGGGAACAACGTATGTTGTTATGCGGTTTGACCGATAAAGATCTTCGCAGAATATGTAGGAGCCAATATGAACATCCAGGTTCCACTATTGGTTATTGATCGAGAATAGTTCTAGGTCATGTCTACATAGTTCTCGAACCCGTAGGGTCCGCACGCTTAATGTTATGATGACAGTTTTATTATGAGTTTATAAGTTTTGATGTACTGAAGTCTGTTTGGAGTCCTGGATGTGATCACGGACATGACGAGGAGTCTCAAAATGGTCGAGACATAAAGATTGATATATTGGATGGCTATATTCGGACACCGGAAGTGTTCCGGGCGTTTTCAGAGAAAACCGGAGTGGGAGGTTACGGAACCCCGGAGAGTAATGGGCCTTATGGGCCTTAGTGGAGAGAGAGAGAGGCGGCCAAGATGGGCGCGCCCCCCCCTTCAGTGCAATTGGACTAGGAGGGTGGGCGCCCCCCTCTTTCCTTCTCCCTCTCCCCCTTCCTTTCCCCCTCCTAGTAGGAGTAGGAAGGAGGGAGTCCTACTCCTACTAGGAGGAGGACTCCTCCTCCTTGGCGCGCCCTATAGGGCCAGCAGGCCTCCACCCTTGCTCCTTTATATACGGGGGTAGGGGGCACCCTAGGAGATACAAGTTGATCTACGGATCATTCCTTAGCCGTGTGCGGTGCCCCCCTCCACCATATTCCACCTCGGTCATATCGTCGCGGAGTTTAGGCGAAGCCCTGCGCCGGTAGAACATCATCATCGTCACCACACCGTCGTCTTGTGGAACTCATCTAGCGCTTTGCTGGATCGGGCCGGGAACGTCATCGAGCTGAGCGTGTGCTGAACACGGAGGTGCCGTGCGTTCGGTGCTTGGCTCGGTCGAATCGTGAAGGCGTCGACTACATCAACAGCGTTGTCATAGCGCTTCGCTTACGGTCTCACGAGTGCGTGGACAACACTCTCCCCTCTCGTTGCTATGCCATCACCATGATCTTGCGTGTGCGTAGGAATTTTTTTGAAATTACTACGTTCCCCATCACGAACCAGTATAAACTCCCCGTGTCCTTTGTCCGGTTTAACCCCTTTAAGCTAATCTCGTTGCGATGGCTCCACGACTAAGTCCTCTCATTAGGACATCTGACGTGTTAATTCCATGACAGTTGGCGCCCACCGTGGGGCTATCGCACAACGGTTTCGAGTTCTTAAAGGGCAACTTTGAAGGACACAAGGGATACGCGTTTGGCCGGATGACCAAGAGACGTCCCGGCAAGCTCTACACGATGACGCAGGCTGGGGCCCCGAGGTCGGCTCAATCGAGTACGGGTACCGGGTCCCCTTTGGAGGAATTCATGTCTTCATCGGCAAGATCAGCGAACCGGGCCCTGAGCCGGACATCTGCACCGACCTCGTCGAGACGGCTCAGCGAGCAAGCCCTGCCCATGTTCAGCCTGCCATGAAGCATGCGTTCGTGGGATTCATACATGGTGCGGAATCTGAACCGGTGTCGGATGGTGAGACGGTCGTTTACTCCGATGGTGAACCGTCCACCGGCGAGACCGAGTTGCCATTGTTGACCACGGCAGTTACCCCGGAGACTCAAGATCGGCATAATGCGGAGGTCACAAAGCTGCGGGATCAGATAACTCAGGCCAAGGATGACTTGGCGGCTGAGGAAACCAGGATGGCTGATGAGTGGGCCACTTTAGACGCCCAGTCATAGCGGATTCAGGCAGAGAATTACCGGCTCATGCTGGATCGGAATGCTTCGAACGACGTGCTGAGGAGGAGGCACCGGTCTCGTCTGTCGCCAGTTTATGAAGCAATGAATCTCTTCAACATGCCAGGAGCAGGATCCAGTAATCCGGTAGCAGTAAACCGGACTGGAGCACCTGGGACCTGAGCGCCAGATCAAACACGGGTGACGGACCCACCTCGACAAACAGATAACCCGCTGCAGTACATGCCGACCCCGTCGGGTCACTTCTCCACCCCTTTGGATAACATGATTGCTGCAGCGTCTCGATTGGCAGCTATTCCAATGGAGGGCGAGTCTCCAGTGGCGGTTGAGACGTGGCGGGCCAGGGATCTCCTTCAAACCGCTATGGTACAGCAGCAGGCCTATTCATATAGCCGAGACAGAATCCATTCAACCCCTAGCCCGAGCAAGAGTTACAGCAGGCACATTGATGAACCGACTATGTCAAGAAGTGCACGGAACTGTGACGCCCCTCGAGGGCCAAATCCGGCGCGCAGTGGTGCAAATGCTCAGGATGTGGTGGATAATGGTAGAGCGCGTCGGGAGGCAGAGTTAGTGGCGCAGTACGCGAATCATCAGCCTACTCCGGTTCGACCAACGACGTCAGTGGAATGAGTACATGCTTTCAGCTCTTGGGGGTGCCGTATCTCACCCCGTCTCTATGTAATGTGCGGTTACCCAAGGATTTCAAGGGCCCGCGTAAGGTGCCTAATTACACCGCCGATTTACCCCTTGAGTCATGGGTTGAGAGTTATGAGATGGCAATGGAGATGCTGGATGTGGATGAATCGGCGTGTGCGAAGTACTTCACCATGATATTGGATGGAACGGCTCGCTTGGTTAAAGAGTCTGCCCGTTAATTCCGTCGGTTCATGGGCCGAGTTGAAGGCCCGGTTTATAGCAAACTTCAAGGACACGTGCAAGCAACCCATGTCAATTGTGGATCTGGCTGCTTGTGTCCAAGGAGAAGGCGAATCAACAACTCATTGGGTGTGCCAGGTTTCGAAAATTCTGCATTCGTCGAACCGCATCAATGCTGATTCGGCAATCATAACATTAGAGCGCAATTGCCGGTTTAAGCCGCTGAAGTTGAAGTTGGGACGGCTCAAGCGTCACTGCAATGACATGGGAACACTTATGGTAGCTTTGGTTAAGTATGTCGATTCTGATAGTACCAAGGATCCCGAGTCTGACGATGAGAAGCCGGAGAAGGGAAAGAAGAATGTCGGCACAAAAGCACATCAACATAACCAGGTGAGCCATGGGAATAACGGTAAGCATAAAGCGGACGGTAATTCCGATTTTGTGGCTAACACCAACGTACAGGGTAATAATCAGCGTCGTAAGTGTAAACTGCCCCCGCAGAGTGGAGGGTCAAGTATGAATCTAGAGCGTGTGTTAAACCAGCCCTGCACAAAGCACGGGACGCAAGAGAAGCCTGCTATGCACCTATGGAAGGATTGCTTTATTATGCGGGAGTTCAAAAACTCAGATCTCTTCCGGTATGATCATGGACCGTTTGGCGGTTCAGGACCCGGGTTTCACGGGCCGGGTTATGGTGGAGGTAACTCCGGCTTAGGTTTTTAAGGTAATCAAGGCGGACAGGGCAGTCACGGCAATCAGGGTAACCAAGGTGGTTACAATCAACAGGGGAATCAACAACAACAACAGTCGGGTTATCAGAGTCACCTGAAGCAGTTGAATGGTGGACAGTATCATGTCTTCACTACTAGCCTGAGCAAGCGCGATCAGAAGCTTCATAAAAGGGCAGTGAATTCTGTTGAACCGGTGGTGCCCCGTTATTTGCGCTGGTCTGAACAGCCTATTGTGTGGCGTCGAGAAGATCATCCACCCCGGGTTGATAATCCGGGTCATCTGGCGTTGGTGGTAGCACCGCAGGTTGGAGGTTATAAGTTCACCAAGGTGCTCATGGATGGAAGGAGCAGTATCAACATCTTGTATTATGAAACCTTCTGGCGTATGGGGTTGACAGATAAGAATCTTAAACCGTCGAACACCGTTTTTCACGGTGTGGTGCCTGGTAAATCGTCTTACCCAGTCGGTAAAATAGCTCTGGAGGTTGCTTTCGGAGATGATCATGATTCGGGGTCAGAGACATTGACTTTTGAAGTGGTGAAAATCAGGAGTCCGTACCATGCCTTGTTTGGACGACTGACTTATGCTAAGTTTATGGCAAGGCCGTGTTATGTTTATCTGCAGCTCAAGATGCCGGGTCATAAGGGGACCATCACGGTTCATGGCAGCCGCAAGGTCAATTTGGAGTGTGAGGAAGGTGATGCGGATTATGCTGAGTCGGTTTGCGCAACAGAGGAGTTAAAATTCTATAAAGACAATGTTGATCTGGCAGATATGACTTCTTTGAAGAAACCCACTACAGAGCATGATCCGGCTTTGAAATTTAAATCGGCTGATGAGACTAAGTTGGTTGATTTTGTTCCTGGCGATTCATCCAAGTAGTTTAGCATCATCGCTAACTTGGATCTGAAATAGGAAAGCGCGCTCATCGAGTTTATCCGTGAGAACCAGGACATCTTTGCATGGAAACCTTCTGACATGCCTGGTGTACCGAGGGAACTCGCTGAGCACACTCTGAATATCGATCCCAAGTGTAAACCGGTCAAGCAGTTTCTCCGCCGCTTCAATGAAGAGAGACGCAAGGCCATTGGAGAGGAGGTAGCCCGGCTCTTGGCAGCAGGGTTTATTGTGGAGGTTTTTCACCCTGAGTGGTTGGCTAACCCGGTGCTGGTACTTAAGAAGAACGGCACTTGGCGTATGTGTGTGGATTACACAGATTTAAACAAGGCTTGTCTAGCTGATCCCTTTGCCCTCCCCCGTATTGATTAGATCATTGACGCTACGGCGGGTTGTGAGCGGTTGAGTTTTCTGGATGCTTATTCGGGTTATCATCAGATTAAAATGGCAGTTAAGGACTAGGAGAAGACGGCTTTTATAACTCCCTTTGGAGCCTTCTGCTATGTATCTATGCCTTTTGGGCTCAAGAGTGCCCAGGCGACTTATCAGCGGTGTGTGCCGAATTGCCTTCATAATCAGATTGGGCACAATGTTCATGCTTATGTGGACGATATCGTGGTGAATTCCAGGAAAGCAGAAACACTAATAGCTGATTTGCAGGAAACTTTTGATAATCTGAGGGTTTATAAGATGATGCTTAATCCGGCTAAGTGTGTTTTTGGTGTCCCAGCAGGCAACTCCTGGGTTTTCTGGTGTCTAACAGGGGCATTGAAGCTAATCCGGAAAAGATCAAGGCTATTACGTCCCTGGCTAAACCGGTGTGTATCAATGACGTTCAACGACTGGCGGGTCATATTGCAGCGCTAAGCCGGTTTATCAGCCGGTTGGGGGAGAAGGCGATCCCTCTATATCAGATGATGAAGAAGATGACAACTTTGTGTGGGTGATCTTTGCTAATCGCGGCGTTTGAGGATCTGAAGAAGCAGTTAGCCGAACCGCCCGTTCTTGCTGCCCCCATTGATAAGGAACCATTGCTGTTATACGTGGCTGCTAATGCCCGGGCTGTCAGCGTGGCCATTGTGGTGGAGCGCAAAGAGGCAGGTAAGGAGTATCCGATTCAGCGGCCGGTTTATTACATTAGTGAGGTGCTTATCGAATCAAAGCAGAGATGTCCACATTGCCAGAAGTTGGTGTATGGAGTTTTTATGGCAAGCCGGAAGCTTAAGCAATACTTTCAAGGCCATCCCATTACTGTGGTCAGTTCCGCTCCATTGGGAGATACATTCAAAACAGGGAGGCGACTGGCCGGGTTGCTAAGTGGGCTATTGAGCTTGGACCTCACGGGTTAAAATATATGCCTCGCACTGCTATCAAGTCTCAAGCGCTCGTGGACTTCATCAACAACTGGACAGAGTTACAGGCACCGGAGGATAAACCAGATAACACATACTGGACTATTCACTTTGATGGATCCAGACAATTGGAGGGCTCGGGGGCTGGAGTGGTTCTTACTTCCCCTCGAGGTGACAAATTTTGTTATGTTCTCCGTTTGATGTTTCCTTGTACTAACAATGCAGCTGAGTATGAGGCCTTACTCCATGGTCTTCGGATGGCTAAGGAGATGAACTTAATCCGGGTACGTTGCTTCGGCGACTCCGATTTACTGGCTCAGCAAGTGTCTGGTACTTGGGATTCTAAGGATCCACTTATGGCGGCTTATCAGCGCGAGCTGGATATCATTGTCGCTCACTTCAAGGGCTACCAGGTTGAGCACATTGATAGGTGCAAGAATGAAGCGGCGGACGCTTTAAGCCGGCTCGGATCCCAGCGTAAACCGATGCCACCCAATGTTTTTCTTAACGTTTTGCATAATCCGTCGAGCAAGATACCAACAGAGGATTCAATTGGTGGTGGTTCTTAATGCTATCCCTGATTGGACAGTGCCATACCTGGCGTATATGACCCGGGGTGTGTTACCTGAGGACGAAGTTCTGGCCAGACAGATAATCCAGCGGTCCAAGTCAATGACTATTGTCAATGGCGAGTTACATCATTGCAGTGTTTCATGGGCGTTTCAGCATTGCGTTTCTCCTGAAGAAGGCTGTGAGATCTTGCGTAAAATATACGAAGGATATTGTGGTCATCATGCCGGTTCAAAATCCTTGGTGGCTAAGTCTTTCCGACACGGTTTTTACTGGTTAACAGCTCATGCTGATGCAGAGGATCTGGTAAGAAAGTGTGATGGCTGTCAGAAGTATTCACGCCGAGCTCATGTTCCGGCCCAGGAATTAAGGATGATTCCAATCACCTGGCCGTTTGCAACTTGGGGGCTGGATATGGTTGGGCCTTTTAAGAGGTCTAAGGATAAGAAGACCCACCTTCTCATGGCAGTTGATAAATTCACAAAGTGGGTGGAGGCAGAGCCAGTGAGCAAGTGTGATGCGGCCATGATGGTTCAATTCATGAAAAAGGTGATTTTTTGCTTTGGTTTCCCACACAAAATTATAACAGATAATGGCACGAATCTCTCTAAGCGTGCTATGGAAGAGTTCTGTCAACGAGAGCACATCCGTCTTGATGTGTCCTCAATGGCTCACCCCAGTCTAATGGTCAAGCGGAGAGAGCTAATCAAGAAATCCTGAAGGGTATCAAGCCCCGGCTTATGGTCCCTTTGCAGAAGATGCCGGGTTATTGGGTGGAAGAGTTGCCTTCCGCTTTATGGAGCATTAACACCACCCCCAATAGATCTATGGGTTACACACCCTTCTTCATGATTTATGGAGCGGAAGCAGTTCTCCCAAGTGATATTCGCCATGACTCGCCCCGAGTGGTAGCTTATCTTGAAGCGGACAATGAAAGAGCATGCCAAGACGCGTTGGACCTATTAGATGAAAAATGGGATATTGCGGCAGCTCGTTCGGCGATTTATCAGCAAGACCTGCGGCGTTATCACAGCCGCCGGGTTAAAACCGGAAATTTTCAAGAAGGCGACTTAGTGCTCCGGCTTATCCAAGATCAGATGGACACGCACATGTTATCCCCACCTTGGGAAGGGCCCTTTATGGTCAGCAAGAATCTGAACAACGGGTCATACTACCTTATCGATGTTCGAGAGCACAAAGACTCACGCAAATCGGAGGAGGAGACCCACCGGCCGTGGAATATTGCTCATCTTCGGCCTTACTATACCTGAGCCATAGGCTCCTATCATGTATATATTTTTGAAAATGTACATATTATGATCAATAAATAAACCGACATCCTTGGTAAAGCGGGGCCTCTGCCGTTTCATGTTATATATCTTCTTGGTTACATGGGGGCTTATGCTTATAAAGCGGAGTTCTGCTTACCCATTAAACCGGCTTATAAAGCCACCACAAAGCCTGGGGGCTTCACACCCAAGGGACCAAAGAGAGTCTGTTGCCACACACAGCTCAAACATAGGGACCCACTGAGCAAAGCTCACAATTTTACCTGGGGGCTCTTTGTACACAGCAACAAAGAGTTTTAAACGACCCTTGTAATAGGCTATCAAGCCAGGCTTGGAAGCCAGGTGTATTCACCTAAGACCCCGGGTTAACCTGCCTTCATCAAGTAAGCCACTCCATCCAGGTAATCCTGGTATGACCCACCGAACGTTTGACAATTCAATCTTATACAGACCCTGAACTTGTCAAAGTTAAAACGACGATTGGTTAATGTGAGGCCCATCTTTAAAGGCTTTGTAAAATGGTTTAACTCAGTGGCCTGGCAGCCCATGAAAAGCCTCGAATTTGGGCCTGGCAGCCCTTGAAAAGCCTCGACTACAAGTTTTTCATTTGCTTTTATTTGTCAAAGTTTTTCTCCTTTGATAAGGTTTTGAGGTAAACCGGCGTTTATTGACCAGGCCTGACTATAAGTCATCAATATAACCCGGTGTTTGTTAACCCGGCGTGACTTTCAAACTATAAGTTGTTAGTACACAACCTATTATAAACCAGTGTTTATTAACCCGGCCTAGCATTGACTATAAGTCGCCAGGATGATCATCCGGTGTTTATCATAACCCGGCATGGCTTATTATATAACCAGCACAGCATGGTGGGAGTCATCAGCACTCAAGATTTGGGTTATCACCCTTACTACAAGAAAGTTGGTAAACCAACGATGTGATTCAATATCACAGGTATGATGTATTTCATATTTCATTGTTTTTACGGCCTTGGTTCTAACCCTGGCTTTATATTGGGTATCATAACCCATCCGGCGGTAAACCGCCAGTGAAATTTTAAGTTTATTGTATGCAGAAACAGGATTGCATCAAATTGCTAAGGATCATAAGCAGACAATGCATATCATGGCAGATTAACAGTATCAGGCACAGTGGATATGCACGATGGCATAGCAGACCAAGTGTTTAAGCTAGCCTATTACAAGGCGTTTTTAACTGCCCAAAAGGATAATTGTTTTTCACAAAGGATGACAGTGTGCAGACGATAAACCGGCTTCCGGATTATGATTCTTCCTCAGGTTGATGTGAAGGCAGTGGATCATCTTTCACCGGTTCACCCTCTGCCTCCCCACCTAGTGGCTGGAAGTCAATGGTTGCCCAGTCAATCCCAGATAAAGCTCTGAAGATAGCTTCATCGCTGATAAGGTCGGACGGTTCAACATCAGGGGCATAAGTGTGGTTATGGATTGGCGGGATAAGATTTTGTTCTTCATAAACTGACGCATCAATCCGTCTGTTGCCCGCATCATAAATCGACCGGTGGAAAGACAAATCAGTCTCCTCAGCCAGCTTACTCCCAAGTGGACGCATTTCCTTTGTCAAAGCCTTGAGGACGCAATTGTCAAATTCTGATCCATCTTCTTTTTGGCTGGGATAGCCGTTTCCCATATCCTCCGGATCAAGATCAGCCATCCAAGCCTTGGCATGAGTCAATGCGGACAAAGCACCAACCCTTGCAGCTGATCTCTTTACTTCCTCAAGCTGGGCAGGCATCATGGACAACTTTGCCAATGTATCCTTGATTGAAGTTGGGGGCGGTTTGTTGTATGATGCTGTGCAGATGACCCGTTGAGAGATGGTATATAACTGCTCTATCAAGGTATAGGCAGCCTTCAGTTTCTTGCACATATCTGAACCAAGATGAGCAACACGGCTACCTGCAATTATTACAATATTATTGTTAAGCCGGTAGTTTCAAGGATGATTAAGTACGGTTCATGACAAGGACATTTACCAAAGACGGCAGAAGTCATAGCGTTGATTTGCCGCTTTAGGCTAGTCAACTCTTCTATCACCCGTTTAAGGGCCACTTCAGCATCCTCCGCTCGCTTTAGCAACGTTGTTTTTCAGCCTCCCAATCTGCTCGCTCGCCTTTGAAGCCATCCTTCAATTGTTCCATGGCTGTTAAAGCGCCCTTCAGCTCTTCTTTGGCCTTTGAAGTTTCTGCTTGCTCGGACTTGATGTTTTCTTGGAGGTCGGCGATTTGTGAATCTTTTTTGGTCAAGTCAGCCTGCAAAAGACAGATAATAAGTTGGTAATACTTTCTTCAAATTCCCAAGCACATAACAAGTTATATACTTGGCACTTAGGGGCTAATGCAGATTGCTTTTCTCAACTGATATTTTAAGTCCCAAGCACACAACAAGCTATATACTCGGCACTTGGGGGCTAATGCATATCGGATCAATTCAAGGTTATCAAGTTTCTCTCCACAAACCGGATCATATTGATGACTGAAGGAATTTTGATGTATAAACCGGACTATCCTAAAGGTATAAACCGGTCTATAGGGGCTACACAAGCAAAATCCAATCTTTTCCTACAAGTCCCGGTTCACATTTCACATTGATGAACCAGCCCTTGGGGGCTACTAGAGTTGATAATTGAAGCAGGCTATAAGGAAAAAGAAGTTATTCAAAGGAACAGATATTTACCTCATATCGCTCTTTCATCAGACCTACTAAACCGACTTCATAATCACGGCTGGTATACATACGGTTTAGATATCCAGAGTGGATGTCCTGAGCATTGAGGTGGGCATAGCTTGATAAATCAGCTTTCCATTTGCCTTTATCCACAGCGGAGAATTCCTCCTTAGCACTATGCTTTGATAAAGCGACAGGATTGCCAGGAGCAGTATGGCCAAAGCCGGTAATCACAACATCATCTGTCGTGCCATCAATAGTCTTGTCTGGGCTTGGCAGTTTAGTAGATGTTCTTGCTGGGCTTGGTGGATCGGCAGCTAGGCTTGGCAGATCAGCAGATGGGCTCGTTGGAGTCATTTCTGGCGGTTCAATAAAAGTATCCTGACCCTGAGGTCCCGGATCATCCAGAGTAATGTCAGCATGTTGATCAAGAGCATCTAAGGTCCTCTCCGGTTCAGTGGCCGGATTATCATCAGCTGGTGTAGTCAGTTTGGCTTTCTTGCCAAGTATGGCTTTGGCACTAAAAAGAACAAACACAGAGGTTAGTACAATAAACCAGTGCAAGGCATAAAAATAAGTACGGTATGCTTACCCAGGAACGGTCTTGAGTGGAGGCATCTGTGTGGTTGATGAATCGTCGGAGGATGAATGGGAGGTTCCCTGATAATTCAAATCAGACGGATTAAGAGGATATCGGAAGTGACCCGCCTTGTGATAAAGTGTATTAGAAGAACAAGAGACCTCTTGACGGCGTTCGTGAACCGGAGAATATGGTAAAACCGAAGGAGGTAACCACTTGACCACTGTGCCAGGTTGTGCGGCGAGCTTCTTGCTGTTGTGTCTTCAAAGAAAAGTGCGGATCCAAATGAGTAAGAGGGTGTGAATATTTTACTTTCTGGACTGCTCGATGGAGTTTTGGTACTGGCACATGATTTGAGTCAGAAGATAGAGCAATTACCTCTGCTTCGCCAGCGTGGCTAGCTTCCGCATCATCCTGATAATAATCACACTACAAGAAATATGTCAACTTGTGACCTTGACTATTGGTCACTGAAAGGTCACAAATTTCCATTTATGACCTTTTTGTGACCAAAAACAGAAGGTCAAAAGCTGGCCGTCGTAAACTGACTATAGCGACCTTCTTTGTGAGAAGGTCATAGATGTTTATGACCAAAATATGTCTACTGTGGCGTTTTGGTCACTAGCAACCTCCCCAGGCCACGTAGGCATCCAGCGTGGCAATCTGACGTGGCACAAGATTCAGCCCGGTCCAATTAGGTTTTCTACATGGGCCTAGCCCAACAATTCGTCCTTTTTAATATATATTTTTCCTGTGCTTTTATTAGCTACATGGGTCTGGCCCAACAATTCAGCCTTTGATTTCTTTGCATGGCCCTTTTAACGATGGGTTTTCTTTTTGATCATGTATTTTTTGGGCCATTTCTTTGTTGGGCCTCTCATGTTTTTCCTAAAAATAATTGTCCAATATTACTTGGGCCTAGCCCAGATTCAAAAAAATTGATCCAATCCAAAAAAATTATTATGCCATTGACATTACAACACATCACACCACAAGCTATCTTGGGCCTAGCCCGTTTTGATACATTTTCAAAGCAACGCTGATCTTTGGTGGTGAGCCTAACGCTAAGCCTAAGCTATTCAACCTACTCTGCGAGAAGTTTTTACATGGCGCTGCTGCATTTGCATAAATATTCTTTGCATTTGCATTTACATGAAAAAATAGAACTAGCCTATCTGGTACTTCACACAGAACCAAACATGTAATCTGCTTAATGGAAAGATTTCTTCTCCAAGTCCCTTCTCCCTTAGCAATGACAAGTGATGCAAAACATCTAAGCATTCAAAAGAGAACAAAAGAAAACATCCGAGCTCCTTCAACAAAGGGTGATCAAATGTCGGACTCACAGACGCACATAGTCGGCGATCAAATGGTGACGAAATACAACATGCCTTCCACATTCATACTGTTACATGAATCGGTGAGAAGAATCGAAAAAAGCTGGAGCCAATATAATATGAACATTCCATTCAAAAAAGTAGTAAAGGAGTAAAGGACAATTCTTTATATAATGATAAATAGATTTCAGCTAGTACCAAGCTTTTTAGCCGAGCTAGTTAAAATGAGATATTCATACAAGACAATAGAGACTATATGAATATGCATGGCACAAGTGCAGGTCCTGATTCTTGGCTACCCATGTAACACCAATAAATGGATAGAACAATAGCAGGGAACAACTCCAGATTACACACAAAGCTCTATCGATAGTGCCGACTATGGATAAAATCATGCACACTCCCAATGAACTCACCACACAAGATAATTCCGACTATAATATAACCAGAGAACTAAAGATTCTACGTGCTTAGAAGTCAACTAATAAGTGAGAATGATCTGATTGTATGCAAACAATCTTGTTTTATTTGTTTATATTACTAAAACAGACATATCTTCCTTTATGTGAAGAAGTCTGCTTCCTTCTTTAGTTAGTAGTAATCGTTCCATGCAAATCAATTGTGTGTATGCTTGATCATGGTCTAGAGATTACACGCATAGAGGAACAGAATCCTAAACAAAATAGTATCAAACAGCGGTGGGTGCTCAACCTATTTACCATACACAAGCAACACTTAAATCATAGCATCTGCATATACTTGTGTCACATCAGGTGGTTCGTAATGTACTTAACATAATCTAATAAAAAGGATTGGGAGCAGAGGGAGAGGGAGGTGGAGATGGATGTGCTACTGTTGCTGCGGTGGTGCCTCTTGGTGGTCATGCTTGAGCTCCTCCTGAAGCTGCTCACTAACACCGCAAGACAAACAAGACCATGGGTGAGCTGCAACACGAGCACATACATTAAGTGAAGATAAGGAGAAGAACACAGAAGAAGAGAGGTGCTCGTCCTCCGTCCGTGCCCATCCTCCTCCTCCGTGCCGATGTCAAACAACCTCCGCTGTAAACTATGAGCACCATGCGCCTGGTTGGCCATGACGCCTTTGTCCTCTCTGCACGAATGAAAACCAAAGAATTAGTACATCTACACCGCACATAATACAGACATGGTTCGGTTGAGATCTACTAAACTACATCATCACAGAACGACGAGCAGTTTTAGATCTTAAAACTATTGTTCCATGCATAATCTTAGTGCTCCATCAAAGAATCAACTAAATTTGCTCTCCGACATACAAACAAAGTTTAGGAAAACCAAACATGAACAAGCACTTATTGTGCAGGACACATAGCTATTTCATAAGCATGATCTAATCTAGAAGGGCAAGATTAGCAGGCAAGGCAAATACTTAGCCAAACATGTGCACCTTGACCTTGTCAATAATAGTACTACTAGAAGTAATTAATCTGAGCATGGATCTAACCGACAACATCACAAAGACCATCTGAGCACTACACCATGAACAAAGCCAGCTAATTTGATTCACTAGTACACACTAGCACACCGTCAGGCTTTATGGATCAAAATAATTTGATGTAAACACGATAGCTAGCTGGTACCAGTAGCGAGCTCCTATTCTTGTGCTAACAGTGACGCATAACCAGCAGTCGAATGGGTGGCTCGGGCAGAGTGGGAGAATTGGGAGGGGGACGGACCTCGGAGGCCACGACGGCGCCGGGCGGCGCGCTGGGCGGAGGCGGCGATCTCTCGCCAGATCGCATCCACCACCCGCTCCGCTCATGACATCCCTCCTCCTCCTCCGCAAGATCCCCTCCTCCTTGAGGGCTCCTCCTCCTCCTCTGCCGGTGCTGCCACTGGGTGGTTCCTATTTGACGCTCGCGTGCATGTTCTAACCGTAGCCACCTCCGTCTTCATCTTCAAGGGCATCACCTGACCGCACACACACACGCATCACACATACGCATAACGCCTCGCGAAATCTCGAGCGAATCAAACGGGAGTAGAGAAGATCTAGCGACTCACCAGCCCGGGGGCTTGGTCGGGCAGCGCCATGCCCAGCTTGGACCCCATGTGTTTAGATGCGCACGCCGGCGAGCCAGCCGGCCACGATGCCGTGGCTGCTGGGCGGCGGAGGACCTGCCGGGAAGAAGGACCTGTCGATCTGGATCTGAATCTGAGTCGAGTGGGAGAGAGAGGAGGGGACGAGGATCTGAGGTGGGGAGGGGAGGTGTGGCAGAGGTGGGTGGCAGCTAGGGCGCGGGGCGGTGAAGCGAGAGGTTGGAGAGGAAGGAGGAGGCAGCGGGGAGGGGGTTGCGGTGGATCTGGCCGGAGGCAGGGGAGGGGGATCGCCGGAATCGAGTGGAGCAGAGGAGTCGCGGGAGGGAGAGAGAGAGGCCTCACGGGGAGAAGGGCTCATGGTGAGGAAGGGATGGGAGAGAGGAGGAGGCGTGGGGAGGCGTGGGGAGGCCATGGCCGTCGGGGAGCCTCAGACGGAGGGAGGTGGAGGCGGCGATCTGGAAAGGAGGAGGTGGCGGCGATCTGGAAGGGAGGAGGAGATGGGGGCGTGGGAGGAAGGGGCGACGGGGAGGGATCTGAGCTAGGGTTTGGGCTGCGGTGGGGGATCTCCTTTTCTTTCTTTTTTCTTCTTTTCTGTAGATAGATGGATGGATGGATGTGGGATGGAGAGATGGATGGATGGATGGATGTACGCCATGTCATCGATCCGTGGACAGAGTTACGATTGGTTCAGAAAATCAGTGATGTAAAATAGTTTTCAAATACTAAAAATAGAGGGATTTTATGAAGTAGCTATCAAAAATATTATGAAAAAGGGAACCACACAAGCTTTCACTAGAGTAAGACCACATTTTATGGATTAGGACCAATTTGTATGCATTTTTCATATTTCTAGCTATTTTTAATCATTTTTTAGTGCACGAAATGATGTTTTTTTGTGAAGGACCTACCATATATTTGTTGCAAAATTGTACCAAATCATTTTTACAAAATACTAGGACATATTTAATGCACAATTGACAAAATGGTTGGGTGTCTAAAGTTTTGATCCACCTCTGGTGAAAAGGACAAATTCCCACCGATTCAGCTGGAAGCGGGTCAAATTTGAACTGCAGCTGCCTCGTAGTTTGCTATTTATTTTTTCCAAAAATCATTTCTAGGTACATAAGTATCTATTTAATGAGAGAAACATCAAAAGTTTTCCAAGATTCAACCACTAGCTAGGAACGGTCAAGCCCGCCATTTTGACCGCATTTTGAAACGGGCATAAAAAATTCAAAAAAATCAAAAGAATTGGGAAACCTTCGCATTGTGTCATTATATGTGACCAAGTTTCCAGGAAAAATAATAAACTTGTAATACGGTAATTATTTTTAAAAAGTGTTCTCAGAAACGAGCTATCATGTGTGGAGATCAATGGCTTTCAAGCCAAATGATCAATCTTATGGCCACATTCATGGCATAGTTTGTTCAAATGATCAAATATTGTGCACAAGGGTGCATATTAGAATGGCAAACAATGTTGCCTAAGGAAGTTTTCATTTTCTTTGCACGGAAAATTCATTTTTCATTTTCCAAGTGCCCGAAATGAGGTTTTTTGTGAAGGAACTACCAAATAATTGTTGCACAAATGGACCAAATCATTTTTATAAAATACTAGGCCATATATAATGCACAATTGACAAAATGGTTGGGTAAAAAAAGTTTTGATCCACCTCTGATGAAAAAGACAAATTGTCGTCGATTCAGGTGGAAACGGGTCAAATTTGAACTGTAGCTGCCTCATAGTTTGCTCTTTATTTTTTCCAAAAATCATTTCTAGGTACATAAGTATCTATTTAATCATAGAAACACCAAAAAATTCCAAGATTCAACCACTAGCTAGGAGCAGTCAAGCCCGCGTTTTGACCGCATTTTGAAACAGGCATAAAAATTCAAAAAATCAAAAATTGGAAAACCTTCGATTGTGTCATTATATGTGACCAAGTTTCCGGAAAAATAATAAACTTGTAATATGGTAATTATTTTAAAAAGTGTTCTCGAAATGAGCTATCAAGTGTGAAGATTCATGGCTTTCAAGCCAAATGATCAATCTTATGGCCACATTCATGGCATTGTTTGTTCAAATGATCTCATATTGTGCACAAGGGTGCATATTGGAATAGCAAACAATGTTGCCTAAGGAAGTTTTCATTTTCGTTGGACGAAAAAACCATTTTCCATTTTTCGAAGTGCGAAAGGAGGTTTTTTGTGAAGGAACTACCAAATAATTGTTGCAAAATTGGACCAAATCATTTTTATAAAATACTAGGCCATATTTAATGCACAATTGACAAAATGGTCTGGTGTAAAATTTTTGATCCACCTCTCGTGAAAAAGACAAATTTCGCCGATTCGGTTGGGCGGGTCTAATTTGAACTGCAGCTGCCTCATAGTTTGCTATTTATTTTTCCAAAAATCATTTCTAGTTACATAAGGACCTATTTAATCATAAATACATGGTTTGGTGGCGTCGTCAAGGTTTGGGCGGTGGCGAGGGCCCCAACTCTAGCGCGTAGAACTCAAGATGCCCGCCAAGCGTGGTCACCGCGTGACCGTGGTGTTGCCATGTGTTCAGGCGGCCTAGGCATGTCTAGTGGGTTGGGCACTCCCGAGTTGGTGCTAGGAAGAAAATTACAACATAAGATTTTCACGAGGAGACCAATCGATGCTCAAACATGAATTAGCAGCCAAGTGTTTGATTAGCGATGCAGAAATGTACATGGCTAATGGGCGTGAGTTTTGGTGAGGATGATCGCCACTAAGAAGACCGTTTCACAAATTGTCACTCAAAAGGAGGAGCCTGGTGGTACTTGCTTTGCAAACCACCACACCGGACACAAATCTGAATGTTGAAGCTCGGCTCAAAATAATGAATGGATTGAGCTGGCATTTGGTGGAGGATGGTTATTTGGGCATAGGAAAGGATGTAGAAAATGGATACTATTTGGACATGCCAAAGTGGTACTTCCTTCACAAACTTACTCTGAGCAGAATAGGAAAATGAATATTTTGAATTATTTTTGGACTAGGCAAGGAAGGTTTTACATATTTGACGAAGATATGACCCAAAGAATTTATGAGAATTTTTGGGAATTTTGAGAATGATGAAATATAGGTTTCTTCACAACCTAGGGCAAAACGCCACATGGACATGACACATAGGCAAAGCCGATGAGGTGGCGCCTAGTCATAGCAACCCACCACAATTTACAAGGCTATGACCATCTATATTGGTCCTTAACAACTAGAAATAAGGCAGCGGACTAGCGCTGTTAGCTTTATGACCATTTCATGTAAGGAAATTATGACCTTTCTGACCAAAATGGTCGCAATGGTTTAGGGTTTGGAGCCCCTCGAACAGCTTTTGACCAATTGGTCTCAAATGGTCATAAATCTATGACCAATTCTTCCAGGGTCACTGACAGAAGGTCATAAGTTGACATATTTCTTGTAGTGTCATTGTCAATGAGGTGTATGAAAATAGAACCAGGAGAATCTAGTTCTACCTCTGAATCCGGGTCATCAAGCTGTTCATCATTGGGCGGGTCAGAGGCCTCGGCGGTTTTCTTCTTTGCTGTCTTCTTTATAGCCTTAGTCTTGCTACGGGGTGCTCTCGCCGTTTATCCTGTGGTTTTGCCGGTTTATCTTGTGATTTCTTTTTCCAGAACGGATCATCACCCTACATAGATGGACAACAAATTATAAAGGAATATTTAAGAACGGGCGGATTAAGACAAAAATGAGGCAATTCTTACAGCAGGCGGTTTATTGGAAGTATAGAAGGGACTAAGCCCTACTTGGCTGCAGACAGCTTCCAGTTCATTCAGTATTTTCTTGACGGACTCGGTAACTTCATCTTCTGTCAGCTGAATATCGATGTGTCCTTGAGGATCTTTTAAGTCCCCCGTGTACTCGCACATTAAACCAGGGCGCCGGCTTAAAGGTAGAACGCTCCAAGATATCCAGCAGCGGACAAAGTCAACACCAGTTAAACTATTCACTACAAAAAAAATACACTTCCGTGATGATACATGTTTGTCACAGTAGGTCGTGTTTTTTGTCATGCATGTACATCCATGACAAATTTATGACAGAATCAAGATAGTCATACCTGTGCTGTCGTAGAAGTGTTCCATGACATTACCAAAATTATCATCACAGAAGTGTCCACTTCCATGACGATAATCGCGCGTCACAGAAGTGCTTTCGTCAAGGGTGACCGACACGTGGCATCCACCATAACGGAACGTTGTTAAGCTATCGGGTCGGCTTTTGGATCCGATAACCCGTTAACAGCCCCGATCAATGGGGATTTTCCACGTGTAAAATCATCATTGGCTGGAGGAAACACGTGTCGGCTCACCGTTGGGATAGATGTCATCCACTCATTGGACAGAAGGCGCCTATGATACATCGACACATGACACGGCCAAACAGAGGCCCATTCCTGTGAAAAGGCCGGCCCATTTGACTTGGTCAAAAGGTGGCGGGCCGGCCCATGTAAAGCCTGTTAACAGCCTGTTCGCATATAGCCCATTTACAACCCGCTAACCCAAGGCCCGTTACGCCCTATCCGAATTAGGCCTAGTAGCGTCATTTGGGCCACCCAATATGATTCCAGCCCATTTTCACTTCTGGCCCATGTATGGCCCATGACGTCTTTCGGCCCATATGAGACCCTATGTAACTCTTGGCCTATTAACGGCCCGTGGTGAAACTGGCCCGTAATGAATAGTGTATTACTTTACACCCATTAACGGCCCGTGGTGAAACCGGCCCGCAATGAACAGCGTATCACTTTATACCCATTAAGGGCCCGTTATTCTGTTGGGCCGTTTCCAGCCCATGTTATCTTTCGGCCTTCTCAGAGACCATTTATTATTGGGCTCATTTCCAGCATTCGTTTACTTACGGCCCGTTACTGTCATTTTCTGCTTATGGGCCAAATTCAGCTCGTGGTTACAGTCGGCCCGTTTGTGGTTCGTTAACATGTTGGGCTGTTTTCATAGCATCATGAAATATGGCCTATTAATGATGGCCCGTTATGGTCGGCCCATGAACGGACGATTCCAACTCTAGCCCGTTTACGGCCATAATGCGGCCTGTTATTGGCCCATGTTTGGCCAATCGATCATACTGCCCATATAAGGCCCATTGATGATACGGCCCGTAGAAGGCCCATTGTTTCTGCGGCCCGTAGAAGGCCCATTGTTTCTACGGCCCGTGGAAGGCCTGCTATTTATACGGCTCGTAGAAGGCCCACCGTTTCTACGGCCCGTAGGTGCAATGTCACTACAGTAAATATTAGCCCATGGTTATTGTGGCCTAGTTTTAAAAAATAGGTTGTTGCAGCCACTAGCAAACCGCAGAAAAAGAACTGCACTGACTACAAGCAAACGAATAAACAAGACAACAAGTAAATAAATAAGCAAGCAACTTACACTACGCTATCACGGCTATTACACATATTACATCCACTGGGCATCAAAGTTCGCCACCAGTGCAAATATAGGGAACACAATAGCATATAAACGCCGCAGCAAAACAAGTCCAGAATGAAACCACTTGAGAAGAGCTCAAGAAACAATATCACAGGTACCCATAATGCTGGCAAGATGCTTAGCAAGCTTATTAACTTTCTCTTGTTTGGCGCTTAAGTCCTCCAGCGCCTGCTGTTGCACCAGAAAGTATGCATCTGAATTCTGCAGGGGCTTCCTCATTCCTTCAGCTTCCTGTCGCATAACGTCTGATCGATGTATTTCAACTTGAAGTTGAGACTCAAGAAGCCGAACTGATTCAGGCAACGAGTTCGAAGAGCTGGTGCCAGCAGTTGTAGCTAGTAACTCGAACACTACATCAAGACAGGACTTTGGGGTTGTATCAGTATCTTCAATATAGTTTTTATCAGCTTTCTTGGAGACCAACAGGGATGTCTCACTATCTTGAACCTTATCTGCATTACTTCCTTTACCATTGCATAACAGGGTACTCTTCTCCAATATTTTATCCGCGTTCTAAAAGGGAAACAAACAAACACATCTCAGGTTTACAATGTAGTATATGAAACTCATTTTGGTAAACTAGTTCAAGAGTAAGGTGGACAGGATAACAACATGAAACAAACATATATCTATGTAGTATGGTCCTTTGTATGGTCTATATCATTCTAGTTTATGTTGCCAAATCAAGATAGATACAGTTCGAATCATATCTATTTAAGACAAAGTAGCATAGATAGAATATAAGTGTGGGAAACTACACAGCAATAACAACACTTGTAATGTGCATGGCATGAGAACACAACTGTTTATTCAATTGAAACTGAAATGAAGATAGAGCAAGTTACAACAACAAACAGCCAAACACGTTGAAGAAACAGGTTTAAAACATACCATTGCACCATTGGAGTTTCAATTGCATCCTTCAAATTTGAAATTGGTTGGTATCGATAATCTGATGATGCAAGAGCAAAGTAGTATGAACCATAGCTACGGAACCCGACACGAGAACAATTCTTCTTACGCTTTAAGCGTTGACTTTGGGTTGGAGTGGTGGTCCTCGTGATTTGGGCACTGCAGTTGCCTTACTAACTGCTCGTGTTTGGGTGCTCTATGGTGGAGACAGTGCTGAGTCAATGGGAACTCGGTGTCTATCTGCTGGGGTTGGGGTTAGAAGGGGTGTAGTTGGTTCTCTGTCCAACTGGGTAGGGGTACAATCTGCATGAGTGTGGGTTATGTGTGGTGGGGCTGATTCTTGGGCAAGTACAACCGTGGTTCTATCTGCATCGGCAGGTAGCACGAACTTTTCTGAAGACCGTGTTTTTACTCCCATAGATACTGCCATCACTCCCTCCAATTAAAATGGCTGATAAACAAGAAAAGTAATTGAATGTACACACATTGTAAGATAGACAGGTGCAATGGATAGTAGGGAAGAAAACAGGGCATGAAATAATTCACATTTATGTTGTCTAAGCAAATAGAATAGCAGGACGTAATTTCACATATATGATGGCTAATTAAACAGGATAGCATGACACAATTTCACATGTATGATGGCTAACTAAACAGGATAGAATGACATACTTCAAAATATGATGACTATGTAAACAGGATGACATGATGTAACTATACGATGTGTCTATTAAAGTGGTTGGCATGCAATAAATCACAAACATGCCATCAATGGAAACATGATGGCATGATATAATTCACGGATAAAATGACATACTTTAAAATATGATGACTATGTAAACAGGATGAGATGATATAACTATATTATGTCTTTAGAAAATGGGTTGGCATGCCATAATTCAGATACATGCTGTCTATGTAAACATCATGGCATGACATAATTCAAATATATGATTTATATACTAAGGAAGTGAGCAGAGGGCAATTGCATATATGATGTGTCAACTAAGGAGATGGCATTCAATATTGTGTATATGATGTAAAAAATAAGCATTGCAATACAACATATGCATTATATGAGTAATATAACCACCAAGTTTGAGCATACACCTCATGGGGATAATAGGACTGGTCATCGCCTCTGAATCCTCCTCTGAAGAGCTATCTCAGTAACCAGCAAGATATCTACTTGAAAGTAGCATTGTCTGCTCTAAAGACCTTGTTTTCACTCCAGATTTCTCCATCACCAATTCAAATGGCTGATGCACAGGAAGAGCAATGAATATACAAACATTGTCGACAAAAGCAATGAGAAATACAAAAAGGACGACATGATATAATTCACATATATGACGCTTGCCTAAACAGCATGGCATTGCATAATTCACATACATAATGCCTTGCAACAAGATAACATTGCATAATTCACATATATAATGTCTTGCAACAAGATGGCATTGCATAATTCACATATATGGTAATTAGACACTAAACAGGTGGCATTCACACAAAGCATGTCTAAACTAAGCAAATGACATAGCAATGCAAGATACCATACGCACGATATGAGTAACAAAACCCTACCAAGTTAGGGCATGCACCCCAGGAGGGAAATATGACTGGTCATTTGTCTCTGAATCCTCCTCTGAGGAGCTATCGGTAAATAGCAAGACTTGCGCTTCGACACATAGCATTGTCTGCTCTGAAGACCTCGTTTGCACTCCAGATTTTTCCATGACCGTGCCGAATGGCTGATGCACAGGAAGAGTAATGGAATGTACTAAAATTGTTGACAAATTTAACACACAATAAAAAAATGATGGCAGGATATAATTCACATATAAGATGACTGGCTAACCAGGGTGGCATTGCAAAATTCACATATATGATGCCTGGCTAGACAAGATGGCATTGCATGATTCACATATACGATAAAGAAATAAAACAGATGGCATTGACACAAAGCATGTCTAAACTAAGCAGATGACATCTTAGTGTATACAGTAAGCAATGCAAGGCACCATATGCATGATATTACCAACATCAGCATGCCAAGTTAGAGTGAAGACCTCATGGGGTAAATAGGAGTGGTCTTCTCTTACGAATCCCGCCGTAATGCAGTTATCTTCCTCTTGATTACGATCCGAAATGGGTGGAGGGGGGCTGCCTTTGCGCCCACCATGGAATGACGTCTGCATGAAATTTTATTGCCACGCAAGGCTCGTCTCTTTTCCTCTACATGATCAGTTCCATTGTGTACAATAACTGGCATGCATAGGAATAAAACATAGTGAGAACATATAAGTAGTGCATGCACAAATCCAGAGTGATGGTAGCAAACTGTGGATAGACCCAAAACCAATGATAGCAGGCAGATAATAGCTTTAGTTAAAAAATACACATAATGGCTCCTTTAATGGTTGTTTGCACCCAACATGAAACTCATAGTAGACACCGGAGATTAACCAGATAGTAGACAGATAGTACTGATTGCTGCCCCAATATGTACCCCACAACCATTTAAAAACTCAAGTTTCAGCATTAGTTTGGACCTGACTCGGAGTCTAATAGGTGAACACGACGATAATGTAGCATGTCATCATATTAAGCGACGCATAACGTAAGAACACATGGAAGAGTGTGACCTCTCTTGCGGACCCGTGTAGTCCTGAAGGTCATCTGCTCAGTTGATGGTGGTAATGCAGTTGTCATGGCTGTCGGTGGCGGGGAAGAAGATCTGAGGCGGCGAAAGACAGTCTGGAGAGCGGATCCCTGCTATGGTGAACCCTTCCGTCGTTGGAGCAGCTGAGCTGGGGTGGAACACAGCACCGCAGGAGCAGGGCAAACCACACAAGGTTTTCTTTGACACATATCTGTAACAAAAGTAATTGAGTAAGGGCTTGTTTGAATTTGAGGATTCTAACAATGCAGGGATAGGAAATAGACAGGAATAGGATAGGAATGCACGTGCAAAACAGAGAATTTAAAAACACAAGATTTACGCCAACTGGGTGTTTGATTCACAACAATTGGAAGATCACGGGATGCAAAAAGCATGGTGAGATTAAGTCAAACCACAAGAAAATGTACGGTTATAATGCTATTATGCTACTATCTCTTAGTCTTGTGCTTGATGAATAGGAATATGAAAAGGAGGAGAAGTGGAAATTAGAATTCCTACGGTTTTTCTTTCAAGGAGACACTAAAGGAACAAATCCTACAGTTTTCCTTTGCTCCATTCCTTTGCACCAAATTCATGAGAAGTAGTACCATAGGAAACTTTCCAATTCCTATGTTTTTCATTCACTTTTCCTTTCAATCACTGGCGATTCTAGTAGGCAGGCTTGAGCAAGGAAAATCCTACACTAAAAAAATGTTTTTGTGCGACTTCTATTACTTTGGACCCAGGCCACTGCCATACTAGCTCAACTCCTAGGCCCATCGACAAATGCACAGCTCAAACGTGCAGAGATAAATAATGATGGCGTTCAAGAGAGTCCATCACGGATAGCTAAGTTGCCTGGTACCTCACTGCTTGTCATATAGTAGGATAAAATAATCGTATTTCCCGTTACTACGAGTGCTCAGTGGACAATATATATAACATGTAGAGTAAAAAAGAGATGCAACAAGTGTACAACCTCTTTGGTGAAGCCATGTCGATCTCAGCGTGATTGGGTTGGCCGGTGAGGATGCTCCGGCTGACTTTGCTGTCAGAGGAGGGGAAGAAGATCTTAGGCATCTAGAGATGGAGCCCGAGGTACTACTCCGCTGTGATGGAGGGTTTCGTCGTTGGAGCAGCTCCAGTGAGTTGTACGACGGCGAGGCTGAAGCAGGACAAGAGAGACAACGAACAAGGTTAACCTGAGTGGAATTCTAATAGCATCTCCAATACATGACGTAAAATACATAACCACAAAGTGCTAGATGTAAAATACATCAGCTGCTCATCTCTGAACTTAACTGTCGAAACTAAACTTAACTGTCGAAACTGAACCTAATTGTTGAAACTGAATTTTGCTGTCGAAACTGAATTTTGCTATCGAAACTGAACGCACTAGCAAGGTGAGGCTACACGTCGGTCGACCGACTTTTTTATCTCTGGTCAGTCGATTTTGCAGCCGTTGGATACGAAATCAAGGGCCTGCGGTTCATCTTCAACCTCCACCCCCCTGAGCCGCCAGCCACCACCGGCCAAACAGCAGCCCCCCCGCGCAGCCGGCGTGCCGCCGCCCGCCCGCCTCAAAACACTCCCCACCGCCGGTCCGCTGCCCGCCATCCTCTAGCCCCGTGCCGAGCTTTTTCTTCGGCGATCCCCATGCTACCGCCCCGCCAACGCCCCGCCACCACCTGCGACCACCGCCCCCATCCTGAACCCTAAGATAGATAGTGGGGTACCTCTCCGGTGAGCCCCCCTCCCCGCTACGGCTGGTTCTTCCTTCACCCTGGCGAGCCCACCCCTTGGAAATCGACTGACCCAAAAGTCGATTCAGTCGACTAAAGTGTAGCCAAATCAGAGCAGCATCGCAAGCAAGAGTAAGAGCGAGAGCAGCAGCGCGAGCAAGAGCAATAGCAAGAGCATACCAGGCAGGGGACCGAGAGCAAGAGTAGAGCAGCAGCGCGAGCGAGAGCTAAAGCACCAGCAGCTCCTACTAATGTGGACGTCGCCGCCGAGGGAGCGATGCTGTGGAGGAAGTGGCCGGCGAAGCCGCCGTGGATGGAGTCGCGCCGTGTCGGCTCGGGACCGAGCGCCGGCAGCACCGTGAGATCGAATCAAGAAGAAAATGCGGTGATTAGTGTACAACCTCTTTGGTGGTGCCGATTAGGCCGCAGCTTCATCCGAGGAAACGGTGATGATGATGCTCTTCCGGTGGTGTAGGTGAAGACGGCGGTGTGGGAATGGAGGTGGCGCGAAAGACGAGGGGAACGTCGGGGTAGCTCCTTGGAGGTGGAGGACGGGGTAGCCGAACCGGCGGGACGATGAGATCGACGATGGATCCTCATCCGATACGATGGATGAGGGACGTCGAGGTGTTGCTGCGGACGATGTTGTCGGGGAAGAAACTCCGGCTGGGTGGCGGACAGAGCAGGGTGTGGGTTTTCGTCGCTGGTTTTCACGGCCTCGGTGTACGAATGGGTGGGTGGATGGGATGGCAGTGGGGAACCATGTCTTAGAGACGCGCTTGTTCGAAATGTGGGGTAAGTTACAAAAGTACCCCCCACCGATTTGAGGCGGTTCTTTCGGTTCAGGGGTACCACAGGCATTTCGCGTGTCGGGATTTCACAGGAGGTGGGAGTTTTCGCGCGCGTTGTAATTTCGGAATAGCAAGGCGTGGGTTGAGATGGAGGGAGTTGTCGGAGCACAATGAGACAAAGATATATCTTAAATATTTCGGGCTAACCAGGCGCGGGTTGAAGAGGCGGGAGTTTCGCAGCACGATAAACAGAGACGCTAGCTTCAATTTTCGGCATAACAAGGCGCGGCTTGAAATTTCGGAAGAACAAGCTTAACGTGTACAAAAAAAAGACAATTTGCACCTCAACACGCACAACACACACACAAACACCATTTAGACTAGAGTAAGGTACACGTGCATTGCACGCATGAGATTTGGCAACCAAATTATGAATAAATACCACATTATAGCATGCAAGCTTTGAGTCATATATGCATGATTTAGATGTTCGTTTAATTCTTATAGTTCATTTCATTCAAAATCATCTAGTTTTTATAAGAAAGCTAATCTATTTTAAGATTCATGGAATTGTGCGTTGTAAGACATAAAGTAAAAACAAATAATGGCAAATCATGTAGAAAAACATTTGGGCAATTATGATACGGAAGATTCTAGAACAAATAAGAAGTGCTTGTGTTTTGATGTTTGTGCATTATGCTTAAGTTTAACCATGGAGTCTTCTAGATTATACATGTGGCGAAATCTGGTGGAATCTAGATGATATCCAACGGCCAATAGTGCTCAAATTTGCCATCTTTGGACCGTCGGATTCGCCTCATCCAACGACCATCTTTCAAAGTTAAAGTTACCCGCTCACAATAAAAAAATATAAAATATAATATATATATATATATATATATATATCTTTCCCTACTAATAAAGCAGCTATCGTACGTCATTAGCAATTTTGTAAAAAAGTCCCTCTGTTTCTGTAAATTCAACCCGCAGTCCCCTCTTAAATGGCTGAAGTGAGAAAACATTTCATTTTTACATAAAAGACCCTAGATTTTCCGTATTCAACCCGTGATCCTTTTTTTATCATCGACAGGCTCCCTGGATCGAGTCAATGCCGCTTGCCGGCGATCGGCGCGCGCTGGCCGCCGATGAATGGTGGCGGCGGCCGGAGCTTGCGGGGACGGATCCGTGCGTGGAAGGTCTTTGCCGGGAGGTAGATCCAGAGGTGGGCGGCGAGGCGGAGCTCACGGGCCGGGCGACGGAGGGATCCGCGCGATGGCGAAGTCCTTGCAAAGCGAGGCGGGTCTTCATGGCTGGTAGGCGAGCTCTGCAGTATTGCCTGCCCTCTTTCCAAATATTTCCTCTCTCTATCTCGAGTGGTGGCGCCGACGACGGGAACAGGTAGTGCCTGTGGTAGAGCTTGGCGAGTGGGGATGGCGGATGGGGCAACGCGTCGTCAAGCACCCGCACAGGCTTGCCGGAGAGTGTACAACATGGCAGGAAGATTGTGTGGGAGGACAATCGGCAGGGAGGCAGGAGAATGAGCAACGAGTGGTGATGGCGGATCTCCGCCCTGACCTACGTTGAGCAGCTGCACGGGGACAGACACATGCAGCCGTTCGAGCTCTGGTGAGGGGGTGCGGGGCCATGTCGTGTGCCAGGCAAGGTTGAGGATGGCTGGGAGGTCTTCACCAGCGGCAGCTGGTGACGGAGTGGCGAGGCCGATCTGGCCCTCTCTCTTTTGTTTCTTTGCACTCTCTCTTGAACTAGCACTAAGGAGCTGACGCTGTTGGTAGCACTGAGAACGGAGGGAACATCAAGTCATTCTCCTCCTAGAAAACCAGATGTATAACCATTTGTTGTTGTTCGGATGGTGTCCATGGCGGCCAACTACAGCTGTTTTGTGTCTCTTTTTGTTAAAATAAATCCATTCTTGATCCATGCTATTTTACGAGACCATTTTTGTTGTTCGGATGGTATCCACGGCGCCAACTACAAATGGCTTATGTGCTCGTTTTGTTAAAATAAAATTCATTCTCCATCCATGCTATTGTACCAGTTTGATGCGGTAGGTTAAAAATTATTGGATTTCGTTTGGTTCCTTGAGACCGAGAGGCAATAATTTTGTTTGATTAATTTGTTGAAGCTATGCACACATATATGGCTAAGCCCCTATTTGTTGTTTGTTGTTATGCAAGCAAAGGATTTCGTCCGATAAAACACCCAAAGAATGAAGTTTCTATAATGCTGATTGATTCGTAAAACCAAACAAGATGGGTGTAGTTCTTGCAATTAGAATGTTAGAATTACTAATATCCTTTTGTTCCAAATAATTATTTTTGGTGAGAACTTCTTCAAGATGCTCTACATCCTCTGTGTGTAATGCACTTTGTTATTGGCGATTTACTTGTGGATGGATTATGCAGTTGAATAAACAACATCTTCACACAAACTAACATTGGCAACATCCGAAATTGAGAAAGCTTCTTCTCTGTTAACAAAATTGTCTACTCGGACCGGAATTGGCGAGGATTTTGGGTGGCTCTGTGAAGTAGCAGGTCTAGCTTACTTGGCCTTATCCTTTTAAAGATTGCTGTGTTTCTTGTTGTCCAAATGCTCCAAATGCCAAGGGTGATCTACTCCATGTAAAAGGTTATTTGCAGAGAGCCCTTCAGAGCAATAATCTATTTATTGGCAGAAGACAAATTGGTTTGATCAAAGGCAGGGAATAAATATTCAGAAGACAAATTGCAAACGACAACACAGGTATTATTCACGTATGTATTCAAAGTGTAATTAGTTTCCTTGATTCGATTCTTTTGGAAATAATTAGTCACACTTTCGACCCAAAGCGACAACAACATGGCGTTGTAGCTCATCAACTCCACTATGGCTTCCATTAGCAAGTTCTGGTAGCAAGCCAACTACACACTATTGTAATTGGGGTGCAGAAGATGGAGGGGAATGGTCACCGATGACACAAGTGCATTGAGTGGTTGGCATCCTAAGTAATGGGTGTCTGCGACTAATCTACCATATCTTGGGAGAATATTGCATGTGTTGTCCTAACATATACACATGTTTATTTTGAACACTTGCATTTTTGGCTGCTATTATTCAACTGATGATGATGCTGTAACATGCACTAATTCTCTCTTTTGGCTTCACTTTCACTGAATTATTCAAAACTGTGCACTGGTTTTTTAATCTACATAGCTAAATTCTTTTCATCTCACAAACTGCACATATGAGCTTATGAATATGAAAAAATGACTCCTAAGACATGAAACCACAGTTATGGGAAGCCAAATAAGCCAAAAACCCTACAATTTTCTTATTTATTGTTTTTCTTCAAGATTTTCAGTGAACTTAGGAGCTCTGAATATAAGAACCAAGTATCACTGCTGAAATGACACATAAAAATTATCAACCCTGTATTGAGAAAGCTAGAAAATGAAGTATGAAAAGTGTAATTCTGTTAGAACTCCTAAAACCTTGTCTTCAATGTGTGCGATTGTAGCCTCTTTGCGATTTTAGTTCACTTACACAGGAAATACTATTAGGAGCACACTGATAAATACATGTAAAGTTTATCATCGGTAAATGAATATGAATCAAATTTCGTTTTCTTATGTTTACTATACAGGAACTGATCGTTCATGATCACTAAAAGGATAAATTGGTGGGTTTACTTCATTCAGCAAGATATACAAATCTATTTTTTGTTTTGGTTACCTTGGTATTACTGTTTTGAAGGGTATATAAATAGCTAATAGTTTTAGTTAGGTTTTTAGTCTCAAGATACACCAAACAATGCAGATGCAGATAATTTTGTAGAAGGAATGCAGCCCTTTGTCTAAATAGTGATTTATGTTTTTATGTGACATGGAGCGATCTGTGACTTTGAAGCACATGTGAATCTTGTAATTACGCAAAATTCAAGCAGTGTCTGACTTCTTCAACGACATTATTCAAGAGATGTATCTTCTTACCAAATTCAGTGTAAGTTTTGCCTCTTGATGTGCTATAATCTCTACAGTAGGTGCATTGTGATTTTCCTTTTAATGCATAGAATAGAAAGTTTAGTGTAAGCATGATTATAAGCTTTATTAGTCACTTTTCCCATGTTTTACAGTACATAATATAGGCAGAAGTAGTTTCTCCCATATTTTTTTATGGATAGTGTACATGTGATGTACCTATGATTCTAAGCTTTATTAGTCATGACAGACTCTATTTCAGATGATTTAATTTCTTTTTATTTTTAGTGTTAGCCAAAGCATGTTGATCAGGTGGGGCATTATTATTATCAAGAAGTAGTGATCGGCAGGACACAATCATGTGAAATTCAAAAGATTTTGATTGCTAGGGATCCGACCTGGATTGATTTGCCATGCTTTGCTGCAGGTTTATCATACATATCTCCTTGTAATTTCCTATTTTCTAGCTTTGCTATCCTCCTCTTCTTCTTCCATCTTTCTTTTCTATTTTTTTGTTAGATAGAAGAGGTATGTTTCATATTGGTGTACTTTTTCCGAAAGTCTCTGTAGAGGGGTTAGGTGCAATTGGTCTAGGACAGGTAGTTCCACCATATGCTATTGGGCCTCGCCAGAGTGCATTTATTCGGGGCTGCTTGTAAACGATCTAAAAGTTATACTGAGACATAAGATTTGAATAAAATTGATTTCGTTTTCGGCCGATTCTTTTGGCTATTGAGGCGAGACATACACTTCTCTTTTCTCATACATACAATTGTTTATTGTTTTGACATACATACAACTGTCATGATTTATTGGTATATTATCTGAAGATGCCCTAAGTTGGTGTTGCTTGATCTAAAAACCTTAGTTTGTCAAATCTACAAGACCATCTGTGAGATATATTGAACTATATATATAGGGAAAATCTATCCTACCACCCGGTGGTAGTTATCCCATATATCTCATATACTACCATGTTGTACTATATATACTACTTTATCATTTTAAATATATTCATATACTATATCTAAGATATTTCAAAGCAAGTTACATGAAAAAATTATATATGAACTCATAGTTTTTGTTATATTTGTAAAATACGTACATATTTGTACGTAAAAAAGAGCATACGCAAAACATGATATATACTACCTAAAAATTAGTATATATACTACCTAATCGTTGTTATATACTACATACTACACGTACATACTTTCAATTTTGACAAATACTACATACAACATACAAAACACAAGTGGTGGTAACTACCACTTGCTTGTAGGAAACATTTGTCCTATATATATATATATATATATATATATATATATATATATATATGTGATGCTAAGCATACCCATCATCTCCAATTACATGCACGGATGCGACATGGGCAAATGATGTCTGCCATCGGTATCTCAAATTCAAATCAGTCTGACCTTGTTCAATGTGTATACATTACAACATGCTCGTTTCCAAAGCGCACCGTGCAGATCTCCGTTATATTCATGCCTGCATGGGTTTCAAACATCAGGATCTCTTATTCAAATATTTGAATTCAACTTTACATTGATTATGACCTCACTTATTCTTTTACACCCACACAGTAGTCTTCTCTTTATAATTGTACCACTAACTTTCTCGCATGCATGCATGCACACACACTACCTGTCGGCATTATCTATCGCACACATGCAATCTTTTTCTTCAGGTCGGTCTCCCATGAAGGCACACACCCACACACACCCCCCTCTCCCTCATACCGGGCATTCTTTATCTCTCACGCGTGCATGCGCAACGATCGATGTTCCTCTATGTATGTGTGTATATAGCTAGGTCTCTCATAGTTTTCCACACAAACCGATCAATCGATATATCCAGTGAGGTCTCACCCTCTTTCCCACGTCCACATCGATCAATCTATACCTCTCCCACGTCCACATCAATCAATCTATACCTCTCTATATAGGATTAACATAAATAGCTAATACACCCACATTAATTATGTATCCAACGTCCCCCTCTCATCATCCATGCCTTCCGCTTCATCTCTCAGATGCGTGCACAATGGCGAAGACAGGGGGTAGTAAGGGCCCTGCCCCCCCTAACATCACTATATATCGAGGCAAATATGAATGTGATCATTAGACAATTGCTGCTAAAAAAGGTTTAATTTCATGAATTGACCCTCCTCGTAAAGGATTAGCAATGCTTGGCCCCCTAGCTCATTTATTTTTCATGGCTCCGCCATCACAGTTAACAACAGCACGTGTTCGCCCCTCTCTCTAAATATCGATCTCGCACTTGTGCATTCCTTCATAGTCTACCTCCACTCGGCCCCTCGCACCATCTTCTAGCCCTCCACCGGATTTTGCCACATGTACAATCTAGTAGACTCCATGGTTGAACTTAAGCATAATGCACAAACCTCAAAACAATAGTGGTTCTCTTTTGTTCTAGAATCTTCCGTATCATAACTGCCCAAACTTTTTTCTAGTTGAATTGCCATTATTTGTTTTTACTTTATGCTTTACAAAGCACAATTCCATGAATCATAAAATAGATTAAGGGCTTCTTTGATTCAAAGGATTCTCAAAGGAATTTTGGAGGGTTCTAATCATTAGGAATTTTTCCTATCTTGGTTGTTTGATTCGTAGGATTGTAAACCATAGGAATTTTTTCATATGATTCATTTGCACTAGATTTCATAGGAAACATCCCATCCACTCAAACCTCTTTGAAAGAATTCTGCGTTTTTTCTATGCACAATCAAACACTCGTACAATCTTGTAGGATTCAATATGACATTCCACTATAATCCCATGTTTTTCCTATTCACACGTTCTTAGCTGTTTTATAAAAACTAATTTGATTTTGAATGAGATGAACTATAAGAATTAAACGAAGGGCTACATCACGCATATATGACTAAGAGCTTACATGCTATAGTGTGATATTTATTCATAATTTGGTTGCAAAATCTGATGCGTGCAATGCACGTGTAAATTACTAGTACTTCGAGTATGTGCAAAACATGTAAATTAGAATACCAATGGCACGCTACACAGTGTCTCTCTTACAGTTCATGAAGCCACGTGGCACATCTGGAGGCGTTGTCGCGACCTCCTTGCGTGGATTGATCACAGTGACGTGTTGCTGGTTCCAGAAGAATGTACTTGTCCTCCCTGAGCCATACTGGCGGTACATGCACGAAGCGAAGATGTGCACGCACGCCACGCACGCACTCATTCCCTCGCATGCACAAGCGGGTACACGGGCGGACGCAATTTTGTACCAAGATCCACCCCATGTGATAATTTGACGCGTGTAAAGTCGTTCACTTCATTGATGGTCAATTAATACAGCGCATGCAAATTGAGTGGACGTGAGGGCGGAAGAAAGACATTATTACTCCATCACAAGCATGCGAGTAGTTAAATCATGGGTTGCTAGTAGTACTTCCATTGGTCTCCTTCAGATTTTGTGCCAATTTTGACAAGAACATAATATTTACGATTTGAGCAAGTGTAGTCTACTTGAAATTTATGTTCCACTAAACTCACGGGAGCCGTTTGAGGCCTCAAACCAAAACCATCAATTAATCTTTACCTTGTTCCCATCACATTCGAAAGCTCTGCTCACACCTACTAGTACTACGTACCAAACCTGAACGTGTTCCCACTATGCAGGTATTAGTACTACTAGTGCTAGTACTTAGGTTATAAAAAGGGGAACTACCTAACCGAAAATTACTCTACCTTTCCTCCTCATAAGTGCTTCTTCTTCGTCCGTCGTTGCCATGGCCGGTGAGCAGAGCTCTAGGTCGAGAACTACTCGTAACAAGGGAGCAGAAACCAAGGCTGCGGAAAAAAAAGAAAGGGCTCGCCGCCACGCAAAGACCTCGAAAGATCTCTCACGGGCAGACGATGGCTCCCAGGAGCGCCCTAGCCGCGGAGGCGAACATGCCGAGCCGGCGGAGCTGGAGTCGTTATCCCTCGATGGCATGCCCGATCAGCTCAATAAGCACCTCAATAAGCAGAAGGAGTTCATCCAAGGCTTGACGGAGTTGCTGAAGGAGAGCCTCAACGATATGCCCGCTGAGCTCAATCAGCAGGGGGAGTTGACCGCCGGCTTGGTGATGCTGCTGAAGAAGAGCATTGCCTCGGAGAAGAAGGCGACTGGCGAAATCTTGCGACTTCAGGAGGACAAGGCGAAGCTCTACCACGAGATCGACCTGTTGAAGGAGAAGAATGCCTGCTGGAAGAAGCTGCATGAGAATAGTAGTTCATCGATGAAGATGCTGCAGGCCCTCGTCGTGGAATAGAAGGAGGAGTTGGCGAAGCTCCGCATCGAGCACCTGGCTGCTGTCAAGGTACGTAATGCAGTCGTTGAACAGATGATGAATGCTCACGTCGAGAAATCCCGCATCATGGACAGAATGAAGAAGATGGCGGAGGAGACACACAAGGAGATGGAGGTCGTGGAGGCGATGAAGAAGCAGTTACGACTCCGCGGGGAATTAGATCATTTGGGGTGATAATCTTCCTTCTTCTTTTGCTGCTGTGTTTCATCTTTTGCTTCGGTTGTTTTGCCGCACGTGTCACATTCTCTGCGAGGCATGAATAGAATAATGGTTTTTGTTTTTTGAGGGAATGAATAGAACAATGCTAACAATGAGATGACTAGCAAATTAGATCATTTTTTATCGCCATATAGCACTGGGCTGCCGTGTTTCGTGCTCCTCTGTCGCAGTACTACTCCAGTGGAAAACTTGAGTATACCACACGGTTCTTTGCTCCTCCTCGATCAGTCGTCGGCGATTTATACGAAAGCAAAATCACAAGGCCCCGCCTTCCAACAAAAATGAGCCACAAATCACAAAGGCCCTCGTCTCTCATGAAACCGACCAAGCTAGACTGCCCGCCTCTAGCCTTTTAAAAATGTATACTTTTGTACAACAGAGTATCGATGGATAGCGCCATGGAGCAAAACTTGAAATTAAAAAAAAGGTGGTACATATAGAGAGCGCTCGTCACCAGATTATGCATATAGTACTATTAAAAAGGCTAGTCACAATAATGGTGTAAACTAAGCACCCTGAAATTCTTTGACAACTAAACTGCTGGCTATATGATGTTGGCCATATATATTGTACGTATATAATGTGAATAAACGAGTGGTAGTATTATACCAACTAAAAGATGAAATGTAAGAAATACTAGTATGTACTTACTGAAGAGTTAAGGTAACAAGAAGAAACATAACATAGTTCTACTGGGGGCTCAACACAACACACCCCTCAAATTAAATTAAGCACACCTGAAATTAAACTTTGCAACTATTCCGGTAGACACTGCATTAGAACCACCATGATCAACGACACTGCCACCTTACTCGGAGTCCTCGTCCACGTCCTCGACTTCGTCCTTGTCCCTCTTCCTCTTGGCCGATACTTCTTTGCTTGAACCGCCAAGTTGGCTATTGCTCTTCATCCAACCCTTATAGATATTGAAACAAAGGTAGCCATCCATTGCAGCGTACTGGATGTGGTCTATATCTAGTACATTCCGCTGCCATGCATGATGATGAAACGTGTATGGAGGTTTCTCCGCCATACGTCACGAAGGATGAACCACGGCTCTGCCAGGTCGGCGTTGAAGGCCGACGAGAGGACACCAGCCGATTCTTTTGGAGGTCGAAGGTGTTGTCTACAACGAGGCCTATCCGACGCAGGACTTCTTTGTCGTTACCAAAGTCTACAGTAACGAATTTGACTAGGTTGCTCTCGAGGAAGTCCTTAAAATCCTGGCACTCAACATCGGCATGGCATATGTGGTAGACCAAGCATAAGTCATGCAAGCAAACCTGGATCACGGCGGGCTTCTTCTTCTCTTCGTCCTTTAGATCCTTCTCTCGTCCCACGACTATGGTGTGCTCAACATCTAGCCGGCGACCCACTCATCATGTGAGTCTTCGAACATGCGTCTGAAGCGAGAAAGGCATCCTTTCACCGTCGCGAAAGTACGGGTGTAGATGACGTTGAACTCATCGTCGGTGATGGTTCTAACCTTGTACTCACCGCCGATCGGGGAGATTTGGGACGCCATGGATTTGGGAGGAGGGTTAGGATTAGTGGAACTGCCGTAATGTGAATGGACGGGACGACTAGGAGCGAACCGCCGTAGTATTAAAGGACGTGCGGGGACGAGTAGGAGCGAACTGCCAGCGTGCGAACGGCAGGGTAGTGGATTTCCACTCTCCCATGATACGGGCTTCCGAGAGCCCTTGGATTGGAGATCGAATGGTTGCATGGCGTGATTCTAGACCAATGGGTGAATATCCTATCCTGGAGGGTTATTCTGCAAATTTTCAGCAACTTAGCATGCGACCATTTGATCTCAGATCCAAGGGCTGCCAGCAGCCCGTATCATGGTCGCGCCTACCACGACCGTCGCGTCGCTCGCACGGTCGCGCCCTTGGAGATTTAACACGGTGCGTTAGGCTATCTGATGTTGGCATGTCATACATAGTCATCACTTAGTCACTCATACTACAACAAGGTTGGCTATAAGTGTATTTTTTTACTCCTCTCTATCTCTTTCTTCGTACTCCTCCGTCCCATAATATAAGAACGTTTTTGACACTAGTGTAGTGCCAAAAACGTTCTTATATTATGGAACACAGGGAGTACTAGTATTTATTGCATATGCCAAGGAGTGACCTCTTCCAATGAAATGGTGTTGCTAAGTTTGCTTCATTTAATTAGCTATAGACTCAAAATTGTCTTTTCACCTAGGTACACGTGCTTAGCACCATTTCTTCCTTGGGTCACCAAACTAGTCTCTCTCTTATTGATTAACCTGCCACATCAGACTTTATGCCTATGTGGCAAGCTTAAGCACCTGTAGGAGCAAGTAAGGTGCCCGTCCGTTGCACGGAAGAGTGAAATGCATTGATCAGGGTGTTGTTTATTTTGACAAAGGATGTGGGGGTCATCTCATGCGCAACCGGGTCAACGTGTCAAGCACCAAATAACAGTGCAGAACAGCAAGGGGGACGCACCCCACTTGTACCGGCCCAGTGTTAGTAATGAGCAATGAGACTTCAAATCACAATGCCGCACCTTCCCAGACGGACGAAGCAACCATTATTTCACACTTCGGTTCGACATCATCTCAAACCGCGTACTAGTATTTCTTCTGCCTCAAGAGGGACACGCGCATCGCCTTGGTACATCATGACACATGGGACCGCATGACAGGCCATGCTCCCCCGCCGATCGCTGGGTAAAATCACCTCATTTTTACTGTACTTCCTCCGGATCGGTTTACTACATGGCATGCATGTCGTTCTAGGTTGAGAATTTAACAGTACGCTAGCCTTTTAAAAAATGTATACTTTTGTACAGTAGTACTCCACTATCGATGGATTGCGCCATGGAGCAAAAATTGAAATTTTCAAACAAGGTGCTACATATAGAGAGCGCTCGTCGCCAAATTATGCATATAGTACTATTAAAAAAGTTAGCACGTGCTTAATTGGGGTGCTAAATTCTATTAAAGAAACACTAGTACTAGTATGTACATACTGAAGAGTTAAAGTAACAAGAAGAAACATAACATAGTTCTGCTGGGGGCTTAGCACAACACACCCCTCAAATTAAACTAAGCACACCGGAAATTAAACTATGCAACTAATCCGGTAGACACTGCATTAGAAGTTTAGAACCGCCATGAGCAATGACACTGCCACCTTACTCGGAGTCCTCGTCCACGTCCTCAACTTCGTCCTTGTCCCTCTTCTTCTTGGCCGATACTTCTTTGCTTGAACCGCCAACTTGGCTGTTGCTCTTCATCCAACCCTTTTAGATATTGAAACAAAGGTAGCCATCCATTGCAGCGTAGTGGATGTGGTCTATATCTAGTACATTCCGCTGCCAGGCATGACGATGAAACGTGTAATGAGGTTTCTCCAGTTTGCGGTACGAAGGATGAAGCATGGCTCCTGCCAGGGTCAGCATTGAGGGCTGACGAGAGGGCACCAGCCGATTCTTCTAAAATTCGAAGGGGTTGCCTACAACGAGGCCTATCCGACGTAGGACTTCTTTGTCGTTCTTAAAGTCTACAGTAACGCATTTGACTGTTTTGTCCTCGAGGAAGTTCTTAAAATCCTGACACTCAACGTTGGCATGGCATATGTGGTAGACCAAGCAAACGTTATGTACGCAAACTTGGATCACGGCGGGCTTCTTCCTCTCTTTGTCCTTTAGTTCCTTCTCTCATCCCACGACTGTGGTGTACTCAACATCTAGCCCAACGACCCACTCATCATGTGAGTTTTCGAGCATGCGTCTGAAGCGAGAAAGGCATCCTTTCACCGTCGTGAAAGTACGGGTGTAAATGACGTCGAACTCATCACCGGTGATGGTTCTAACCTTGTACTCACCGCCGATCGGGGAGATTTGGGACACCATGGATTTGGGAGGAGGGTTAGGACTAGTGGAACTGCCGTAATGTGAATGGACGGGATGACTAGGAGCAAACCACCGTAGTATTAAAGGACGTGCGGGAAAGAGTAGGAGCGAACTGCCAGCGTGCGAACGGCAGGGTAGTGGCTTTCCATTCTCCCATGATACATGCTTCCGAGAGCCCTTGGATCTGAGATCGAACGGTTGCATGGCGTGATTCTAGACCTATGGGTGAATATCCTATCCTGGAGGGTTATTCTTAAAATTTACAGCAACTTAGCATGCGACTGTTTGATCTTAGATCCAAGGGCTGCCAGCAGCCCGTATCATGGTCGCGCCTACCACGACCGCCGCGTCGCTCGCATGGTCGCGCCCTTGGAGATTTAACACGGTGCGTTAGCCTATCTGATGTTGGCATGTCATACATAGTCATCACTTAGTCACTCATACTACAACAAGGTTGGCTATAAGGTTGGCTATAAGTGTATTTTTTTACTCCTCTCTATCTCTTTCTTCGTACTCCCTCCGTCCCATAATATAAGAACATTTTTGACACTAGCTAGTGTAATGTCAAAAACATTCTTATATAATGGGACACGGGGAGTACTAGTATTTATTGCATTTGCCAAGGAGTGACCTCTTCCAATGAAATGGTGTTGCTAAGTTTGCTTCATTTAATTAGCTATAGACTCAAAATTGTCTTTTCACCCAGGTACACGCGCTTTGCACCGTTTCTTCCTTGGGTCACCAAACTAGCCTCTCTTCTTGATTAACTTGCCACATCAGACTTTATGCCTATGTGGCAAGCTTAAGCACCTGTAGGAGCAAGTAAGTACAATACTGCACTTTACATGGCATTTTTGCATATGTGGAGGAAAGAGAGGCAAGGAAAAAGTGGAGAAGTTGGCTCTCATGCAAGAGCCAGCCTCTACTACTACATGGTGGAGCATTGGGAGAGGCACCTGTATGGAGGTGGTCAGGAATCGGGAGACTCACGCCGGTCGTAGTGTCGTAGTTAAAATGATAATGGCAAGTCAAATCATGGGGCCCCACCTGTCCAGCAGTAACTCGTTGTCAAATCACACAGCCCTATGTTTGCAGCAGCCTACTCCCTCGTCTTCTCGCATCTCTGTCAAACCGACTAGGCGGAACTGTCCCGCCGCCTACCGGGCAGGAAAAGCCCGGCCCTCGACTTTTAAATAGTATACAGTATACTAATTTTGTATCCATGGATTGCGCCCGCGCCATGGAGCAAAGCGTCTAGAAAACGGTGGTACACATGTATGGAGTATACAGCACGCACGTCGCGTTCGCGTCGCACCCCAGACGGTCGGTCGGTCTGGCACGCTGCTCTCCGAATGGAACGCGCATCATATTGCATTCACACACACATGTGGGACGGCACTTGAGAACCGACCATAGGCACACTCCTTGGCCCCGCAAGTCGGGTGACTTAATAGAAGAGGGAGACGAGCGATAGTACTAGAGAAGTGTTGTGCTACGTTGGTGCCTGGACGATCCCAGCAAGACACGGAAGATCAGTTCGTCCATGCATGTGACCAGACTCCTGCAGACACGCCTGGATTGGCTATCATCTACATATCGTGCAGGTTGTGTTGTACTTGGTTGTATTTGTGGTGGGAAATCTAAAAAAAGGTTTCTTGTCATCTCGCAAAATTATGTGTCATGTGCTTCGGATCACTGCGAGGGTTAAACAGCGACAACTAAGTTGGGCTAGTCATTGGGGGCACATGCACGAACAGTGACTACTCGGCTGCCATCTAGGTCAAGCCGGCTATGTTAATTAGGACATCTATCGACGGACCCCTTTTCAACGAGTTTATCTTTAATTTGAGCTTTGTTCCTCGTCTAGTTTGTCCGTCGGGATTCATGTTGTCTCCTTTGGGCAGTGAGGTTATGATTTCTTGCCATGTGGCATTTTTTCGTGTTATATGTTATAATCCGGTACTTCAGATCAAAATGACGACAACTGCGCCTCTGGGCCACGTGCATGAAGACTTCTCGACAGTCATTTACGAGGTCAAGCCAGCTCCGATAGACAAAAGAAAACTAAGTACTACTCCACTATATAGGCAGGAGCCTCCGCGCTTGCTTGCTAGTGTTGCTCTCTTCACACCGTCTCGGCCTCTCCAGATCTAAACACGACAGTGGTGGACACTCTCTCTCTCTCTCTCTCTCTCTCTCTCTCTCTCTCTCTCTCTGCTCACCACTAGTCACAGATCCAGTCGGATCCTCTCCGCCGGGGAAGGTGAGAAGGTGCAACGTTCACATGGTCGTCCTCGGCGACGGCTCTTACCCACTGCTGGGCGCGTCCCGGTCAGCCTGCCTTGTCGTTCTCTCCCAAGCACCGCTGGCGAGGGAGGGCCTCCGACCCCTTCTTCTTCGCTGCCGTAGTATGGGAAGATCCGGCCTCCCGCCGCCCACCTAGCGACATCCCGGCGACCATCAGGCGTAAGTTACTTTGAAACCGGCCTTGCTCTACTTCCCGAGCTCCCGACGTCGCTACATTTGTAACTTTTACTATTTCTCAGGCCCCCTCGTAGATAGGATCGAACCGCTATTCGAAAACCACCTAATTGTTTATGTTTAAGAGGTAAAACTAGTTCATGCACTCGAATCTAGTACTACTTGGTTCAAACAAGGAAGAAAGGGGGAGGATTTGTTACCTGAATCTAGGACTTGGTCGAAAGAGGAAATAATGGGGGCGAAAAGTAGCAGAGACTGGCTATCCAAGTGGTCTCTAGGTCTAATAGGGAAATAAAAGGAAATGCAGTACAAACTCAATATAAACCCGATCTATTGGTTGAAAAAGGAAAGAAAGTGGGGACTGGGGGACAAGTCAACAGAGTAAGTCCAGCACTAGTTTTGCTAGCCTCACACAGTACAAGGTGGCTATACCGAACAAAAATGGGACCAACCCAGATATCCTATTCTGATGTTTGTTGCCCCGAGCCACTCTTATGTAATGCCACTGGTAAAATGTAGCAGTCGCACTGTTAAAAGTATGGACACGTTAAACCAATGTTGTTTTCAATGTAATGCCTCCAATAATATGAATCAATGGCACTTCTTTACATGTCCTGCTAAAATTTCCCATTAAGATAAGTTGGTTCTTTTCGTTAGAGATGCAACTGTCCTGGTCCGCCTACTCTCCCATGCCCAAAGTAATGTCGTATTTAACGGTTGTCATAGTTAATCCTGATGCCCACACTAATATCTAGCAATGCCACTGCTTTAGAAATTGCTACTATCCTTGTAGGATTGCCATTCAGATAAGGAACATGCTTCTTTTCATTTGATGCATGTTTCATCACTTGTTACTTGTTAGTCACCCTCCTTTCCACCTTTTTTGTGCAAACAGAGATATACATTTCACGCTCGATCTTAGTTGAACTGCACAAATGATATCCAAATTATAGTTGAGCATTCCAGGAGCTTCACAACCAACCTTGATGTTACTCAATTTTATTGCAACTAATGAAGAAGCTCTATGGGTTTCATTTTCTGATGGAAATGGAACCGGGGCTGGAGCCCTTTCCTTAAAAATTTGAAGAAGAAGTTGCTAGCTCACGGTACATTGCTTCATTTTAGGTGAACTGCACCAAAAGGTCCCATGAATTGAATCATCCATGTTGGAGACTGAAAGAGCCAGCTTCAGCATCCCAGTCTAAGCACCCCCGGCCTCCATCCTTGCGACGCGGTACACCTCGTTTGCCACCGCTCAACCCTAGTGTCACCGATAAAATGAAGTAATAATACGCTTAAAATAGAGCGAGTGTCATCTCTATCATTTCATTTCCAATGTAGATAAAGAAAGTGCTTCTCTTTGTTAAAGTATGTTTCATCAACTAGTCCCATTGTTAATGTTTAAGCGCTTACGCAAACTGGGTGCTTAATTTTAGTTGATATGTACAAAAATAGAGATTTGAATGTCTCAAGGTGCCTCCTTGTACTATCATTGTACACCGATGTTCATCAACGCGTAAGGTGTATCTGGGAGACTTGGGACAATGTCCACTATGAGGCGTAACGTATGAGGCGTCGCAGGGCCCATCTCACCCACGCAGCATGGCATACTATGATACGATCGCAATATTTTCTTCTATTTATTTTGTGTGTTTCATCAACTAGTGCCACTATAATGTAATCACGCTTTTTCATTATCTGTGCAAACAGGGTTATTCAGCTGCATTTTGGTGGAACTGCACAAATGTACATATGGAACCGGCATATATGCAGAGTGCGAGGTGTGCCCAAGTAAAAATTACCGACACCAACCATGTTGCATGCACGCATTGGCATCCACCACAACCAATGGGATGTGTGGCGCTCTTTGTGGACGGATCTTTCTCGGCAGCAAATCCTCTAACCAAATACTAGTAGCTTATATTGGCAGTTTTCTAGGGAGTACTCTTTTCTGAAAGAAGCACCAATCTATTTTTCTTTATTTGTACACTGTGTCACAACTTTGACCCAAAGGTCTAGAGCTATTTTAGGGTGATTGGCGTAGTACTCGGAGACTCATTGTAAACATGATTTTCATTAGCTGTCACACTGATTGTAAGCATGAGCAGGTGGAAGATTAGGTTAGTGCGAAGCTTACCTTAAACCCTACCGCCACCATTGAAACAAGGTGAGCGTCGAGGGAACCGTGGAGAACGTCGGGGAAGCGACGTTGCGCCATCCGACCTCCTCTTGTGGTGGGAGAACGAATACTCCTGTGGCTCCGGCTGGCTCTGCACCCTCACAAACGGCACACCATACTCGATCGATTCGTTATCCTCTGGGTGCTCGACCTTCGACATGTACGCCCACCACCTCCGCCTGACTGTCGCCTCGGGCGAATCTGTCTGCTCCATCGCCCATAGGTGACACTCGATGAACTCGGAGGACTGCGGCGTGACTGCCGCCGAGGAGTACATGTACATCGCCGCCGTCTCGCTCTTTCGCATACATTGCCACATGGCCCGCACCATCCTCGAAACCTCCCACTCATTGTCAAACCACCTAAGGATCTCCTTCAACCTGGCTAACTTTGCCTGGTCGCCGCCGGCGATCTGCCTGATTCGCTGCTGCATCCTCTCCATTGATGTCGTTCTGAGTGGTCCGGTGCTAGCTTTGGAAGATGGAAGGAGAGACGATGGTCTTGCAATAGAGAAGAGGGAGAGGAGAGGAGGTGGTTTTGGAATGGAGATGATGGAGAGGAGAGGAGGTGGTTTTGCAATGGAGAGAAGATCAGAAGAGGGAGAGGCGAGATGGTGGTTTTGGAATGGAGATGATGGAGAGGAGAGGAGGTGGTTTTGGAATGGAGATGATGGAGAGGAGAGGATGTGGTTTTGCAATGGAGAATATCAGAAGAGGGAGAGGCGAGATGATGGTTCTGGAATGGAGATGATGGAGAGGAGAGAAGGTGGTTTTGCAATGGAGAAGAGGGAGAGGAGCGTGCGGCAGCGATTTAGGATTGGACGAGAGGGCCGGTGCGCTGTGACTGGATCAAAATCAAAGTCAATTTACCCTTCAATTAAGAAAGCGACCCCACATCAACTAGTCTTCCTTTTATTCTGGGTCATAATTGACCATGATTTTCGCACATAAAATATATGTTATACGTTGCAAAAATAATATAATTTGAAAGTACATTCAGATACGAACCAAACAATACAATTTTTGGTGACATGCATTCACAGTTTGCTTGTCACATACAGTACGTGGTCAAACTTTGACCCAAAATACGCAAAACAACAAAAAAATACTTCCAAGACCAGCGCCGCTCTTCCGCTCTTCTCCTGTTCCAATCAAAGTCCACCGCCGCTCCTCACCTGTTCCAATCTAAATCCAGCGCCGCTCCTCTCCTCTTCCATTTCAAAACCAACGCCCCTCCTCTCCTGTTCCAGTCCAAAACCAGCGTCGCTCCTCTCCCGTTCTAATCCAAAACCAGTGCCGCTCCTCTCCTCTTCCATTCAAAAACCACCGCCGGCGAGTGAAGGTGCTGTGGAGAAGTAGATCGATGGAGGAGGAAAACTGATACGTGAGGATCGTAGACGGCGACCCTGTGAAGCTAGCTAGGATGTTGGAGATACAGTCTTGATTTGACAACAAGGACCAACTAGCGGCGACGACGACATCCATGGCCAAATATCTGCAACAGAGCGAAAAGACGGTGATACTCCTGGAGGGAGTCGCGCCGGAGTACATAGAGTTGCTCCTCTGGGCCATGGAGCAAACAGATTCACCGAATCCGATTGTGAGGGAGCGGTGGTGGGAGTATCGATCCCAGATGGAGCATCCACCAGAGATAGAAGGATCGAGCATCTACAGGCTGCCGTTTGTGAGGGTGTCCTGCCAGAGCGAGCCGGTGGAGTCTTCGTCGACCAAACCCAACTGCAAGAGGAGAGAAGCAGTTTGCCCGACGATGCTTCCCCCCCCATCGTCTCCCTCGCCGTTCACATTGTCTCACGGGGCGGCTGTCTGCCGCCGAGGAATAGGAGGGGTGTCGGTGTCAAAACCGGCGGATCTCGGGTAGGGGGTCCCGAACTGTGCGTCTAGGCGGATGGTAACAGGAGACAAGGGACACGATGTTTTACCCAGGTTCGGGCCCTCTTGATGGAGGTAAAACCCTATGTCCTGCTTGATTAATATTGATGATGTGTATTACAAGAGTGGATCTACCACGAGATCAAGGAGGCTAAACCCTAGAAGCTAGCCTATGGTATGATTTTTGTAATGGAGGTTGTGTCCTATGGACTAAAGCCCTCTGGTTTATATAGACACTGGAGAGGGCTAGGGTTACACAGAGTCGGTTACAATGGTAGGAGATCTACATATCCGTATTGCCAAGCTTGCCTTCCACGCCAAGGAAAGTCCCATCCGGACACGGGACGAAGTCTTCAATCTTTATCTTCATAGTCTTGGAGTCCGGCGGGCGATGATAGTCCGGCTGTCCGGACACCCCCTAGTCCAGACTCCTCAAGAGCCCTGAACCTCGGCTTCAATGACGATGAGTCCGGCGCGATAATGTTCGGCATTGCAAGGCGGGTTCCTCCTTTGAATAATCCAGAAGATTGTGAACACCAGATAGTGTCCGCTCGCAAAATAAATTCCACATTCCACCGTAGAGAATAATATGTGCACAAGTTCAATCTGGCGACGTGTTTCAAGGGACGACGCCACGCCACTACCAAGCCTTTACTTGAATGGTTTTTATACCACCTCGCTTAGCGTTTAAGCGGTTTCTTTGGCACGCCTTGTCAAGCGTAGATCGTGTTCCCTTATTCCGGATTCTCATCAATACGGACGGGTAACCCAACCGCGTTTCATCGCCACGCCTCTATCGGCGCGAGTCCCGAACGATCATGAAGACGGCTCTTGGTATTCTCCCTCTTTATAATAGGACCAAGGCTCGTTTGTTTTCTTCAATCTTCCACCGAATCTTCTCCTTGCTCCAAGTTCCAACACCCAGAGCCCCAGATTCGAGCGCTTCGGACCTTTAACAATGTCCGGCTCTGACCTTCAGGGCCGGTGGATGCCTTCCTCCGTTACGGAGGAGGACGTGCTAAAGCTGCGAGAAACCAAGTACCTGTCCTACGAGATTTCGCACAGGTTGCCCGCCGAAGGGCAGGCCATCCCCACCGCCGAGCCCGACGAGTATGTCATCTTTGTATCCCACCTCTATCGGGGTTTAGGCTTCCCGACGGATCCTTTTGTGAGAGGGCTCATGTTTTACTATGGGTTGGAATTCCACGACTTGGCTCCGGAGTCCATCCTCCATATTTCCGCTTATCATCGCTCATGGCCTTCCTCCGCCACCCCCCACTTTGGCCTGTGGTGAAGACCTTCAATGTGGAGTCAAGATGATCGGGGCGCCAAGCGAGAGTGGTGGGGCGGCCGAAGCAGGAGGGCCGATGCCCGTGCCCGAGGGCTCCTTCCAAGAGGAGCTCGCCAGGCAGCAGGAGGGTTCTATATCACCGCCCGAGGGGCAGCAGTGTGGCCGCCGCCTCCGTTCCGCTCGGGACCTCCACGACGGTTGATGTCGTGGGTCAACCAAGGGCTCAATTGGGGGCCGTCAAAAGACGTGCCCCTATTGCAGGGCCGGATTCGAGACCTCCAAGCGAGGGAGATCGATCTGGTTGTGGTGATGCAGGTTATGCTAATTAGGCATCTCCTTCCCTGCAAACGCCGTCCTCTCTGGCTATGGGAGTTCAATCCGGAGGGACCACAGATTCTCCAACACTTCATGGGTACGACACCCATGGAGATGTACAAGTTGTTCTTCGGACCACAAGTAGCATGTCCGGAATTGACCGAGGATGCCGCCTAAGCTGCAATCGCCTTGGATACTCAAGTAAGTAGCTCGTTGTTCGGACGCACCATTTGTTTGCCTTTCTACAATTAGCCTTTTAACCCGTTATCCTTCAACAGAGTGGATAGCGCAAGCAAAGCTGATACGGTGTCCGCCCTCCCAGAGACCGCGCCGAGCCCGTGGCTGGTCGAAATGTTGGAGGGCGCCCTCGTAAGGAGGCGAACGGGAAAATAGGGAGCTACCGCCTCATCCAAGGAGGCTCTTGAAGAAGGGGATCGAGAATCCTCCCTCCGGGGGAGAAGAGGACCGCCTCAAAGATCCCGAGGCCAAGCCGCCAAGCGGGGAAGAAATCTTCACCAGAGGGTCTCAAGTCTGGGAGGCCCCGGCCGCACAGTCTTCTCTAAAGAATCAGCCCTCCAGCGAGCCGTGAGTAGAAAAAAGGGGGATTTCATTGATAAGAAACATCCCTATTTGTGCTTTTGAGGATAACCGAAATTTTTACCTTGTAGTTCGGATCTCCGACCTTCTCAGATGAGCTCGTCTTCGGGGGACCTTCGTCCAGAGATGATGGAGAGCGAGACGCCTCCGTCTGCTGCCCCGTCGGATGGGGCGGATGAGCCTGAAGTGTCATCACGGAGGGTATCCCCGAGCCCGGCAGAGCCGAAGAGTTCGGCGCCGAATAGTGTTCGGCTGAAGGATCTGCTTGAGAAGGCGTCCATCTCAGAAGATCACCATGCATTGATGAATATGGTGATTGGAAGGATTTCGTCCGCCGAAAGCGGATTGCATAATGCTGTCAGGAGTTTGCTGACGGGATTTGAGGTACGCAAAGATGACACACCTTCGACAGTTTTGCACATGGAAGTGCGCCCTGTATAGATAGTAGCCCCTGAGACTCGGTAGGTTGTCGAAAGCGACAGCGTGCCGAGGATCAAAATCGCAGGTATTAATCTTCGCCGCTCCTATGCAGGTGGCGGATCGTCCGGGCCAGCCGGACTGACGGAGTTGCCGAACTAAAGCGGCAACTCGATGTTGCGGATGTGGACATCACGCTAGTCAACAGGCGACTTGATGAGTCGCAAGGTAAATTTTGTCCCCGCAGTCACCTAGTAAGAGAGCCGAAGCCCATATCTTATAATATTTATGCTTGACGCAGATGGTGCTGCTGCTGTGGAGAGCCTTCGGGCAGAACTTGCTCAAGCCAAGGAGCAAGCGAGAAGGAGTAATGCGGCTGCCGCGAGGGCGGCCGAGGAGTTAGAAGCCGAAAGGGCTGCACACTGCTGAGCAGGGAAGTGATGGCCGAACTGGCTGTTAAATTGTAGGATGCTACCAACCGCAATGAGGCTCTTGAAAAGGAGCGCCTATCGGAGCGAGAAGACCAGGGAAGGCCACCGCCGGCCAAGGATGCCCGCTCGCAATGCGGCTATGAGGAGGAGCTGCGTCAAAGCGGAGACATTGTGGCTGCCAAGCCTTTTCTGCTATGCCGCAGGTTTACGGATCCAAAGTATGCCCAGCTTGGCCAGCTGTGGGGTCCGGAGGATCCATATATGGACTTAGCGGCGAGTGCGGCGGATGCCGTTGTGCACTTCCGAAGTCAGAAGGATCACAAAACGGAAGAGCTATTTTGGTCTCAATTCCATAGTCTGGATCGTTCACTTCCGCTAACCGATCGGTTGGCCGAATGGGCTGAGCTGAATAGGTTGTCCGGACTTGCCATGACGAATATCGTGACTCATGTATGCCCGGAGAGGCCCAAGCTGACAAGCTATTTTGGCTTATTGCAGGAGTTTCTTGGGGCGGTGCCGCATATCAAGGAGATGAAGCGGTCGGCCTGCATAGAGGGTGCACGGATGGCCCTTGCCCGTGTGAAGACACATTGGACAGAGATGGATGCCACCGCTGTTGCAACCTGTGGTTCGGACGAAGCCGGTTACCCGCCGAGCACTATTTTGGGGAAGTTATGCGTGGTGCTCGTGTAATAGAGTCGCGATGCTCGAAAAATATCACGCTCAAATGAACGCTTTATTTTGTAAAACAATGGTTATGATGTAATCGCTTTTTATACTTGTGCGTTCCAAGTATTGAAATATCTCCTATGCGGCCGTTTATGTATACGTGTGTATAACCTGAAAGATGGCAGTCTTCGGATTCAGCCCCCACGCACAAGGTGCGGGGGTGTTCGCAAAAATAGCAAATTTTCACACTTAATCCGACGTCTCGGTCCTGTTGAGGAGGTGGTAGCGTAGCAACCGAGGCAACCGGACTATGATGCTTTATCACTTTTACTTAGCCATTGGAGTTCGAGGGTGGGGCTACGATATAGCCCCTGGGGGCACCGTGCTCTCCGAATTCAGGGCGCGTGTGTGCTTGACCGGGAAACGGTCCTTCGTCAAAGCGGAGGAATTCTAAATATTCTGGTGGTCGATCGAGTGGTTGACCAGTCTCTCATCAGATCATGATTTTGGGCTTTCTTTCATCGAGGTGCTCGCCCGGCGAACGGGGCACAATCGCAGAGTTCTCCGGTGTCGCGTAAGCCGATGATACGGAACGTAAGGCAGCAAAACATAGGAGCCGGGCAAACCCAACATTTGACCAAAGACATGATTTGGAGCTGATGCATATAAGGCCTAACTCGAGACGCCGAACACTCCCTAAGGTGTTCGGTCTTTATAATAATGGGCAGAACAATGCCCTAAGCCCCTAGTGTCCAGGTACGGGCAAGGTCCTCTGAGGCGGCCGATGCCAAAACATCAAGCTCCACTCTGGTTATAATGAGGAACCAGGGGATTATAGCAACAAGAGACAGTAAAAAAAGGTTTACGCAGGGTCTTAATCTGAAAGAATCCTTGCGACGGGTCCCACCGCACGCCTCTGCTACCAGGTTCCATTGTGCCATTATCCTCGACGGGTGTGCACGTAGTTCATCTGTAAAAAGAGAGGAACTTAGTTTGAAAGGAAATCGTGTGAAAAAAAGTATATGAAAATATTAATAAGTAAAGCGGAGTCTATATTAGCTCGTTGTTGCTTATATGCACAGCCCCTTGTGAAGGGGTGTGCGGCTAGGGAGCCCCTAGCTTATTTATGCCGGACTCGTCTAGCCGTGTCCGGGGTCTTTAAATGACCCTCACAATGAAATGATGCCACGTGGACCGGGCATTTTGAGTGTAAGAGACGCGTAATGCGGTATGGCGTTGAAGCGGACAAAAGCTTCACGTCCCAATAGTGCTTGATAGCTACTTTTGAACGGGGCGACATGAAAGATTAGTTTTTCGCGTCGGAAGTTGTTCGGTGACCCGAACACAACTTCTAGTAATAAGGAGCCTGTGCACTTGGCATAAGGGCCTGGCGTGTGCGGCTATGTCGAATTTTAGTAAGGTCTATCCCCAACTTGCAGATTGTGTTTGGATATAGCAGGTTTAAATCGCTGCCTCCGTCCATCAGGACTTGTGTAAATTGTAGTCCGTTGATTATAGGATCCAATATCAGAGCAGTCCATCCTGCATTTCGAACACTTCTGGAATAATCCAACTGGTCAAAAGTGATTGGTTTTGACATCCAATCTCGAGGTTCCGCTGGGGTGGACCGTGCGAGACCCATCTTAGCGGGTGCCGCATTGTTTTTCCGTATTATCACATGAAGTGAGTTTACTGCTTTGACTTCTTGTGGGAAAGTCTTTTGTTTTCCTGCTCACTGGTGGGGTTTATCATCATCCTCGCTGATGCGCCGAGCCCTTGTGTTCAGCGTTGAGTCGGCCGGACTGTTTGAAAACCCAACAATCTCGGTGGGTATGGTTTGCGTGCCTTCCGAGGGTACCGTGGATTTGACATATCCGATCCAAAATTTTGTTTGTTGATAGCTCATCACCGTTATCCTTAAGAGGCGGTGTTTTGTTGTTTGGTCATGAGCTTTTGAATACGGCGCCGACCGTCAGATTCTTTGGGCTTTTTTCTTTATTCCGGCGCGATCCTTTCAAGGCGTGATTTTCCGCTTCCATCTCTAATCTCGGATGTACTCGGTCGCTGGTGCTGCATCTTGCTAGCCAGCTATCTTCCCCGCAAAAGCGGGTCATGAGGCTTGTTAGCGCGACATTGTCCTCGGCTTCTCTTGGCCGAGGTGTCCGCGAGCCATTCGCCTCGGACGTTGTGTTTAAAAGCTGCTAAGGCTTCAAGCGTCCGGACAATGACTATTTGGTTCTTTTTAGTAAGGAACCTGTTCCAGCATTTCTTGCTACCGACTCTCCGGCTGTTGAGTTATATGACTTAGATCGCTCAGATCCGGAGGGCGGACATAAGTCCCTTGAAAATTTGCTCTAAACGCGCCCTCGAGCTCTTCCCAACTTCCAACAAAGTTTTCGGGAGGCTTTTGAGCCAAGGCTGAGCTGGCCCTTTGAGCTTGAGGGGTAGATATTTTATGGCGTGAGATCATCTCCTCTAGCCATATGTATATGTAGTATGTAATCCTCTATCCAGACTCCAGGGTCTGTTTTTCCGTCGTAAGCCTCTATGTTTATGGGTTTAAACCCTGCTGGGAATTCATGATCCAGCACCTCATTGGTGAAACATAGTGGGTGTGCGGCACCCCTGTATTTGGGTGTACCGATGTCTTCGAACACTTGGCGTGCTGTGTTCCTTCCTGGGGCCCTCTTTTTTGGCCCGTAAATGGACCTGGCTGGGCCATCTGTTTCCCCAGGGTCATGAGTCGGCTTATGTGCGGCGCCGCTTGTAGATTTTGGCCTATCATCTGCCGCCTATTCGCCAGCGGCCTCTTTGTTTTTTGACTGTGGGGGCTCTATGGCTTCCTCGTCAAATTCTGGCAGCAGCTTGCACTTCGGGTAGCTCTTTGATTGATGGTCATTGCCATATTTGTCTGCGGTCTTGAGTACTTTGCTCCACCACATTCTGAGTATGTCTTCCGCTGTTTTCAGCTTCTGTTTTTCCTTCTTCAAGCTTCTTGCGGTGGCGACGAGTCTTCCGTGAAGGTCCTTATGCTTCGGTGGTATGTCCGGTGTGAGGTCGTCCGGACTGTTGGTTTCGCCGGGATTGGATTGATTATCCAATTCGTCCTGCTCGGGCGGTTGCTTGGTTGCATGTTCGTCGACCACTGGTTTGCCCTGCTCTAACGCTGGGACATTGGGAATGCTGTCTTTGCCGAGGCGGGGTTTAGGGCGGCGCTTGCGTCGCTGTTTTGGTTGTTTATCGGCGGGATTATCCTTTGCCGCGCCCCGTTGGTCCTCGTTATCGCTTCCTTTTGGGGTACCCACCATATATACGTCATGTGTTGGGGTAGTCTTCCAGTGTCCTGCAGGCGCTGGTTCTTGATCGTCTCTGGCATCGTCGTCCATACCATCGATGTCTTCGGAGTCATAGTCTAGCATGTCTGTTAGATCATCGACAGTGGCTACAAAGTGGGTGGTGGGTGGGTTTTGAATTTCTTCGTCGTCCACATCCCAACCATCCTGGCCATAATCCGGCCAGGGCTCTCCGAATAGTGAGAGATGCTTTAGCGAATTTAGGATATCGCCAAAGGGTGAGTATTGGAAGATGTTCGCGGCGGTGAACTCCATGACCGGCGCCCAATCAGATTCGATTGGCAGGGGCGCGGGAGGTTCGGAGTCCGGCAAGGAGTCCGGCGCCTCGGAGTCACAAGCTATATAAGGGACATGGTCAGTGTTCGGCTCCATCGCCGTGGAAATTGCAGCCCCCGAGGCGGTGTCTAGCCACCGGTCCTCGATCTGCGCGATCGGCTCCGGACTAAGGGTCGGAGCGGATTCATGTGCGGCCACCAAGGCACTGTCCGGCGGCAGAGTTAGATCATGCCCATTGCGACAGTGCAGCATGCTCGGCTGCGGCTCGGATCCATCAAGATCAAGTCTTCGTGGATATCCGCCGTGAAGTTTAAGCTTCCAACCGACTGACGGCGGGGCGAAGCTTTCGATCTGCTCCAGATGGCCAAGTGAATTGCCCGCATGCGGCCGCCAACACGAAGATCTATCCGGGAGAAAAGTCTCACCGACAGCGTTGTTGTTGATTGAAGGAGCCATCGTTTCTATCGGTGACGACACGAGGAACTCTCAATGAAAGCACCAATGTCGGTGTCAAAACCGCGGATCTCGGGTAGGGGTCCCGAATCAGGCGTCTAGGCGGATGGTAACAGGAGACAAGGGACACGATGTTTTACCTGTGTTCGGCCCTCTTGATGGAGGTAAAACCCCACGTCCCGCTTGATTAATATTGATGATGTGTATTACAAGAGTGGATCTACCACGAGATCAAGGAGGCTAAACCCTAGAAGCTAGCCTATGGTATGATTGTTGTAATGGAGGTTGTGTCCTACGGACTAAAGCCCTCCGGTTTATATAGACACCGGAGAGGGCTAGGGTTACACAGAGTCGGTTACAATGGTAGGAGATCTACATATCCGTATTGCCAAGCTTGCCTTCCACACCAAGGAAAGTCCCATCCGGACACGGGACGAAGTCTTCAGTATTGTATCTTCATAGTCTTGGAGTCCGGCAGACGATGATAGTCCGGCTGTCCGGACACCCCCTAGTCCAGGACTCCCTCAAGGGGACTGACCCCCGGCCCAATAGTCGGGCAGGTTGTGAATTGTCAGGAGGAGATTAGGGTTGTCAGTATTTGCAGGTTGTGAATTGTGTTTTGTGTTGTGTATTTTGAGAGTACTTTCACATATGAATGTCTTTTGAATTTCAGATTTGCAGTATTGAGCATATGAAGAATTTTAATAATTCTAGAGATCTATTTTTAGCACTTAAAAAATGTAGTTTCATAGGAGTATAAAAGTGCAGATTTAGAAGAAATTGCAAGTTTCGAGTTTCGATAAGAAACGCAAGTTCGGGCCAGATAAGAAAGTGCAACTTTCAGAGGCAGAGCATTTATATTAACACAGCCTTTTCAAACAGGGTTAACATCATGTTGGAAGTTTTATTCGTGGTCGAAAATGGAACTACCAGCCAGTTAACATCATGCTGATCAACATTCATGCATAGCACATCTTCATATGATGCACAGTCAAAATGCCCACACAATGTTGAGTGTGCGAAACACAGAGAAAACGAGGGACGGAGTTTTGGCAACTGTTGGACGTGGTTTTGGGCTACCCCGTCTAGGCTTTCATTTTTAACATGCGCAGCCCACGACCTCGGATGAGAGGGCCTGTTTGTATTTTCTTAGGGCCGTCATGTATCGACCGGCCTATGGACCTCCCATCCGAGGTTTTATTTTTGGCAGCCCAATTTATGTATTTTTTTGAAGAAAACGCAGTGGTCTATTCTATTTTTCTATATAAGAATCAGAACGCCAGGTACAACTTATGTTTCCCTTTTAACTATATTATATATATTTAAATTATTTTATATGTTATTATATATTATTTTTATTGTCATCATATATTTAACAGATACTTACATATGTAAGAAAAGAATATCCCACATCTTATCAACTTATAAAAAATAATTTCTTAACAAAAAAATCCTGGATTGTTTTGGCACGAAAATCCTAGTGATTGTGTATAAAAGCTTGGTAAGATCTAAGGACGAACGTAATAATATCACTTATTATTTAAATATATTTATAACAAAATGCTCAACCCTTTTTTATTTTTTTGATAACATTGCTGGCCCAACCCAACATTATAATTAGAATCAGCCCAGCAAAATCGTGTATCTAGATAAAGTGCAAATGGCCTGTAATTTTTTAGGAAATAAAATAAATGGGCCGCATGAAAGCTACATTAATTGTTCACCCAGCCCAGCTAATGGCTGTAATTCAAAAAAGATCAAATTGACTGTAAATTCTACCGCGCAAAAAAAGACTATAAATTCTAAAAAAATGGGTTGAATACGTGCCACATTTTTGGAGGCTGAAATGTGGGCCAATAGGTTGAAGCCAACGCAAGTCATCGTAAATTTAGTCAACAAATGATTCTGACATGTTAGTCGTTCGATTTACATCCAACGGCTGGCATCCATCTTCAATCTCTCGTCTTCTTCCTCCAGCGCTGCCAGGACCACCTCCCGCCTCCTGCTGCTAGCAGCTCTGCTTAGCACGCTTCGCTATGAAGCGCGACTCCATCGTTGGCCAGGCCATCCCTCCAACCCTCCACACCTCCTGTTCTTCTCCACCGACTGCCGAAGCACACCGCACTAGAACCAGTTAACCCTCGTACACCTCTCCGTCTGCGACAATACGCCCGCGTCTTCCCATCTCCGGCTCGTTGCTGTCCAGGGCCTCGCCGTCGTCCACCACCTTGGATGCGCTCGGCGCGGCGTGGTCAATGTGTTCAACGAACGACACCATCGGAAGTAGGTTGTGCGTGGACAGGCTGACAGCTGGGTCCACGGCCACACACAGGGAAATGCCTCCTTATTACGCACAAAATAATGATTCCTCCACCTGACATCTGGGACCCATCGGAAGGGCCTCTGTATTTCGTGACAAAATTGTGCCCCCCGCTGACTTGTCGGATCCACCAGCTATCTTCGCACGCAAGTAAGTGCCTCCTTATTACGCACAAAAAATGAATACTCCCCCTGCCAGCTGGAACCCAGCATACTGGGAGGCTGACTTGTGGGCCTACCAAGTTGATGGGGACGGAGGGCTTTGTCAACTTAGTCAATATGAACGATTCTAGCTCCTGTTATCGTACGATGTTCATCCAACGGTTGTAGTGCTTCTTCAACCTCTGGTCTTCTTGCTCCAGCCGCCCAAACCAGCGCGGTCGGTGCCGCTGCGTGCTCCTGCCTCCGTGGGTCGGGTCAGGATGCCGGAGGCCTCACTGCCCCTACTACTCCCACTTCTGGCCAGGCCATCCCTCTACTCACCCACACCCCCTGTTAATCTACGGCGACAGCAGCCTCACACCGCAGCCGAACCAGTGAACCCTCATACTCCTCTTCGTGTGGGCATCCACTGCTGCGTCTTCCCCGGCTCTGAGTCGTCCCCTTCCTAGGCCTCGCCGTCGTCCACCGCAGTGGTGCTCTTGGCGCGGCATGATCAACGTGGTCAAGGAACGACTTCCATCGGACGTGGACTGTACGTGGAGAGGCTGACAGCTGGATCCACGGCCGCAGCAAGGAAGTGCCTCCATATTATGCGGAAAATAATGATTCCTCCACCTGACAGCGGGGACCCACCGGACGGGCCACCGTATTTTGTGAAAAAAAAGCTTCCCCCTGACTGTTGGGACCCACCAGCTACATCTTCGCACGCAAGGAAGTGCGTCCGGGCAAAAAAACGATTCGCCCCCCTGACTGTTGGGACCCACCAGCTACATCTTTGCACGCAAGGAAGTGCGTCTGGGCAAAAAAAACGATTCGCCCCCCTGACTGCTGGGACCCACCAGCTACATCTTCGCATGCAAAGGAAGTGCGTCCGGGCAAAAAAAATGATTCGCCCCTCTGACTGTTGGGACCCACCAGCTACATTTTCGCACGCAAGGAACTGCCTGACAGTTGGGACCCACCTGGTCGAAGCGTACGTAGCGTTGCCATTCTGGTCGCGAACTTGTACAGACATATATACTGGTCGATGTAAGGCGTGCACGTGTCGTAGTAGAGGCGCGTACGTGTCGTAGTAGAGGCGCGCTCGTAGCATGTACACGTACGTACAGCGGCCAGGGTGCAAGAAAGAAAATACGACCACGTATGTGTATAAACGGGCGGGGTCTCGAACGCCTAGTCGCGCATACGTACGGAGAGGGCTCGTGTTCATGGGGAGGCAACGGAATGTGTCGTGTTCATGGGAGGCAACGGAATGCGTCGTGTTCATGGGGAGGCAACGGAATGCGTCGTGTTCATCGGGAGGCAACGGAACGCGTGGGAGCCAACTGGTTTGGACAGAACAGGCGATGGAAACGAGGCCCAGCGTACCGCAGAACGGAGGAAACCGACCTCCTACGGTCGAAACGGGGGTCATATTGATCGGGAGGGGTGTGGCGTACCGCAAAACGGACGAAACGAACTTGTATTGGAGCGCTACGGTCGAAACGGGGGTCCTGTTCATTGGGAGGGGTGTGGCGTACCGCAAAACGGACAAAACGGACTTGTGTGGGAGCGCTACGGTCAAAACGGGGGGAGGGGTGTGGCGTACCGCAAAACGGGACTCCACGGGATACTATTCATCTCCACAGTCGACCTCCTCCAGCCTCCACGGGCTACCATCGACCTCCTCTAGCCTCCACGGGCTCTGCTCATCCAGCCCACCACCGCTACTCCACCGCTATTGTTCAACCACCCTCCACGGGCACCCTCCACCGCTCACTGCTCATCCAGCCCTCCACACCACGGGTCCTGCTCAACCACCCTCCATGGCCACCCTCCATCGCTCATCGCTCATCCAGCCCTCCACACCACGGGTTCTTGTTCATCAAGAGGCAACGCCACCGCCATCGCTCATCCACCCCCGCAACTCTCACTGCTCATCCAATCGATCGACTTCGCTAGCGCAGAGCGGCGAATCACTCCATCGGGTTCGCCATCACCATCGATCGATCCCTCGGTTCAAGAATGCGAGTTGCAGCAGCAATTGCTCGGGTTGATTAGAGCCCAATGCCTCGCTCGGCTTCGATTAGAGCTAACGCCGCACACACACGTACGCATAAGAGAACGCAGCATCGCCGCCCCGCCTCCCACCGTAACCGGCAACTCCCCGAAATTTTCCTCCCCTCGCTTCTACCATGGTTTTTTCTGTCATGGATGGCCCAAAGAATGTCATGCGGCTGCGTCTCCGTCACGCCCAGGACGAAAAGCCCATTTTCTGTCATGATTTTTTTTCATAGAAGTAGGAGCCCACCACATCTATGATGATAGCGGGTTTTGTCACAATTATCGTTATAGAAGTGTCATATGTATGACAGAAAAAAATTCGTTCGGCCCAAAATGTCACGAATGTGTCTTTTTTTGTAGTGATTTGCTATAAAGGCTCTGAGTTTTGACAGTTGTGGTGCATACTTGGACCGTTCCTTGGCAGTCAGCCTCTGAGGAAACGGATGAGTGTTGCTAAGCCGGTGAGGGCGGTAACCCGGCAAAGGATTTTTGTCAGTTGGAGATGTGTCTTTTCAATAAAACCAAGTCTGATTCCAGTCCTTGGGGTGACTATGAAGCTTGGCGTGAGGGAAACTGACATCTTTCCTCTTTTGAATCGCCATCCCACCAAGTTCGGTGTTGGGTCCATCTGTGAACTCTGTGCGACGGTTCAATAAAAGAAGTCCCTGAATAGTTCAACTGTGGGCTCTTCCTGAAGATAGGTGTCAGGACCCCGACTCAATGTCACATCGATCTAGCCTGTAACACATCATATCACTTTGCGGCCTCACGCACGGTATCCCAACGGGTGTCGCCTTACCTTGGCCCGGGACCATTTGCGCCTTTTGGCACACGTATATGATAGTGTCGCTAGCATCCATATGAAAAGGAGCCCGGCTGACATGACTAGTCGTAAACCCAAAGTGGCACAGACTTACAGGACAGCATCCATGACCCAAAGATCGAACGTGTCGGGCCAACAAAGAAGTAAGTTCCGGGCTGTAGCACTGGGCTAGCAGACTCGTAAACCGGGCTGAAGCGGGCTAACAGACTCCGGTACTCAATGCGTGACATTTCCCGAAGGGATGTATACAGAACGAAGAAGGACACATGCCGCCAGCCTAAGTGTTCCGGAGCAAGAGCAAGCTACCATGGCTCAAAGGAGACACTAGGAGACATTTCCGTAAGAGAGGCTACTAAAGATAAACAACTAGATAGTCGATCCCACACATACCAAGCATTTCAATCATACACACAATATGCTCGATATGTGCAAATACAACAAGGCATCACAACATGACTCTACGACACAAGTACTTTATTTAAAGGCTCGAGAGCCATACATATCATACATGTATAACGGGTCACACGACCCACATACAAGTCATACAAGCATACAAGCCACAGCTGAAGTGTTTTGTCCGAGTACGCATAACTAGTAAAATAAAAGAGGCTTGGGTAAGCCTAGCTATACTACATGGTCCTTCTCTTGCTCAGATCACCACCGGCCTTAGTCTACTCATCGATGTCAACGCTCACGAAGAACCCGTCGGAAGGGTTTGAGGCATCTTCGAAAAATGTAAATTAAAGCAACATGAGTACAAAGGTACTCAAAGAAGACTTACATCGCCCTACATACATGCATATTAGCAAGAAAGGTTTGTGGGGTTATTGCAGCAAGCCAGCTTTGACTCATGGCTAAGCTATCCTCACGAGACACCAACTTGAAATGGTTTTATGACTCGAGTCCACTACTCATCACTTCAATACACTACCGAGGATCCACCTCCGTCTTCCTACTAAGAGCCATCCTCGGCACTCACGCTTATCTTGAGGCTTTTAGTAGTATCCATTTACTTGTCTATGAACCGTATAGGCAACCAAGTAGTCCTTTATCATGACGCAGCTATTCAATAGATGATGTTAACCTGCAGGGTGTACTTCTTCATACATGTTTTCACCACTTAGCGTCGCACACGACATGTGCTCGGCAGACTTCAAGCTTAAAACCGACGTGGGTGTAGACCACGACCTACCTAGACACTCAAGTCTCTAGTCCAGTTTATCGCCTATTTGGGTTCCATCTATGAGGAGTTCCGCCAAGTTTCGCTCACAGCCCCAAACGATGTGAACAGGTTCCCGAGATACCAAACGGGCATCCGGTACACCGTGCCACGTACCTACCGTGATCACAGCCCACCCCTACGGTCAGTGCTGTCCACGGCCTCCAAGAGGCTACAAACACCGAAACTACTTGTGACTCACGGACGAGGACTAGCGTGAATAAGAAGTCGAGCGGGTCATATTTCAGGCCCAATGTATGGTAGTAGCTGATTCTTAAATCACACATACAGATCTCGATGCTTAGGGCGGCCTCAATGAAACAACCCACCATGTACTCCTACATGGCCTTTCATCGATACCTTTACCAAATCGTGTTCAACACCTTACTCTCATACCGACTCGATCATTTCACTCTAGCCATCACCCGGATGAACCAGACTGACACGACTCTAAGCATAGCAGGCATAGCAAGGTAGGAACAACACAATCATATGGCTCAATCAACTCCTACACATGCTAGTGGGTTTCATCTAGTTACTTGTGGCAATGACAGTCATGCAGAGGAAATGGGTTCAACTACCGCAAAGACACAGCAGTTTGAATCGCGTTGTCTTAATGCAGTAAACGAGAGCAGGAGCAAGAACATGGGACTTTATCGGTATGATCAAATGGTTGGTTGCTTGCCCGACGGGTCGGTGCACGGTATTGCTCTTCGTCGGGTTATCACGGTACTCCTCGGCGCGTAACTCGCCGCAGAGAACACCGATACACAGCATTACCAAACAAGATGCAACAATATGATGCATGCAATGAGACATGGCAAAATGAGTGCATTGGGCTAATGCAACTAAGATCGATGGGTTTGGAGCATTTTGAACCAAAGATGCAATTTCCAAACTCATATATGATCATTTAAAGTGTTATATCTTGTTCTGTGTAAAACAGCAGGTTAGCTTCGTAAACATGCATGAAACCAGTCAGATGGATAGATTGGATTTTCTGATCATTTTTCATATATAATTTGTTTCATTTGGAGTTACAGATTAATTTCTATGATTTTTTGAAGTTTGAAACATTTTCTGGAATTTCCTGTGTAAAAATAATTCCAAAAATTAAATTATCACACAAGACCTTGTGTCATGATGACGTCGGTGGTCAACGGGCTGGTCAGTCAAGTCTGACCAATGGGTCCCGTGATGTCGATGGGATTAGTTTAGTTAGAATTTAGTTAAAACTAAACTAGGTTAATTAACAGGGCTGGGCCCACATGTCATAGACCCAACAGAGTCAACCTGGGCCCACCCGTGGTCAAAGCCAGGGTCAAACCCACCGGCGTTTAGCCGCCGGCGAGCCCGACGTGGCGGCGGAACTGGTTTTGGCCGTTCCGGCCGCTAAATGAGTCGCGGAGGCCACCGGAGTGAGGCTGAGGACGAGCCGCAGCTCTTGGCGGAGTCCGTTGGGGTCGGGTGGCGGAGTTATACCGGCGGCGATTTTGGCGGCCACCGGAGTTCGGTTGAAATCGAACTCGTGCTGGGGTGTGCGGTGAGGTGCGGGAAGTGCCCAGTTAGCACCAACGCGATGTGGTGAACGCGATGGACACGGTGAGGTGGCCGGAGGATGGCCGGGAGCACGTCGGCGACGAGGTCCGCGGCGGTGCGTGCGGTGATCTTCGTGCGCTCGCTGTGGTGCACGGGAGTGAGAGAGAGAGGGTGGGGAAGGTAGCCCAGCTCACAGCGGTCTCAACGGGGCAGACGGCGTGGTCGGGGACGAGCTGCAGCGGCGGCGACAGCGAAGGGGATCTCCGGCGGTGGCGCTTCGGGCGAGGTTGGTGCGGCGGCTTCGGGGCACGCGAGCGCTCGGGGCTCGGCTAGCTCGAAGGAGTGGACGGCGGCGGAGCTCCTGGACACGGTGGCGCGGCGTGGGGTCGACGGAGAGCGCGGCTACGGCGGTGGTGCGGCGACGGTGGCGTCGGCCATGGCTGGGGAGCACGAGGGGGACGAGCTGGAGAGGAGAGGGGGTGTCTGGGAGGTCCGGGCGCGACGTGGAACTCATCCAAGGCGACGGGGCGGCGAAGGACGAAGCAGAGCGGCGGGCAGCTGCGTGGCGAGCTGCGGTGCTGCCGCCGAGCACCTTGGCTGCTACTGCCTGGCGAGCTAAGCAGCTCATTGGCGCGGTGGCAGGGCTGGGCCGCCAGTGGGCTGGGCTGGTGGGCGGTGGCGGCGCCAGTGAGTTTTCCTTCTGTTTTTTTTCTATTTTTCGTAACTTTGTTGATTTATTTAAAATACCTGAAGGTTTTAAAATTCACCAAACTACTCTGGTCCATTGTTGGAATATTTCCAACATGAAACATTTCAGATTAGAATATTTGGACATTTGAAATATTTTATAAATTTTAAATGCCCAAATTCAAATACTTATGATTTAATTCAAAGACCTTATGATGACCTAGGAAAATGTGCACCACTTTTGGCAAAGGTTCGAACCAAGACAAAATGATGGACTTTTAGAAGGGCATTTCAGTGTTCATCGAAAATATTTTTAGTAAACCCTAGTTTGTTTCAGAGGGGCTGGGTTACGCAATCCCATTTCAGGTTTACATTGAAAAAATAGACATGATGCAACACTCTAATGCATGAACTAGCTAGGGTGTGACAACTCACCCCCACTCAAAAGAATCTCGTCCCGAGATTCAGGTTCCTCCGGAAAGAAGGCGGGGTACTCAAGTCGAAGACGATCCTCCCTTTCCCAAGTAGCTTCCTTCTCGGAATGGTGTGACCATTGAACCTTGAGAAACTTGATATTATGCCGTCGAGTGGTACGCTCGGCTTGATCGAGGATACGAACGGGGTATTCTCGATATGTGAGATTATCTTGAAGATCAAGCGTTTCGTGGTCCACTCCACGGATAGGATCCGAGAAGCAACGCCTGAGTTGAGAAACGTGGAAAACGTCGTGGACTTTGGAGAGATGCGGAGGTAGTTCCAATTGGTAGGCAACTTCTCCTCGTTTGGCAAGAATGCGAAAGGGTCCAATGTAGCGAGGAGCCAATTTGCCTTTGATACCGAAGCGATGGGTTCCCTTCAAAGGAGTAACCCGAAGGTAAGCCTTCTCGTCAACCTCGTAAGTCATAGCCTTATGTTTTCGGTCATATTGACTCTTTTGACGAGATTGGGCTGTTTTCAACTTTTCACGAACGATGCGAACTTGTTTTTGACTTCTGGATCATATCCGGGCAAAGAATTGTCTTTCCCGGTTTCGACCAGTTAAGAGGTGTTCGACACCTTCGTCCATAGAGAACTTCAAAAGGTGCTTTGCCCAAGCTAGATTGATAGCTGTTGTTATAAGCAAATTCGCAAATGGAAGGCATTTCTCCCAATCCATTCCAATGAGATAATGAAGCTCAAGCATGTCTTCTAGGATTTGGTTGACACGTTCTACTTGACCACTTGATTGAGGGTGAAAAGCAGTGCTAAAGGAAAGATGGGTTCCCATAGCGTTTTGGAAGCTTTCCCAAAATCGAGAGGTGAAGAGACTTCCTCGATCCGAGTTAATTTCTAATGGAACACCATGAAGAGACACTATTCGAGGAGATGTACAAGTCTGCTAGCTGACTAGCGGTTATACTCTCATGACAGTAAGAAATGGGCTACCTTGGAGAGGCGGTCGATAATCTACAAAGATAGCATTATTCCTCTCTTGGTCCTGGGAAAACCAAAGTGATGAAATCCATACTGATCTTATCCCATTTCCATTCAGGAATAGCTAAGGGTTGAAGGGTGCCAGCAGGCCATTGATGCTCTGCTTTTACGCGACGACAGACGTCGCAGTTAGCAACAAATTGAGCAATGTCCCTCTTCATCCTAGTCCACCAAAACCTCTGGCGTAGGTCCTGATACATTTTAGTGCTACCGGGATGAATGGTGAGAGGAGAGTCATGAGCCTCCTTAAGGATCAGCTGCCGTATGTGCTGATTCTTGGGAACCACTAGGCGGTTCTCAAAATATACAACACCATGATCATTTGTAGAGAAACATTTAGCATCTCCGCTAGCAATGTTCTCCTTGATCCGGGATATTCCTCTATCTCGTTTTTGGGCAGCGATGACTTGATCCATAAGGGTAGGTTTCGCCACCAGGGTGGAAAGGAATCCTTGAGGAACAATGTGAAGATTAAGCTTCCGAAATTCCTCGTGGAGAAGTGGTTGGTTTTGTTGCAACATTAGATTGTTGCAATAAGATTTACGACTTAGCGCATCAGCCATGATGTTGGCTTTTCCTAGGGTATAAGTTATCCCTAAGTCGAAATCTGTGATCAACTCAACCCAACGTCTTTGCCTGAGATTCAAATCTGGTTGGGTGAATATGTACTTCAGACTTTGGTGATCGGTGTAGATTTCGCAACGATTACCAAGAAGGTAATGTCGCCAGGTTTTGAGTGCATGGACTATAGCTGCAAGCTCTAGATCATGAGTAGGATAGTTTTCCTCATGTGGGTGTAATTGCCGTGAAGCATAAGCAATTACGTGTCGATCTTGCATGAGAATACAGCCTAGTCCCTGTCGCGAGGCGTCGCAATAGATAACAAAGTCTTTAGAGAAATCTGGTGGTACCAAAGACGGGAGCGAAGTTAAACATCTTTTCGCCTCGAAACTGTGCTCACATTGTGGAGTCCACTCAAACTTTTTATCCTTCTTGAGGAGTTCAGCTTAGAGGTTTAGCAACTTTGGAGAAGTTCTCGACAAAGCGGCGACAATAGCTCGCTAAGCCAAGGAAACTCGAACTTGCTTGACCGACTCGGTGGGGTCCAATTAAGGACGGCTTGAACTCGCTCGGGGTTGACAAAGAATACCTTTACCAGAAATTACATGTCCTAGATAGGTCACTCGCAGCCAAAATTCGCATTTAGAAAACTTGGCATAAAGGTGATGCTCTCTAAGTTTCATCAACACTAGCCTTAGATGTTCGGCATGTTCTTCCTCGTTCCTGGAATAGATGAGTATGTCATCGAGGTAAACCACGACGAATTTGTCCAAATACTCCATGAAGATTGAGTTCATTAACCGAGAGAAGGTGGCTGGAGCATTGGTTAAGCCGAAGGACATGACGGTGTACTCGTATTGGCCGTAACGAGTAACAAAGGCCGTTTTGGGAATGTCCCCGTTTCGTATTTTTATTTGATGGTAGCCTAACCTCAAATCCATCTTAGAGAAGACTGAGGATCCTGCGAGCTGATCATACAGGTCGTTGATCCTGGGGAGCGGATACTTGTTCTTAACTGTGACCAAGTTGACGGGTCGATAATCTACAACCATCCGATCCGTACCATCCTTCTTGACGAAGAGGACGGGGCAAGCCCAAGGGGATGAACTAGGACGGATGAAACCCTTTTCAAGGCCTCATCGAGTTGTTTCTTAAGTTCGCTAGTTCTAGGGGTGCCATCTTATAGGGTCTTCTAGAAATTGGGACAGTTCTGGAATGAGGTCTATCACGAACTCAACATCTCCGCTGTGGAACACCGGCAATTCTTCTGAAAGACATCCGGAAAGTCACGGACTACCGGACGCCTTCGAGGTCCGCAATGGACCGCATTAAGAGAATATAGTTGGCGCTTGATATTCGGGTCAAGACATTGACTATCTTTCCCGAGGGTGCGTAAGTTGAACAGTCCTAGAGAAACAATCAATCTTGGCATGATGGGCTGACATCCACCCATACCCAAGATGATATTTATATCCGAGGATTTGAGGGCTATCAACGATGCAAGGAAAACAAGTCTGTCGACCTGAATTTCGTTTCCATGGCTTACTCTAGAAGTTTGCCATTTGGATCCTGTGGTTTGAATTACCATGGAGGTGGGCATATCACGAATGCGGTGTTGTGCAAGCGAGCATAGCTTTCGGATATGAATGAATGAGATGCTCCAAGATCGAAAAGAACGGATGCCGGGTGGCAATTAACAAGAAGCGCATCGAGCACGACGTTGGGATCTTCTTGGGCCTCTTCACCGAGACACAATTAACATGGCCACGTGCGGTGGTGGCGGCAGGCATAAAACACCTTTCCCGCTGGCTTGCCACGGCCAACAGCTTTTGCGAGCTGGTTGGGGTTGGTCTGAGGACGATCGCGCATGTAGTGGCCTGACTCCCCACATTTGAAACACGTCACGGGGCTGGCGCGTAGAGGAGCATTGTTGGTTGGCCCACCATAGGGCTTAGCTGGTGCATACTACTGAACTGGGTGAGGCGCCTGAAAGGATGGCCTCGGTGTGAATCTGGGTGGCAGGGCAGTATTAGGCACCCACACACGGCGCTTCTGTGGTCTAGCACCGGATGAGGAACCCATATCACGGCCATGCTTGCGTGTTGCTTCGAAATCAGTCTGACCAGTTTCAGCGATGATGGCTTTGTTAACAAGCTTCGAAAGAGGTGCACTCATGCGAGCGGAGATCTCGGCGGTTCGAGGCTAAGTCCCTTGCGGAACCTTGCCTGTTTCTTGGCGTCGATGGAGACCTCTTGAGAGCATAGCGTGCGAGATTACGAACTCTCTGCAGTGGCGCCCACGAGAGACGGCCTTGGGTGAAATTGCAGAACTCCTCACGTTATTTATCCATGAGACCCTCCGAATGTGATGTTCACGGAAAGCCTCACTGAATTCTGCCCAAGTAGTGACATGGCCAATCGGGCGATAGCCATATAGTTCTCCCACCGTAGATCGGCGGGGCCTTCAAGATGATATGCAGCAAAGGTGACCTTGTCGACCTCAGCTACCAAAGGCGTAACGCAGCTTGTGAGTAATGCTGCGAAGCCAGTCATCAGCGTCGAGAGGCTCGACGGAGTGGTGGAAGGTAGGTGGGTGTAACTTGATGAAATCACTGAGCGACACCAAGTTATTTCTCTGATGATGTGCCGTGTTCTGTTCGATGCGCTCCAGCAAACGGTTGGTCTCCTGTTTGTTTCTCTTGGCCTCCAGCATAACTTCGGCCAGAGAAGGAGGGTGAGGCAGGTTCGCTTCTCCAACTCCGCTGCCTTCGGCCTGCTCTGGCGGAGCAGGGTTGTTGAGGGTGTTAACCATCCTAGGAAAACAAGACAAGGGTTTAGTCTAGGATGGCAAGATTCTGACGTAGCAATGTAGAACGTAATGGATAACTTGGAATGCAAGATGATCATCTGTATGACATGGTAGATACAGAAACTGCTTCTTTATTCCATTGTCATACACACCATACAGGGTTTAGTACAAGACCAAGCAAAGTACTACTACGGTGAAAGGAAGATTACATCTCGTCAGAGGCATACCAAGCTCCTATACATTATTTTTCTTACACCTCCGGAATTAGTACACACTAAGTCATATTCCACGAGTCACGCAGGACGGTGGAAATACAACTATTACAATACTAGTGAGACTACTACTAACTCAGACGTCTCCGTAGTAGTTCTCATAGAAGTCTCCTCCGTAACACGGAAGTTCAACGTGATCGTCAGGAAGCAGACGGTCCCGAGGAGCCTGTGGACCGTAAGGGCAAGGGTGAGGTCTTGGACCGACGAACGGTGGCTGCATGGGACCACGAGGTGGGGTGATGCCCCCACGTCACGCCAGATCCATCATGCCCGGCAGAGCAGACCTAACAGATCTGATCTCTCATATCCATATATCCGGCTTGGACAGCCGGTGCAAAAGCGAGTCAAGGTGGCCCGGTGATCAAGACGGGCGTTGAAGAGCTCCATCCTCAAGGCCCGACTCTCTCGGTCCTTGTCCTCGAGCAACTCGGCAGTGGTGCGGGTTAGTGAGTCCTCCTGACTGGAATCAGCATAGATAGCCCGGAGATAACCAAACGCTCAGAAGTGAACCCGCATATCTGGGAAGTCGGTGTTGCGAAAAGCAGCCGGTCTGACTCGCATAATGGTCATCATAGAATATGCAGCATCTTGCACCGCCATATCAATAGTAACACCAAGCCCATAGGAGCTGTGAAGGGCCTCGGTGGAACCAGGATAAGAGGGAAACACCGACAAGGTGCGAGATATCGCTTTGATTAAAGTCTCGACATCGCTCTTCAATCTGTATTCGGGTACCAACGGTATCCCGCTCGATCATAACCCGAACTAGCATGGCTGTATGACCGTCACACCAATGCATCTGGTCGATTTAACCACTTGATTTTGGTCACGAGTGGCCATCTGGAAGCATAGCCACAATGCAAAGGCATTAGAAATTCTGGCAGAATTTGGACAGCATAACGACTGTAAATGCTCAAAGGATTTGAGACATTTTACAAAGAATTGCATAGCCACTCAACATTATCATATCAAGGTTCTGGGTCCAACTTAGTAACATAACAGGACAGTAAAACTGAACCAGGCTTGTAACCATCAAACCTACAAGGTACTACTGATTAGTAACACGTGAACCTAATAGAGAGGAGAGATCCTAATCCTTAACCCCCGATGGAAGAATGGACTGACTCAGATCAGAATATCATGAGATAAAGGAGTAAAAAGAGCCTTACGTACCATCCCACAATCAATTCCCCTACATATAACTAAAGCATTTCTAGACTCAACATCGACCAGTTTGGCTTGGAGAACCTACAGGCAGTCCGGCTCTGATGCCAACGCTGTCAGAACCCCGACTCAATGTCACATCGATCTAGCCTGTAACACATCATATCACTTTGCGGCCTCACGCACGGTATCCCAACGGGTGTCGCCTTACCTTGGCCGGACCATTTGCGCCTTTTGGCACACGATATGATAGTGTCGCTAGCATCCATATGAAAAGGAGCCCGGATGACATGACGATCGAAACCCAAAGTGGCACAGACTTACAGGACGAGCATCCATGACCCAACATCGAGCGTGTCGGTCAACAGCAAGTAAGTTCCGGCTGTAGCACTGGCTAGCAGACTCCGAAACCGGCAGTGGCGGGCTAACAGACTCCGTTACTCAATGCGTGACATTTCCCGAAGGATGTATACGAGAACGAAGAAGGACACATGCCGCCAGCCTAAGTGTTCCGGAGCAAGAGCAAGCTACCATGGCTCAAGAGACACTAGGAGACATTTCCGTAAGAGAGGCTACTAAAGATAAACAACTAGATAGTCGATCCCACACATACCAAGCATTTCAATCATACACACAATATGCTCGATATGTGCAAATACAACAAGGCATCACAACATGACTCTACGACACAAGTACTTTATTTAAAGGCTCAGAGAGCCATACATATCATACACACAAGTACGGGTCACACGACCCACATACAAGTCATACAAGCATACAAGCCACAGCGGAAGTGTTTTGTCTGAGTACAGACAACTAGTAAAATAAAAGAGGCTTGGGTAAGCCTAGCTATACTACATGGTCCTTCTCTTGCTCAGGATCACCACCTGGGCCTTAGTCTACTCATCGATGTCAACGTCTACGAAGAACCCGTCGGAAGGGTTTGAGGCATCTTCTGAAAAATGTAGATTAAAGCAACATGAGTACAAAGGTACTCAGCAAGACTTACATCAGACCCTACATACATGCATATTATCAAGAAAGGTTTGTGGGGTTATTGCAGCAAGCCAGCTTTGACTCATGGCTAAGCTATCCTACGAGACACCAACTTGAAATGGTTTTGTGCACTCGAGTCCACTACTCATCACTTCAATACACTACCGAGGATCCACCTCCGTCTTCCTACGGAAGAGCCATCCTCGGCACTCACGCTTATCTTGAGGCTTTTAGTAGTATCCATTTACTTGTCTATGAACTGTATAGGCAACCAAGTAGTCCTTATCATGACGCGCTATTCAATAGATGATGTTAACCTGCAGGGTGTACTTCTTCATACATGTTTTCACCACTTAGCGTCCGCACACGACATGTGCTCGGCAGACTTCAGCGAAAACCGACGTGGGTGTAGACCACGACCTACCTAGACACTCAAGTCTCTAGTCCAGTTTATCGCCTATTTGGGTTCCATCTATGAGGAGTTCCGCCAAGTTTCGCTCACAGCCCCAAACGATGTGAACAGGGTTCCCGAGATACCAAACGGGCATCCGTACACCGTGCCACGTACCTACCGCATCACAGCCCACCCCTACGGTCACGCTGTCCCACGGCCTCCAAGAGGCTACAAACACGAAACTACTTGCAACTCTGGATAGAGGACTAGCGTGAATAAGAAGTCGAGCGGGTCATATTTCAGGCCCAATGTATGGTAGTAGCTGATTCTTAAATCACACATACAGATCTCGATTAGCAGGACGGCCTCAATGAAACAACCCACCATGTACTCCTACATGGCCTTTCATCGATACCTTTACCAAATCGTGTTCAACACCTTACTCTCATACCGACTCGATCATTTCACTCTAGCCATCACCCAGATGAACCAGACCTGACACGACTCTAAGCATAGCAGGCATAGCAAGGTAGGAACAACACAATCATATGGCTCAATCAACTCCTACACATGCTAGTGGGTTTCATCTAGTTACTGTGGCAATGACAGGTCATGCAGAGGAAATGGGTTCAACTACCGCAGCACACAGCAGTTTGAATCGCGTTGTCTTAATGCAGTAAACGAGAGCAGGAGCAAGAACATGGGATTTTATCGGTATGATCAAATGGTTGGTTGCTTGCCTGACGGGTCGGTGCACGGTATTGCTCTTCGTCGGGGTTATCACGGTACTCCTCAGGGGCAGAACCTGCCGCAGAGAACACCGATACACAGCATTACCAAACAAGATGCAACAATATGATGCATGCAATGAGACATGGCAAAATGAGTGCATTGGGCTAATGCAACTAAGATCAGATGGGTTTGGAGCATTTTGAACCAAAGATGCAATTTCCAAACTCATATATGATCATTTAAAGTGTTATATCTTGTTCTGTGTAAAACAGCAGGTTAGCTTCTGTAAACATGCATGAAACCAGTATAGATGGATAGATTGGATTTTTCTGATCATTTTTCATATATAATTTGTTTCATTTGGAGTTACAGATTAATTTCTATGATTTTTTGAAGTTTGAAACATTTTCTGGAATTTCCTGTGTAAAAATAATTCCAGTAAATTAAATTACTGCGTCAGCACTGTGTCATGATGACGTCAGTGGTCAACGGGCTGGTCAGGTCAAGCTGACCAGTGGGTCCCGCATGTCAGTGGGATTAGTTTAGTTAGAATTTAGTTAAAACTAAACTAGGTTAATTAACAGGGCTGGGCCCACATGTCATAGACCCAACAGAGTCAACCTGGGCCCACCCGTGGTCAAAGCCAGGGTCAAACCCACCGGCGTTTAGCCGCCGGCGAGCCCGACGCGGCGGCGGAAGTGGTTTTGGCCGTTTCCGGCCGCTAAATGAGTCGCGGAGGCCACCGGAGTGAGGCTGAGGACGAGCCGCAGCTCTTGGCGGAGTCCGTTGGGGTCGGGGTGGCCGGAGTTGGCGCCGTCGGCGATTTTGGCAGCCGCCGGAGTTCGGTGAAATCGAACTCGTCTTTGGGGTGTCTTGATGAGTGCGGAAGTGCCAGTTAGCACCAACGCGATGTGGTGAACGCGATGGACACGGTGAGGTGGCCGGAGGATGGCCGGGAGCACGTCGGCGACGAGGTCCGCGGCGGTGCGTGCGGTGATCTTCGTGCGCTCGCTGTGGTGCACGGGAGTGAGAGAGAGAGGGTGGGGAAGGTAGCCCAGCTCACAGCCGGTCTCGGCGGGCGACGGCGTGGTCGGGGACGAGCTGCAGCGGCGGCGGCAATGAAGGGGATCTCCGCGGTGGCGCTTGGGCGAGGTTGGTCGGCGGCTGGGCACGCGAAGCGCTTCGAGGCTCGGCTAGCTCGAAGAGTGGGGCGGCGGAGCTCTGGACACTGATGGCGCGGCGTGGGTCGACGGAGAGCGCGGCTCTGGCGGTGGTCTTGGCGACGGTGGCGTCGGCCATGGCCGGGAAACACGAGGGGACGAGCCGGAGAGGAGAGGGGTGTCTGGGAGGTCTGGGCGCGACGTGGAACTCATCCAAGGCGACGGGCGGCGAAGGGCGGCAGAGCGCGGCGGCTGCGTGGCGAGCTGCGGTGCTGCCGCCGAGCACCTTGGCTACTCGCTGGCGAGCCAAGCAGCTCATTGGCCTTGATGGCGGGCTGGGCCGGCAGTGGGCTGGCTGGTGGGCTGGTGGCGGCGCCAGTGAGTTTTCCTTCTGTTTTCTTTTTCTATTTTTACAGTAACTTTGTTGATTTATTTAAAATACGCAGAAGGTTTTAAAATTCACCAAACTACTCCTGGTCCATTGTTGGAATATTTCCAACATGAAACATTTCAGATTGGGAATATTTGGACATTTGAAATATTTTATAAATTTTAAATGCCCAAATTCAAATACTTATGATTTAATTCAAAGACCTTATGATGACCTAGGAAAATGTGCACCACTTTTGGCAAAGGTTCTGAACCAAGACAAAAATGATGGACTTTTTAGAAGGGCATTTCAGGTTCATCGAAAATATTTTTAGTAAACCCTAGTTTGTTTCAGAGGGGGCTGGGGTTCTCGCAATCCCATTTTAGGTTTCTGTTGAAAAAAATAGACATGATGCAACACTCTAATGCATGAACTAGCTAGGGTGTGACAATAGGCCTTACAAAATACTTGGAAATTGCAAATATTGGACACAGAGTTTGGTTCAATATCTTGAGGGTGGAGTTGGAAGCTGGCAAGCACATCACGGAAATTTTTTGAACTGGGAGGGCTAAAACCTCGGCCCAGATGGTCGGCGAACACAACTACTTCTCCATCCTTCGGTTCAGGAAGATTTTCCGGACCAGGAACCCTCCACTGGATAACTTCTTTTTTTGCTAAAGCGCCAGTGGCGACGCATCTTTCTAGTTGCGTTTTGGTAACCCAGGAAGGAACCCAGTTGCACTCATAAACTTGTTTGGCCATTTCAATGGAAAGCTGAAACATGGATATTAGTGGTTTAAGATTTATAATGGACAAGCATAAAGCAATGCAAGATAAGCACAATAGAGGTATATGCATATTGTCAAGCCAGGGTCTGATATCGCTAAACCGGAGTTTTCATATTACTAAACCAGAGTTTGGCCAAGGAAAGGGTGTAAAGTTAAATGAATCGGCGGTTTAAGAGAGGGCTAATGGTAACTGGCGGGTTATCATATTCTAAAAAGTTAAACCGCCTACAATGGTGCGGAAGCTACAGATCTGAGAAATTCCTAAGTATTGTACAAACAGGTTTTACAAGATGTAACTATAATTTTGGATCTACCGCAGTCTTAAAAAGGAGAAAAATTCAGAAGCCCTAAGCGGTGTCAGCGGAATAGCTAAAAGCTAGATGGGATCTGTTTACTGATAACAGAAATGCTATGATGAAGAAAAATGAGGTTTAGTTATGGCCCCACAGGAAAAAAGGTGGTGTTTTTGTTAAAGGATCCATGTGACATCAATGAGTATTGGCGAACATGGAAGAACACCGAAGAACAACGTCTGAGGTGAAGAAGAAGAAAACTTATAGAGGTTGAAGGAGTGGCAGAGAGGCGCCGCGTTTCTCTGGTCAGATCAGGTTGATGCAGCGGTCGTCGGTGGTGTAGAAGCGAAGGTCGACGATGGCGACTGTACTCGAGCACCGGGGCAACGCAAGGAAGATGATGAGGCGAAAGGGCACGAAGGGTAAGGGAAAGAATGACCCTTGGTCCTATTTATAAGGCCAAGGGATAAGTGATAGGCGCGGTAATCGCGGAACCCAAAAAATGGATATCTGACGCAGTTGTTGCCTCAGTTTCCGGAGGGTCATTAATAAAAAGAAAAGTATTTACAGGTTTTTATATAGAGATGATGTCACGGCGATTTATTACAATCTTGGAAGATAATGTCACGGAGGTTTATCAAGTTCATATGGAGGAGACGTCATGGCAGTTTACAAGGATCATACGAGGATGTTCAAGAAGGAGTTTTTCCTAAGTCTTGAAGATTGACATGAACAGGTTCAAATCAATCTGGGGCCTAATGTTGGGGATATAACTAGTGAGTATAAACCGCCCACGAGGGGCCGGGTTATGCTCATCCGTATTGAAGCCCGTCACTAGTAGAAAAGGGGGCAATGGTCCAGGCCGGTCCACCCCATTAGTCCCGGTTCAATCCAGAACCGGGACCAATGGGGGCATTGGACCCGGTTCTTGAGCCCTCGGGCGCCCGACCCGTGGGCCATTGGTCCCGTTCGTCTGGACCTTTGGTCCCGGTTGGAAGGACGAACCGGGACCAATGGGCCTCGCTCTGGCCCACCACCATTGGTCCCGGTTGGGGCACGAACCGACCAAAGGCCGCCTTTAGTCCCGTTCAGGCCACCAACCGACCAATGGTGGTGCCTATATATACCCCCATGCCATGAGTAGAGCACTCCCAAATAGCTCTGTTTTTGTGGCGGCGAGGGAGAGCTTTGTGGTGCTCTAGCTCACCTCCTATGCACACGAAGTGTTCGATGGAATGCCCGAGCCACACTACTTAAGCTTTCTCCCCTCCAAGCTCGACCGCCAAGCTCCATTTTCCTCAATATTTGTCTAGGTTTAGCGGTCCGTCACGCTCCGTCCCGTCTTCACCGTCGTCGATCACCCGCGCCGATCTCATTGCCGGCACCACCGTGGTGAGCATCTTGTTCTTATCTTCTTTTTGAAAGGATAAATATTCTTACTTGTATGTTTAGATAGATACTTGTATTATTTTCTTACTTTTATTATTGCATCTTATATAGTGTGATGGTTTTGGTATCCGCCCCTGTCGGCCCTCATCATGTCTATGATTCAGATGTGGTATATATTATCTTTTCATAACTATTGGTTCATTTATTGTTTATGACAATTATGCCGACCAACGTAACATAGATTTTATTTATCTAGGAGGTTGTTGAACCGGAAATTCCAACCGACCCTATTGTCGAGAGGTTAAATTTAGTTGAAGAAGAAAACAATTTCTTGAAGGAAAAAATTAGAAAAATTGAGGAGGAGGAGATGATATTGGAGTTGCATGTTGCGGATGTCGTCGATGATCACAAGATCAAGATGGATGCAATGCGCTTGAAGATTAGAAAGATTAGAAAATATGCCATTCATACCGAGGCTTGGTATCATTATGCCGTTGGATCGGTTGTTACATTGGTTGCGATTATGATCGATTTGTTTCGCATTGAAATGTTTTACATACTTTCAATGTATGGTTTAATTAATTTAGATGCTCTGCAGAGCTTTATGTTGTTAGATGAGAACTATGTATGTACTTTGGTTTTAATGTGATGATGAACTTCTATTAATTTGGTCACTTCATTATATAATGCACGCAGATGAACCGCAATGGATGTACGGTTCAAGACACACCTCCGAGTACATTAAGGCGTGCATGATTTTCTCGAAGTGGCTGAGGCAAACAAGCGTAATGGTTTTATGTGTTGTCCATGCCCTGTATGCGGAATACTGAAGTCTTACTCGACCGTAAAATCCTCCACACCCACCGCTTTACAAGGGTTTCATGCCACACTATAATGTTTGGACGAGGCACGGAGAAATAGGGGTTATGATGGAAGATGGCGAAGAAGAAGAGTACGATGACAACTATGTGCCCCTGAATACGGTGATGCTCCTCAAGATCAAGAGGAACCAGACGATGTGCACGATGATGCTTTGCAACGGGCGGCTGCCAAGATCAAGAGGAACCGACGATGTGCCCGATGATGATGATCTCCACGGGTCATTGTCGATGCAAGGACACAATGCGAAAGTCAAAAGGAGAAGCTGAAGTACGATCGCATGCTAGAGGACCACAAAAGGGTTGTACCCCAATTGCGAAGATGGCAACACAAAGCTTGGTACCATACCGAATTGCTGCAATGGAAGGCGAGAATGTCAGGCTCGACAAAGGATTTGAGAAGCTACTTAAAATATTGAAGAAGAAGCTTGAAAAGGATAACGAATGCCTGACAAAGGCATACGCAGCAAAGAAGGTCGATGCCCTCTAGGATTGGAGGTGCAGAAGATACATGCATGCCCTAATGATCGCATACTCTACCGTGGTGCGTATAAGGATCTCAACGCATGCCCGGTATGCGGTGCATTACTGTATAAGATCGACGAGATGACCTGGTGATGTTGACGGCGAGCCCCCGGAAGAGGGTTCTCAGAAGGTGATGTGGTATGCTCCTATAATACCACGGTTGAAACGTCTGTTCGTAAAAGAGAGCATGCCAAGTTGATGCGATGGCACGTTGAGGACCGTAAGAAAGACGGAAGTTGAGAGCACCCACGACGGGTCGCCAGGAGAGAAAAATCGAGAGAAAGTACTAGGATGAGTTTGCAAGTGAGCCAAGGAACGATGGTTTGCTTTAAGCGCGGATGGCATTAATCCTTTCGGGAGCAGAGCAGCAATCACAAGACTGGCCCGTGACTCTATGTATGTATAACCTTCCTCCTTGGATGTGCATGAAGCGGAAGTTCATTATGATGCCGCTTCTCATCCAAGGCCCTAAGCAACCCGCAATGACATTGATGTGTACCTAAGGCCATTAGTTGAAGAACTTTTACAGCTGTGGAATGGAAACGGTGTGCGACGTGGGATGAGCACAAACAGGAGGAATTTAACCTAAAGGCGTTGCTGTTCGTGACCATCAACGATTGGCTCGCTCTCAAGAACCTTCGTGATAGACAAACAAGGGATACCACGCATGCACGCACCGCTTACTTGACACCGATAGTATATACCGCAAGCTGCGGGAAGAATGTGTACCGGTCATCGCCGATTTCTTCCGACCAACCATCAACGCCGAAAGAAAGGCAAGCATTTCAAAGGCAAGGCGATCACCGAAGAAGCCCGCCATGCATACCGGTGATCACGTACTTGCTATGGTCAATGATTTACACGTAATCTTTGGAAAGGGTCCCGGCGGACTAGTTGTTCCGAGTGACGCTGGGGACACGCACCCATGTGGAAGAAGAAATCTATATTTTGGGACCTACCCTCTTTGGAAAGACCTAGAGGTCCGCTCTTGATCGACGTGATGCACATGACGAAGAACCTGCGTGAACTCTGCTAGGCTTCTTGGGCGGTATGGGAAGACAAAAGATACAAATGAGGCACGGAGGACCCGCGTTTGCACGAAAAAGACGGCATGCCTCCAAAGCAAGATGAAGGTCCTGCCATTATGCTCTTACCAAAGAAGAGAAGGAAATCTTCTTTGAATGCCTCGCTTAGTATGAAGTTCCGTCGGCTTCTCGTCGAATATAAAAGGAATAATAAATATGGCGAGAGAAAAGTTTCGAACCTAAAGTCTCATGACGCCACGTGATTATGACGCAATCGCTTCGGTTGCATTGAGGGGCTTCTACCAAAAACGTCCGATTAGCCATTGTGAAGCTATGTGCATTCCTCAATGCAATATCTCGAAAGGTGATCGATCCAGAAATCATACCAAGGCTAAGGAGTGATGTGGTGCAATGTCTTGTCAGTTTCGAGCTGGTGGTAGTATGTGTATATATGTGTATATATGTGTACATGTTCATAGTATTTTTTTTCATAAGTGTATTTTTTTGTTAATTGCATTTTTTTCATATGTATAATGTATATATGTATGTGGTAGCTATATATATATATATATATGTGTGTGTGTGTGTGTGTGTGTGTGTGTGTGTGTGATGAATGGATGTGGCTATATATGTATGTATGAATATAATGTTCATAGCATTTTTTGTTTATATATGTTTTTTCATATATGTATTAATTTTATATTTAGGTTGTTAGTAGATATCAATCGATTTTAGGTTAGTGTAGAGGAGAAAGTAAAATAAGGAAAAGGAAGAAAAGAGGAAGAAGGGAGAAGGAAGAAGAAGAAGAAAAAGAATGAGAGGAAAAAGGAAAATAAGAAGAGGAAGAAAGGAGAAAAGGAGGAGAGGAAGAAGAGGAGAAATAAATAAGAAGATGACAAAAGAAGAAAAAGAAGAGGAGAAGAAGAAAGGAATAGAGGAGAAGAAGAAAAAATAGAAGAAAAAAATTCTATTTTTTCTTCTTCTCTCTATTCCTTTCTTCTTCTTTTTCTTCTTCTTCTTCTTCTTCTTCTTCTTCTTCCTTCTTCCTCTTTCTTCCTTTTTAATTATTTTCCTTAATTATTTTCCTTAATTATTTAGCCTGGGCATCACAGGTTTGGGCCTGGCTGGGCAGAGTAATCAGTTGAACGCTTGGTGGAACGCAGGATTCGTGGCAGAGGTGGTCGGGGTGTACGAACTGTGTAGGAAAACGGAAGCGTCAATCAAGACCTTGCTGGCAAGAGCACCGGAGATGTCTTCGGGTGCGCACACCGTGCAGCCATTGCTCGACCATGGAGGGCCAAGGCTTACTCATACAGTTGCCTCGCAGGTCCTTTGCAGAACCGCAGAACTGAGTAGTAAGTGAGAGTGAACAGAGAGGTAGATATGGTTTGGAGTTAGCAATGGTACAAAATGCCTGCTAAAGTTCCCGAAAAAATCACTTGTTTAAATCCCTAACTGGACAATTTCACGATTGGATCCAAAGATATGAATGTTGATTGGACTAAGAATGATTGGTATGATATTTTCAAAAATTTTGAAGAAAAAAGCATATTTAATGAGGAAATTTGATAGAAAATAGAGAAATTCCACATATAGATACAAGAATATCAAAATAAATGATTGGAACTTTGAAAGATCATAAATTTAGAAGCATTAAATTGAAATGATTGTGAGGTGTCAAACAGGACTCACTAATGACTAATGGTATATGCCAATAGTATTCATCAATTGAGACATTGTATTAAGTGCATGATGCCCTTGCCAGTCATACATATAGCGCACATCCGATAGTTTATACTAGAAGCCTAATGCGCATATGTATTCATACAGTGACCATTATAATGGCTCACCGGATGCCAGACGCCAATCAGGTTCATGCTATATAAGTGCAGTTATATTTCGATAATGCAACTATGAGTACTAGTAAATGTCATATAGTGAATTGTTTCTATATATTGTTAAAATTTTATTATTCTTGAACAATGACAACTTGAAATAACAATCAGACGAAAGTTCATCGTCATACAAAATCGATAATCTAATAGCACATCACATATATCATATATGATTGAAACATCATCATAATAACTCCATTAAAGTCTAATCAATGAAATAGAGTTAGATCAGTTACGATCTCAACTAAAGTACATGAATCAAGTGCATCTAAAGAAATCTCACACGATGAGACTCGAACTCCGATCGTTCTCCAACGCTCCTTCACCTCCCGCGAGTACGCAAGATTCCCCATGGTTAGCTTGTATCATGAAGGAACTCGTGAACGCTCCAACACCTTTCCGACTGAACTTACTTTTGTCATTACAACCGGCATCGCTATCAACTAGAACGAGATACCATTCCGACAATACATAGCAATTATAGATGAAGGATAAACGAGAATAACTTATCGATTACATCTAAGTTGAACGATCAACCAGAGACGTCATAAAGTAATTCCATGTACAACAGGCCAATCGATTTTCAACTCACACGATCAAGACCAGCCGAGCCGAGCTCTGATGCGGCTGAATGTTGAGCCGATTGTAGCTTGTGCCCATGTCAGCGGTTGTGTGAGGACGCCCGGTAAGGCAATACCGCTGAATCAAAGTATGACATGCTGGTAAGCAGTATGACTATTATCGCTCACAACTCTTTGTGTTCTACTCGTGCATATAACATCTACGCATAGACCTGGCTCTAATAGCACTGTTGGGGAACGCGGTAATTTCAAAAATATCCTACGATCACACAAGACCTATCTAGGAGATGCATATCAACGAGAGGGGAGAGTGTGTACACGTGCCCTCGTAGACCGAAAGCGGAAGCATTTCAATAACACTGTTCATGTAGTCGAACGTCTTCGCGATCCAACCGATCCAAGTACCGAACGTACGGCACCTCTGCGCTCAGCACACGTTCAGCTCGATGACATCCCTCGTGCTCTTGATCCAGTTGAGGACGAGGGTGAGTTCTGTCAGCATGATGGCGTGGCGACAGTGATGATGATGTTACCGACGCAGGGCTTCGCCTAAGCACTACAACGATATGACTGAGGTGTGTAACTGTGGAGGGGGGCACCACACACGGCTAAGACCAATCTTCGAGATCCTTTGGGGTGCCCCCTGCCCACGTATATAAAGGAGGGAGGAAAAGGAGGCCAGCATAGAGGGGGCGCACCAAAAGGGGGGAGTCCTACTTGGACTCCCGGTCCAAGTAGGATCCGGCCCCCCTTTCCTATTCCAACTAGGAGAAGGAAGGGAAGGAGAAAGAGGGGAGAAGGAAGGAGGGGGGGCGCCGCCTCCTCCTAGTCCAATTCAAACCAGCCCATGGGGGGCGCGGCCACCCCTTGAGGCCCTTCTCTCCTTTCCCGTATGGCCCATTAAGGCCCACTACTTCCCGGCGAATTCCGTAACTCTCCAGACTCAAAAATACCGAATCACTCGGAACCTTTTCGATGTCCGAATATAGCCTTCAATATATCGATTTTATGTCTCGCCATTACGAGGCCCTCGTCATGTCCGTGATCTCATCCGGATTCCAAACAAACTTCGGTCATAAAATCACATATACTCATAATACAAATCGTCATCGAACGTTAAGCGTACGGACCCTACAGGTTCAAGAACTATGTAGACATGGCCGAGACACATCTCCGATCAATAACCAATAGCGGAACCTGGATGCTCATATTGTCTCCCACATATTCTACGAAGATCTTTATCGGTCAAGCCGCATAACAACATACGTTGTTCCCTTTGTCATCGGTATATTACTTTCCCGAGATTCAATCGCCGGTATCATCATACCTAGTTCAATCTCGTTATCGGCAAGTCTCTTTACTCGTTCTGTAATACTTCATCTCGCAACTAACTCATTAGTCACATTGCTTGCAAGGCTTATAGTGATGAGCATTACTGAGAGGGCCCAGAGATACCTCTCCGAAACATGGAGTGACAAATCCTAATCTTGATCTATGTCAACCCAACAAATACCTTCGGAGACACCTGTAGAGCATCTTTATAATCACCCAGTTATGTTGTGACATTTGATAGCACACAAGATGTTCCTCCGGTATTCGGGAGTTGCATAATCTCGTAGTCTGAGGAACATGTATAAGTCATGAAGAAAGCAGTAGCAATAAAACTGTAATGATGATAATGCTAATCTAACGGATGGGTCATGTCCATCACATCATTCTCTTAATGATGTGATCCCATTCATCAAATGACAACACATGTCTTTGGTTAGGAAACATAACAATCTTTGATTAACGAGCTAGTCAAGTAGAGGCATACTAGGGACACTATGTTTTGTCTATGTATTCACACATGTACTGAGTTTTTGTTAATACAATTCTAGCATGAGTAATAAACATTTATCATGAAATAAGGAAATAAATAATAACTTTATTATTGCCTCTAGAGCATATTTCCTTCACGATTCAGTGGCACCATGACTCAATTAACAACTTGTTCAAGTTGAATTAACATCAAGTTTAACTTGAATTTAAAATGAATCGAGTCATAGTGAAATGAAATGAACGGGGTCATGAATAGCAATGTTGAATGCATGAGCATAATCATAATCATATAACATGGTATTTACTGCATATAATACCAAGATGACATACATCCAACTGCAAAGATGTAACATTGATGAAATAACAGGCACAAACTTCATATATATATATATAGAGAGAGAGAGAGAGAGAGAGAGAGAGAGAGAGAGAGAGAGGGAGGGAGGGAGAGAGAGAGAGAGAGAGAGAGAGAGAGAGAGAGAGTCACAATACCCTTGGTCTTCTCGAAGCCAATCAGAACCTTCTGAAAATATTTGTAAATGCAAAAAAGAAAATGTCACATAAAGCCTTTTATTGCACCAGAAAATATCTACAGCAAGAAAAATTCTCAAATTTGGCATGCAGAAAGGTTAGCTCATAACAAAACTAGTGCAGAAAGAATCAACTCATTTGGACTTATAGATTAGGAGATATAACTGGTCAAAGTTAGGGTCAAATATATGAACTTAAATGAAAATAAAAAAATCAGAAAAGGCCATGTCGATGGCGTATTTTCCGAATACGCCTCCACCTCGTACCCCTTTGGGCTCGTGAGAGAGAGAGAGAGAGAGAGAGAGAGATGACAATAAACCAGATTATGGCCTCCCCATCCAGGTAAGTGTGGTTGCACTGGTGGCTCGATTCAGTGGCACCATGACTCAATCAACAACTTGTTCAAGTTGAATTAACATCAAGTTTAACCTGAATTTAAAAAATGAATCGAGTCATAGTGAAATGAAATGAATGGGGTCATGAATAGCAATGATGAATGCATGAGCATAATCACAATCATATAACTTGGTATTTATTGCATATAATACCAAGATGCCATACATCCAAATGCAAAGATGTAACATGTGATGAAATAACAGGCAAAAACTTCATATAGCAATTTAACTCAGTTATATGAAATAAAAATGAATTTTAATTCAAGTAAATTACTGCTATTGCAATGTCATCCTTGCAAATGATTGTTGTGGCTTGCCTTAATTCAGAAGAGTCTCACAATACTCTTGGTCTTCTCCAAGGCAATCAGAACCTTCTGAAAATATTTGAAAATGCAAAAAGAAAATGTCACATAAAGCCTTTTATTTCACCAAAAAATATCTACAGCAAGAAATATTCTCGAATTTGGCATGCAGAAATGGTAGCTCATAACAATACTAGTGCAAAAAGAATCAACTCATTTGGACTTATAGATTAGGAGATATAACTGGTCAAAGTTAGGGTCAAATACATGAACTTAAATGAAAATAAAAAAATCAAAAAAGGCTATGTCGATGGCGTATTTTCAAAATACGCCTCCACTCATACCCCTTTGGGCTCGTGAGAGAGAGAGAGAGAGAGTTACAATACTCTTGGTCTTCTCCAAGGCAATCAGAACCTTCTGAAAATATTTGAAAATGCAAAAAGAAAATGTCACATAAAGCCTTTTATTGCACCAGAAAATATGTACAGCAAGAAAATTCTGAAATTTGGCATGCAGAAAAGTTAGCTCATAACAAAACTAGTGCAAAAAGAATCAACTCATCGGACTTATAGATTAGGAGATATACCTGGTCAAAGTTAGGGTCAAATATATGAACTTAAACGAAAGTTAAAAAAATCAGAAAAGGCCATGTCGATGCCGAATTTTCCAAATACGCCTCCACTCATACCCCTTTGCGCTCGTGAGAGAGAGAGAGGGAGAGAGGGAGGGAGAGAGTCACAATACTCTTGGTCTTCTCCAAGGCAATCAGAACCTTTTGAAAATATTTGAAAATGCAAAAAGAAAATGTCACTTAAATCCTTTTATTGCATCAGAAAATATCTACAGCAAGAAAAATTCTGCAATTTGGCATGCAGAAAGGTTAGCTCATAGCAAAACTAGTGCAAAAAGAGTCAACTCATTTGGACTTATAGATTAGGATATATAACTCGTCAAAGTTAGGGTCAAATATATGAACTTAAATGAAAATAAAAAATCATAAAAAGCCATATCGATGGCGTATTTTCCAAATATGCCTCCACTCATACCCCTTTGGGCTCGTGAGAGAGAGAGAGATAGATAGAGAGAGAGTCACAATACTCTTGGTCTTCTTCAAGACAATCAGAACCTTCTGAAAATATTTGAAAATGCAAAAAGAAAATGTCACATAAAGCCTTTTATTGCACCAGAAAATATCTACAGCAAAAAAATTCTCAAATTTGGCATGCAGAAAAGTTAGCTCATAACAAGTGCAAAAAAAATCAACTCATTGGACTTATAGATTAGGAGATATACCTGGTCAAAGGTAGGGTCAAATATATGGACTTAAATGAAAGTTAAAAAAATCAGAAAAGCCCATGTCGATGCCGTATTTTCCAAATACACCTCCACTCATACCCCTTTGGGCTCGTGAGAGCGAGGGAGAGAGGGAGGGATGGAGGGAGAGAGAGAGAGAGTCACAATACTCTTGGTCTTCTCCAAGGCAATCAGAACCTTCTGAAAATATTTGAAAATGCAAAAAGAAAATGTCACTTAAAGACTTTTATTGCACCAGAAAATATCTACAGCAAGAAAAATTCTCAAATTTGACATGCAGAAAGGTTAGCTCATAGCAAAACTAGTCAAAAAGAATGAACTCATTTGGACTTATAGATTAGGAGATATAACTGGTCAAAGTTAGGGTGAAATATATGAACTTAAATGAAAATAAAATAATAAAAAAAGGCCATGTCGATGGTGAATTTTCCAAATAGGCCTCCACTCATACCCCTTTGGGCTCATGGCACTCATACCCCTTTGGGCTCGTGAGAGAGAGAGAGAGGGAGAGAGGGAGGAAGGAAGGGGGAGAGGGGGGGAGAGACAGAAGCCGGTGAGGAGGCCACGACGGCCGTCGGAGAGGAGGGGAACGAGTCCAGCTCAATGAGGCGAACTTGGACGTGCCCGTAGTGAGGGCATGGGTGGACGGACAGTGTCGGGACGGTCATCTCCAGAGGTGGCAGAGCTCGTTGGAGTTGCCGATTTCGGCGTCAAACCAGCGAACCAATGACACCATCGTGCTCAGGAGGACCACACGAACTCAACGAAGAAGTAGAACGAGGTCGGAAAGCACCGGAGTAGGTAGGCGACCGAGGGGGGTCTGCGGCCAACTCTAGCGATGCTCGGCGGCAGGAGTCCCTCCCGGCCTTGCCACACTAGGTAGGAACCTGATTTGTGGCTAGAAGAGGAGATGTGGATGGCTAGAAGGGCTCAGGGTGAGCTCTATTTATAGACGGCAAGGTGATCGAGCTCGGCTCCACCGGAGAGGCTTCTGGAGAAGAGAGGGGGAGTGAGGGGAGCTCGGGCTCGACGCGTAGGAGCAGAAGGACGGCGCCAAGCACAGTGGAAGGACGCGGCCAAGCTACAGGTCTCGGGGTGGGACAAATCATTCACACGGGCGCATTGTGCTGTCAGGACTCGCTGTGTCCACGTTGCTGTGCAGGTTGCCGGCGTCGGGGAGCTGTAGAGGTGTGCTAGGTGGAAGCAGAGGAGGATACCAAGTGGCAAGGACACTTTGCGGTGGCGCGAGGAGGGCGAACGGGTAGCGATAGAGGGGTCCCGGTACCAAGAGCGTGTCGACCGCCTGTCAATTCCATGTTCACACGCAGTCACTGCGTGCACTGGCGCATGCAGTGTGCCAGGGGCTGCCAACCCGTGTCTAGGGTGTTGTCCCTTTGAAGTGGTGCTGCAGAGTGCCCTTGACTTGCCACCTCAACCACTAGACAAGACTTGAGCAATCAGATAAGTTTCTGGACAGAAACTTGCGATGGAACTAGAGAGGGATTTACTGGAAGTTAAAGAGTGAAATTTGGTGGTTAAACTTATGGTAGGAAGGTAGCCATGTGGTAAAAATTTCAAGAAGAGGATCAAGTAAAATGCACTTGCTTCACAAAGTGCCCTTACTTACCGTAAACAAAAACATTTTTTTGAGCAAAAATTATCCAAATGACTATGACATATTATTGCATGGGAAGGGGAGGCATGATCCAAAGAATATTTGAGAATTTGTTGGGGATTTTTGGAGCAAGGAAAATGAGGGTTGCTTCACAGCACATTGTGAAAACATTCATTTTTAGAATGAAAGTAAATATTATGCCATTAAATAAAAATTATTCCATGGCATAACTTTGAGAAAGATGATGCCAAGAAAGAGTTTAGAGATGATTGAACCCACTTGGAGGAAAACCAAAAGAATTTACAAGTGGTAAGTGATGTGGTCACCTATTCCAGGTAAGGTAGGGTCAACACTACTAGGAAAAGGCCTACTAATGGCGCACCTAATTTGGCCATTAATGGCGCATTAGTGATGCGCCATTAGTGTCACGCCATTAGTATATTTTACTAATGGCGCACCACTGGTGCGCCATTAGTATCTGGTATACTAATGGCGCACCTCCGATGCGCCATTAGTGTATACATAAGTGCGCCATTAGTATGCCTTCCAGGGGCCATGTATACCCAGGTGCTCTGGCATACTAATGGCGCACAGCAGAAAGATGCGCCATTAGTAACCTCGGCATACTAATGGCGCATTGTTTAGTGATGCGCCATTAGTATACTTTGTCATACTAATGGCGCACTGTGATGTGATGCGCTATTAGTATGAATATTAGGTTTTTTTATTTTTTATTTTCTGTTTTTTGCACAGGTTACGAAATGTATAATTGGACAAAATATAGACAGCACACATCAACAACAGATTCATCGAATACAATAGAAGATTAGTCTTTGAATACAATTCATCATATTAGTCTCCGAATACAATTCATCATATTAGTCTCCGAATTGAAAAGACCGAACAAAGATAGAACATTATATTACAAGTCTCGAGACTGCGAGTAGCGAGTTCGTCTTCACATTACAAGTCGATATCGATCATCTAAACTACCATCACATAGAAGAGAGTTGCGGTCATCACGATGAGCATCATCACGATGAAACTCGTCTTCATCTGGTTCCTCCAACGCTCCCTCCCTCTCCCGCTAGATAGCGGGCGATCTAGATTCGCCTCGCCCTAGTGGTGTACCTTTGTAATCATATCGCTGAATCGGTGAACCTGTCTCCAACACTCCTCCCGATCGTTGTAGACTTCGTGAACCTTACCCTTGTATTACCGACATACGCCGGCATCGCTATGCACTAGCCAAACGAAACATTAGTACCAATTCACGCACAATACATAAGCAATATATAAGTATGCAATGAACGATCGGAAGAGAAAAGCAAGACATTAATAGTATCGATTACATCTAAGTTGAACGACTCTCGAAACCAAAGAGACATACTACAAGTTCATTAAAGTTTAATTACAACATGAGCCAATCGATGTTTCAGAACTAGACACAGCATCACTGCTTTCGACTCGACTCAAGGGACCGGAGCGTGGATGAAGCCGCCGTCTATCGTGGGAGTCATGAAATAACGGTTGTTGTCAGCCTACATTTGTAGCATTGTGTCGATGTCACTGTTGGACGGTTGATTGTTGAGGTAGAACTGCCCCGAGGTACAAAGGACATCTTGATGGATGATTTCCGCAAACTCCGACTGGAAGCGAAAGAATTCTTGTCGGAGGTCCGCGTCCTAGATTGCCGACACGCTCTTTGCCCAATCTTTGAGTTTACTCGGTAGCATAAGTTGATGATGGTCCCGTACGATCGCCTCGCATGTGATGGATGGCGAGTAGGCACCCTTCGATCGCCAGCGGCTGCTTGACGCAGCGAACGTCAGATTGTGGGAGAACACGTGCTTGCCATACTTACGAATAGGCTTGGTGAAGGTTCCTCCAGATTTGGCGTGGCGGGAGAACATCATCAAGAACCTTCTTGACATTTGTGTAGTCTACGCTCGATCGACGGTCCGGTCGAAATACGTGGCCATGGAATATTTGGGGCTTAGGAGGATGAGCGTGCAATGTGTGTCACCGCAGAAAACACAGAATGTTAAAAGAAAACGATCAAATCTAAGAATTCATATGTTACGGGCGGTTGAAGGAGGACTTACTCGGGAAACTAAGGCACGAGGAAGTTATCCTTATCTTGGTTTGCCGAATGACGACTTCGAGGTAAGAACTCGCGACTTGCGGTCCCAGCTGCCCAAGATCTTGGCATGCATGTAGAAGGGTCGACTATCACGATGTCCGGGGTCTTGTCGCGAATGATCCGCATCTCCATACTCAGCAAAAATAGCCGAACGAAGGTGTAGTGCAGCGGATGAAGGTTCAACATAGCGTGGATGTCATCAAACCGCAGGACGATCGTATGCCCGATGGAGTTATCCACAAAGCCCTTGCCCTCTGGCACCTTGGCCGTGAAAACCAGGTATCCATCATCTTGATCTCTAGCAACGTGTCGTCACATGGTCGTATCACCAAATATTGCTTTTGCAACTATTGCTATCGCAAAACGATAAAGTAAAGCAATTATATGGTGCTTGCATTTTATGCAATAAAGAGACAACCATAAGGCTCATGCCAGTTGCCGATAACTTTAACAAAACATGATCATTTCTTACAACAAATTATATCTTATCACATCTTGACCATATCACATTACAACATGTCCTGCAAAAAAAAGTTAGACATCCTTTTCTTTGTTGTTGCAAGATTTACGTGGCTGCTATGGGCTTCTAGCAAGAACCGTTCTTACCTACGCATTAAAACCACAACGATTTTTCGTCAAGTGTGCTGTTTTAACCTTCAACAAGGACCGGGCGTAGCCACACTCGATTCTACTAAAGTTGGAGAAACAGACACTCACTAGCCACCTGTGTGCGAAACACGTCGGTAGAACCAGTCTCGCGTAAGCATACGCGTAATGTCGGTCTGAGCCGCTTCATCCAACAATACCGCTGAATCAAAGTATGACATGCTGGTAAGCAGTATGACTATTATCGCTCACAACTCTTTGTGTTCTACTCGTGCATATAACATCTACGCATAGACCTGGCTCTAATACCACTGTTGGGGAACGCGGTAATTTCAAAAATATCCTACGATCACACAAGACCTATCTAGGATATGCATATCAACGAGAGGGGAGAGTGTGTACACGTGCCCTCGTAGACCGAAAGCGGAAGCATTTCAATAACACGGTTCATGTAGTCGAATGTCTTTGCGATCCAACCGATCCAAGTACCGAACGTATGGCACCTCCGCGTTCAGCACACGTTCATCTCGATGACATCCCTCGTGCTCTTGATCTAGTTGAGGACGAGGGTGAGTTCCGTTAGCATGATGGCGTGGCGACAGTGATGATGATGTTACCGATGCAGGGCTTCGCCTAAGCACTACAACGATATGACTGAGGTGTGTAACTGTGGAGGGGGGCACCACACACGGCTAAGACCAATCTTCGAGATCCTTTGGGGTGCCCCCTGCCCACGTATATAAAGGAGGGAGGAAAAGGAGGCCAGCATAGAGGGGGCGCACCAAAAGGGGGGAGTCCTAATTGGACTCCCGGTCCAAGTAGGATCCGGCCCCCCTTTCCTATTCCAACTAGGAGAAGGAAGGGAAGGAGAGGAGGGGAGAAGGAAGGAGGGGGGCGCCGCCTCCTCCTAGTCCAATTCGAACCAGCCCATGGGGGGGCGCGGCCACCCCTTGAGGCCCTTCTCTCCTTTCCCGTATGGCCCATTAAGGCCCACTACTTCCCCCGGCGAATTCCCGTAACTCCCCGGTACTCCGAAAAATACCCGAATCACTCGGAACCTTTTCGATGTCCGAATATAGCCTTCCAATATATCGATTTTTATGTCTCGGCCATTTCGAGGCCCCTCGTCATGTCCGTGATCTCATCCGGGATTCCAAACAAACTTCGGTCATAAAATCACATATACTCATAATACAAATCGTCATCGAACGTTAAGCGTACGGACCCTACAGGTTCAAGAACTATGTAGACATGACCGAGACACATCTCCGATCAATAACCAATAGCGGAACCTGGATGCTCATATTGTCTCCCACATATTCTACGAAGATCTTTATCGGTCAAGCCGCATAACAACATACGTTGTTCCCTTTGTCATCGGTATATTACTTTCCCGAGATTCGATCACCGGTATCATCATACCTAGTTCAATCTCGTTACCGGCAAGTCTCTTTACTCGTTCCGTAATACTTCATCTCGCAACTAACTCATTAGTCACATTGCTTGCAAGGCTTATAGTGATGAGCATTACTGAGAGGGCCCAGAGATACCTCTCCGAAACATGGAGTGACAAATCCTAATCTTGATCTATGCCAACCCAACAAATACCTTCGGAGACACCTGTAGAGCATCTTTATAATCACCCAGTTATGTTGTGACATTTGATAGCACACAAGATGTTCCTCTGGTATTCGGGAGTTGCATAATCTCGTAGTCTGAGGAACATGTATAAGTCATGAAGAAAGCAGTAGCAATAAAACTGTAATGATTATAATGCTAATCTAACGGATGGGTCATGTCCATTACATCATTCTCTTAATGATGTGATCCCGTTCATCAAATGACAACACATGTCTTTGGTTAGGAAACATAACAATCTTTGATTAACGAGCTAGTCAAGTAGAGGCATACTAGGGACACTATGTTTTGTCTATGTATTCACACATGTACTGAGTTTTTGTTAATACAATTCTAGCATGAGTAATAAACATTTATCATGAAATAAGGAAATAAATAATAACTTTATTATTGCCTCTAGGGCATATTTCCTTCACGATTCAGTGGCACCATGACTCAATCAACAACTTGTTCAAGTTGAATTAACATCAAGTTTAACTTGAATTTAAAATGAATCGAGTCATAGTGAAATGAAATGAACGGGGTCATGAATAGCAATGTTGAATGCATGAGCATAATCATAATCATATAACATGGTATTTACTGCATATAATACCAAGATGACATACATCCAACTGCAAAGATGTAACATTGATGAAGTAACAGGCACAAACTTCATATATATATATATATATATAGAGAGAGAGAGCAAGAGAGAGAGGGAGAGAGAGGGAGGGAGGGACGGAGAGAGAGAGAGAGAGAGAGTCACAATACCCTTGGTCTTCTCCAAGCCAATCAGAACCTTCTGAAAATATTTGAAAATGCAAAAAGAAAATGTCACATAAAGCCTTTTATTGCACCAGAAAATATCTACAGCAAGAAAAATTCTCAAATTTGGCATGCAGAAAGGTTAGCTCATAACACTAGTGCAGAAAGAATCAACTCATTTGGACTTATAGATTAGGAGATATAACTGGTCAAAGTTAGGGTCAAATATATGAACTTAAATGAAAATAAAAAAATCAGAAAAGGCCATGTCGAAGGCGTATTTTCCAAATACGCCTCCACCTCGTACCCCTTTGGGCTCGTGAGAGAGAGAGAGAGAGAGAGAGAGAGAGAGAGAGAGATGACAATAAACCAGATTATGGCCTCCCCATCCAGGTAAGTGTGGTTGCACTGGTGGCTCGATTCAGTGGCACCATGACTCAATCAACAACTTGTTCAAGTTGAATTAACATCAAGTTTAACCTTAATTTAAAAAAATGAATCGAGTCATAGTGAAATGAAATGAATGGGGTCATGAATAGCAATGATGAATGCATGAGCATAATCATAATCATATAACTTGGTATTTATTGCATATAATACCAAGATGCCATACATCCAAATGCAAAGATGTAACATGTGATGAAATAACAAGCAAAAACTTCATATAGCAATTTAACTCAGTTATATGAAATAAAAATGAATTTTAATTCAAGTAAATTACTGCTATTGCAATGCCATCCTTGCAAATGATTGTTGTGGCTTGCCTTAATTCAGAAGAGTGTCACAATACTCTTGGTCTTCTCCAAGGCAATCAGAACCTTCTGAAAATATTTTAAAATGCAAAAAGAAAATGTCACATAAAGCCTTTTATTTCACCAAAAAAATATCTACAGCAAGAAATATTCTCGAATTTTGCATGCAGAAATGGTAGCTCATAACAAAACTAGTGCAAAAAGAATAAACTCATTTGGACTTATAGATAGAGATATAACTGGTCAAAGTTAGGGTCACATACATGAACTTAAATATATATAAAAAAATCAGAAAAGGCTATGTCGATGGCGTATTTTCAAAATACGCCTCCACTCATACCCCTTTGGGCTCGTGAGAGAGAGAGAGAGTTACAATACTCTTGGTCTTCTCCAAGGCAATCAGAACCTTCTGAAAATATTTGAAAATGCAAAAAGAAAATGTCACATAAAGCCTTTTATTGCACCAGAAAATATGTACAGCAAGAAAATTCTCAAATTTGGCATGCAGAAAAGTTAGCTCATAACAAAACTAGTGCAAAAAGAATCAACTCATCGGACTTATAGATTAGGAGATATACCTGGTCAAAGTTAGGGTCAAATATATGAACTTAAATGAAAGTTAAAAAATCAGAAAAGGCCATGTCGATGCCGTATTTTCCAAATACGCCTCCACTCATACCCCTTTGCGCTCGTGAGAGAGAGAGAGGGAGAGAGGGAGGGAGAGAGTCACAATACTCTTGGTCTTCTCCAAGGCAATCAGAACCTTTTGAAAATATTTGAAAATGCAAAAAGAAAATGTCACTTAAATCCTTTTATTGCATCAGAAAATATCTACAGCAAGATAAATTCTACAATTTGGCATGCAGAAAGGTTAGCTCATAGCAAAACTAGTGCAAAAAGAATCAACTCATTTGGACTTATAGATTAGGATATATAACTCGTCAAAGTTAGGGTCAAATATATGAACTTAAATGAAAATAAAAAATCATAAAAGGCCATGTCGATGGCGTATTTTCCAAATACGCCTCCACTCATACCCCTTTGGGATCGTGAGAGAGAGAGAGTAGATAGAGAGAGAGTCACAATACTCTTGGTCTTCTTCAAGACAATCAGAACCTTCTGAAAATATTTGAAAATGCAAAAAGAAAATGTCACATAAAGCCTTTTATTGCACCAGAAAATATCTACAGCAAAAAAATTCTGAAATTTGGCATGCAGAAAAGTTAGCTCATAACAAAACTAGTGCAAAAAAAATCAACTCATTGGACTTATAGATTAGGAGATATACCTGGTCAAAGGTAGGGTCAAATATGGACTAAAATGAAAGTTAAAAAAATCAGAAAAGCCCATGTCGATGTCGTATTTTCCAAATACACCTCCACTCATACGCCTTTGGGCTCGTGAGAGCGAGGGAGAGAGGGAGGGATGGAGGGAGAGAGAGAGAGAGTCACAATACTCTTGGTCTTCTCCAAGGCAATCAGAACCTTCTGAAAATATTTGAAAATGCAAAAAGAAAATGTCACTTAAAGACTTTTATTGCACCGAAAAATATCTACAAGAAGAAAAATTCTCAAATTTGACATGCAGAAAGGTTAGCTCATAGCAAAACTAGTCAAAAAGAATGAACTCATTTGGACTTATAGATTAGGAGATATAACTGGTCAAAGTTAGGGTGAAATATATGAACTTAAATGAAAATAAAAAAATAAAAAAAAGGCCATGTCGATGGTGAATTTTCCAAATAGGCCTCCACTCATACCCCTTTGGGCTTGTGGCACTCATACCCCTTTGGGCTCGTGAGAGAGAGAGAGAGAGGGAGAGAGGGAGGAAGGAAGGGGGAGAGGGGGGAGAGACAGAAGCCGGTGAGGAGGCCACGACGACCGTCGGAGAGGAGGGGAACGAGTCCAGCTCAATGAGGCGAACTTGGACGTGCCCGTAGTGAGGGCATGGGTGGACGGACAGTGTCGGGACGGTCATCTCCAGAGGTGGCAGAGCTCGTTGGAGTTGCCGATTTCGGCGTCAAACCAGCGAACCAATGACACCATCATGCTCAGGAGGACCACACGAACTCAACGAAGAAGTAGAACGAGGTCGGAAAGCACCGGAGTAGGTAGGCGATCGAGGGGGGTCTGCGGCCAACTCTAGCGATGCTCGGCGGCAGGAGTCCCTCCCGGCCTTGCCGCACTAGGTAGGAACCTGATTTGTGGCTAGAAGAGGAGATGTGGATGGCTAGAAGGGCTCAGGGTGAGCTCTATTTATAGACGGTAAGGTGATCGAGCTCGGCTCCACCGGAGAGGCTTCTGGAGAAGAGAGGGGGAGTGAGAGGAGCTTGGGCTCGACGCGTAGGAGCAGAAGGACGGCGCCAAGCACAGTGGAAGGACGCGGCCAAGCTACAGGGCTCGGGGTGGGACAAATCATTCACACGGGCGCATTGTGTTGTCGGGACTCGCTGTGTCCATGTTGCTGTGCAGGTTGCCGGCGTCGGGGAGCTGTAGAGGTGTGCTAGGTGGAAGCAGAGGAGGATACCAAGTGGCAAGGACACTTTGCGGTGGCGCGAGGAGGGCGAACGGGTAGCGATAGAGGGGTCCCGGTACCAAGAGCGTGTCGACCGCCTGTCAATTCCATGTTCACAAGCAGTCACTGCGTGCACTGGCGCATGCAGTGTGCCAGGGGCTGCCAACCCGTGTCTAGGGTGTTGTCCCTTTGACGTGGTGCTGCAGAGTGCCCTTGACTTGCCACCTCAACCACTAGACAAGACTTGAGCAATCAGATAAGTTTCTGGACAGAAACTTGCGATGGAACTAGAGAGGGATTTACTGGAAGTTAAAGAGTGAAATTTGGTGGTTAAACTTATGGTAGGAAGGTAGCCATGTGGTAAAAATTTCGCCCAAGAGGATCAAGTAAAAATGCACTTGCTTCACAAAGTGCCCTTACTTACAAGAAACAAAAACATTTTTTTGAGCAAAAATTATCCAAATGACTATGACATATTATTGCATGGGAAGGGGAGGCATGATCCAAAGAATATTTGAGAATTTGTTGGGGATTTTTGGAGCAAGGAAAATGAGGGTTGCTTCATAGCACATTGAGAAAACATTCATTTTTAGAATGAAAGTAAATATTATGCCATTAAATAAAAATTATTCCATGGCATAACTTTGAGAAAGATGATGCCAAGAAAGAGTTTAGAGATGATTGAACCCACTTGGAGGAAAACCAAAAGAATTTACAAGTGGCAAGTGATGTGGTCACCTATTCCAGGTAAGGTAGGGTCAACACTACTAGGAAAATGCCTACTAATGGCGCACCTAATTTGGCCATTAATGGCGCATTAGTGATGCGCCATTAGTGCCACGCCATTAGTATATTTTACTAATGGCGCACCACTGGTGCGCCATTAGTATCTGGTATACTAATGGCGCACCTCTGATGCGCCATTAGTGTATACATAAGTGCACCATTAGTATGCCTCCCAGGGGCCATGTATACCCAGGTGCTCTGGCATACTAATGGCGCACAGCAGAAAGATGCGCCATTAGTAACCTCGGCATACTAATGGTGCATTGTTTAGTGATGCGCCATTAGTATACTTTGTCATACTAATGGCGCACTGTGATGTGATGCGCTATTAGTATGAATATTAGGTTTTTTTATTTTTTATTTTCTGTTTTTTGCACAGGTTACAAAATGTATAATTGGACAAAATATAGACAGCACACATCAACAACAGATTCATCGAATACAATAGAAGATTAGTCTTTGAATACAATTCATCATATTAGTCTCCGAATACAATTCATCATATTAGTCTCCGAATTGAAAAGACCGAACAAAGATAGAACATTATATTACAAGTCTCGAGATGCGAGTAGCGAGTTCGTCTTCACATTACAAGTCGATATCGATCATCTAAACTACCATCACATAGAAGAGAGCTGCGGTCATCACGATGAGCATCATCACGATGAAACTCGTCTTCATCCGGTTCCTCCAACGCTCCTCCCTCTCCCGCTAGATAGCGGGCGATCTAGATTCGGCCTCGGCCCTAGTGGTGTACCCTTTGTAATCATTACGCTGAATCGGTGAACCTGTCTCCAACACTCCTCCCGATCGTCGTGACTTCGAACCTTACCCTTGTACACGACATACGCCGGCATCGCTATGCACTAGCCAAACGAAACGTTAGTACCAATTCACGACAATACATAAGCAATATATAAGTATGCAATGAACGATCGGAAGAGAAAACAAGACATTAATAGTATCGATTACATCTAAGTTGAACGACTCTCAAAACCAAAGAGACATACTACAAGTTCATTAAAGTTTAATTACAACATGAGCCAATCGATGTTTCAGAACTAGACACAACATCACTGCTTTCGACTCGACTCAAGGGACCGGAGCGTGGATGAAGCCGCCGTCCTTCGTGGGAATCCATGAAATAACGGTTGTTGTCACCTGCATTTGTAGCATTGTGTCGATGTCACTGTTGGACGGTTGATTGTTGAGGTAGAACTGCCCCGAGGTACAAAGGACATCTTGATGGATGATTTCCGCAAACTCCGACTGGATGCGAAAGAATTCTTGTCGGAGGTCCGTGTCCTGGATTGCCGACACGCTCTTTGCCCAATCTTTGAGTTTACTCGGTAGCATAATTTGATGATGGTCCCGTACGATCGCCCGCATGTGATGGATGGCGTAGTAGGCACCCTTCTGACCGCCAGGCGGCTGCTTGACGCAGCAGAACATCGTATTGTGGGAGAACACGTGCTTGCCGTACTTACGAATAGGCTTGGTGAAGGTGCCTCCAGATTTGGCGTAGCCGGGGAGAACATCATCAAGAACCTTCTTGACATTTGTGTAGTCTACGTTCGATCGACGGTCCGGTCGAAATACGTGGCCATGGAATATTTGGGGCTTAGGAGGATGAGCGTGCAATGTGTCACTGCAGAAAACACAGAATGTTAAAAGAAAAATGATCGAAATCTAAGAATTCATATGTTACGGGCCAGTTGAGGGGAGGACTTACTTGGGAAAGTAAGGCACGAGGAAGTTATCCTTATCTTGGTTTGCCAGAATGACGCCTTGAGGTAAGAACTCGCGACTTGCGGTCCCAGCGCTGCCCAAGATCTTGGCACGCATGTAGAAGGGGTCGACTATCACGATGTCTGGGGTCTTGTCGCGAATGATCCGCATCTCCATACTCAGCAAAAATAGCCGAACGAAGGTGTAGTGCAGCGGATGAAGGTTCAACATAGCGTGGATGTCATCAAACCGCAGGACGATCGTACGCCCGATGGAGTTATCCACAAAGCCCTTGCCCTCTGGCACCTTGGCCGTGAAAACCGGTATGCCACATCCTTCTCTCGAGACGCCGCTTCTCAAAGAAAGAACACATCATGCAGACTCCGATAGCACCGGTTGCAGCATTGAGCATATTTGTCGGTAGCATCGCCCTACCCGCCACATGCACCCTCCTCGAGATATCCTTAGGTGAAGGTGGCCCGTCCTGAGCATGGATCATACTCGGTGCCGGCTAGCTTGCACTCTTCTTAGTCTTTCTTTTGCGTGCCTTCTTCTACTCCTGTAATGGGACTGAGTTCTGCTCACAGACCTCCTTCTTGAGTGTGTTGGGGCTGATAATATTTCGCACCTCGCCTATCTAAGGCTCAGTGAAGTCGGCAGCTGGAGGCGTCTCCTGAGAGCTGAACGCCAGACGGCGCCTGTTGCAACTTGGCTTCTCCGCGGTACCAGCTAGATCGCACACGTCTTTTGTTGGGTTGGGTTCTTGAGAAGGAGGCCCCATGAAGTCGCCATCGTACCCATGATCGGCAAAGTACTGATCGACGTTGCCAAATGTATCGTCGTCGTCGTCGTTCTGATCCTGTGCCATATGCATGTTTGGATCCAGTGGCATAGGGATGTCCGACACCGTTGCGGCGGTCTTGCCATGGGGCCGACTTGGCGCCGGCACGACTGGCGGTGTTGTCTTTGGGGTGGTGTCCCCGCCCCAAACGAATCGCTCTTCGCCAGCAGGGCCAGCTCGGCAGCGCCGAGGGTCATCACATCATCATCGCCGCCCGACGGGTCGAATCGAGGTAACAACTCGTCGCAGCTGGCAGCACCAACCAGTTGAACCCTAAACAAGTTGGGTGGCATCCGGTACCGTGGAACAAGGGTTGCCGGTTGAGCGATTTTGCCCTTGGCGACATCGACCAACTCGTTATTCACGAAGTGGAGGAGAGTGCACGAACGTCGGCGGCGCCGCGAAAACATGTAGGGCGTCGAGGATGCCCATCAAAGGCAAGGAGATGAAGTCCTCGACGAGAGAGCTTAATTAGTTACCGTGATGATGGCGTCGAGCTCGGCTAATGTCGAGGCACCGCCAACGGCGGGCGTGCAGTTGACGGAGGGGCCGCTTGCTGCAGAGGTGCAGGTCAGCGTACACCCGGGTGCATTAAGCTCCCGTGCCGGCGTCGGAGACACCAATGCCGCCTCCACCGGAGGCACCAATGGCCCCGCCATCGCATTATGCGAGTTGCTGGCTGTGAAGCTAGGAATCGGGGGCGGCCCCTGTTGGCCGCCCGCAATCCACGCACTCAACCCCGAGATCAAGGTAGGCACAATGGCGGTGATCGTCGCTCCGAGTCGTTGTTCCACTTGCTCTTGGACAATCTCTGGAATCCGCGCCACCTGTGCCTTGAGTTCTTGAACCTTGCGCGCCTGGCTTTCCGAGCTGGTCTTTTTCTCCTTCCGCACACCAGCGTATAGTCGACCCCATTTTGTCGACAAGCCTTTGCCGCCACACGACCACCGACGTCGACCATCGAGCTTATCCTTGTTCTTCATTACATTCAACGCCCTATTTAGAGTGATCTCCCAAGGGTTGCTCTTAGTCGACCCAGCTCTCGCTTTTAGTCGCTGCGGAAGGAATGTGAACCATTTAGAAATTTGGCTTCATTAATTAGAATGCAACCATATGGAGCTAATTACGCGGGTGTATTCCTTACGAAACAAGCTCAAGCTTCCTGGTCTTGGATCCGTGGTAAGCTCCTTTGTTTTCGGTCCTTCTTGTACCGGCCCCGACAAAGTTCCTGGTCCGCTTGTCACCGTATTTATCGAAGAGGCGGTAGGCCTTGCTCGCACGGTCCGCCTCCTCCTTGTCCCATATAGGCTCCGCCACTCAGAACCGCCGGACCGAGTGTGTGTTCCCCTATGTTCAGCTCCCGCATTTGTTTCCCCCACTCATTTGATTGGGAGTTTGCGGTGCTCGAGCAATTGATCTTTAAGTCATTGTAGTCATCTTCGGTGATCGAAGGATTTTTCTCCTTGATCTTCTGATAACTCTCACCTTTCTCGATCATTCTCTTCACATTGCTTTTCCAAGTAGACAGGGCCTTGCTCATCTTCGTGAGGGCAGCATTATTCACTTTATTCCCTTTGAGGCTTGTGTTTGCAAATTCAGCGGGGAACTTGTATCGTTCGTGCAGCTTCGTGAAGAGGAGGTTGCGCAAATTCCCTCGGTCAGGATGTCTCAGGTTCTCGGTGTTGATCGAGACGGTGCTCCGAAGAATGCACCCGAGCTGAAGCGAGTACCCCTTGACTATTCGTTCGGGCGCCGTTGGATTCCGTTGGAGTCCACTTGATAACTTCCTCCTTGAGGGTGAGGAGCACGATCGGGCGCCGGTCCTTCCGTTGCCTCTTGGTTGGCTGCCATCTCGTGCGCGCGCGCCGCCATCATCGATGGTGGCATCCTCGGCGCACCATCGGTGGTGGCATCGGTGGGGTCATCCTCGGCGGTACCATCGGTGGTCTCGGGATCGGTGGGGAAGGCGGCGTCCTCATACAACCGAGGTTGGTCCTCCATCTCTGGGACAGCTCCTGAATGCCTTGCTGCCGAACCCCGGCCTCATCGTTGTTGGCCATGTTTCTCTCTAAATAGGAACAAAGTTTGGTCAAAAGTTGGTTATTGTTTAGGGTTTGTCGACACCGAGGCATCCTAAAAGCTAAGCTTTTATCATTGAGGGTTTTTCGACGCCGAGGCACCCTAAAAGCCTAAGCTTTCATCATTAGTCATAAGTACCCAGATGTCCTATTTTTAGCAAAGTCATGCTAAAATTCACGGAAAATTTCAGCATGACCTTTGCTGAAAATAGGACATATGGAGTACCAATTTGCTTGGAACGGAAATTAATCGACATTCCAGCAAACTCAAGGGCCTCTCAGTGGACAAGGCAAAAAAGCCTCCATCACAATAAAGCAAATCATTGCATGGGCATCTGATGTGAAGTAAGAACGCCGTAGTAGCATTAAACCATTTCCACAAGATTATGGTGATATGAGATCATCTATTTATGTTCGCAAAGAGTAGTTTATGATCTAAGACTAAAAGGAAATGCACCAGCAGTACTAAATTGTCGATCAGTCTCCAAAACTGATCCCAGCATTTTAAACAGTCCCTAGCAAAAACACAAATGTGGAAGCAAGTCAATCGCACAACATAAGAAACAAATTGGCAGCTACTGGCTAGAGCTAGTATTATGTTATCATGTTTTCCGAACAGATTATAGGAACCTCAAATATATGACGTTTTGCAAATGGAGATTATAAGGAACACTGACATTCGGCAAGTTCACGGGTTACTACATTGTATATATGAGACTGAAAACATCAGTTTCGGAGAGATGAACTAGATAATAAAATTAGAAGATGAACTTGTAATAGTTTCACGAGGTTTGGTTGTACACTGTAAGTACACTTTCTACCTAACATCATTCAAAACATAGAGTAATCTACTTGCAGAACAGTATGAGAACTTCCAATTTTTTTTGTATATCATCATCATTTTTCATAAATAACTTTGCTTGATATGTCACCTTGGTTCAAATTAATGGAGGTTTGGGCTCTCTGATTTACTGGTTGTTGGTTGACTACTCTTTTCAATCAAATTTCGTGCGTCAAACTGGAGATAAACCTTTTCCATTAACAAAGGAATCTTGCCAGACTAAAGAAATCGTCAAATACCACCCGCTAACAAGAAAAGGAACAACATCTGAAGTTTTAAACACAAACAAGGAAAAGGGTAGCATTTCGCTTTCTCAAAATGTTCAAGAACAATCTTGAACATTAGGTTTGACATCTGCATCGTCTTTCAACACAACCTACACATTCCAAACTGTAAGAAACTGAAAAGCACTTACTTAAATTTGTATGACCAGCCACCTACAACTGTATGACCAGCCACCTACAACTATCATCAAACAGCAAGGGGACAGACACCACTGCAACTACTAGGCAAATCAACCGCTGCAACTACCAGTACGTGTACCTCCACCATCTGCAGCACAAAATGAATTGAAGCTAACCCTAAATCAGAGGTTGGGTAATTGGAAAATGGTACCTCAAATTAGGCTGAGCCGAGTGCCTGAGTGAAGACCGGACGGTGGGCGGTTGCGGTCGGGGCAGGTAGCAGGATTCTTGACCACGGGCGGTGGCGCTGGTGGCGCCGAAGCGCCGGGCAGGCCGAGGGCGCGACGGAGAGACAAAGGGCGGGCGGCGGCGCGGGACAAGGACGACGGGACGGCAGCGGCGGACGAGGACGAGGACGACGGGCGGCATCGGGCGTCGGGCGGCGTCGGGCGGCGGCAGCGGCGCGTTAAGCGGCGCGAGGCGGCGGGCAGCGGCGTCGTCGGGGTGGCGCCGAGGCGGCAGGGCAGCAGCGTCGGGGAAGGGGGTCGAGGGCGAGGGCGAGGGAGAGAGAGGGGATCGAGGGCGAGGGAGAGAGGTGGGCCGCCGGGGAGGAACTATGGATGGGGGCGGCACAATACTAATGGCGCACCACCCCTCGGTGGGCCATAAGTACATCCTCACTAATGGCGTGAAGGAAATATGCCCTAGAGGCAATAATAAATTTATTATTTATTTCCTTATATCATGATAAATGTTTATTATTCATGCTAGAATTGTATTAACCGGAAACATAATACATGTGTGAATATAGACAAACAGCGTGTCACTAGTATGCCTCTACTTGACTAGCTTGTTAATCAAAGATGGTTATGTTTCCTAACCATGAACAAGGAGTTGTTATTTGATTAACAAGGTCACATCATTAGTTGAATGATCTGATTGACATGACCCATTCCGTTAGCTTAGCACACGATCGTTTACTATGTTGCTATTGCTTCCTTCATGACTTATACATGTTCCTATGACTATGAGATTATGCAACTCCCGTTTACCGGAGGAACACTTTGTGTGCTACCAAACGTCACAACGTAATCGGGTGATTATAAAGGTGCTCTACAGTGTCTCGAAGGTACTTGTTGAGTTGGCATATTTCGAGATTAGGATTTGTCACTCCGAATGTCGGAGAGGTATCTCTGGGCCCTCTCGGTAATACACATCACTTAAGCCTTGCAAGCATTTCAACTAAAGAGTTAGTTGTGAGATGATGTATTACGGAACGAGTAAAGAGACTCCGCGTAACGAGATTGAACTAGGTATTGGATAACGACGATCGAATCTCGGGCAAGTAACATACCGATGACAAAGGAACAACGTATGTTGTTATGCGGTCTGACCGATAAAGATCTTCAGAGAATAAGTAGGAACCAATATGGGCATCCAGGTCCCGCTATTGGTTATTGACCGAGACATGTCTCGGTCATGTCTACATTGTTCTCGAACCGTAGGGTCCGCACGCTTAAGGTTTCGATGATGCTTATATTATGAGTTTATGTATTTTGATGTACGAAGGTTGTTTGGAGTCCGGATATGATCACGGACATGACGAGGAGTCTCGAAATGGTCGAGACATAAAGATTGATATATTGGACGGATATATTTGGACACCGAAAGGTTCCGGAGAAGTTTGGAGCTCCGGAGGTTACTGAACCCCCGGGAGGTATATGGGCCTTATTGGGCCCATGTAGGAGGAAGGAGAAGGAACAAGGGAGGCGCGCCCCAGCCCAATCCGACTGGGGAGGGGCCGCCCCCTTCCTTTCTCCTTCCCCCTCTTCCTAATACTACTACTAGTACTACTTCCTACTACTAGCACTCTTTCCTTCCCCCTCCAAATAAGATAAGGAAGAAGGGGGGGAAACCTACTTGGAGTAGGTTTCCCCCTCCCCTATGGCGCGCCCCCCTTGGCCGGCCACCTCCTCCCTCCCTCGTTTATATACGGGGGTAGGAGGGCACCCTAGGACACACAAGTTGATCCTTGAGATCATTCCTTAGCCGTGTGCGGTGCCCCCCTCCACGATATTACACCTCGATCATATTTTAGCGGTGCTTAGGCGAAGCCCTGCGATGGGAGAACATCAAGATCGTCACCACGCCGTCGTGCTGACGGAACTCCCCCTCGGAGCCTCTACTGGATTGGAGATCGAGGGAGCGTCATCAAGCTGTACGCGTGTCAAGAACTCGGAGGTGCCGGAGTAACGGTGCTTGGATCGGTTGGACCGGGAGGACGTACGACTACTTCATCTACGTTGTGTCAACGCTTCGCTTCGGTCTCACGAGGGCGTGAGACAACACTCTCCCTCTCGTTGCTATGCATCACCATGATCTTGCGTGTGCGTGGAAATTTTTGAAATTACTACGTTCCCCAACAAAGGTATCGAGCCTAGGTTTTTATGGTTTGATGTTATATGCACGAGTAGAACACAAGTGAGTTGTGGGCGATATAAGTCATCTTGCTTACCAAAGATGTCATACTTTGGTTGGCGGTATTGTTGGATGAAGCGCCCGGACCGACATTACGCAGACGCTTACGCGAGACTGGTTTTACCGCAGTGCTTTGCACACAGTGACTAGCGGTGTCGGTTTCTCCAACTTTAGTTGAACTGAGTGTAGCTACGCCCGTCCTTGCGAAGGTTAAAACAGCATCAACTTGACAAACTATCGTTGTAGTTTTGATGCGTAGGTGAGATTGGTTCTTGCTTAAGCCCGTAGCAGCCACGTAAAACTTGCAACAACAAAGTAGAGGACGTCTAACTTGTTTTTGCAGGGCATGTTGTGATGTGATATGGCCAAGACATGATGCTATATTTAATTGTATGAGATGATCATGTTTTGTAACCGGTTATCGGCAATGGCGAGAGCCATATGGTTGTCGCTTTATTGTATGAAATGCAAGCATACATAATTGCTTTACTTTATCACTAAGCGGTAGCGATAGTCGTAGAAGCAATAGATGGCGTAAACGACAACGATGCTACGATGGAGATCAAGGTGTCGCGCGGTGACGATGGTGATCATGATGGTGCTTGAGATGGAGATCACAAGCACAAGAAGATGATGGCCATATCATATCACTTATATTGATTGCATGTGATGTTTATCCTTTATGCATCTTATCTTGCTTTGATTGATGGTAGCATTTTAAGATGATCTCTCACTAAAATTATCAAGTAGTGTTCTCCCGAGTATGCACCGTTGCCAAAGTTCGTCGTGCCTGGACACCACGTGATGATCGGGTGTGATAAGCTCTCGTCCATCTACAACGGGTGCAAGCCAGTTTTGCACACGAGAATACTCAAGTTATACTTGACGAGCCTAGCATATGCGATATGACCTCGGAACACGAGAGACCGAAAGGTCGGCGTGAATCATATAGTAGATATGATCAACATAAGATGTTCACCATTGAAAACTACTCCATCTCACGTGATGATCGGTTATGGTTTAGTTGATTTGGATCACGTGATCACTTAGATGACTAGATAGATGTCTGTCTAAGTGGGAGTTCTTAAGTAATATGATTAATTGAACTAAAATTTATCATGAACTTAGTACCTGATAGTATCTTGCTTGTCTATGTTGTTTATAGATAGATGGCCCGTGCTGTTGTTCCGTTGAATTTTAATGCGTTCCTTGAGAAAGCTAAGTTGAAAGATGATGGTAGCAACTACGCGGACTAGGTCCGTAACTTGAGGATTATCCTCATTGCTGCACAGAAAAATTACGTCTTGGAAGCACCGTTGGGTGCCAGGCCTGCTGCTGATGCAACTGACGACGTTAAGAACGTCTGGCAGAGCAAAGCTGATGACTACTCGATAGTTCAATGTGCCATGCTTTACGGCTTAGAACCGGGACTTCAATGACGTTTTGAACGTCATGGAGCATATGAGATGTTTCAGGAGTTGAAGTTGATATTCCAGAAGAATGCCCGAATTGAGAGATATGAAGTCTCCAATAAGTTCTATAGCTGCAAGATCGAGGAGAATAGTTCTGTCAGTGAGCACATACTCAAGATGTATGGGTATTGTAATCACTTGATTCAACTGGGAGTCACTCTTCCGGATGATAGCGTCATTGACAGAATTCTCCAATCACTTCCACCAAGCTACAAGAGCTTCGTGATGAACTATAATATGCAAGGGATGGATAAGACGATTCCGAGCTCTTCGCAATGCTAAAGGTTGCGGAGGTAGAAATCAAGAAGGAGCATCAAGTGTTGATGGTTAACAAAACCACTAGTTTCAAGAAAAGGGCAAAGGGAAGAAGAAGGAACTTCAAGAAGAACAGCAAACAAGTTGCTGCTCAAGAGAAGAAACCCAAGTCTGGACCTAAGCCTGAAATCGAGTGCTTCTCTGCAAGCGATCGTCCTTTGGAAGCGGAACTGCCCCAAGTATTTGGCGGATAAGAAGGATGGCAAAGTGAACAAAGGTATATGTGATATACATGTTATTGATGTGTACCTTACTAGAGCTCGCAGAGCACCGGGTATTTGATACTGGTTATGTTGCTAATATTTGCAACTCAAAGCAGGGACTACGGATTAAGCGAACACTGGCAAAGGACGAGGTGACGATGCGCGTGGGAAACGGTTCCAAAGTCGATGTGATCGCGGTCGGCATGCTACCTCTACATCTACCTTCGGGATTAGTATTAGACCTAAATAATTGTTATTTGGTGCCAGCGTTGAGCATGAACATTATATCTGGATCTTGTTTGATGTGCGACGGTTATTCATTTAAATCAGAGAATAATGGTTGTTCTATTTTTATGAGTAATATCTTTTATGGTCATGCACCCCTGAAGAGTGATCTATTTTTGATGAATCTCGATAGTAGTGATACACATATTCATAGTGTTGAAGCCAAAAGATGCAGAGTTGATAATGATAGTGCAACTTATTTGTGGCACTGCCGTTTGGGTCATATCGGTATAAAACACATGAAGAAACTCCATACTGATGGACTTTTGGAACCACTTGATTATGAATCACTTGGTACTTGCGAACCGTGCCTCATGGGCAAGATGACCAAAACGTCGTTCTCCGGTACTATGGAGAGAGCAACAGATTTGTTGGAAATCATACATACAGATGTATGTGGTCCAATGAATATTGAGGCTCGTGGCGGATATCGTTATTTTCTCACCTTCACAGATGATTTAAGCAGATATGGGTATATCTACTTAATGAAACATAAGTCTGAAACATTTGAAAAGTTCAAAGAATTTCAGAGTGAAGTTGAAAATCATCGTAACAAGAAAATAAAGTTTCTACGATCGATCGTGGAGGAGAATATTTGAGTTACGAGTTTGGTCTACACTTAAAACAATGTGGAATAGTTTACGCAACTCACGCCACTCGGAACACCACAACAGTAATGGTGTGTCCGAGCGTCGAATCGTACTTTACTTGATATGGTGCGATCTATGATGTCTCTTACAGATTTACCGCTATCGTTTTGGGGTTACGCTCTAGAGACAGCCACATTCACGTTAAATAGGGCACCATCGAAATCCGTTGAGACGACACCTTATGAACTATGGTTTGGCAAGAAACCAAAGTTGTCGTTTCTTAAAGTTTGGGGTTGCGATGCTTATGTGAAAAAGCTTCAACCTGATAAGCTCGAACCCAAATCGAGAAATGTGTCTTCATAGGATACCCAAAGGAGACAGTTGGGTACACCTTCTATCACAGATCCGAAGGCAAGACATTCGTTGCTAAAATGGATCCTTTCTAGAGAAGGAGTTTCTCTCGAAAGAAGTGAGTGGGAGGAAAGTAGAACTTGATGAGGTAATCTGTACCTACTCCTTGTTGGAAAATAATACATCACAGAACCGGTTTACGTGACGTCAAAACCAACTAGTGAGGAAGTTGATGATGATGATCATAGAACTTGGATCAAGTTATTACGAACCACGTGGGTCGAGCAGAGTAAGATCCGCACTGAGTGGTACGGTAATCCTATTCGGAAGTCATGCTACTAGATCATGATGAACCTACGAACTATGAAGAAGCGATGGTGAGCCCAGATTCCATAAAATGGCTTGAAGCCATGAAATCTGAGATGGGATCCATGTATGATAACAAAGTATGGACTTTGGTTGACTTGCCCGATGGTCGGCAAGCAATTGAGAATAAATGGATCTTCAAGAAGAAGACTGACGCTGACGGTAATGTTACTGTCTACAAAGCTCGACTTGTTGCAAAAGGTTTTCGACAAGTTCAAGGGTTGACTACGGTGAGACCTTCTCACCCGTGGCGATGCTTAAGTCTGTCCGAATCATGTTAGCAATTGCGCATTTTATGATTATGAAATTTGGCAAATGGATGTAAAAACTGCATTCCTGAATGGATTTCTGGAAGAAGAGTTGTATATGATGCAACCAGAAGGTTTTATCGATCCAAAGGGAGCTAACAAAGTGTGCAAGCTCCAACGTTCCATTTATGGACTGGTGCAAGCCTCTCGGAGTTGGAATAAACGTTTTGATAGTGTGATCAAAGCATTTGGTTTTATACAGACTTTTGGAGAAGCCAGTATTTACAAGAAAGTGAGTGGGAGCTCTGTAGCATTTCTAATATTATATGTGGATGACATATTATTGATTGGAAATGATATAGAATTTCTGGATAGCATAAAGGGATACTTGAATAAAAGTTTTTCAATGAAAGACCTCGGTGAAGCTGCTTACATATTGGGCATTAAGATCTATAGAGATAGATCAAGACGCTTAATTGGACTTTCACAAAGCACATACCTTGACAAAGTTTTGAAGAAGTTCAAAATGGATCAAGCAAAGAAAGGGTTCTTGCCTGTATTGCAAGGTGTGAAGTTGAGTAAGACTCAAAGCCCGACCACTGCAGAAGATAGAGAGAAAATGAAAGGTGTTCCTATGCTTCAGCCATAGGCTCTATCATGTATGCAATGCTGTGTACCGACCTGATGTGTGCCTTGCTATAAGTCTAGCAGGAGGTACCAAAGTAATCCAGAGTGGATCATTTGGACAGCGGTCAAGAACATCTGAAATACCGAAAAGGACTAAGTATATGTTTCTCGTATATGGAGGTGACAAAGAGCTCATCGTAAATGGTTACGTTGATGCAAGCTTTGACATCGATCCGCACGATTCTAAATCGCAAACCGGATCGTGTTTACATTAAGCGGTGGAGCTGTCGGTTAGTGCGAGTTCAAAGCAAAGCATCGTGGCGGGATCTACATGTGAAGCGGAATACATAGCTGCTTGAAGCAGCCAATGAAGGAGTCTGGATGAAGGAGTTCATATCCGATCTAGGTGTCATACCTAGTGCATCGGGTCCAATGAAAATCTTTTGTGACAATCTTTGAGCGATTGCCTTAGCGAAGGAATCCAGATTTCACAAAAGAACCAAGCACATCAAGAGACGCTTCAATTCCATCCGGATCTAGTCCGGTGGGAGACATAGAGATTTGCAAGATACATACGGATCTGAATGTTGCGAACCGTTGACTAAGCCTCTTCCACGAGCAAAACATGATCAACACCAAGACTCCATGGGTGTTAGAATCATTCTTGTGTAATCTAGATTATTGACTCTAGTGCAAGTGGGAGATCAAGGAAATATGCCCTAGAGGCAATAATAAAGTTATTATTTATTTCCTTATATCATGATAAATGTTTATTATTCATGCTAGAATTGTATTAACCGAAACATAATACATGTGTGAATATAGACAAACAGTGTCACTAGTATGCCTCTACTTGACTAGCTTGTTAATCAAAGATGGTTATGTTTCCTAACCATGAACAAGAAGTTGTTATTTGATTAACAAGGTCACATCATTAGTTGAATGATCTGATTGACATGACCCATTCCGTTAGCTTAGCACACGATCGTTTAGTATGTTGCTATTGCTTCCTTCATGACTTATACATGTTCCTATGACTATGAGATTATGCAACTCCCGTTTACCGGAGGAACACTCTGTGTGCTACCAAACGTCACAACGTAACTGGGTGATTATAAAGGTGCTCTACAGGTGTCTCCGAAGGTACTTGTTGAGTTGGCATATTTCGAAATTAGGATTTGTCACTCCGAATGTCGGAGAGGTATCTCTGGGCCCTCTCGGTAATACACACCACTTAAGCCTTGCAAGCATTTCAACTAAAGAGTTAGTTGTGAGATGATGTATTACGGAACGAGTAAAGAGACCTGCCGGTAATGAGATTGAACTAGGTATTGGATACGACGATCGAATCTCGGGCAAGTAACATACCGATGACAAAGGGAACAACGTATGTTGTTATGCGGTCTGAGCGATAAAGATCTTCGTAGAATATGTAGGAACCAATATGGGCATCCAGGTCCCGCTATTGGTTATTGACCGGAGACGTGTCTCGGTCATGTCTACATTGTTCTCGAACCGTAGGGTCCGCACGCTTAAGGTTTCGATGATGCTTATATTATGAGTTTATGTATTTTGATGTACGAAGGTTGTTGAGTCCGGATATGATCACGGACATGACGAGGAGTCTCGAAATGGTCGAGACATAAAGATTGATATATTGGACGGATATATTTGGACACCGGAAAGGTTCCGAGAAGTTTGGAGCTCCTGAGGTTACCGAACCCCGGGAGGTATATGGGCCTTATTGGGCCCATGTAGGAAGGAGAAGGAACAAGGGGGGGCCGCCCCCTTTCCTTTCTCCTTCCCCTCTTCCTAATACTACTACTAGTACTACTTCCTACTACTAGTACTCTTTCCTTCCCCTCCAAATAAGATAAGGAAGAAGGGGAAACCTACTTGAGTAGGTTTCCCCCTCCCCTGGCGCGCCCCCCTTGGCGGCCACCTCCTCCCTCCCTCCTTTATATACGGGGTAGGGGCACCCTAGGACACACAAGTTGATCCTTGAGATCGTTCCTTAGCCGTGTCGCGTGCCCCCTCCACGATATTACACCTCGATCATATTGTAGCGGTGCTTAGGCGAAGCCTGCGACAGAGAGAACATCAAGATCGTCACCACGCCGTCGTCTTGTGGAACTCCCCTCGAGCCTCTCTGGATTGGAGATCGAGGGCGTCATCAAGCTGTCTGCGTGTCAAGAACTCGGAGGTGCCGGAGTAACGGTGCTTGGATCGGTTGGACCGGGAGGACGTACGACTACTTCCTCTATGTTGTGTCAACGCTTCCGCTTCGGTCTACGAGGGTACGTAGACAACACTCTCCCCTCTCGTTGCTATGCATCACCATGATCTTGCGTGTGCGTAGGAAAATTTTTGAAATTACTACGTTCCCCAACATGGCGCACCTCACCCTGGTGCGTCATTAGTAAAAAAAAATTATGCTCGAGCCAACAGGTTATATTCCACCTGACCTGATCCAGATCAAGCTCCCTCTACTAGCTCGACTGGTCAGCAGCCAGTTCTCACACCAGGAGGTCCTGGGTTCGATTCCCAGGCTCCACAATATTTTTTTCATTTAAAATGCTGTTTGATACTTATTTGTGTTTAAATATGTTCAAACTTGTTTAAATCATAACAGTAATACTTTTTTATAAGACAGTAATAATTTTTTTAAAAATATCATCAAACAGTAATGCCGGTGGAGCGGGGAAGGTCGAAGTGCGGGTGGTCGGCGGTGGCGGTTGAGTAGGGAGGATCGGGGTCAAGCGATGACGCGGTTGAGTAGGGAGGGGTGCGAGGGGTTTGCGGCGGCTTTGTGGACCGGGGGTGCTCGGCGGCGAGGGGGACCGGATCTGGCGAGGTGGGATAGCGATCGAGATGGAGGGGGATCGAGATTGAGTGTCCATGAAATTTAATAATCCTCATGTAAAGGGTACGACAGAAGCTTCTGCTTGAACCAACGCGTGAAACATGAGTTGTGCTCTTTGATTATATCTCCGTCCGTCCTCTGTTGGCCCCGGTCATTGTACGTCTTCTTAATAAAGGTTTTGTGCTCTACCACCCAAGGATCGACCACGTCTATGTGTTGTAGCGCGACTAGGTTTGCTCTTTCAAAGTCGGCGAGTCGACCCTCTAAGTCGACATGCATTTCGCGGCGACCCTCACGGTGACCCCATCCAGCGAGCCTGCCGAGGTGCTGCTGACGGGCGGACCAGCGGGTTCTCGATGCCTAGATAATTCGTGCGATAGGAGATGCACTCCTCGGTCGAAAAGCCCCGCTATACTTCCCTCTGGGCGTGACATGTTGCGAACGTATCCTTTGATGACACCATTCATCCTTTCGAGCGGCATCATCTTTGTGCAGAAGCGTCGGCCGAGTTGGATGATATCCTCCACTATATGGACCAGCGGATGCACCATAACATCGAAGAATGCGGGTGGGAAGTACATATCAAGATCGCATAGTATCACCACGATCTCTTCCTGTAGCCTTCTGAGTTGCCTCACGCCAATCGACTTCCGAGAGATGATGTCGAAAAAGTTGCATAGGCCAAATAGCATTTCACGGACGTGCGCGTCCATGATCCTGGATTGCAACTGGAAGTATCTGCGTCATCAAGACGCGTGGCGGTCGTGAGACTTCATCCCATCGAACTTCGCTCACTGGGTCTAGGTATCTGCTTATCTTCCCGCGTAATGATGAAGGAAGTTTTACTCCTAGGAGGCGGTGAAAAACTGCTCGATCTCCTCGACTTAGAGTGAAGCACGCGGAGGTAGTCATTTCCGGTCTTCTTGGCCTTTTGCCTTTGCGATGACTTTACGTGTCCCGCTTCGCCTCATCATCATCATCATCATCATCATCATCATCATTAGCGTGCAGCTCCTGCCTGATGCCCATTGATTTCAAGTCTGCCCTTGCTTTTGGCCCATCTTTGGTCCTCTCTGGCATGTTGAGCAGGGTACCAAGCAGACTCTCGCACACGTTCTTCGTGATATGCATGACATCAAGGCTGTGAGGCACACGGTGGATCTTCGATCGGCAAGTCCCGAAAATGACCTCGTTTTCCATACCTTCAGCAGCGGCTCTGGCGCCTTTCGCTTCTTTCCCGGCTCTGGCGCCTTTTGCTTCTTTCCCGGCAGTGGGCAGTCTTTCCAATTTTTCAATAGATTGTCTATTTCCTCACCGCTCCTCTACACGGGCGTTTTCGGGGTTCGGTTTCACCATCGAACAGATCCTTGCGTTTCCTCCACGGGTCATCGTCGCGAAGCCACCTTCGATGTCCCATGAACACGGTTTTCGAAGACCCGGGATCTCTATCTAGCTGACGATATGTTGTGCCATCCATGCACCTTACGCATCCAGAAAATCCGTGGACTACCTGCCCCGCGAGATATCCGTAACCGAGATAGTCGTGCACCGTCGTGAGCAGTGCGGCTCTCATAGGGAAATATTCTTTCTCTGCGGCGTCCCACGTATTGGTTGGTGTTTTCCACAGCGTGTCAAGCTCCTCTTTCAGCAGCCCCAGATACAGATTGATGTTGTTCCCTGGTTGTTTCGGCCCTTCAATTAGCATACTCATGTGAATGTACTTCCTCTTCATGCACAACCAGGGGGGAAGGTTGTACATCCACACAAACATAGGCCAGGTGCTATGTGTGCTTCTATAGCTACCAAACGGATTGACTCCATCGGTGCTCGCGCCCAGCACGATGTTCCTTGGATCGTTCCCAAATTCTGGGTATTCGAAGTTCAACGCTTGCCACCGCTCGCATCCTTAGGGTGACTCAGCATCTTGTCTTTTTTATCTATCTCCGGATCATTTGCGTCATCTTCTTGCTTCTTCTCCTCCCTATCCACGTGCCAACGCAGGAGCTTTGCTACCTTAGGGTCCGCGAAATACCGCTGCAGACGAGGAGTGATCGGAAAGTACCACCACTTTTTGAGGAGCTTTCTTCCTCTTCTTTTATCGAGTGACGCCGCACACCGGACATATGGTAGACTCCGCGTGCTCGTCCTGATAAATGATGCAATTGTTCATGCACACATGGTATTTCACGTGCGGTAAATCCAGAGGACACACGATTTTCTTCGCCTCCTCCAAACTGGTGGGCACTTGTTCCCCTTGGGAAGACGTTAGTGCGAAATGACATGTTCTCGTCGAAGCATCGTCGGTCATTTTGTGTTTTACCTTCATCTCGAGCCATGGCGTTACTTTCAGCGGTATCCTCGGGCTGCATCCTTCATACAATGGAGTAACCGCGTCTAACTCAAGTTGATCCATCTTAGCTTTCTCTCGGCGGCAGCTCTTGCGTTATCCGTCGCTTGAGAAGCAGCTCTTGAATATGAGGGTCTTGCACCCAGCCCATTGATGGTCCAGTAAATGCTCGCTCCGCCGCATCATCATCATGTCCCGCATCTTCTACATGATGATCGTATACAGCATCACCGTCGTGATCATCTCCTGGTGATTCTTCGTCTTCTCGCCCGCCCGAGCGCGGTGGTTGTCTTGTGCCCTTCCTCATTTCTTGCCCGGCCCCCATGGGCGACTTCAGTAGTCATCTTCATCACCTTGCCACCGATAGCCATCCATGAAACCATGCAAGAGCGGGTGGTCCCGCACCTGCACGAATCCGGGTCCGCAATAAGGCTCTTGACTTGCATCTTCGACACGGACATCTTATCTCCGTCTCGTTCTTTTGAAGCATCTCGGCCTTCGGACCTCAAAACCTATTCATGATGCCTTCGGTCATCGTGCGGACCATAATTACGCTGCGGTAGAAACAAAACGATATTTTAGAACCAAGAAAAAAATTGGCATGACTTTCCCTAAAAATAGGACCAAAAAGAATGCTTAATGCCAAAATTCTCGCCGAAACGGAAATGAATCAACATTCCGGCAAAATATTGGCAACTATCGCATTTCAAATACCGGTACACCTCCAAACACAAACACATATGCAACACCACAAACATATGCAACACCACGAACATACATAGATCTAGCTAGACCATAAAAAGTGCATGTGCTCATTGTTGTAGGGAGAACAATATAAATATAGCTTCCCCCCTTACTTACCTATCAAAACTAGGTATTTTAACCACTTAATTTGAATGAATCTATGGTGGAAATGAGGTGAAAAAGAGGAGGCACCCGAGACAAGGAGGAGGCGGTGGAGAGAATGAAGTGGGGAGAAAGTGAGTGTGGGAGGAGAGGCTGTCCAAAATATCTTGTTGCTGCCCACTTACTAATGGCGCACCAACCGTAAATGCGCCATTAGTAATCCAGGTTACTAATGGCGCACCCTCTGGTGGTGCGCCATTAGTAGTTTTGCAAAAAAAAATACTAATGGCGCACTGTCCCACGGTGCGCCATTACTAGTTTAAACTAGTAATGGCGCACGGTGAAACAGTGCGCCATTAGTACTTTTGCAAAAAAAGGAATAAAAAAACAACATTAGTGGCGCACTTTCGGCAGTGCGCCATTACTGAATTACAACTAGTAATGGCGCGCCGTCTGAATCGCCATTAGTATGTTTGGACAGGCGCACTAGTTCAAAAAAAAATTGTTACTAATGGCGCACCTTGGGCCAGGTGCGGCATTAGTAGTTTCAACACTAATGGCGTATCAGAAAGTGGTGCGCCATTAGTATATACTAATGGCGCACCCCTTGTCTGGTGCGCCATTAGTGTCAATCCCATCTATAGCCCTTTTTCTAGTAGTGCAAGGACCCATCATTTGGGTCGCACAAGGGGCCCATCACCATCATAGGTAGGTCCCTGGACTAGCCTAACATTCAGATGCACACATTAGGAAGTTCACTCGAACAGCTCAACGACACTCGGACGATCACATATCACTCGGCTGATGGATCACCACTCGGACATAAAGGGGGCAAGAAGACGTCGTGGGAGCTGCAACGGTCGAGGAATTCTAAGTCATCCACTAAATAGAGTTATAACAACCGTTACCTGTAACTGCTGTAGTAAAGGCTCATTACACTAGTAACTGACTCATTCAATACCATTAATTGCCTCGGCGGCTTGGGAGACATGGGCTGCGGCGCACTCTATATAAGTTGCACCCCTCTCCATAGCCAGGCAGCAAGTAATCTTTGTAACCATACCCATCAAATCAAAGCAAGCCTCAGGGCACGAGAGGTAGGACTTTTACCTCCGCCGAGAGGGGCCTGAATTCGTTAAACACCAAGTGTTACACCTGCGCTGTAGCTAGTCTCTGCCCCTTACTCGTACCCCTAGTATTCATTTTCAGGATCATAACCCCGACAGCAAGTCCAAAAGATTTGACAAATATCCAACAAATCCAAAAAAAGAAAAAGGGAAAAATCGAGGGTGTCACACCTACCGACCCAACCTAAGGACCGCTGAAGAAGGTTGGAAGGAAGGGGAAGAAGTGGGGGGGGGAAGATAGGGCAAAGCGAGAAGGTGCAGCAACCAAGCTGACGGAGAGGTTCGAGGACATCCTGGCAAAAAAGGAGGAGGTGAGCCTGAAGCGCTTGGACATCAAAGAGGAGATGAAGCTGGAGAGGTTCAAACTACTGATGGAGGTGACAGACAAGAAGTTCAAGCTCGAAGAGAGGAGGACCATGATCGAAGAGAGGAAGGCCGCGCTCGAGTAAAAGAAGGTGAAGATCGCCGCCAATGCAGAGGAGGCCAAGATGTTGACCTTGAATGTGGACTCTTTGGATACCGATGCAAGAATCATCGTGCATTCCTTTCGCTACCAGATGTTGCAGCGACAAAAACATCAGTTGGTCGTGGCGGAGAATGAGGACGCGACGGAGGTGTACGCGGACGCGGAGGCAGAGGTTGTCTACGTGGCGGCGATGGCACCACCTTCATCGAGGAGCAGACGACTGGGATTGCATGTCCGGCAGGGCAGAAATTTATGGACTGCCGGACTGATGTTGTTTTGGATTCGGACATATAAAAACTAAGCATATTTGCCTTTTTGTTGTGATCGGGCATGCAATCCAGCGTTGGTATGATCCGGCGCGTCGTGGGGAGCGGAGCACATTTGAATTTAAACTTACTGACGGACATATACAAGATCTCGTTGGATCTTGGATGGCGGCCTCCACATTCGTGTCCGCTGACTGATCTCCCATGTGCGCTAACGGATGCGGATTTTTTTTTTTTTTTGCAAGTCCTCGTTGGAGATGCCCAAAAACAGCAACAATTATATGGATTGGAGAAGTAGCTGTTTTTATATTCAAACCAATTAGTGAAGCGACACATGCGAGATTCGTACTCCAGCTACTGTAGTAATACAAAACCTTAACTCGACAAACAAACTGACACCGGACAGCATTCAGGAAAAAAAACTCGTATATCTTTTTCCCAGCTCTGACTTTTTGAACGCCAGGCGACGCGCGAGTTCTCTCCCCTAAACCCGACGCGACAGCTCCTCAGGGCAGCGGCAGCGGGTGGAGCCGCGGCGCGACGGCGCAGACGAGCGGGTGCTTCCGCGGCAGCGTCAGCCCGGGCCCCTCCTCCATGTCCACCTTGTCCGCGCCGCCCGCGGGCCGCCACTCGAAGCACTGCACCATGGCGGCCAGCGCCGCCTGCACCACCAGCATGGCCAGCGACGCGCCGGGGCAGATCCGCCGCCCGGACCCGAACGGCAGCATGTGGAAGTGCTGCCCGCGCACGTCTGTCCCGGCGTTCGTGCCCCCCTCCAGGAACCTCTCTGGCCGGAACTCCAGCGGCTCCGGCCAGCACGACGGGTCGCGCCCGATGGCCCACACGTTCACGAACACCGTCGCGCCGGCCGGCACGTCGTACCCGCTCACCTTGCACTGCTCCAGTGACCGCCGCACCACCAGCGGGCCCGTCGGGTGTAGCCGCAGCGTCTCCTTGGCCACGGCCTGCAGGTACGGCAGGCTTGGGATGTCCAACTCGTCGACCAGCCGGTCCTTGCCGACCACCGCGTCCATCTCCTCCTGGGCCTTCCGGAGAACGTCCGGGTTGTTGATCAGCTCCGACAGCGCCCACTGCAGCGTGATCGTCGTCGTGTCCGTCCCCGCCGCGAAGATGTCCTGCACCAATTAATGATTTTTCAGTACTAGGTCGGTTCGACCGCATCTTGGATGAGCAGATCGAGTAATACCAGCATGAAAGCCTTGATGTTGTCTCTGGTGAGCTGCATCTCGGCGGCGGCGTCTTCGTGCATGTCGAACAGTATGTCAAGAATGTCCTTCCCCTCCCCCTCGCCGCCGTCCTCGGAGTTGGCAGACTCGCGTTGCTGCCGCCGCTTGGCGTCCCTCGCCGTGAGTATCCTCTCCATCATGACGTCAAACTTGCGGTGCACGGCGTCGATGCGCTTGCCGAGGCCCTGCACGTCCCAGTTCTTGAACGCGCCGATGTAGTCCTGCAGGTTGAACGTGCCCATGAGCTCGGCCGTCTCGGCGACCACGCTCCGCATCTCCTCGGTGTCGTTGTCGTCGCCGGTCCACCGCCGGCTCATCACCATCCGCGAGACGATGTCGCCGGTCAGGCCAATGAACTCGGCGTCCACGTCCACGGGCTTGCCCTCGGCGGCGCTCTGCCCTAGGGAAACCACGAGGCGCGCCACCTCCCCGCGGCGGACGTGGCTGAGGCGGTCAAGGGTGCGGCCCGCGAGGAGCTCGTGCACGCACGCTTTCTTCATGAAGCGCCAGAAGGGCCCGTACGCTGAGAAGGAGAAGTCCTGGCCGCCGTAGGTGAGGCGGTGCACCGCCGTCGGCTTGGGGCGGTCCAGGAACGCGGCCTCGTGGGTCTTGAGCACCTCGCGGGCGGCGTCCGGGGAGCAGGCAGCGATGCAGGGCATGGAGCCGAGACGGAGGTAGAGGAGCGGGCCGTGGCGCTCGGCCAGGCGGTGCAGCTCCTGGTGCGGCAGCGGCACGAGGAGGTGGAGGTGGCCGAGGATGGGCAGGCCGAATGGGCTAGGCGGGAGGCGGAGCCCGCCGCTTCTGTGCCGGGTCACGGCGTACAGGATGGCGGTGAGGCCGGCGACGAGCAGAACGAGCGGTATGCTGGTGCCGGTGGGAGTGAACAGGTCTCGTGCTGCCAGCGCCATCTCCATGCTGACGATGGAGCGGAGCTGACTGCCCTGCTTAGATCTGCTGGTTCTAGCTTTGTCCGTATGATTGGCGATTGGCAAGGTTATTTATACATGTACTTGGCTGTACTTTTCTTAACAGGGCATTTCCAAGACGGACCGTAAACCACGAAAGCCATCCATCATTAATCTGTATCGATCAACGAGATGGCGGCGGGACGGTTTGAACGCCATTTCTCCCATAAATTGGAAACAAAGTAGTCGAGGTTTGCGAGAGTCCGTACACCGGAAATGTAGGTTTCCGACACCCCCGTTCCACCCAGTCGCCCCTCCTTGTCCTATTTTCTTCCACTCTGCCCTTTTCTTCCTTACTTTTCCATCTGCACCCTCCACCTTCACCGCCGCTGTTGTACGTCTCCGGCCGCCACATAGCCATTGTCGGACGTCTGCAACAAGCAGCGACGCGCCTACGACGAAGCTGCCCACTCTGGAGCCGTTTGTACCCAGGTACACTTCACCCCCCCCCCGTCGACGACCTTCATGGTGGACATCACGTCCGGCAGGTGTTCGATCAAATGTCATTAAGCTTATTTTCAAATGATATGTCGTTTTTTGAGTACGAAGGATGCTGAGCTACTCAAACATGGATGATGAGTTGTCGTGCGATGCGTGGTTGGCCGTATCTGCGGATTTCATGGGCATGAACGGAGGGGAGCCCTTCTGCGAGCAAGTGCATGAAAAGTTCAACACATGAAAGCACATTGCGCCCCACGACATGTACATCATTCAACCACGCAACGTGAGGTCGTTGTCCTCTCGCTGGCACGCTATTCGGTTTAGCGTCATCAAGTTTTGCAATGTGATTCGTCATCTCGAGAAAATGTTGCCATTGCACGCGGCAGGGGACGAGATCGTACACTTTACTTCCTATTGCTCAACTTGTTGATTGAGTTATTCACTTAATGTTGGTCTACATATTATACGTAGCCTCCACGCCGTCGTGGTGTAACACAGGACAGAGGGCCGGCCATTTACGTGCACACACTGTTGGATGAATCTGAAGGGGGTATGTGTGGAACGACATGATTCTTTCATGAAAAACTTGCTGGACATCTGAGATCTAGTCGAATTATAGACATTATTGTATTAGACTTAATTTACATGCTATGTATGGATGATTTATGCTATTTTTTATCTAAATTTTGATGAATATCGACCGCTTTGCGTGAATTTCATCATGTTAGTTAAAATGCGGTTTGAAATGTATGCTGCTAGCGTTGGATGTTATCCTCCTGCATCCGTGTCCACGGATTGATTCCCCTGTCCGCGGACGTATGCGGGAGTTGCTATTGGAGATGTCCTTAGATACTCTGATCAACACATAGGACGAGTTGTTACTCCATGTCTCCATCTATCCGGGTGCATAGCGCATGAGCATGTTTCTACGTCGTTAATTTTTTCAAACAAATATGTGTATATGTCATCAAAATCATATCGGATTTGTTAATTTTCATCTAGATAAGAATTTAAAATTCTTTTTTTATAAGAAGAATTTAAAATTCACATATAACTTCTATATCTTTTGAACATTCAAGTAAGAAAAGAAAAGGAAAAAGTCGGCATGACTTTTCACACACCATTAAATGGTGTAAAAGGTAGACATGATGAAGTTAACTCTCATCTAGACCAGAGCTAACGGCAGGCAAATTATATCACTACGTCTATGATTATAATTTCTGGACATATAATTTTAGCCGGATATTAATAAGCACCCTTTCTGTAAACTAATATAAAACATGTTAGATCAGTACATTCAAAAAGTACTTGATTAGTCTAATTGCCGATCTAGAGAACGTGCACTCCCTATGCACCTTGTCAGTGGACAAGGGAATCTTAACCTCTTCATGTGAGACCGGTTTTAGAAATGTGCAATTTGTCGACTGCATGCTCCTCGACTGAGTGCAGAAAGTTATTCCGTGCGACCAAAGATAGATGGCACACAACTCGATCAACTAAGAGCATCTACAGCCGGACCTCTTAAATCCGCTCATAAGCCGTGGCAGGCGGTCCGGGCGGCCGCCCGGTCACTGACCGGTCACGTTTTTTTGACCCAAAGACGCCTTAAACGGGCCTCAAATGTCCGGGCAGAGCGGCACCCCTCGTATCTAGCCGAAATATGGAGCGTATAGGGGGCGACCGGGCGCGCCCGCCACGTCGAACTGACGAAGAAGTCCCTGACGAAAATGCCTTGAAATTTGTCGGTTCGAAGCTCGTCTTCTCCGTTGGACCGGTGGCCCCGCGTTGTGCAGCTCCAGTGTGCCGCGTAGTGCATTGTCCGGCCATTTAAGTCGATCGGCGGCACCGACCTACCATCCATCCACATTTTTCACCTCCCGTCCGCCGCCACCGCCACTTTTCACTCATCCGTACGCCTAGTAGCCATGCCCCACGCCGCCGGGTGAGGAGCGAGCCATTTCTGACGTCAGAGCACCGGCTCGAGCTCCTTGAGCAGATCCGGGCTAGGCGTGAAGCCTGAATCGCCGCGGGGCTACCTCCGGATGCAATGGACCCGGAGGAGGAGGAGGTGGAGGAGGAGGACTTTGAGGAGGAGGGGGATGAGCCGGAGGAGAAGGATGTGAGGGACGCCGGCGACGGGGATATGCAGGAGGAGCAGCAGGCCATCCTCGATACCTTTCGGTCAGAGTCAGCTGCTGAGGCAAGATGTCGTTGCCGGCAGGAGATGGAGGCGCAAGAGGCCGCGGTGGAGGCGGAGATGTCCGCATACATGGATGAGGTCGAGCAGGAAGAGGATGAGGTGGAGCCCTCCTACCCGCCCGTCCAGACGACGCCCGGCACCGTCATCATGGACATCTTCGAGGACAAAGAGCTGTTAGGGTAGTATGTAGGATTTTTTTGCAAGTTTTGTATGGATCTAAGGGATGAAATATGAGAGAGATAGATGCAAAGTGGCTAATTTGAAGCGTGACTGGTCTGTGCCCGCGGACACGCCCGAACGCGTCCGCGGGCGTTTGAGCCACAAGTCTGGCTGTAAATGCTCCCAAAACTACCACCTTTTCAAAGTAGCACAGGGCAAACGGGTTGTCGGATTTCGGATTCCGGCAGACCCTTGAGGTTCGAACACTGGGGCGCGCGGAGATTTCGCCCTCTACCTACCTGCTCCTCGCCGACTCGCTAGGACCTAAACTACGGAAGGAACAACACAAGAGACACAGAGTTTATACTGGTTCAGGCCACCATTGCGGTGTAATACCCTACTCCAGTGTGTGGTGTGATGGATTGCCTCTTGGGCTGTTGATGAACAATACAAGGAAGAACAGCCTCGCGAGGGTCTGTTCTTGGCTGGTGCGATGAACTGCTAGGAGGAGTTCAGTCGCTCTCTCTACTGGTTTCTTGGTGAGGATTATGTCTATCTTGTGGATTCTCGATGCCTCTACCCTGGGGGCGGCTAGTCCTATTTATAGGCAAAGGCCCTGGGCCTCTTCCCAAATATTGAGCGGGAAGGGCGCCAACAATTGGCCATTTTGAAGGGGAACATCTGGTACACTTATCCTGACTAAAGTTGGTCCTCGCCTGTCAAAGGCTCTGGTGGTGACGCCTGCTTGGGATCCACAATGACTTCCTTCCTGCCGTTGGGCTGGTCTTGGTCTTGTTGCACCAAAATGGATGCATTTGCTTGATGCTCTCGCCTGCGCTTGCTCCCTTTGCACCAAAGAGGAAAGGAGGACACTGCGCGGGCTGGCGCCCGACTGGCGCCCTTGATCGTCACGGCTTGCGTCATGGGCACCTTGTGAGGTACCCCGCCTAGAACTCTCCGCCTCCTCGTGAGCCAGCCTGAGGGCCAAGGTGTTCAAGGCCGGCTCTGCCCTCCCTGAGGGCCAAGGGAGCACCTTCTATCCGCTCTTTGTGAGCGCCATTGTTGCCGGTCTGGTGCCTCCCTTTTCTGAGTTCTTCTTCTCCGTCCTCCGCCATTACAAGCTTCAAGCTTTGCATCTCCACCCCAACTCTGTCCTTCTTCTGGCAATCTTCGCCTACTATTGTGAGGCTCACGTAGGGGTGAAGCCCTCAGTGGCCTTGCTGCGCCACTACTTCTTCCTCCGGACCTCTCGTGGTCCCGTCTCTGCGTCTTGTGAGCTTAAATCACGTCTGGTAGCTCCATCGCCATTTCGAACCCCGAGAAGAGGATTGAGGGCTTCAGGAATAAGTGGGTCTTGGTAGATGCAGGGCGCATCCACCCTCAGCTGATCTTGCCCACGGGGCACCCCTCGAGCTCCGACGACTGGTCTCGAGTGGAGCTTGTGGACCCCCGCGCGAGGCTAGTGTTGGAGAAGATGGACACAGATATGAGGCCGGCCAGCATTGCGGCGGCGAAGCTGACTGGCGCATCGCTGCTGAGGGAATTCCTGGAGCACCAACTGGCTCCGCTTCATCAGTACCCACTTCCGATGTGGAGGCCCCACCCGAGCCCCGCGGTCTTGGCCGATGAGGATCTGGCTGCGGTTCTCCAGTCTTTGGTCGGGGGCGACGTGGCGAGGTTGGAGGGCGCTCCTACGCCCCTATTCCTCCGCGAGGACTGGGAGCAGGTAGTGGAGTCCATGCCCGTCTTCAACGGGGATAGGCCCGTGCCCGCGGATGCTCCCGAGGACCCGGTGGACGTGTCCTCCGGCGACTCCAGCAAAGAGAAGGAAGAATGGGAGCGGGAAGAAGGGCCTGACTCCGAGGCGACTAACGGAGAGTCTAGGGCTCCCCCCTCGGCGCAGGTCCCGCGCTCTCCGCCTCTCTCTGAGTGTTGACGACAAGGATGATGCCGAGCAGGGCGGCGGGAGAATGCCCCCGATCCCGAAGAAGGACAGGACCGGGCTGATCCCCCGCGGGTCTGCCCCGGCCCCGAGGCGATCAGCGGACGCACCTCCTGCTCCCGAGCTCCTTGAGGCTGATCCTTGCAGCCAGCTCTCGGGCTTCAAGTACGGCCGGAGGCTGCTCGAGCTCGCGAGCGACGACCTGTGAGTGCTTGATTCATGTCTTATTTCTTGTTCTGTTGCTGAGGCTTGACGTTCGTTTCTCCCAGCTAGGCTGGCGCCCGCAGCAAAGAAGTCGAAGGAAGCTCCTGAGGTTCCATCCGGGCAGCGCCTCTGCCCGCGAAAGAAGGTGACCGTGACGCTCAGGCCTCTCCTGCCCGGGCGTCCTCGCGAGGCCTGGCTGAGCCGGCTGGGGCGATCTCAGCCCCCATGGCCCAAGCGACTCCCGAGGTGCCCTTGCCTAATGCCGCCACCACAGTCGTTGGGCGCGCGAGCTCCACCTCGAGATCTTGTGGTCACGCTGCCGTCTTCCCTCCTACTCCACCGATTGCTGTTTCCCGACTCCTCCTACTGCTCGGATCGTCTTCTTTGCCGAACTGGACCGTCTGCGGCGCAGATCTTCCGGCGCCGACCCTCGTTTAGTGGCCGGCCGCTTGGAGCTGGCTTCCGGCTGGATTCGCTCCGACGCTTCGATTCGGGCGGCGCTGGTCCAGGCCTCGACGGCATGCGACGAGGAGAAGCAGGCCATCCTTGGGGCGAAGGCTGCTCGCGACGCCGCCTTGGGGGAGGTGGCTAATGTCCGAGGTCGCTGCAAGGCGCTGGAGAGCGAGCTGCAGGGCCTGCAGGACCAGCTCGCTGAGGAGACCCGCCTCCGCCAAGAGCAGGAGGAAGGCATGAAGGCCCGCGAGGCGGCCGTCAAGGACCGGGACGCCAAGCTCAAGAAGCATCGTGACCGCCTAGGCACGCTGGAGCAAGAGTTGGAGGCGAGGAAGGTCGAGCTGGACGGCAAGGCACGGGTTCTTACCGAGGATCGCGTGGCATTCGCGGAGATGGAGGAGAATGCTCGCACTTCGCTGAAGACGTTTTATGAGAGCGGCCTGGGGAGCCCGCTGGCCGGCGCCAAGGACGGCCCTGCCAAGCTACTTCTCTTCCTGGTTCGTGCTCTTGAAGATGTCACCCTTGGCCTTGGCCCTACGGCTGAGGCCGAGGCGCGTGCCTTGTCTTCTGCAGCGCTGACGCGGGTTCTTACCCACATCTATCTTCGCGACCCCAACGTCGACCTCGACAGCCTGCTGGAGCCAGTGACCGGCGAGCTTGCCGCTGCCACTGCTGAGGCCGTGAAGGGTCATGCGGAGGCTCTGCTGGGGAAGTTCCCGACCTTCAGCACCAAGCCGAAGCGGTACGCTGCCGACCCTGCAGCTCCACGAGGCGAACCCGCTCCGCGCAGCTCCACCGCCGGCAAGTGACTCCGTTGTGGCTCTCGTCCTGCTTTTAATTTCTGCACATGTACCATGCCTCGGGGAGGCATTAAAACTTGCATTTGGTGTTGTGATAACAGTATGGACTGTAATATTTGCTTTTGAATTCCTTGAAATTTGCGCTATTCCTTCGTACTTGCTTATGTTCTCGCCGAGCTCGGCCTCACAAGATACCTCAGCCGCCGTTAGCCCCGACCGAAACCAGGACGGGACCAAGGAGTGAGGGGCTACGTGACAAGTTAGGCTCCTGAGTCGCGATGCTCAGGAGTCCCCCTTGGCGCTCGAACAGCAAGTAGGGAGGTGAGATGTGGGGGTGACTCCTTAGGGAGGTGAGATGCGGGTGGATCTACCGTTCTACGTCTGCAGAGCCCGGCCCCGCGCATACCTCAACCGCCGTTAGCCTTTCGGAACTAAGGAGTGAGGGGCTACGTGACCAGTTAGGCTCCTGAGTCGCGATGCTCAGGAGTCCCCCTTGACGCTCAAACGGCCTTCGTACCTTGGCTCCACTCGGGGAGGGACGTGCGACGAACCAGGCCCGGGCGGCCTGGCTGGGTGGCATGCGTCTGGGCGTGACCCAGACGCAGCCCCCGTGCCCATCCCCCTCGCGCGGCACTCCCGAGGGAAGGCGTTACGATGAGGCTAGACACTGAGCTCTGGGCTCCCTGAGGTTGATGCGGCCCGGGGGCCACCCTCAGTTGTTTATCACCAGCTGAAGCATAGCGCTTCCGTATGTGTACGGGCATAGCCGTTCCTCGACAGTGTCGTCAGCCAGCGCGGAGCATGGTGCTTCCACTGGTGCGTGGGTGGGGGCTCCCCTCCGGGAGGAGCCCCTGGTGTGTCTGACCCATACGACACGTGGCTGGCACGATAGGGCCTGGCGAGGTGTATCTGGGCACCCGTGAGCCAGCGCGGGACTCACGGGGCCCTACCTCAAGGCGGGTTGCGCCTGGCACTGGGCCTTATGTTGGGATGTGTTCCTGCAAATTTGGTTAGATGCCGGCGCTCTACGTCCTCGGGTCCCGGCCCTCGAGCTGGTCTCAACCGTCGCTGGTATGCCAGGTCGCGATGCCGTGGACAAGGCCAGAGGGTGAGGGCTGGAGAGCCGGTAGGAGCCCTGAGTCGCGATGCTCAGGTACCCCCCCTTTAACGTGCAAGCTTGGTTAGATGTCGAAACTCTACGTCCTCGGGTCCCGGCCCTCGAGCTGGTCTCAGCCGTCGCTGGTATGCCAGGTCGCCATGCCGTGGACAAGGCCAGAGGGTGAGGGCTGGAGAGCCGGTAGGAGCCCTGAGTCGTGATGCTCAGGTACCCCCCCCCCCTTTAACGCACAAGCTGCCAACATCAAGGAAGAAAAGGTGCCACGGACAGGCACCAAATAATAAGCATGATGGGTCGAAAGCATCGCCCGAAGATAAACGCAAGAGGGGTACACGCCGTTGGGTATGACCCGAGCGACTTGGGGATAATGCAGCCCGAGGGGCGCCCCCAACAAAGTAAGCTAAATATACGAGAAAAAGGGATACACGCCGCAGGGACGGATCCACGCGGCCTGGGAATGATGCAGCCCTGAGGGTGCTCCCAGCCGGAAACGAAACTTGAAAGATGTCACCTGATGATGTTGAAGACGAAGGGGTGTTGGTGTAGCAGACTCAGTGGGCTGTGGGAGCCGATCCTCACGAGCCCCCAGGCCCAGGGGCCTCGGGAGGCTCCGGAGGCGCTGGTGGCTCCTCGCGGACTATCTCCATCTCCGCCAGGGCTGCGGAACGCCTTGCCTCTTGAGCCTCCAGGATGCCCCTCATGAGGCGCTGGTACGTGGCGGCCGCGTTCGGCAAGCCATAAGGCATCTGACGTGGCTGTGGGTGGACCTTGCAGCACCCCACTTGCGAGGGCAGGCGCTCTGAGGCGGCTCGGTTGAGCCTGGTATGTCGATGCAGACGCGCAGCCCACCATCCTCGCCTGGATGGGGGGCCATAGCGGGTAAGTGGCGGCTGCCTCTCATGACTCTTGACTCCTGTAACTCCTGAATGGCCTTGCTGATGAACTCCTGAGGGTTTGGCCCTCCTTGCCTTGCTCCTTCTTGAGGGAAACGTGCTTCGAAACACGCCTCCAAGTGGTGCCCAAGCGCCTCCCTTGTGACCTTGGCGAGGTCGGCGTCCCTCCAGGGGAGAGCCCCCGAGCCCTTCCTGAGGAGGGCGCTGGGCGCGCTTCCCTATGCGATGGAAGGAGGTTCCCCTGAGCAGGCGCGGGCCCTGAGGGGCCTGCCTCCTGAGGGGTCAGGCCGGACGATGTCTTCTTCTTCTTGGGGGCGGTCTCGGGAAGCCTCCTGCTTCTGCGATCCGGGTCTTCCAGCAATGCGGCCTAAAAGGCTCGTTCCAGGGAGCACACCGCGTCTTTCTCTTCGCAGGGCACCGTGATGACTCCGCCACTTCCTGGCATCTTGAGGACGTTGTAGCCGTGGTGGGTTACGGCCATGAACTTGGCCAGCACTGGGTATCCGAGGATGGCGTTGTATGGCAAGCAAATGTGGGCGACGTCGAAGTCGATGAGGTCGGTGCGGTAGTTGTCATGCGCCCCGAAGGTGACAGGGAGGCGGACCTGCCCAATCGGGACCGTGGAGCCGTCGGTGACTCCGGAGAAAGGCTTGGTTGGCTGAAGCTGATTGTAGGGCACTTGGAGATTGTTGAATGTTTCCACGGACGGGGCGTTGAGCCCGCCCGCCATCGATGAGGTCTGGTGACCAGACGTTCTTTGGTGATCGGGAACAAAGCATTGGGAGGACTCGGCTGTGGCGCGCGCGCTTGAGCTGATCCGCCGAGCTGAGCGTGATGGTGCATGCCGACCACCGAGAGGGCGCGTGGCCTCGAGCTTGGGGAGGACTGCATCTACTTCGTGGGCGAACCGCTTGAAGATGCGTTGAGAGGTGGGGCTTGAGCTCCGCCCGGGATGCGACGATCGCCGTGGCTCTGAAAGCCCCAGCTCCTCGTCGATGACATCCTCATTTCTCCTTGGCTGCGGCGGCGGTGGAGGGAGGCTGCGTTGCCTTGCGGGCGATCCTCGCGAGGCTGATCCCTCCGATCTCCCTCGTGGGCGGGTCTGCCAAAGCAATCCTCGCGAGGTTGGTCGTGCCACCCTTGGCGAGGGCGCGGTCTTCCCAAATGGCCTGCGTTCCTTCCTCCTCCTCGACCGTAGCCCGGTCGCTGCGGTCGGGGCGTCGGCGATCCTTCCTTCACGCACGGCTCGGAGTTCTTGGCATTCGTTGGTGTTCGGGTGTGGAGGTCGTGGTACACGCAGATGTCGACCGCCCTTGGAAGATTCAGCTGATCTCCGCCCGCTTGGTGTGCGGTTACGCATGAGCACGGTAGCCCCTTGCGCTTCACATCCTTGGCCTTGGGTTTCTTCTCTTACGGGTGCGCGACGAGCAGCTCGAGGAGGAGATCGCCCTTCCTCACCCTGGCGCACTGGTCGCCAAGTTGAACAACTCAAGGAAGTGCACGGTCTTCATGCATCACCAGCTCCTCCTTCATCTTGACGCCGCGCATGCCGTCGGAGAAGGCTGAGATGATGGCCTCCTCGGTCACCTTGGGAATCTTGAGGCGTGCGTTGTTGAAGCGCCGGATGTACTTCGCAGGTTTCCCACAGTTCTTTGCTTGATCTGGCGCATGTCGCCACGACGGGTGGCGGTCGCGAGTACCCTGGAAGTTGGCGATGAAGCGGGTGCGCATCTCGTCCCAGGAGGAGATCGTGCCTGAAGCCAGGTTCAGGAGCCAGGTGCGGGCCCCGTCCTTGAGCGCTATGGGAAACTAGTTCGCCATGACCTTCTCGTCTCCGTTGGCAGCCTCGATGCCCAGCTCGTAGAGCTGGAGGAACTCTGCGGGGTCAGCCGTACCGTCGTAGCGAGGAGGCAGGTCTGGCTTGAACTTGCCAGGCCACGCGACGCTGCGCAGCTCAGCGGTGAAGGCGCGGCAGCCCGCTGTGGCCACGGGAGGCCTTGGGTGACGAAGAGCTTGGTCCTGCGGGTCTCCATGCGCCGCAGCGGGGAGCAGCGGGGTCTTGACGTCTTTGGAGCGAGGCGTGTCCGCGACGAGCCGGGCGAGGCGCTTCGGGCAGCTTCGCAGCGAGAACTTCTTAGCACCTCTGCTCTTGCCGCGCTGGCGCCTGACGGAGCGGGTTCCGCCAAGGGGCCGCACGCCTGGGGGCCAGGCGCCTTCTTTAGGGGGAGGCGGCTGAGGCACCCAGGGAGCTTCATCGCCCGCGCAGGGCGGGGTGCGGTGCAGCGGGACGGACGACGCAGGAGAGCCCCCTGTGGCACGGACGAGCTCGGCGACGCGGTAGAGCCATTCTTCGTAGACGTCGTCGACGGGATGGTAGCGCAGGAGCTCGTTTGCCGCGATGAGCGCAGCTCGAGCCTCCATGGGTGCGAGGAACGCGCGAGACGAAGAACCAGGTGGGGTGAGCGAGGGTGTAGCAGTGCGGCTGTCTTGCCTCATGGAGGGATGCTGGGATGATACTTGCTGCTCGTTCCCTGCCGGGCCGGTGGCGGCGTTGACGGCAGGTGACGGGGAACGATGAGGGCGCCCGTCAACGGGAGCCGTCTGGGCGACACGGGAAGCGAGGGCGGCTCGGCGCTCGGCACGGGCCCGACGGGCGTCAGACATGGATGCGATGGTCGGAGAAGAACAGGGCGACAGAAGACGAATTCCGGCGCACCCCTACCTGGCGCGCCAAATGTCGATTCGGGTTCAGCGGACCCTTGAGGTTCAGACACTTGGGGTCTGCGGAGATTTCGCCCTCTACCTACCTGCTCCTCGCCGACTCGCTAGGATCTAAACTACGGAAGGAATAACACAAGAGACACAGAGTTTATACTGGTTCAGGCCACCATTGCGGTGTAATACCCTACTCCAGTGTGTGGTGTGATGGATTGCCTCTTGGGCTGTTGAAGAACAATACAAGGAAGAACAGCCTCGCGAGGGTCTATTCTTGGCTGGTGCGATGAACTGCTAGGAGGAGTTCAGTCGCTCTCTCTACTAGTTTCTTGGTGAGGATTCTGTCTATCTTGTGGATTCTCGATGCCTCTACCCTGGGGGCGGCTAGTCCTATTTATAGGCAAAGGCTCTGGGCCTCTTCCCAAATATTGAGCGGGAAGGGTGCCAACAATTGGCCATTTTGAAGGGGAACATCTGGTACACTTATCCTGACTAAAGTTGGTCCTCGCCTGTCAAAGGCTTTGGTGGTGACGCCTGCTTGGGCTCCACAATGACTTCCTTTCTGCCGTTGGGCTGGTCTTGGTCTTGTTGCATCGAAATGGATGCCTTTGCTTGATGCTCTCGCCTGCGCTTGCTCCCTTTGCACCAAAGAGGAAAGGAGGACATCTGCTGGCTGGCGCCTCGATCGGCGCCCTTGATAAATCCACGGCTTGCGTCATGGGCACCTCGTGAGGTACCCCGCCTTGAACTCTCCGCCTCCTCGTGAGCCAGCCTGATGAGGCCGCGCCTGAAGAAGCTCCTTGTCGTCCGCCCCGCGAGGTTTGGCCCCTCGCGAGGGTCTTGAGCTTGTGTTGATGAAGATGGGCCGTGCTGGCCCCCCTTGAGCCACGCCGCAAGCCGCAGGCAGGCAAGTCTGGGGACCCCCGTTCCCAAAACGCCGACACGGGTGCAAAACAAGATTTCTAATTCTAAAACAAAAATGTTGTGCCAAAACCATATGCAGTCTGACACCAGCAAATAGATGCAAAACAAATGAGAATTAAAACTTAGAGCATCTCTAACTGATCCCCCATAATTCGGAGGAACAAAGGGTCGAGTGTTAGTTAGAGGAGTATATTTACTCATGTAAAAATGTGCGGTCTCTAACAGATCCTCTAAACTTAAGTCCCTAACATTTAAAAAAAATTATCTTTGAGCCACCGGGTTAAACTTTACCACATAATTATTTTATTTAATGACAACTTTGTCACATACTTCATCTGTTCTTCGCCAAAAGAACCGATCCAAAGAAAACTACATAAAAAAATTACCCAGGCCCAGGGCCACAGGCACATGCCTTTCCCCTCCTTTTTTTCCTTTTTTAACTTCCAAATATGTCCAAAAAAAAGTTCAGATTCAAAAGAAAAATAATGATTTTGCAAAATGTATTTTAAAAAAAGTCATAAATTTGAACAAAGATTACTTACTTCAAGAAATCACATGAATTTGAGGATGTTCATAAATTAAAAAAATCTTTTAAATTTAAAAATATGTTCACAAATTGTATAAAAATGATTTTCGGATTTTAGAAAATATTTGAAGTTTAAAAAGAAGGGTGTGACTATATCACATCTAGATGTGATATAATATCTCACATCTAGATGTTATATAATATCTCACATCTAAGATGATGTTACTTGTCGACAAATTCCTCCTACTGTTTGTTTTTCTGACTGTTCAGGCCACCGCTCTTTTTTTCCTATCTAGGACTCTTTTAAGCTTTGACATCAGCAACACGTCATATGAAACAAGTTCACCACGTTCTTGTTTGTTTGATTTTTTAAGGCTTTTTTTATTTGGGAAGCTGCCCTGCATTGCGTCGGTGTTTGATTTTTTTCTTTAATCTGGGAGCTGCCCCACATTGCATCAGTCGACAGTGCAACGTCAAAATACCAAAAAACAAGTATGACAACAAAAAACCTCCCACTGTGAAATGCCTGTAGCTAGCCAACGGACCTGTTGGCCGTTGTTGTCTTCACATCACAGTGAAGCATAAATCCCTAGTTATGAGTCGATGGTCGGGTTGCAACTAGGGTCCACACAAAAAACACAATTGAGGACCCTTGACAAACACACATCCCTAGTTGCGAATCACTTGTCGTCATGCAACTGGGGGCCCTCGAGAAACACAGACATCCGTAATTGTGAGCCGATGGTCGGCATGCAACTGGGGACGCTCGACAAACGCACACACACCCCTAGTTGTGAATCGATCGTCGACATGCAACATGGAACCCTCGACAAACAGACACACACACACTCCTAGTTGCAAGTCGATGGTTGACATGCAACTGGGGTCCCTCGACGAACACTGACACACCCCTAGTTGCAAGTCGATGGTCGGCATGCAACTGGGACCCTCGACAAACACACACTTCCCTAGTTGCAAGTCGATGGTTGACATGCAACAAGGGAACCTTTACAAACACACACACACACACACACACAGTGGCAGAGCTTCCTTAGGACCAACCTGGGCCATGGCCCCCCCTGCTTGTGTAGATTTCTTATAATATTAGCACATAATTAGACAGGAATGACGGTGTTTTGCCCAATCTTTCATTGAATAGCCCCTCCTACATGGATTAGCCCCTCCTATAATCCTGATCAAGCTCCGCCACTACACACACACACACACACACACACCCCTAGTTGCGAGTCGATGGTTGGCATGCAACCGGGGACCCACGACAAACATGGACATCCCTAGTTGTGAGTCGATGGTCGACATGCAACTATGGACGCTCGACAAACACACACACCCTAGTTGCGAGTCGATGGTCGGGTTGCAACTGGGCCACGAGGAAACACACAAACACACACACACACACACACACACACACACACACACACACACACACACACACACCTCTAGTTGCGAGTCGTTAGTTGGCATGCGACTGGGGACCCTCGACAAACACAAACTCCCCTAGTTGCATGTCGATGGTTGACATGCAACTGGGGACCCTCGACGAACACACACACATCCCTAGTTGTGAGTCAATGGTCGGCATACAACCGGGGGCCTCGACAAACACAGACACACCCTAGTTGCGAGTCAATGGTCGACATGCAGCTGGGGACCCTCAACAAACACACACTCCCCCTGGTTGCATGTTGATGGTCGGCATGCAACTAGGGTCTACGACAAACACACACGCCCCTAGTTGCGAGCCGATGGTCGGCATGCAACTGGGGGCCTTGACAAACACACACATTCCTAGTTGTGAGTCGATGGTCGGGTTGCAACTGGGGCCACGAGAGAAGACACACAAACCCTTAGTTGCGAGTCGATGGTCGGCATGCAAATAGAGACCCTCCACACACACACACACACACACACACACACACACACACACACACACACACACACCTAGTTGTGACTCGATGATCGGCATGCAACTAGGGACCCTCGACAAACACCCCTAGTTGCGAGTCGATGGTCGGCATGCAACTGGGGGCCTTCGACAAACACTTAGACCCTAAGTTGCATGTCGATGTTCGGCATGCAACTGGGGGCCTCGACAAACACACACACACAGACACACAGACACACACACACACACACACACACACACACACACACACACACCCTAGTTGCAAGTCGATGGTTGGCATGCAACTTGGGACCCTCGAGAAACACACACTCCCTAGTTTCGAGTGGATAGTTGACATGCAACTGGGGACCCTCGACGAACACACATACACCCCTAGTTGTGAGTCGATGGTCAGCATGCAACTAGGGGCCTCAACACACACACACACACACACACACTAGTTGTGAGTCGATGGTCGGGTTGCAATGGGGCCAGGACAAAACACACACACCCCTAGTTGCGAGTTGGCGGTCGGGTTGCAACTGGGGGCCCTCGACGATGGTGGACCTGCAATTAATGGAGAAAAGACTCAAACTCAGTTGCAAGAAAAAAACATTGAGCCCAGTTGCAAGTCGAGTGTGGACTTGCAACTAATGGAAAAAAGACTCAAACTCAGTTGCAAGACAAAAAACATTGAACCTAGTTGCAAGTCGAGGGTGGACTTGCAAGTGGAGATAAAAAAGCATTAGCCCCAGCTGGGAGTCAAGGGTGAACTTGGAACTAAATCAAAGAAATATACTCAAAACCCAGTTGCAAGATAGAAGAAACATTGAGCCGAGTTGCGAGTCGAAGGTGGACCTGCAACAGAGACAAAAAAGGTCGGGCTCCAGTTGCGAGTTTATGATGGACTTGCAACTTGGACTAAAAAAGTTAGGGCCCCAGTTGTGTGTCGATGGTGGACTTGCAACTCTGAAAAAAAAGGGTTGAGCCCCAGTTGCGAGTTGACGGTGGACTTGCAACTGGGGCAAAAGAAAGGTCGGGCCCTACTTGTGAGTCGAGAGTGGACTTGCAACTGGGACAAACAAAGGTCGGACCCTAATTGCGAGTCGAGGGTGGACTTGCAACTAGAAAAAAAATATGGGGCCCAACTGCGAGTCAGGTGTGGGATTGCAACTCGAAAAAAGGTCGTGCCCAAATTGCGAGTTGAGGGTGGACTTGCAATTGGGAAAAAAAGGTCGGATCCCAGTTGCGAGTTGATGATGTACTTGCAATTAGGGCAAAAAAGTCGGATCCTAGTTACAAGTTGAGGGTGGAATTGCAATTGGGAAAAACAAGGTCAGGCCCCACTTGCGAGTCAACGGGTAGACTTGTAACTGGAAGAAAAATTGATCGGGCCCGACTTCAGAGTCGAGGGTGGACTTGCAACTAGGACAAAAAAAAGGCCGTTGCAAGTCGAAGGTGGACTTGCTACCAGGACAAAAAAAAGGTGGCCAAAGTTGTGAGTGAGGGTGGACTTGTATCTGAGAGAGAAAAATGTCGGGTCTAAGTTATGAGTCGAGGATGGACTTGCAACAGGGACAATAAAAAGGTTGAGCCCCAGTTGCGAGTCAAGGGTGAACTTGCAACTGGGATAAAAAAATAGGTGCATCCAGTTACATATTGAAGGTGGACTTGTAATTGGGACAAAAGATGGCGATGCGAGTTGTATGTATGTTGGTGTGAGTTATAACTAAAAAAAAGAATCTATCCTCTAATTACTTGTTTATTGTCAACTTGCAACTGAGAAACAAAAATGGGTTGGACCCTACTTGCATGTCGGTGGTTCACATGCAACTCGAACAAGAAAAAAAATAAAAGAGGCGGGCCTAGTTGTATGACAAAGGTGCACTTGTAACATAATCTAAAAAGGTGTCGGGCCGAGTTGCATGTCGGTGGTTGACTTGCAACCGGGACAATAAAAAAAGACATGCTCCAGTTTGCATGTCTATGGTTGACTTGCTACTAGGACAAAATATAAAAGAGGTGAACCGAGTTACATATTAGGAGTACACTTGCAGCAGAGACCAAAATGGTTTGGACCCACATGATTTCGATGATCGATTGCAACTGGAACAAGAAAAATGAAAAGAGACAACTTCTTACATATTAGGGTTAGACTTGCAGGCAAAAACAAAAACAAGACATGGGTGGTTGCCAGTCATTGTATTGTTTAGAAACTCTGTTGGGTCGACTCTATTGCAAAGACAAAGATGAAGGAGATAACGAGTTAGAACAAAGACTAGAGCTGTTGAGCTAGCGGTCAGCTCGTCTCTTACAAACTACTCTTCTCTTCCAACTACAACACACAAGAAACAATCCATAAAAAATGGCCCCAAAAAGAAAGACGCGCGGTGTGATGGGCCGCAAAATGGAAAACGGATGCACGGGACAAAACAACCACGATCAAAGAATTGCACGAAATTTATAGCGATTGAAAACTTAGATGAGACATCACACTCATATATGAACACAAATCAAAACATCAACAAACAAAAACATGCAAGAACGATCATATGATATATACACGCGAAAGGAGATGCATGCAAACAGCATATAATATATACACATATTATAGCATTGAGACAGTTTAACAATAAATAAAAAACAAAAAAAGAACGGCAAAACCAGCCCACGCTGGCACACATGCGCCAGCCCACGCTGGCAGGCTGCATGCAAGTCCCGTGCTGGGGCTGCACGAGCGCACGCTGGCTGGAATGCGAATGCGTACAAATTGCGAGATCACAAGCTCAAACGAGGACAAAATAAAAACAAGATCAAACAAATCTAACGGTGAAGGACTTAGATATGAGATAGCTATTTCACATTTAAATGTGAAATAGCAAACCTGTAAAAAGAATGCATCGTTAGAACTAGCGACATGACCATGTGGACATGTTGGCTGTGTCTTCTTGGGCGGGTGGTGCTTCGGCTACAACACCAATTTTGGTATTACGGCGACTGAGGCGAATATCTAGGTGTGTGATCAACTCGCGTCTACTCCCTCCGTCATAAAATAAGTGTCTCAACTTTATACTAACTCTAGTACAAAGTTGCATTACGCTTGAGACATTTATTTTGAGACGGAGGGAGTACTTTTCATGCCATCGAACCTACTTGGATACAATTTTATTGCTCTGAGAGCAACTCCAACACAGCGACCCAAAACGTCCGTTTGTGTCCGTTTTAATCGGCGTGGACAAATGTGGAGGCCCAACGCGCCGACACAAACCCAAAACGCATTCGTGCTGACGTATTTGCGGCCCAAATTTGCGGTTAAAATGCGTCGACACGGATGCAAAGAGGATGCCTCGCGCGCCTTCTCGGTGTACGCCGCGGCCCCACCTGACGGCCTTCCAACAACCGCGACCAACTTAATTTATGATGACCAGCAACCTCGAGCCCACACGTCAGCGACGGCGGTAGGCGCTTCCAGAAGCCCCCCGTCCCCATCTCCCCATCTTGGCTAAAGGTGGCGGTAGGTTCTTCTCCGGCTCCGGCTCCGGCAAAGCCAAGGGCAAGGCCCCGGCCATCCCTCTTCCCCGCCCCCTCCCCCTTCCGCCGACGCCTTCTCGCTGGCCAAGGCAGCGCGCCAGTGCACCAGACGGAGTGGCACTGGTAGCACCGCGTCCCTCTCCTCTACCAGGACGTGACCCTGCCGCACAACTGGCATTTGGATCCGGAGAGGATGCTGGTGCCAGTGGCGCCACGGTCAGCCAGGGCGCACGTGGAGGAGGCGTGGTGCCGGCTGCTGCTGACGCCGGAGCAGCGCAGCGAAGCCGCGTACGCCTTCGACTCACCCAACTGGGCTCGTTGATTCTCCTTCGAGCACGGAAAGAAGAGGCGACGCGGCGTCCGCGAAGTCGCTCGTAGCTTGCCGCTGCCCCGCTCGTTGTCCGCGTTGTCAAAATGGGTTGGGCCAGCATTGGGCGCATGCGCCGACCCAAACGTGAAACCGGACGTTGGTGTCCACCGGACCGATCCAAACAGACAAAATGTGAACAAATCTCCGTCCGTTTGGGTTGAAGCGTTGGAGTTGCTGTGATGATGTCTGGAACTCCGGCCATAGCAACTCCCACACATGAAAAGGATTGAGGATTTCTTTACTGAGTTGACTGTGTTTCCTTCGTCTTTCTGAAATTTCTTGTAATTCTGATGTTTGATTAATACAGAGCCACGATTCATTCATAAAAGAAAAATCATGTGTTTTGGCGGCACTTTCAAGGGGGTCAACACAATTACAATTTTTCTTTATGCATGAGAGTAAGTTCAGTGACACAAAGCATCACATCACGCTGCCAATACTGATACAATTACTCTTTCGATCCGTATTAATTGTCGATGCTTTAGAGCAACTCCAACCGATCACTTACCCGAAAAAAAAAACTCCGACCGATCGCATATAATCGGTTAGAGGAGGATAAATTGTGTTTTACTCCTTTAACCGACACCTAACCGATCCCTTATAATGTTTACCGGAAGACAACCTATCCTCCTCGGCCCCTCCAAGGAGTAAAAATATTCGCTTGCAGCCAGTTGGAGTAAAAATAATATGCTCTGGTGCCACCCCGACCCATCCCCGTACTTCCACCGCTGCACCCCACGGCGGCGAGCGCGGCTTCGAGCTCCGGCAGCTCCCAGTGCCGTACGTTGTCGTCGACCAGACGAGGTGGCGCACACATTTGCCTGAAGCTCCTTGCCCCTGCGCGCCGCCGAATCATGGGCCTTGATCCATTCCTTCTCCTCCTGGTGGACGCGCGCAAAGTTGGCGAGGGGCACCCCAACGGCGTCTGTGACGAGGAGCTCGGCGCCGGCGTTGGAGCTGGCGACCTTGGGGACGTCGCTGTCCGGATCAGGGATGATGCAGTCGGTGAAGGGGAAGAAGGGCGATAGGCATGCTGCCTCCACTGCCTTCACAGCCTCCCGCCTCCTCTTTATACTCCTTCGGGCGTGCTCGTGTGCCGCCGCAAGTCTAGGCTGGGGTGCTGTGGCACAGAGCTGATGGAGATGGGGGCGTTCTGCACCAGCCTGCTACTGCAGTGCAAGTCGCCGACGAAGTGCATGTTCTTCGATTCGACAGTGCGGTCGGTGGCGTGGTGACCATTGTCACCCCTCGCAGCGGAAGCACATAACAAGCGTTCGACAAAAATACATGAGCCAAATGTAAGTTACTTGGAAGGTTAAAGATTGGTTAGAAAAGACACTTTTTAGAGCACGACACGTAATCCTCCAAAGGATGCTTAGCCGTTTACTCCTCTACTTTCTCTGTATCAAAATGTAAGACATTCTTTTTTTTAATAAATTTTAAGAAACCGGTTTAAAATGCTATAAAGTTGTACTAAAACAGCCATAATTAATATGGATCAAAGAAGCAGCTGTTTATTTTCAAACAAATTAGTGAAGTGGCACATGCGAGATTCGTACTCCAGCTACTGCAGTACACTAAACCTTAAATCCACAAACAAACTGACACCATATAGCATTCAGGAAAAAACTCATACTGTATATATTTTTTCCCAGCTCTGACTTTTTGAGCGCGAGGCGACGCGCGAAGTCTCTCCCGGTAAACCTGACGCGGCAGCTCCTCAGGGCAGCGGCAGCGGGTGGAGCCGCGGCGCGACGGCGCAGACGAGCGGGTGCTTCCGCGGCAGCGTCAGCCCAGGCCCCTCCTCCATGTCCACCTTGTCGGCGTCGCCCGCGGGCCGCCACTCGAAGCACTGCACCATGGCGGCCAGCGCCGCCTGCACCACCAGCATGGCCAGCGACGCGCCGGGGCAGATCCGCCGCCCGGACCCGAACGGCAGCATGTGGAAGTGCTGCCCGCGCACGTCCGTCCCGACGTTCGTGCCCCCCTCCAGGAACCTCTCTGGCCGGAACTCCAGTGGCTCCGCCCAGCACGACGGGTCGCGCCCGATGGCCCACACGTTCACGAACACCGTCGCGCCGGCCGGCACGTCGTACCCGCTCACCTTGCACTGCTCCGGGGACTGCCGCACCACCAGCGGGCCCGTCGGGTGAAGCCGCAGTGTCTCCTTGGCCACGGCCTGCAGGTACGGCAGGTTTGGGATGTCCGACTCGTCGGCGAGCCGGTCCTTTCCGACCACCGCGTCCATCTCCTCCTGCGCCTTCCGGAGAACGTCCGGGTTGTTGATCAGCTCCGACAGAGCCCACTCCACCGTGATCGCCGTCGTGTCCGTCCCCGCCGCGAAGATGTCCTGCGCCAATTACTGTTTTTTCAGCTCTAGATCGATGCGACTGCATCGTGGATCAACAGATCGAGCAATTGATCGAGTAATACCAGCATGAAAGCCTTGATGTTTTCTCTGGAGAGCGGCATCTCGGCGGCGGCGTCTTCGTGCATGTCGAACAGTATGTCAAGAATGTCCTTCGCCTCCCCCTCGCCGCCGTCCTCGGAGTCGGCGGACTCGCGTTGCTGCCGCCGCTTGGCGTCCCTTGCCGTGAGTATCTTCTCCATCATGGCATCGAACTTACGGTGCACTGCGTCGATGCGCTTGCCGAGGCCCTGCACGTCCCAGTTCTTGAACACGCCGATGTAGTCCTGCAGGTTGAACGTGCCCGTGACCACGGCCGTCTCCGCGACCACGCTCCGCATCTCCTCGGTGTCGTTGTCGTCGCCGGTCCACCGACGGCTCATTACCATCCGCGACACGATGTCGCCGGTCAGGCCCATGAGCGCGGCGTCCACGTCCACGGGCTTGCCCTTGGCAGCGCTCTGCCCCATGGAAACCAGGAGGCGCGCGACCTCCTCGCGGCGGACGTGGCTGAGGCGGTCCAGTGTGCGGCCCGCGAGGAGCTCGTGCACGCAGGCCTTCTTCATGAAGCGCCAGAAGGGCCCGTACGCCGAGAAGGAGAAGTCCTGGCCGCCGTAGGTGAGGCGGTGCACCGCCGTCGGCTTGGGGCGGTCCAGGAACGCGGCCTCGTGGGTCTTGAGCACCTCACGGGCGGCGTCCGGGGAGCAGGCGGCGATGCAAGGCACGGAGCCGAGACGGAGGAAGAGGAGCGGGCCGTGGCGCTCGGCCAGGCGGTGCAGCGCCTGGTGCGGCAGCGGCATGAGGAGGTGGAGGTGGCCGAGGAGGGGCAGGCCGAATGGGCTAGGCGGGAGGCGCAGCCCGCCGCTCCTGTGCCGGGTAACGGCGTACAGGACGGCGGTAAGACCGGCGACGAGCAGAAGGAGCGGTACGCTGGTGCCGGCGGGAGTGAACAGGTCTCGTGCTGCCAGCGCCATCTCCATGCTGACGATGGAGCGGAGTTGACTAGTCTACCCTGCTTAGATTTGTTGGTTCTAGCTTTGTCCAGGTGATTGGCGATTGGCAAGGTTATTTATACATGTACTTGGCTGTACTTTTCTTAACAGAAGTTTGTTTTTGTCCAGAACTACTTATAGATACTCTAATGAACAAATTGGTTGTACTCTATGTCTCCATCCTACTCCTATATGAGAAAGCGATGTACTACCGAAGACTAAAAAATTCATATGGTTTGTGCATAGGAGGTTATCCCGCTGAGAGCATCTCCAACAACAGGTGTCCAACACGCGGCGCGCAAAAATTTGGTTTGCGGCGCGCGCAACGCCAGGTTTGGCGCAGCGCGCAGCGCTGTCTCCAACAGCCGCGCATCCACATTTGTTGTATTTTGACACAAAACAAAGACATGGCATAATTTTTAAATCACAAACATCATTCACAATGAAGAATAGTTCAATTTATTACAACTCATCAAACAAATAGTACTTTGAAAAATACAACAAATAGTTCAACAATACAACATCAAACGCACAAATCATGATGATCTTCGGCGGCCATTCCAAGCCCACCACTCCTCAATAAGATTCTTCTTGAGTTCATTATGCGCTGCCGGACGTCGAATGGCATGATAAGAGGCAACAAAACGGGCCACCCTTTCAGCCCTCCGCCGCACTCGCACGGGATGTCCCAAGAGCTCATACTGAGAGTAGTCTACATCTTGGCCACGCTCATTCTCGATGATCATGTTGTGCATGATCGCACAAGCATGCATTATGTACCAAAGCATCTTCTGATCCCAAAATCTAGTCGGTCCTCTCACAATAGAAAATTGGGCTTGCAAAATCCCAAAAGCTCTCTCCACATCTTTTCTAGCCGCCGCGTGAGCATTTTGGAAATCAAGATATTTCTTACCTTCTGGTTTTTTCAACGGCTTCACAAATGTTTGCCACTTTGGGTAGATGCCATCCGCAAGAGAGTAGCCATGGTTGTATGTATGACCATTAGCTACAAACTGCACCGGTGGCAGTTCACCATTTGCAATCTTACTCATTAGTGGTGACCGGTTGACAACGTTGATGTCATTCAAAGATCCAGGCACTCCAAAAAAAGCATGCCAAATCCAAGTCTCGTGATCGGCCACCGCTTCAAGGATTATAGTGGAACCCTTTTTTTGTCCGTGGGATTGTCCATGCCATGCCTTTGGACAATCTTCCAACTCCAATGCATCTTTGGACAATTCTTCCAACTCCAATGCATGCAATCTATTGAGCCTAGCATACCTGGGAACCCGCGAGCTTTGTTCATCTCCAATAGCCTTGCGACATCTTCTGCATTAGGAGTTCTCAAGTACTCCGGGCCAAACACTTGCACAATTCCGACTGCGAAGCGCTTGACACACATGATGGCTTGGCTCTCACCCATGCCCAAGTGGTCATCAACTAGATCAGCCGGAATACCGTATGCCAACATACGCAAAGCGGCTGTCACCTTCTGAAAGGTGCTATGCCCGAGCTCCCCGACGACATTCCTCCTCTGCTGAAAAAACCGGCCATGGCTCGCTAGTTTCTCTGCAATGCGCTTGAACAACTCGGTGCTCATCCTAAACCGGCGACGAAAGTAGGACCCGGGGTATGTAGGATTCTCCACAAAATAGTGCCTCATCAATCTGTTGTGGGCATCAATCCTATCCCTCCAAATTTTCTGCCGACCCATAACCGAACCACCGTGCTTCGGTTTTTTATTGATGTGCATAGCTAGGATCATTGCAAGATCCTCCTCCTCTTCTATATCAAATTCTTCTTCAGAAGAGTTATAGCCCGAACTCATCTAAAATGTTCAAAACTAGGCTATAAACAACATGCACCAAATTTCATGCAAAAAAGTGGAAGTTGGAAGCAATACATACCTTGCGGGCGTTTTGTCGAACACCTTGCGGCCGCCAAAGCGGCGGTGGGCGGCCGGGCGTTGTTCGTCGGAGACTGCCGCGCGCGACGGCGGCGTTGACCAGAGAGAGAGGAAGGAAGCCGCGCCCGCGCAAGAAGAGACCGGGGAAGCGCCGGAACGGTCGCCGAAAAAAATGGGGTGGCACGGGGCGGCGGCGGCAGCGCGGCTGGATGGGTTGGTGGAGTGAGAGCGAGCGCTCGAGAGTCCAGCTCGCGGGAGCGGGCGCAACAAATAAGCGGGGCGCGATGGCGTTTCCGCCGACGCGCTGAATTACATATGCCGCGCGCACGATTTTTGCGCGTCCACTGGAGCGCCGGGAACGGTAGCGCGCGCTAAAACCACTACTTTTTCGACGCGACGCGTTTATAGCGCGCCTGTTGGAGATGCTCCGAGGACAATGCAAAAATCTAAGCGGGAAAGCAGTGAATAATGTTGTTTTTTGATCAGAAGAAAACAGTCCAGACCGTGGATGCAACCAGTGCAAGATGTTAGCACGGTATAATTAATTTTGGATGATGGTTCAACAATTGGCTACGTGTGTAGACATATATTCATAGTTTAGCCGGTTGTGGCTTGTTTATTTAACAATTTTTGTACTTACACTTGATACTCAAACTTTAATAAACATATGATTGTGTGCATCGTCATATTGCAGAGGTCGAGTTGATCTTTTTTTAAGTAACAAAAATGTGCACATGAACATTTTTCTAGGTTGTTAATTTAATTAAATTATGTGATATATGTCGTCGAAATCATAGCACTAAATTCATCTATAAATAAAGTTTCTGAACATAAAACTTTAGCCACGTATATTATATAGTTGATTAGTCTAATTGTACTTACTATGCACTCGGGCAGTGAACAAGGCAATCCTTTTTTCTAGACGGAATGTACAAAGGAATCTTAACCTTTTCATGTCAGGCCAGTTTAGAAATGTGCAATTTGTCAAATGCATGCTCAACAGACTGCAGACAGATTTTCCGTGAGATAGAGGGCGCGCAGCTCGATCAACTCAGTATATACTACTTCTCTTCACTTTTATAAGACCTTGATCTGAAATGACTTACAAAAGTGAACGGAGGAAATAGCGTATTTTCAAAGTAGACAAGGGGAAACAGGTGCTCCAGTTCTAAAACAAAAATGTTGTGCCAAATGCCATAAGCAGTCTTAAACCAGCAAACAGGTGCAAAACAAAAAGGGAAGTAAAACATGCATCCGCAGCCTAATCTGCTGGCCTAACATGTACACTGATACTGCGATAAAGAACATGAAACGAATATTCAATTCTGAGCCCGGCCTAATCTGCACCCGATGGAGAGTAAATTCAAATATAATACTGTGAGTGTGTGAGGTGTGTGCCTAATTTCATACTCCCTCCGATGAGACACTTATTTTGGGACGAAGGGAGTAGCATTTAGACATCTGAATAGCTCCCAGTAAAAGAAAATATTTGGGTCCAAGCAATACACAAACAGTAAACTGTTTCACAGATCCAAATTTGTTTTTTTTTGCTGAGAGCTACTGAGACATCTAAATGCTCGGAAATTTGGCACGGACATCACGCAATCAGTCATCTTTCCTCACAAAAAAAAAATCGTATTTTTCAAATTTATGTAATATTTTTAACGATAGTTTTGTTCACAGCCCGGGAGCCAAAACACATCGTCGCATTTTCATGACGTTTACACGATGGTGCTATTAGCTATAGGAAGTAGATTCCTCGGCAAAGAAAAAAAAAGCCAGGAGTGGATTCCACTCCCATGTGAACAGTAATGGCGTTGTTATTTTTATTTGCCACGGGAATCCGCGATGTCTCCGGCCAGCCGGCCGCCGCACGCATGGTGGGAATATTCAATCGGCCGGCCAGTCGGATCGAGACGATAACGAAACGTTCAGACGCCAGCCGTTGTTGGTGTGCGTGCGTATCCAGGCCGATGTTTGGACCGAGCACCGAGATCATCTCTGGCGTGTAGTAGGGTTGCATCATCTTTTGGACTTCCGATCTCGACAGGAAGAGATGCCGGCGGCCGGCAGTGTAAAATAATCAGTCGCATAGTCCGTAGGCGGCCAAGTCGTGAAAGCTACTACTAGTACTCCACATGGGTTGTCCTCTAGCCGCCGTTTGCATATGGAAGCAAGTCCATTTGTTCGAATTGCAAGAAGGAACTCAAAGATTAGTGACGAAATTAGGATAGAAATAACCGAAAGTACCCATGGATGCCCTGGATCCGGATCTTGAAGCATGCGCTCGTTGCGGCTGCCCTGGATGTCTCGTGGTGGCACGGATGTGCTACCGAGCTCTGCGCTTTGGCATTTGTTAACAATTTTAGAAAAAGTGTTCAAGTTTCTAAAATTTTCATACACAATTTGAAATCCCAAAATTGTTGAAAAATTTCAAGAAATGGTTAGGACATAAGGAAATGTTTCATGTTGATTGATAATGACGGAAATTGCAAATACCAGAAGCATTCAAATTAGGAAAAACTAGATGCTCACGGATGCACCCGTCTCACCTAGTGTAGCACGCTCTTAACTACTAGATTCCCCCGGCAAAGAAAAAAAAAGCTAGGAGTGGATTCCACTCCCATGTGAACAGTAATGGTGTTGTGCGATTTCTCACCCCAACTTCCTGTAGCAGCCTGGCACGAACATATGAGGCATCCATGCCAGGTTTGAAGGACTTCCAACATTGTTTGCACGTTGCAACATGTCTGGCCATTTATCGACCCTTTCTCATCGAGAAAACTCCAGAAAATGAAAAACTTATCAAAAATCCAAACAACTTGATATGATGCCTTGAGTTGGTCGTACAAGCTGATGGAAAAAATTTGGGGCCATTTGACGGATGTAAAAAACAATGTGCTTTCAAATGGACCTTCCAGGCCTATCCGAACACTCTCTATTGAACATGGTATATTTTTGGACATTTTTAAAATGACCCCAACTTTTGCAAGCAAGTGGAAATGCTCATGGTAGGCATCCATGCCTGGTTTGAACGACTTTCAACACCGTATAGAAGTTGTGACACACCCTTTTTTAAAACTCCAAAAAACACAAAACTTGCTGAAAACCCAAACAACTAGGCATGCTGCTTTGAATTGGTTATACAAGGCCATGATAAAAAATTGGGTCCATTTAAGCGATGTCAAGAAATGAGGTGCTCCCAAATGGACCCTTCTAGCCTACCGAACACTCTCCATTGAACATGGTATCTTTTTTTGAAATCTTAGGACTGACCCGAACTTCTGCAAGGAAATGGGCATGCCCATAATAGGCATCCATGCCGGCTTTGAACGAATTCCGACATCGCATGCACGTTGCAACATGTCGGGCCATTTATCGACCTTTCTCACCGAAAAAAACTCCAGAAAATACAAAATTTGTCAAAAAGCCAAACAATTTGGCATGATTCCTTGAATTAGTCAAGGCCATAGACAAAAATTGAGGCTATTTCAAGGATGTTGGGAAACAACATGTTCTTAGATGGAGCCTTCTGGCCCTACCCGAACACCCTCCATTCATCATGGTCTATTTTTGTGCATCCTTGAAATGATCCAAACTTCTGCAAAAGGTGGGCGTGCCCATTCTAGGCATCCATGTCAGGTCGATTTTCAACACCATATGCAAGTTGTGACGCGTATGTCTATTCGTTGGTCTTTTTGACCGATAAAACTTCAGAATATGCAAAATTTGTTGAAAAGCCAAAAAAATTGCATGGTGCCTTGAATTGGTCATACAAGCCCATAGGAAAAAGTTGGGACCATTTCAAGGATATCGAGAAACAACGTGCTCTCAAACGGAGTGTTATGGCCTACCCGAGCATTCTCTGTTGAGCATGGTATATTTTTTAACATCCTTCAAATGACCCTAACTTTTGCAAGCAGAGATCATGCCCATGGTAAGTATCCATGTCAAGTTTGAATGATTTCTGACATGGCATGCAAGTTGCGACATGTCCGACCATTTATCAACTTTTTTGACCAAGAAAACTTCAGAAAATACAAAAAAATTTGGCATGGTGCCTTGAATTGATCATAAAAGTCCATGGAAAAAATTGGGGCCATTTCAAGGCTGTCAAGAAACAAAGTGCTCTCAGACGGAGTCTTCTGGCCTCTACCCGGACACCCTCCATTGAACATGGTCTATTTTTGGACATTCTTAAAATGACCCCAACTTTTGAAAGCATGTGGGCATGCCCATGGTAGGTATCAATGTCAGTTTTGAATGAATCCAGATACCGTTTGCACATTGTGGCACGCCCGGCCATTTATCGGTATTTTTTCAGTGGTAAAACTCTAAACAATGTAAACCTTGTTACGATGGTGCCTTGAACTTGTCATACAAGGCCATGGAAAAAATTGCGGCTATTTCAAGGATGTCGACGAAGCCTTTTAGCCTACCCGAACATCCTTCGTTTAACATGGTCTATTTTTGAATATCCTTAAAATGACCCAACTTTTGCAAGTAGGTGGCCATGACCATGGTAGGCATCCATGTCAGGTTTGAACGATTCCGAGACCGTATGCAAGTTGCGACACATCCGGCCATTTATCGATATCTTTTAATCGAGAAAACTCCAAAAAGATGCAACAAAAAAAAAGAAATCAAAAATCAAAATAATTTGGCGTGGTGCCCTGAATTGGTCATACAAGGCTATGTAAGAAATTGGGTCCATTGCAAGGATGTCGAGGAACAACATGCTCTCAAACGGAGCCTTCTTGCCTACTCGGACACCCTCCGTTGAATATGGCCTATTTTTGGACATTCTTAAAATGACCCTAACTTTTGCAAGGCGGGCATGCCTATGGTAGGCACCCATGCCAGGTTTGGACGTTTTTCGACACCGTATGCAAATTATGACACGTCCAACCATTTATCGCATTTTTTATTGAGAAAACTCCAGAAAATGCAAAATTTGTAGAAAATTAAAACAACTTGGTGTGGTGCCCTGAATTAGTCGGTGAAGCGAATGAAAAAAATGGAGCCTTCTGGCCTACACGGACACCCTACGTTGAAGATGTGTTTATTGGGCATTTCTGAAATGATCCCAACTCTTGCCAACACGTGAGCATGCCCATAATTGACATCCATGCCAGGTTTTAAGGTAAAAAAGTATTTGAAATCATATTTTAAATAGGAACTTAAAGTTGTTATTTTAAGTTTTGAGACAACTAATAAATACAAAGCGATAAAATCATACTAATATATATTTAAGTTTTTACCGCTTTGTATATACATTTAATATATAGGTACTTAAAGTTTTTTTATCTCCTAGTAATTTAAGTTTTTTAAAAAGCATTTAATATATATTTTCAGTAAAAAACAATTTAGGATCCTAATTTTTTTTTACTTAAAACTGTTATTTCAAAAGGATCAAGAAAGTTCAAAAAGGAGAAAAATGAATTGACGAACAAAGAGAAGAAAAACAAAAAAATAGAAAAGAAAAAAAACTCTAAGGCCTTGGCCCAACTAGACGACGACATCGCTCCCTTCAGGCGCCTGTTTGGCTGGACCAAGCGCTAGCAGATTAGAAAAGAGTTCATCGATTTTGAAAAAAATATATTCAATGATTTGAATATTTTCAAAGATTTGCGAAAAAAAATGTTACAAAAAAGTGGGGCTTTGTCGGTTTTGGGAACCTTCTAGGAGGTTCCTGAGCCGCGTTTTCTTCTGTTTCTTTTTTCTTTTCTGTGAAATTTTCTTTTTTTCTCTCTATTGTTTCTATTTTACATAATTTCAAAATTTTATTCCAAATTTTGAAACAATTCATTTTCTTTTCAAATTTTGTTCATTTATTTAAAAACTATTCATATGTTAAAAACTGTTCAAAAATTTCAAATTTTTACATATTTGTTTAGGAATGTTAAAAATTTTAGAATCAAAATTTTTTGTTTAGGTTTCATTTTTTGTTCGTACTTATTAATAAATTTTGAAATTCAAAAAAGTACACAATAAAAAAAAGTTCATCAATTCAAATTCGTGTTGCCATTTTTTTTCTGAGTTTCAAAATGTGTTCCCGTTTTAAAAAAATGTTCACAAATTCAAAAAATGTTTGCTTTTCCAAATTTTGTTCATTTTTTAAAATGTCCCCATTGTCAAAATTTGTTCACGTATTCAAAAATTTTCACAAATTTGAAAAAAATCATAAAAAATGGAAATAGCATGTGGATTTTAAAAACATTCGTGCACTTGAAAAATAGTTCAGCAATTTCAGAAAAGTTGTGAATTTAAGAAACTGATCACAGATTTGGATTTTTTTATGGATTTGAAACAATGTTCACGAATTTGAAAAGTTCAAGAATTTAAGATAAGTTGCAATTTTTAAAAAAGTTTGTGAATTTAAGAAAGGAAAAAGAAAACAAAAAAGAAAGAGGAAGAGAAAAAGAAAATAAAAAAAGCGGCCATGGAAGGCACTGTGCTTTATCGCAAGAACAAGAAGAAGATGTAGTAATAAAGCACAAGACATGAGCTTTCCTGGTTGGTTACTGCAGTTCAAATGAAACTGTGAGGTTGGGGTTCAAATCCCACTTTCATCAACATTTTTTGAAGGTTATAAAAATAAAAAGAAAAGGAAAATGGGACAAGCCCGTACGGCGTATACATTCCCATGGGCGACCCACCATACATACGAAAGTGGATATGATTTGCCAAAGCTCTATATTGCCTTTTATAAATTTAGTGAGGGGGTTGTACAAAAATAGAGGGGTCATGCTGCCTGATACTCCCACGAGTTTAGAAAAAAAAAATGATGTTTCGTACACCGAGAATCCTTAGAAAGTACTATTCATGAGTTTCAACGACAATAAGCTTATAGTGATAAACAAAACTATAACATTATGCAAAATACATGTCTAGATATTCTGTTTATCGATAGAATCCTTAGAAAGTACTATTCACGAGTTTCAATGACAATAAGTTTATAGTGATAAACAAAACTATAACATTTTGCAAAATACCTATCCAGATATTCCATACATTGATAGTATCCTTTGAAAGTATTATCAGTCATGAGTTTCAATGGCAACAAGTTCATAGCAATAATTTTTCTGAAAGAAAAACAACCTTTTTAGACAAATCTATGCATTTCAAGTTTCTAATCTAAGTGTTTAAATCACTATCTATGGTCAAAGTCTGCAAAATTGGCTTAAAACATAAATGTCACCATTTTGTGATCCGGGGATAGTATTCAAGTAGACGGAGCAAGATATTACTCGGGCTACAATACTAGAAAGCGACAAAAATGCATTGTTATGCAAGTATTTCTCCCCACGGTTCACAAAAAGTGATTTCTTTAATATACCTTCACTCAATATTCTTAACGTTGGCTATATCGTTTCAAATATTTGGATTGGACATATCATTCATGTATAAGATTTATCTCAAAGTGTCTGTACAAATAAAATATTGTTTGTATTATAAATATACATGTATAGAAATTAGTTTTTTTTTGCATGGTAATACGTGTCTCATTCATATCATGGAAAACAAAGTACAAGTCAAGTAAAGACCAACATGACAAAACCGAAAAGATAGCAGAACATTGCTGAATGGATTGTATAAGTAAGTGTAATTGGGAGAGTGTAATTTAAGTATATTCATTGTGTCTATTAAGGTTGTAACACCACCCAGGGTTGTGTGTGTGTGTGTACGAGTTGTACTAGATGTCTCTTAATGAAGTTGAGACTTGGAATCATGCATACTGTTGCTTTCATGAACTGAACAAGAATATCATAATATAGTAGTCTTTATTATCCATGATGGTGAAGAAATAGTGCATGTATTTTCTATTTTTGTCTAGTGATGAAATGTCAAGAAATGATGCATTGATTTTGTGTCGCCCATGAAGAATATACCACTCTTTTTGTTTGCTTGTAAAATGTTTGACAATCAATGGATTTTGTTGGACCACGATCAAACATGCATAAGGATCAGGACAGCCAAATATTTGGCAGTAGCATTCTAGCAACATTGGTTGATATCGTACATTCGATACTCCAAGAAAGGCCTAGTGCTCCGAGCAAGCATCTAAGTTCAATATATTTGATTTCTTCTGAAATCATTAACGGGGTATGTCGATACACCCGTACCATTGGCACCTCTTGCTGCGTCCGCGTTCAACATAGCTTTGCCCTTCACATGTAATTGTTGCTGGCATATAAAGAGCAGGAGGTAGTACTAATTCAAGTAGGGCATTGCCTCTGTATAATCGCCTAAAGAGAGGACAAGACCCAACAGAACAAATGGAACTTTATTTACGGCCATTCCATGACAGTCGACAGTCGAGAACTGTGTCTGTTCTGAATGATCGATGATGTCACTAAAGTTAACTCCCGATCCCTCCAATTCCTAGTGAACCGTATTACCACCCTGATACCGTGTGTGTGTCTGTGTCTATTTTGAATTGGTGAATCCACATCTCGTCGATGCAGCTTTAGAAAACATGAAAAAGAGGATGAGCTTGGTTCTAGAATCAAGACTCAATAGCTACATCCCTCACGCTTACACAGTTACATGACCTGTAGACGCCTGCTATTTATAACCGAGGCAGCTGTCAACAACGTGCAAGTGTACTAAACCGTACCGTGCATCGGTCAGACTAGCCACAATGCATAGTAACATACACTAGTAACATACACATATCCCTAGACTATGTTACTACCTTCATAGTGGGTAGTAACATAAGTGTAGTAACATGCAAAGCTTCATTTATTAGGTTATAGACTCATATTGCATTGGGACATGTGATGTTACAGTAACTAGCTAAGTTACTGTAACTACATCTCTCCTCATTAACTCATTGCCACATAAGCAAATTTGCTGAGTTGGACTCGATGTTACTGCTGAAGTTACTCCCACTGTGGCTAGTCTCAAATGCATCCACGCATCTATGTCTGGTCCTACGCGTAGATTATCAAGTTAGAATAATTAAATTTATCACTAAGGTTTGCCTTCCACAGTGCAGATTATCAAGTTTAGTGTAAATGTTTTCCGTTTCTGGAGGGAGAAAAACATGGAGTTGCCCTATATAACCAAACACCTTAGAGCATCTACATCCGGACTTGGCAAATCCGGTCCCTCAAATGTCCGCGGAAGCGTCCGGCGTGTCCCCCGTGCACTGACCGGGTACTCCTTAAAAAATCCAATCCACATCCGGACACCTCAATTACCATATCTCAAATCCATACAAACTCATGCAACTACGTCAACGCACACACACGTCCGGCTACTCCATCACACTCCACTAAACATGCCACCGGACTACCAAAATTTGGCATGTTTGGCTATGGTGGAGTTCATCCACGGCTACGCTTGCCCTTTCCGACGCCCTTGTCGTCCTTTTCACGGAAATACCGGTCGAAGACGCAGTACGGATCGAGCCGGATCTTCTCGTCGCCGGAGCTGTCCTCGCCGTCGGTGTCCTCCTCCTCCTCCTCCTCCTTCGGTGGCAGTCCGGCCATGGCACGGACTGCCCGATTCTGCTCTCGGGCAAGGGCACGCGTCTTCCTCCGCTGCCGTTTCTTCACAATGCGGGCGCGGATGGCTTCCTCCTCTGCGGCCGCCCGCACCACCGAATCAGCCGCCTCCGTTGCCGCCATTTCCGCCGCGATACAGGCCTCGACGGCCCTTATTATCTCCTTCCCACGGCAGGCCGCCCGTTCCCGGTGGGACTCATACTCTACCAGACAGGTGATGGGGAAGGACAAGTGTTCCGGCCGGGACCGCGAGGATCCAGCACCAGAGGACCCGAGGGCCCGGTGAGCCGACAATATGGCGTCGCAGCGGATGGATCCGTCCGTCAGTCGGGCGCTGTCCTCCCGGGAGCGGCGGAGTGCAATGCGGACTGCCATTGCCTCTTCCAACCCACACCGGATGATACTCCAATCAACGGATCCGGACTGGTCAGAGTCCGATCCGCTGCCTACCATGGCGGAGAAGGCCGAAAACTGCCGGAGGTGAGCACGGGTGGCGGAGGGGAGTGGAGTGAACTGGCTAGGGTTTGCTCCGGCTAGAGGATGGGGACGAATATAAGTGAGGTCGGGTGAGCCAGTATGGACCGGGTCCGACGTGACGGGCATGCACGGGTGCCCTCATATCCGCCCCATATTTGGGCTGGATATGGGGGGTGCCGGTCAGCCCGGGCATTTGAGGCCGGTTTGAGGCGTCCGTCTGGGTCGAAAAAATGTTACCGGTTAGTGACCGAGTAACCTGCCCGGACGTATGAGGCGGGCTTGAGAGGTTCAGCTGTAGATGCTCTTATACCTCTGTTTCAAAACATTTGTCCTACACGCACATGTAAGAGCCAGAGGACTATTGTGACGCTTGATGGAGTCATATTATTCATGTTTTTTTCATCTTCTGGGCAATCAGCGAGAGCTCTACCTTTCTATATAAAAGAAGAGAATTGACCAGATTATTTTTTTGACCAGTTAATAAGGAAAGTTGGCCTAACCGATACAACACAGAAATACACACCAGCCCCGAGGTCGCGTACCAATCGAGCTGACGACTCCGTCTCCAAGCGATCAGAGTCGATACCCTGTAACACAACCTGGAGCCGCCACTCCGCTTACAAAGAACATATACACAATGGCCACAAGGTCGCGCACCAGCCAAGCCATCAACTCTACCACTCAGGTGACCAGAGCCAACATCCTACAAAAAACTCTAGAGACGCCATCCTGGCTTCTACACGGCCCCCAAGGTCGTGCACCTACCTAGACGATGACTAAACTACGAGAAAACACGCAGCACTGCCATATGGCAGAAGACTAGACCTCCAAACACAAGGCACCCCCATGGAATGAGTGACTGGTACCACCGTCGCTCGCTCCGACCAAAGCTGAAACTTGGGTTTTCACCCGGAGAGCTCTAGACCCGAATGATAGGGAGGTGAAGGGGCTCCTTGACAACACCTCCAAAGAGGCCAACGACATCCTAGGACACCGTCGTCGCCGGCATCAACCGAAGTTGGTGCGAGGGTATTCACCTGGAGCTCACCATACCCCATATCATAGCGTCATGTCCAGCCAATTACCGAGCCACAATAGACATGCTTCTCCAACAGCCTGCCGCCACCACAGACAACCACCACCGGAGCCAAGATGTCGAGCGAAGGATAGGGACAAAGGACCACCACAACACCTTCAACATGGATATCGTTGCAGAAAGCCAACAATGCAGCAGCCTCCGGGCATAGAAAGAGAAGGATTTCTCCTATCCTACACCATACTCCAGCAACCCTGGATCCGCAAGTTCACCGCCGCCACACCACCAAAAGCAGCGGACACCGTAACCTCCCTAGAGACAGAACAACATGCAGTAATAAACGAATGGTGCCGGCTACTCCTAGCTGGTCTTGTTTTGTTTTATGTTGAGTACAAAGATCAAACCAAAACAAGTGACCTTGAATTTATGGACCTAACTAGCTTGTTGGAAAATTTACGAGAATGTACAAATGGCTCAATTCAGCATGTAGATGTCTTGCAATTCAATACTGAAATTGAATCCCAATTTCACAAGATATTTGTACCGAGTCCCATTGTCTTTGTTGTATTTGTATGGTTAGTTAGGGCCCGAGTATCATTTACTAATGCAGTCTGCATCAAAAGGTTTGGACCGAGTGGTTCTAGGAATGCAGTCTGCCAAAAGGTTTGGAGCGGATAAGGATTTCTCCTGTCCTACACCATACCCCAGCAACCCTGGATCTGCAAGTTCACCTCCGCGACACCACGAAGCAGCGGACACCGTAACATCCCTAGAGATAGAGCAACATGCAGTAATAAATGAACAGTGTGGGCTACTCCTAGCTGGTCTTGTTTTGTTTTACTTTGAATACAAAGATCAAACCAAAACCAATGACTGTGAATTTATGGACCTAACTAGCTTGTTGACAAATTTACGAGAACGTACAGATGGCCAAATTTAGCATGTAGATGTCTTGCAATTCAATATTAAAATTTGATCCCAATTTCACAAGATATTTGTAGTGAGTCCCCTTGCCTGTGTTTTATTTGCATGGACATGTTTAGTTAGGGCCCAAGTATCATTTACTAACGCAGTCTGCATCAAAAGGTTTGGACCGAGTGATTCTAAGAATATGGCTGAAAATACGCTTGGATTTGAGTTTGTTTTTATTCCACCTATAGTTCATGACTCACCCCAACAACAAAAATGGAATCATGAATAAATTTCTATAGCAATCTGAAATAGAGTTATAGACTTGATACATTTGACCCAATTCGTCCAAATGAAGAGATCATCTCATAGTGGTCCTTGCTTGATCGTGACTTGTAGTAGAGAGTGGTCATTTAGCAACTGATCTGAACAATCATTGTAGAAAGGGTGTCGAGTTGCACACATCCTCTACCTACGCCAGTGGTTCATCATTGGCATGACCCTTGTCCGTGAAGTGCATCACATAACACAAATCATAGGTGGGAAAAAGTTATGATTCATCCCTTTCCTATTGGAGTTCTCTCCTCCACATTCTCATCACACTCATTGTTTTATTTCTTATCTCTCTCATGACTTCTCTAATTTTAATGATGGCAAGATTGCTTTTTTTGCTTTCTTGGCATGTGGTGTGTGTGTGTGTGTGTGTGTGTGTGTGTGTGATTTCTTACCAAATAAAATACTCAGACCTTAATAGATCACCAATTGTTTTGAAGGATTTACATGTTGGTTGCTACTCTTATGTCAAGATGACCCCATATTGTGTACTACCACACACTAGTATCATACACATGCCACTAGAGTATGATATTACCCCTCCCCCCAATGCATAATATCATTCACTAGTATCATATTGTCACAAATTTAATTCATATCTTGAATCTCAATATAAAATCATGGTTAGGATATATTTCTTCTTAATAAATTTTTTTGTTTGATGCGCTACGATACTGTACCATCCACGTCTCTTGTTGATGCAGCTTCCGAGGGGAAAAGAGGGTGAGTTTAGTTCTAGACTCATCCTAGGTAAATCCATCATGCTTGTTACATGACATCCAGAGGCTTCCATATTTATAACCAATGCAGGAAACAACGCACATGTGTAGTGTACTGAATCGTACCCTTTTTCTTAGGAAGAAGGTATTTCCATTTTAATGAGACCCTTACAACCGGCAATGCAATGCAATATCATACCACCCAACACACAAAATGAAACATCAAGATACAAAAGTTCCAAGAAGAGGCCTCTGAGCACAACCCCTGGTCGAATCTAGCTCACATTGCGAGCACCACCATCGAGGCCACGAAACCTTCAACATGCAGAAAAGAATCTGGCTACCACGCTGCACCATCCACACCCCATGAATTGGTGGGCTGACACCCAACTACGCTCCCATGATGGTGTGCCTTCAAGAAAATTGTGTCACACAAGTGCTTTCAGCCTTTCACCCGTAAGAAAGTAGGAAGATGGGATAGAAGTTCAAACTGCCGCCTCTGGGAAGCAAAGTGACTACTGGCTACCACGAGCATAACTCTTTTGACATGTGCAAACCAAGTCTCATGTAAGCCCCACAAATCCAGCTATTAAAGGCGCTCATATTTGGATGTGCATGAGTATGTGTGTGTAAGCGTGCCTATGAGTTGTACAATATGTGTCTTTGATCATTTAAATCATGCATAAAGTTGCTTTCATGAACTGAACATGAAAATAATAATAGAGTTTATAATTCATGGTGGTGAAGAAACAATGCATGTTAATTTTTGTCAACGATGAAATGTCAAAAAATGGTGCAACCATTTTGTATGGCCCATGAAATATTCAAGAATACGTAACATTTATGTTTTGCTTGTAATATGTTTTAAAACACATGAATTTTGTGTTGGACCATGATTAAACATGCATAAGGACCGCGATAAGCAAATGTGTGGCGCTAGCAATATTGGTTAATGCTATATATTCAAAAAAGTGAGAAAGGCCTACTGCTTGGAACAAACATCCGAGTATAATATGATTTTCAGTTGAAACCCATATCGCTATGGCACCTCAGTTGCATTCGTGGGCTATGTGGTTTTTCCCGACATCCACAACTCATTTCTGCTAGCATATATAGGCCAGAGAATTAGGGCAACTGAGCACTTGGCTCCATTGATCACCTAATAAAAAGGAGCGGACCCAAGAGAACATATGTAACTGTATGTGTTGCCTCGCTCAAGAGTCAAGACTCAAGAGATTTGATGTAATGAAAGGTTTGTAATGTCACTGAACTTAATTCCCCACCCCTCCAATTCCTTGTGAACCGCATTGCCGCGCTGAGGGCTAGATGTCGTGTGTTGGTCCATCCACGTCTTCCATTGATGCATTTTCAGAATGGAAAAAGGATGAGTTTGATTCTAGACTCGACCAAGCTACATCCCTCATGCTCATATATCTATTACATGACATGTAGGCACCGTATTTATAACCGAGGAACAACAAAGTGCAAGTCCATCCACGTCTTCTGTTGATGCAGTTTCAGAATGAGAAAAGGATTGAGTTTGGTTCTAGACTCCGCCGAGCTACATCCCTCAAGCTTACATTGTTAGTACATGACATGTAAGTGCCTCGTGTTTATAACCGAGGAAGGCAACCCAATATTATTACTTTTTTACTATTTAGTGTAGAGCATCTACAGTCCTTTATTACAGATTTTTTTGGCCATGCCCGTTTAAATCCTCTCCTACCAGGAGTCGAACCTAGGATCTGGGGTGGTACTAAGGTCGCTGTAACCTCTAGCCTACATGCCCATTCGTCTCTTATTAAATAGTCCTACTCACACATGCATATATATGCAAGATGCAAAAGACTCGTGTGATGTTTGATGGTTTCATACCATACATGGCTATGTTACATTGGTATACATTCTACCGATTTATCAATTAAGAGAAAGTATCATATGATTTCATCAAATATTATTTGCTTTTATGTCTCCTAATTATTTGGTTTTGTGCATATCAAAATCGTCTTTGCACCCTAGTTACTTAACATTGCGTACAAAGAGCACACCAATATTAGTAAGCTGGAATTTTCATGGACAAGAATATGGAGATAGCTAATAGTCTAGAATAAAACTATATTGGAAGTAAATACATGAAATATGCTATCACTTTTAGGCCATCTCTAGCCGAACTCCTATATTTTAGCACCTCAAAATGCACCCTCAAACCTTAACTCCTAAAATTTGAGGAGTTAGAAAAAAGGTTCCTAAATCGAACTCCTAAAACTTAACTGCTTTTTCTAAAACACATTCATTTATTTAGGCCATTGAGTTATAGAGCCAGTACTTTATACTACTAATTCATAAAATGCTATTTTTGGCACATAGTTCACCAGTTTTTCACGAGGAGAACTAGTCCAAACAGGACAACAAGAACAATTACACACTTCAACAGAAACACAACTTCCTTGACTACTACTATAAGTGCAATCAATATTTTCACCATCTCCTCATGTTCTTTGCCAACTCTTCTTAGTTGACTTCACTAGCCTGCACACTTCGTTCTTCTCTACCTCCACTTGGACATTGCGTCCTCCATAATCTCATCTTTAGCAACTAGTTCATCTACATCTAATAGACCTCATTGAATCAATAGATCATTATATTCTTATTCCCAGTACCAAAAGTTGCATCCTTTGTGCACAATAGTAAGCCAACATTGAGCTCACATTGCTTGAAACCGAAGAACAACTGCACACTATTGCACTTACTTTGTCGTCTTCACATTTATAGAAGACCCATCATGGATGATCCATCATGGAGACCCTACGCAACACTAGCTGCCAACATTTACATTCTATTAGAGGGAAAGGTAAGCTGACAAGTTACTGGGCTATGGGTAAGCTCGACCGAGTGGCGGATGATGACATGAAGACACCTGCTAATTATAACAGAGGAATGAAACAACACGAAAGTGTCCTGAACCTTACCTCACATCGATTAGTTGCAACCATGCACATATGTCTAACCCTACACAATGTAGATTATCAAGTTCACTGTAATTGAATTTACGAGTAAGATTTTCCTTCCACTTTGTTGATTCTCAAGCACGGGGTAAATGATTTTTTTGTGTTCCTAAGGAGAGAAAGAACTTCAATTTGCCTTGTAATCAACATCTTATACCTAGGTTTTACAACATTTGTCTTGCACACACATACATACCGAAAAAGGCTCGCGCCCCGCTTTATATTATAAAGCCAATGCCAAAGCCAACATCCCACAAGGTTCACACACACACAAAGTCCACACGCACACAGAGTCCAAACATAAGCAAGCATCAAGGGTTACTGCTGAGGGCACAGCTCAACAAGCCCAACACACACACACACACACACACACACACACACACAAAAAGGCACACGCGCCAGGAGCGAGACATCCTCTAGTCGGGCTCCGGGGGTGGCGGCGGGAGCGGAGGCGCCAGGCGGAAGGCCAACGAACAGAGGTCGGTGAGGAGTCTGTTGATGGCGTCCCGGTCCTGCGGGCGGCTAAGCGGCCGCCAGAGCTGCAAGTAACCACACATTTTAAAGATGGAGTCAGTAGCACGCCGAAGGGGCACCTTCTGAATGACAAGCTTATTGCGAACCGTCCACAGGGTCTAGGCTAGAACCCCGACGCACAGCCATCTAATATGTCTGTAGCGAGGGGGGAGTCTTGAATTTCCGCAAGCAAGTCAGGGAAGTTGGTGTTGCACCACTGTCCCCCAACCGTTTTGCGGAAACAAGACCAAAGGAACTGTGTCGTGTAGCACGAGAAGAAGATGTGATTAGCGTCCTCTACCGTGCCACACAGGGGGCACATTCCGTCGCCAGGACCATGGCGCTTAAGAACCTCAACGCCGGTCGGGAGGCGGCCGCGGATCCATTGCCAAAGAAAGATCCGAATCTTTAGTGGGAGGCGGATGTCCCAGATCAGACCGAAGGGCTCCGGGGCTGACGACAAAAGACTCACGTGATTCTCGATGCAGTCATATGGTTCATGTTTCTATCACACAAACAGAGATACTACTAATCCAGCGGTAAGAACAAGTATGATATGATTTCAACAAATGTTGCTTGTTTTCTATGACTCCTAGTTATTTCTTTTTGTGCATACTATTACTGTAATACATCCTGGTTGATACCAAAAATTGAGTGAAATTGTTGTAGATTGTGGTTTAGTGGTGGCTACATAAATAAAGGTAACAAGTACCACTAGCAATATGAGATATAGCTTGAGTGGGATAGAATTCCCTTGCATGGTTCAACATATTTAGGCAGAGATCCAAACACACATTAATTTGAACTTGTCCCATTGGAGCTTGCTTGCCACTTGCGAGCTTAGCGATTGATCTAGAAAGTTGTTGCAGACAGTGTATCAACCTGCAAGCACCCTCTACATGCTCTAGTGGTTCATCGTTGGCATGACCCTTCTCTCACTACTAGAGAAAAGATTATACATAGAATCTTACCAGTAGCGCCTGTTAAAAGAAAGCGCTACTGCTACTTACCTGTAGCGTGTGCACGCGAACCACGCTACAGATACGAGTCTAGCAGTAGCGCATCTCCTGGGGAAAGCGCTACTACTAAAATTCCCACTACTAAGCCGGTAGGCTACGAATAGTAGTAGCAATCTACGGCAAACAGCGCTACCGCTAAGATTATTGTAGCAACGCGTTTTTCTAGAGAAGCGCTACTGCTAATGAAAATAAAATAAAATGAAAAACAAATAAAAAAGTAAATGAAAATGAAAGAAATAGAAAAAGGAGAAAGGAAAAAAGAAAATGTAAAGAAAAATAAAAGAAAAAGGAAAATAGAGGAGAAAGGCATAGCAGTAGCGTCTATTCAGAGCAGGCGCTATAGATAATATAGCAGCAGCGCATTTGTAAACCCCCGCCATAGAAAGGGAAAAGGAAAAAAACTAGCTATAGCAGTAGCGCGTTGTGCAAAAAGAGATATAACGCTTTTTGCCTACCAGCTCTACCGCTACGTTTGACTTAACCCCCGCATGGTTTCTCTCCACCCCCCGACCACCACTTCCCCCCAAATCCCTCGCCGCACTTCACCGTCACCCCACTGCCATCTCCTGCCGACGTCGACGCCCTCAGAGCCACCGGAGCCGCCCTCGCTGCCACCACCTTCCTCGCCGTCACCGGAGACGCCCCTGCCTTCCTCGGCACCACTGCCTCCTCGCCACCACCGCCTCCTCGCCACCACCGGAGCCATCCTCTATAAGCCCCCACCCCTCCTCTCTCTCTCTCATGCATAGCACAAACATTGGACAGAGAACTAGCTAGCTAGGTTAACTAGTTTAATTAGGTTAATTATCTAGGTTAGTGCAAAAATCTAGTTAGGGCTTTGACAGAGAACTAGCTAGGTTAACTAGTTTAATTAGGTTAATTCTCTAGGTTAGTGCAAACATTTAGTTAGTGCTTTGACAGAGAACTAGCTAGGTTAACTAGTTTAATTAGGTTAATTATCTAGGTCAGTGCAAAAATTTAGTTAGGGCTTTGACAGAGAACTAGCTAGGTTAACTAGCAAAACTTATTTGGACTATGGACCTAAATCTGTTCCAAATTTTATTCAAATGAAATTTGAATTATTTGGACTATGGAAATTTTGGTGAGGTCAGAAGGGTTAGAGAAAATGGAGTTCCTTTGCAACTTAATTGGGTTCTGTCCTAGCGAGAGAAGGGTTAGAGAAAATAATGTGTGTGAGAGAGAGAGAGAGAGAGAGAGAGAGAGGAATAGCTAGAACAGAATTTGGGTTCTGTCCTAGGCAGAGAACTGTTTAGTGAGGTTATTTTGCAAAGATTTTTGATTTTTGAAAAGACCACTATTTTTCAAGTAAAAGAATTTAGGCAAGTTTTATTTTAAAGATGATCCCTTCCTAGACTTTTAGCTTTGAACAAAAAACAAAAGCATTTAGCTAAAAATAAAAAACAGTAGCTATGGCATTTACCTATAAACAAAAAACATAATTGATGTTATATGATATATGTCATTGATGTTCATTTGCATATTCCATTATTATTGATTATATCTTTTCATTGAAGTTGTCATGTTATATCTTTTCATTGAAGTGGTTCGATTGTGCCCAAGTGGCCTTTTGTTGTTTGTAGGGAATGATTGGCCTATGTTTTACCGAAATGTTGATTCATTACTGTTTCGGCAAATTTCAGGTGCTCTATTTGTCCAGTTTGTATAGCAAAGGTCATGCCGAAGTTTTTCATGAATTTCGGCATGACTTGTGCTACAAACTAGGACATATAGAGTGTCCGGGATTTTCCGCAACGGGAATGAATCAACATTCCTGCAAAACATTGACCTTTTTTATGTCATTATTCATTTTATTAGGTCTAGAATTAATTGACTAGATTTAATCGTAGCAAACATGGCTAGCAACGATGAAGGACAGGGTTTTGGTGATTGCAACATCTACGTGGCGGCAGACACTATTTGAATCTTCTCGATGAGCAACGGTTGTTGCAGGGTCCACCTGTCACATCCGAGACTGAGACCGACATCGAGACCGGTGCCAAGACCGGCGCTGAGACTAACACCAGCGCCGAGACCGGCGCTGGGATTGACACCGGCACCGAGACATGCAAAGTCGGTATAGAACCAAAACCAAAGAGGCAACGATGCCCAAACCAGCTCATTGCTACTAGACTGGTGGTCATGGAGGTGGACGACAGACATTTTGATCCAAAAAAGCCTGCAGAAGTGCGCGCGTGCTGCGTCAATCAAATAAGCTGCATCCTACAGGCAACCTCCACAATCAACGATGAGAAACTAACGACGATACCAGATATGAAGGAGTCCCTCCTAACTAAGCTACACCAGGTATTCTTCTTCCCGGGCCAGGATGAAATCAAATATACTGATCCACATAAAGACCCGGCAATGAAGAAGATAAACAAACGCGCCATGGGCAAGTTTAGCGTGTCTGTCTGGAAAGTAAGGGTGAAAGCAAGGATCATCGACAAAAAGGAACCCCACTCCAAGATTGTAAAGGATAATCCGACAATTACAAAAGTGCAGTATGAAATATCAAGGCAGCTTGCGTTGTCGAAGCTGCCAAAGAAAAGTCGGAGTACATGAAGGGCCTTTAAGAGAGGAACATGGGGTGCCACCACCTCCAGAAACCATGGTTACACGGGGAAGAGGTCCATATGGGCCAAGGAGGATGTGGAACATGAAAGTCTGGGCATCCCAGACCCCTTGGTGGAGTTCACCATCATGCAGGAGACGTCGTCAGGGCCCGGTACAATTGGGACCCAGTCAAGAAGGTTTTCGAGATGGACACGATCATGACGGACTTCATGAGACTGCTGGTAATTTTAGCTTCTGATCAATTCGATTGCATGTTTAGTCATATTTGTAAACGATCCTTGTTCCTTTTGCAGAGAGAGCAGCACAGGATTGCGGCCGAAAGCGACTCACCATATGAGGCGTTGGCGAGGCCCAAGTAGTACACTGATACGTCTCCGTCGTATCTATAATTTTTGATTGTTCCATGCCAATATTCTACAAATCTTACATACTTTTGGCAACTTTTTATACTATTTTTGGGACTAACATATTGATCCAGTGCCCAGTGCCAGTTCCTGTTTGTTGCATGTTTTATGTTTCGCAGAAAACCCATATCAAATGGAGTCCAAACGGGATAAAAATGGACAGAGAATATTTTGGAATATTTATGATTTTCGGGAAGAAGAATCAACGCGAGACGATGCTCGAGGGGCCAACGAGGCAGGGGTGCGCCCTAGGGGGATGGGTGCACCCCGGACCCTCGTGGACACCCCGTAAGGTGGTTGCTGCTCTTCTTTTGCCGCAAAAAAGCTAATATCCGGAAACAAATCGTGTTGAAGGTTTCAATCCAATCGGAGTTACGGATCTCCGGGAATACAAGAAACGGTGGAAGGGCAGAATCAGAAACGCAGAAACAACGAGAGACAGAGAGACATATCCAATCTCGGAGGGGCTCTCGCCCTCCCACACCATGGAGACCATGGACCAGAGGGGAAACCCTTCTCCTATCTAGGGAGAAGGTCAAGTAAGAAGAAGAAGAAGGGGGCTCTCTCCCCTCTCTCCCGGTGGCGCTGGAACGCCGCCGGGGCCATCATCATCACCATGATCTACACCAACACCTCCTTCATCTTCACCAACATCTCCATCACCTTCCCCCATCTATCTATAGTGGTTCACTCTTCCGCAACCTTCTGTACCCTCTACTTGAACATGGTGCTTTATGCTTCGTATTATTATCCAATGATGTGTTGCCATCCTATGATGTCTGAGTAGATTTTCGTTGTCCTATTAGTAATTGGTGAAGTGCTATGATTGGTTTAATTTGCTTGTGGTTATGTTGCTGTCCTTTGGTTCCCATCATATGAGCGCGCACGTGGATCACACCATAGGGTTAGTTGTATGTTGATAGGACTATGTATTGGACGGCAAGAGTGACAGAAGCTTCAACCTAGCATAGAAATTGATGCATACAGGATTGAAGGGGGACCAATATATCTTAATGCTATGGTTGGGTTTTATCTTAATGAACGTTAGTAGTTGCGGATGCTTGCTAATAGTTCCAATCATAAGTGCATAGAATTCCAAGTTAGGGATGACATGCTAGCAGTGGCCTCTCCCACATAAAACTTGCTACCGGTCTAGTAAAGTAGTCAATTGCTTAGGGACAATTTCGCAACTCCTACCACCACTTTTTCCACACTCACTATACTAACTTTATTGCTTCTTTATCTAAACAGCCCCTAGTTTTTATTTACGTGCTCTTTATATTCTTGCAAACCTATACAACAACAGATACAAAGTCCTTCTAGTTTCATACTTGTTTTAGGTAAAGCAAACATTAAGCATGCGTAGAGTTGTATCGGTGCTCGATAGAACTTGAGGGAATATTTGTTATACCTTTAGCTCCTCGTTGGGTTTGACACTCTTAATTATCAAAAGGGGCTACAATTGATCCCCTATACTTGTGGGTTATCAAGACCTTTTTCTAGCGCTGTTGCCGGGGAGTCATAGCGTGGGGTGAATATTCTCGTGTGTGCTTGTTTGCTTTATCACTAAGTAATTTTTATTTCCTGTTCTTAGTTGTTTTCTACCTTTGGTTATGGGTAGGAAACACAAAATACCAAAAAAATTAGTTGTACCTACTACACCAATGGTTGAAGAACCACTCAAAATATATCACACTCCTGAAGCTTTTTACTTGGATCATCTTTGATCCCTATGTGCTCGTGCTAAACCCCAACTAGCTTAGTTGAGGGCAAATCTTTAGATGAGCATCCTTGTTATGTGCGACACCGCTTATCTCAAAAAGGGAAACTTTTACTAGATCAAATTCATCGTTTGCAATGCTATGCTTGGAATTTATGTGAAATTTATGATTTTACTTGTTGTTCTGAAGACCCTAAGAAACACCTTCCCTACCAATGTGAGTTTAGTGAGAATGGTATCGTATCTTCGTATGCTAAGGGTGTTTATTATTACTATGATGTTCAACAAATTGAAGAATTTTTTGCTTTTAAGGGTGCTTATGAAATTTCTTCTTTGATTGGAAAGTATGATGCTACTCTTTACAAATCTTTTTGCCATACTCAAATATTGTTATGATAATTATGCTTCTAATGCCTATGTTAAACCATATATTGAGGACTCCTCCGCTGTCCAAGAAAAGAAGAATATTTTGTAGGAGTCTATGGAAGAAGGAATTGATGAAACTGTGAGCTCATTGGATGAAAAAGATGATGAGGAGAGCGAAGAACAAAAGGAGGAAGAGCGGATCAGCTACCCGTGCCCACCTTCTAATGATAGTAACTCCAACTCATACATTGTTTAATTTTCCTTTGTGCTTACCTAAGGATGATTGCTATGATGATTGTTATGATCTCATTGATCCTTTTGAAGTATCCCTTTTGATGATGCTTGTGGCCAAGATGCCAATATGAATTATGCTTATGGAGATGAACTTGCTATAGTTCCTTATGTTAAACATGAAATTGTTGCTATTGCACCCATGCATGATAGTCCTATTATCTTTTTGAATTCTTCCGACTACACTATATCGAAGAAGTTTGCCCTTATTAAGAATTATATTGATGGGTTGCGTTTTACTACTACACATGATGATTTTGATAGATACAATATGCATGTGCTTGCTGCTCCTACTTGTAATTATTATGAGAGAGGAACTATATCTCCACCTCTCTATGTTTCCCACATGATGAAATTGCAAGAAACTGTTTATACTATGCATTGGCCTTTACTATGTGTGCATGAATTGTTCTTTTATGACATGCCGATGCATATGAAGAGAGTTAGACTTCGTTGTTGCTTGATATATGTTACTTTGTGCTCACTACTAAATTACAAATCATTGTTAATTAAAATTGGCTTTGATATACCTTGGGATCCGGTTGGATTCATTACTTGAGCACTATATGCCTAGCTTAATGGCTTTAAAGAAAGCGCTGCCAGGGAGACAACCCGGAAGTTTTAGAGAGTCATTTATTTCTGTTGTATGCTTTTATTAAGTTTAATAATAAAAATAATGTGCCAAGGTTCATGCTTAGGATGTTTAGATTACTTGTTGGTTTGTGCGGTGCAGGATAGAAACTTTGGTTGTAGTGCGCGATTTTACATTTTTTACTGGAGCGTCAAACGGTTCTGAAACTTTTTGCACTGTCTTTCTATACAAATTATTTTTCCTAACTTTGGTAGAATTTTTGGGGTACCAGAAGTATGGTGAATGTTCAGACTACTATAGATTGCCCTGTTTAAGACAGATTCTATTTTTGATGCATAGTTTGCTTGTTTTGATGAAACTATTGATTTCTATCAGTGGATTAAGCCATGGAAAAGTTATCTTATAGTAGCTACAATGTAAAAACAAAATATGAATTGGTTTGCAACAGTACTTAGAGTAGTGATTTGCTTTATTATACTAACAGATCTTACCGAGTTTTTGTTGAAGTTTTGTGTGGATGAAGTGTTCGAAGATCGAGGAGGTCTTGATATGAGGAAAAGGAGGAGAGGCAAGAGCTCAAGCTTGGGGATGCCCAAGGTACCCCAAGTGAATATTCAAGGAGACTCAAGCGTCTAAGCTTGGGGATGCCCCGTAATGCATCCCATCTTTCTTCAACAAGTATCGGTATGTGTTCGGATTTGTGTCGTTCATGCGACATGTGCAAATCTTGGAGTGTCTTTTGCATTTAGTTTTCACTTTTATTTTATGCACCATGCTGGTATGAGATAGTCCATGGTTGATTTATAGAATGCTCATTGCACCTCACTTAAATCTTTTGAGTATGGCTTTATAGAATGCTTCATGTGCTTCACTTATATCATTTGAAGTTTGGATTTCCTGTTTCTCTTCACGTAGAAAACCGCCATTTGTAGAATGCTCTTTTGCTTCACTTACATTTGTTAGAGCGTGGTCATATATTTTGTAGAAAGAATTAAACTCTCTTGCTTCACTTATATCTATTTAGAGATATGACAGGAATTGGTCATTCACATGGTTAGTCATAAAATCCAACATAAAACTTGTAGATCACTGAATATGATATGTTTGATTCCTTGCAATAGTCTTGCGATATAGAGATGATAATATGTGGGAGGTTCTAGTAAATGGTTGTGTTTAGTAAGGATATTGGTGTTAAGGTTTGTGATTCCTGAAGCATGCATGTATGGTCTCCTAACTATGTAACCAAATTGGCATGCATTGTACTTTGATTGTTTATCTTTGCGTGAAGGTCGGGGGCGCTCGATGGTTAACTCCTACCAACCTCCCCCATAGGAGCATGCATAGTAGTACTTTGCTTCGAGGGCCAATAAACTTTTGCAATAAGTATATGAGTTCTTTATGACTAATGTGAGTCCATGGATTATACACACTCTTATCTTTCCGCAATATGCTAGCCTCTACGGTACCGTGCATTGCCCTTTCTCACCTCAAGAGTTGGTGCAAACTTCGCCAGTGCATCCAAACCCTGTGATATGACACGCTCTATCACACATAAGCCTCCTTATATCTTCCTCAAAACAGACACCATACCTACCTATCATGGCATTTCCATAGCCATTCCGAGATATATTTCCATGCAATTTCCATCATCATCATCATATACATGACTTGAGCATTCATTGTCATATTGCTTTGCATGATCGTAAGATAGCTAGCATGATGTTTTTACGGCTTGTCCGTTTTTTGATATCTTTGCTAAGCTAGATCATTGCACATCCCGGTACACCGCCGGAGGCATTCATATAGAGTCATATTTTTGTTCTAGTATTGAGTTGTAATATTGAGTTGTAAGTAAAAAAAGTGTGATGATCATCATTATTAGAGAATTGTCCCATGTGAGGAAAGGATGATGGAAGCAATGATTCCCTCACAAGTTGGGATGAGTCTCCGGACTTTATGAAAAATAAAAGAGGCCAAAGAAGCCCAAATAAAAAAAAGAGGCCAAAGAAGCCCACCAAAAAAATAAAAATAAAAATAATAAAGAGAAAATAAATAAAATGAGAGAAAAAGAGAGAAGGGGAAATGCTACTATCCTTTTACCACACTTGTGCTTCAAAGTAGCACCATGTTCTTCATATAGAGAGTCTCTTGAGTTATCACTTACATATACTAGTGGGAATTTTCATTATAGAACCTGGCTAGTATATTCCGATGATGGGCTTCCTCAAATGCGCGAGTTCTTCATGAGCAAGCAAGTTGGATGCACACCCACTTAGTTTCGGTTTGAGCTTTCATGCACTTATAGCTCCAGTGCATCCGTTGCATGGCAATCCCTACTCCTCGCATTGACATCAATTGATGGGCATCTCCATAGCCCGTTGATTAGCCGCGTCGATGTGAGACTTTCTCCCTTTTTGTCTTCTCCACACAACCTCCACAATCATACTCTATTTCACCTGTAGTGCTATATCCATGGCTTGCGCTCATATATTGCGTGAGGGTTGAAAAAGCTGAAGCGCGTTAAAAAGTATGAACCAATTGCTTGGCTGACACTGGGATGGGCATGAGGGGTACCTTGTGTTAAAAAAAGGGAGCATAAAAGACTATACGATTTTGTAGGGATAACGTTCTTTAGCATTGATATTTTGAGAGACATGATTGTTTGTTGGGATGCCCGAGTATTGAATTCTTTTATGTCAAATGATACACTATTGCTTTGAATCACTCGTGTCTTAATATTCATGCCATGATTACATTACATGATCAAGATTATGCTAGGTAGCATTCCACATCAAAAATTATCTTTTTTATCGTTTACCTACTCGAGGACAAGCAGGAATTAAGCTTAGATGCTGATCGCTCCGTCAGATCTATAATTTTTGATTGTTCCATGCCAATATTCTATAACTCTTACATACTTTTGGCAACTTTTTATACTGTTTTTGGGACTAACATATTGATCCAGTGCCCAGTGCCAGTTCCTGTTTGTTGCATGTTTTATGTTTCGCAGAAAACCCATATCAAACGGAGTCCAAACGGGATAAAACGGACGAAGAATATTTTTAGAATATTTATGATTTTTGGGAAGAATAATCAACATGATACAATGCTCGAGGGGCCCACGAGGCAGGGGGCGCGCCCCTGACCCTCATGGACATCCCGTAAGGCGGATGCTGCTCTTCTTTTGCCGCTAGAAAGCTAATATCCGAAAACAAATTGTGTTGAAGGTTTCGATCCAATCAGAGTTACAGATCTCCGGGAATATAAGAAACAGTGAAAGGGCAGAATCAGAAACGTAGAAACAGAGAGAGACATAGAGACAGATCCAATCTCGGAGGGGCTCTCGCCCCTTCCACACCAAGGAGACCATGGACCAGAGGGGAAACCCTTCTCCCATCTAGGGTGAAGGTCAAGAAAGAAGAAGAAGAAGGGGGGCTCTCTCCCCTCTCTCCCGGTGGCGTCGGAACGCCGCCAGGGCCATCATCATCACCGTGATCTACACCAACACCTCCGTCATCTTCACCACCATCTCCATCACCTCCCCCCATCTATCTACAGTGGTCCACTCTCCCGCAACCCGCTGTACCCTCTACTTGAACATGGTGCTTTATGCTTCATATTATTATCCAATGATGTGTTGCCATCCTATGATGTGTGAGTAAATTTTCGTTGTCCTATCGGTAATTGGTGAATTGCTATGATAGGTTTAATTTGCTTGTGGTTATGTTGCTATCCTTTGGTGCCCATCATATGGGCGCGCATGTGGATCACACCATAGGGTTAGTTGTATGGTGATAGGACTATGTATTGGAGGGCAAGAGTGCAGAAGCTTCAACCTTGCATAGAAATTGATGCATACGGGATTGAAGGGGGACCAATATATCTTAATGCTATGGTTGGGTTTTACCTTAATGAACGTTAGTAGTTGTGGATGCTTGCTAATAGTTCCAATCATAAGTGCATAGAATTCCAAGTCAGGGATGACATGCTAGCAGTGGCCTCTCCCACATAAAACTTGCTATCGGTATAGTAAAGTAGTTAATTGCTTAGGGACAATTTTGCAACTCCTACCACCACTTTTTCCACACTCACTATACTGACTTTATTGCTTCTTTATGTAAACAGCCCCTAATTTTTATTTACATGCTCTTTATATTCTTGCAAACCTATCCAATAACACCTATAAAGTCCTTCTAGTTTCATACTTGTTTTAGGTAAAGCGAACGTTAAGCGTGCATAGAGTTGTATCGGTGGTCGATAGAACTTGAGGGAATATTTTTTCTACCTTTAGCTCCTCGTTGGGTTCGACACTCTTACTTATCGAAAGAGGCTACAATTGATCCCCTATACTTGTGGGTTATCAGACACCCCATTCAACTGGGCCTTGAACATATTGAAAGGACTCCCGGTGGACACTCGGCCGTTGTATGGACGCGTGCATGACGTCGGAGACGGTGCCACATGGAAGAAGTACTACCGTGGGACCATAGAGGAGAGAAAGGAAAGATGGAGGTTAAATGAAGAAAACATCGACAAGAAGGTTGAGATTGCGGTTGAGAAGGACCAGCACAGACAGTCAAAGCAGCGGTAGCTCCCGGAAAAGAGGAGATGGCAGCTTTGTATACTGTCTTGGTTCCGGCTATCACCAGTTGGACCAAGCAAGATCCAAATAAGGATGCATCAGACCTTCCCCTTTCTTATTTCTTGGGACGGCTCCTGCACCTACTCCTACACCTGCTCCCGCACCGGCTCTCGCACCTGCTCTTGCACCGGCTCCCGCACCTGCTCATAACAGCCCGTCCTGTGCTCGGCGGTGCTTCGCCTTTGTCTGAGCTCAATGCCCTCACAGTACCTGTCACACTAACCCTCTTCAATATATGTATAATCTCCCGTTCCCATTGCCTTTCAAATGTCTCATGTCGCAGACAAGTCTTTGCAGGCCGACAAAACCCTGTGCACCTTACTACACCATCAGCGGCCAAAAGGTAGACGTGGGGAAGGCGACAATAATGTAGCCGAAGGAACAATTGTTCCCCAACTGGCCGATCCCCCCTGACGTCTTCCAGGTTTCCGTGGCTATTGTCGAACCGGGCCACGAGAATTTGGCTCCTCTGGTAGCACTAGCGGGAGATGACGACGAGACCCCGCCGCGGCTTGGCAATTACACACGTTGGGTCCTGTTGTGGCCGAAGAGTCTGCTTCGTCTGGAGGCGACCTGGAGCACACCCATGACCAAGCAGCCTCATCAAGGTATGAACACCAACACCTCACCTACCCAATTAGCATCGCCTGTTGTGCCAGGTGAGGAAGAGGCTCCATTACTTACTGATGACATTGCCGCCGTCGAAGAAGCGGTGCCTGATGCCACCAACGAGGATGATGATGACCCTCTACAATATCTTAATACCGGCGCCTCTACTGACGCAGGATTGATGGCTCAGCAGTATGAGTACTCAGGATTTGAGCGTGATGAGTCGGTGCCTGAATTGCCAGAGGATGAACGTATTATAGGCTCACTTCGAGTAGGAAAGAAGCATAGGAAGAGTCTGATGAAAGGCAACAAAGCTTCTTCTATGATCCAGCCGTCTCAGCAGCCTCGGGTTCAAGACCGTATACCTATCCTCGGTGCGGCAAAGTGTCATATTCCTAGTGATCCGATCCTACCTAAGGCAGCGGTAGAGGCCATGTTCGGCAATCTAAAGAGACTTCATGACGATGTGCTGGGAAGAGAGAAAAGCTTGATCGCCTCGAAAAATCCAGGATAACTGCTGTACGTGGTTAACGTGCCGCGACAAAGGTCGTACGTCAACACATTCCACGAGGAAATGTTCTTCCTTTGATTTGATTACATCTTCGACATGTTTCACTTGAAAAAGCTGGATTTTACGTTTGTCCGCCTTTTTGCCTTGTACATGAACCACATCATATGGATTCAGCAGATACCTTATATCTGTGTCGCTAACCCGTGCTTCATGCACGAGGGCTTCTTGGCAGTCTGCCCAGAGCACAGTGAATACGTGAGGGACTACATCGCCGATTTCATGGTCGCCAATAAGGAGAAGGAGACGATTCTCGTGCCTTATCATCCCATGTAAGTCATCCGCAGATATCTTTCCTTCGATTTCAATCATTAATTTGCACGCGTGGAGGCTAATTTGAGGTGTACTTATTTTGCGCAGCGGCTGGCACGCCGTCCTCATCATCCTTTACCCCCGATTCTCCCATGCTCTTTACTTGGACTCATCGAAGAACCTGAAGAAAAAGGATTACACCCACATCAGGTCTGTTCTCGACAGTGCTATCTTCAAGTATGGCGTACGGGGTGGAGAGATCAAGACCAAGAGGACAAGGAACCGCGTGCCCGCCTTCGGCCATAAGATCGACTTTTGCTGCATCCAACAACCGAGTGATACTCTTAGTGATGGATCCTATGCCCTCCACCACATGCTGGAGTACAGACGGGATCAACAGAACCTTCACAGGTCACCTAGATCCGGCGATGCCCATATTCTGCAATGGGCAAAGAACATAGGAGATATCCTAGATCATCGACTTCGAGCTGAGTTCTATCACATCCAGCGTCAACTTTCTCAAATCATCATGAAGGAGGTCGTTCAAAAACAGGGATGTTCTACGAAGAAGGGCAAATGTCGCGGGAAGATGTCTGGGCACGCGTATCGGCTCAACGTCTTGACCTGAAGCCTTTCACTTCACTCAGGGACTATCTCCCTAACTTGGATGGATGACACGACATGTTGGAGTGATTTACGATATATGACAAAGTGTCCGTTTAGTCCATACTTTCTCTCTGACGAAACTTTGAGTTATGCATGACGAAACTTTATTTGTGATGTAATTAAACCGTCCTCCTCAACTAGCGAAGATCACTCTAGTTAGAGCATTTTGGGTACGATGAACTTTATTATTTATGCTTATGATATGTTGCTTCTATTTTTTCCAAGTCTGTCTCTTTCTATTGCTCAACTATATATGTTGCATATCATCGACTCATATGATGATGCAGGTGCATAGATCATCAATGGCGGAGAAGTGCCGCCAGGAGTAAACAACGAGTCGCCGGAGTGTCAGGCCCAGGTGTACAGGTTTCCAAGCGACAGCTAGTAGTTAGTTTAGGTTCACGCTAGTGCGAGAGAGGGATATGAACTGACGCCTCAACAGAGTACTACATTATGTATGATGAGACATGTCATGTAACTTGCATAGCTATATCGTGATTATGATGTGACGACATGATTTGTGTTGGATGATATGATGAGACTATTGTGTGTATGATATGATGAGCATATTGCATGTTTATGATATGATTAGATAAATGTTTAGAACCTGTACAAAAACATCACAAATACGCAGCAAAAAAAGATATGTGAAAATATAGTAGTAGCGCTCTTTAGCACTGGATAGGAAAACACTACTGCTAAAGCACTTAGCAGTAGCGCTGGTAAGGAACACACTACTGCTAAATAGGTATAGCAGTAGCGAGTGTCAGACCGCGCTACTACTAAACGTTAGTTGTAGCGTTGTATCAGTAGCGCGGTGCCCCGCGCTACTAATAGCCCTTAAACCCACGCTACTGCTAGGCTTTTCCCTAGTAGTGTTTATGCATCACATAATTTTCACGGGTAAGGGTAACTTCCAATACCTTCCTTTCCTACTTTTTTGTTTTATGGGATGTCTCCCTTTGCTGTCGGGGTTCTTACCACATTATTGCTCATGGCGCTAGATGTGTTCTTTCTTATTCCTCCCAACTTCTCTTATTTATAAGGCAGATGGTATTAGTTGATTTTGCTTGTTTGGTTGGGCTATTGCATGCTTGGAGACAGACATATTTAAGCATTCACCCCCACCAAATTGAGTACTCAAACCATTAATAGTTTACCAACTTTTTAAAGAATCTACATATTGGTAGCTACTCTTTAGATAAAATTATTGAAGAAATCATGCCAAGTAGCTTCGTTGCATGACCATGGTAATTATTGCACCACCATAGAATCTGTAATGCACCTCGAATTTACATAGTATTTCTTATTGAAGTGTCATAGTAGTCTTGTGTGGAATCATGGACTTTTCATATTTTTTGAGGTAGATGACTTTTGATTATAAAATACATGTAAGTGAAGTATGAAAAATATGAAACTTGGTATGGTGTCATGGTATTACCCTAGAGGTTGTGGTAAAATTTTGAGAGAGTTACGGAAAAGTTATGTTGTAGTTCACTTAGAACCTGGAGAGTCTTCAAGAAAGAGTCATAAATTTGAAGGAAAAGTGTTAGGTTTGAACTATTTAATTATTATTATTTCCCCTAAAAAATGTCTACGTTGATTATACACAATTTGAAGTTTAATGTTCAAATTTGGGACCTTTCTACTTTAATATGATATATTTATGGTATTGAATGCATTTCTAGCTATTTAATGGACACATTCAAATTTGAACTACACAGATGTTAAAAGATGCCAAAAAATTGGTGCAGAAAATCTCATAAAGTTCTTTAGTATGTAATTAGATAGTTTATGCAAGAAACAACTGCATATTCTTTAACTCGATATGCGGCGGGTGTGCCTCAAGGCAGTCTGCAGTTTGTCAGCAACCTACATCATAATATGTTACAAAAAAATATATAAACTTTAACCACATACTCTACATGTCATATAATGAAAAGTTTTAAGATAAGATTATTTTTCTATTGTAAATTAAAAAAACATTCACATAAAATTAAGTTTGTGTTCGAATATTCTCATCTACATGTTTGAAAATACCAAACTTTTTTCATAAGATCTAAATGTATGCTAACTACCTTGCTTATTATCTTTCTTCCATTTTTTGGAAATTTGTAACTGGATATGCAGGTGAAATGAATTATATCTCATGAAATACAATTATTTTTGAAAAATGCCTAAAATATAGCAAATTAAGTCCGAAAAGTTTAAACAATTTTCATGCAATACCATAAAACCATCAACCCTAAAATAACCTAAACACATAAAACAAGAGAATAAATGCCAAAAAATCTACTAATAGTTGGTAGACACAATTACCCTTGACACATGTATCTGATTACCTGTGGAAGGTGCTGTGTTGCACCCGTCATTGGTAAGTTTGGCCGACAGCTAAGCTGGGAATAGGTTACCAGTGACCGGTGCTATGGGTCGCCCGCCACTGGTACTTTGATACTAGTGGTGGGAAATTAATTGTGCACGCCACTGATAATTTTCTAGATTACTAGTGGTGCATATATCTGACAACCTGCCAGTGGTTAGTTTGTCACTTATAAGCAATTTTGCTAGTGGTGGCACTTCACCAGAGATGACGATGGACTAGGGTGCTGAGTTTACGGCAACGGGAGAAGTGGTAAGGGGTTGGTATGGGAGGCGTAGTCGAGGAGGAAGTTGGATATGCCACCAGGGAGTAGTTGCAGGAGGCGAATGAGGTCATGTTTGAGATTTGAGGAAAAACTGAGGAGGCTGCATTTTCTACTCTAATTTGAGCAGAATTTGGTGAATTTGAGGAGAAACCTCTTTAATATATTTGAGTTATAGAATTTGCAGGTAGGGCTACAAGGGCTATAGCTCCTCAACTTGATCCTTTAAGGGTAGTTAAAGAGATTTGAGGGAAGTGACATGTTTCGTAGACAATGAAATTACCATGTACAAATATTTACAAAACATCTTATTCTCCCTTGGGAATGACCTTTTTGTACTATATATGTTTGGAAAAACAAAAAACATAGATAGCTCCCCGCAGTTACCCCCTTCCACGCCATGCCTTTTTTGTTTTGGCTCCACAATGTCAATCCGTTCAGCTGGTGCTAGAGCGGAAGGATGGGACCAGTCCAATTAGAGGGCTCTACGCCATGCCTTCTAGTCATTGCTCCAGCTGGCCAAGATGAATCAGGCATGAGATGTAGGAGTGAGTCTAATGGAGATATATCAGGGATGAGGTATTTACTACAGTCGCGGCGTCCGGGAAGGAATGGATCTAACATGTTCACCGGGAGTGTGCTCATGACTCTTTGCGGCGAGCTACTCAGGTTGAGATTGAAGTTAATCCAGATCCCTCCAGTTCCGAGTGAACCACGCAGTTCCACCCTAAGGGCTAGATACCATGTGTTGTTCATCCACTCTTTCCTTGATGTAGTTTCATAAGAGAAAAACCAAGGATGTATTCGATTCTAGACTTAGCCGAGCTATATCCCTCGCGCTTGCATAGTTACATGACATGTAGACACCTAGTGCCTGCTATTTATAACCGAGCAAGGAACGATGCACAATTATGCTAAGTGGTAACTCTCAACATGATTGCTTGCAACCATGCATCTATGTCTGGCCCTACACAGTGTAGATAAGTACTCCCTCTATAAAGTAATATAAAACCTTTTAGATCACTACTAGTAGTATATTAAGCTTACCATAATTATATTACCACTAACTACCGCACCACTTTGTTCTAGGACCTTGTAAATGATTGTCTCATCCTTTTAGGAAGGACGAGGCGACAATGACAAACGACGACAAGATATAAGGGTGCTATAAGGAGCAACAACAAAGCCCCCCAAACAACCAGAACCATCGTCTATGATTCTCATCTTATACCTTTGTAACTTGGTTTCACAATGTTTGTCGTGTGCGCACATATCTAAGAGGCAAAAGACTTGTGTGGTGCTTGGTGGGCTCAAATAATTCGTTTTTCTATTAAATCAAGGCCGAAATGTTGAGTGGGTCCCTTCAAAACATTCACGGCGGCTATTAAATCAAACATTCAAATGAGGATCTCATAACTCTATAAGAATTTAACACATGTACAAACTAGTGTTCATCCATATCCTTGAGCACTAAGGGGATTACTCAGACATGGACATAGCAAGAATCATATGAATGTTGATGGAAAACGTGAATAACAGATTGAAGTAACACACATATGAATCCTCTAGGGTTCGGTATTTTTATGGAATGGAGGTGGGATGACATTGAATATGGTGATGGAGATGGTTGATGCCAGAGTCTCCTTGTACTAGGTGTTGGTGATGGTGATGACCTCCTTGTCGATTTCCCCTCTGAATCAGGAGGCTAAGGTTGTTCGTTCGACAAAGGTTTCTGGTGGCTATGGGCGTCTGATCCTTGATTTAATTGCGAAGAGTAGAGTTACCAGACCATAGGGGTGCGGCCGTGGCTGGTATGAGCGTGCACATTCATACCATATGTCGTCATTTGCTCTGGAGCCTTTGTGGCAACTGGTTTCTTCTCCAATTTCTTTCTCCCTTTTATGGTAGTTTTCTACCATGAGATTTATCATGATTTTTACATCATATTCCTGGTATTCTCTCTTTATACCTTAGAGTACCTCCATGGTGAAATCCTAGCAAAACAGACAAAAAGAGATGCGCGGACATGACAAAATCCAATAAACCCTACAACAAGGTGTAGAGGTACGTAGTGGGTGCGATGGTGCAGAGCACAATGGTGGTGGCAAGTCTAATCTCGGCATAGGTGGTCCACACCCCCGCTCGTGGCGGCTACGGCGCGTCGATGTTCATGGTGTCTGTGTGGATCCAGCTGTGGTGGTGCCATGCATCAGCATCTGCTCACCTCCGTGGTTATTTGTGGCTATCAACGACCCCTGTTTTGGCGGCCATGATTAGCTATTGTCAATGCATCTCGGGTGCCCCGACTAGCTTATTGGTAGTGGTTGGGCCCCTTCCCTAGGGCTCAGGTAGTTGAGCGAATTAGGGCTCTAGGTGAAAGCCTTTTTTGAATGGGGACCGATGGATACCGAAAATGATGGCATGGTGGCACCCCTTTCCTTTTGTGTAGTTGTCTAAGCGTTCCTCCTTTTCACTAGGTCATGGTTCGTCGGATTGTTGGCTAACGTGGTGGGCAGTTGGTGTGGCAAACCTTTTGCCTGAGGTTTAGGGGGCAGTCGTAGGCGGCTCTGGGTGAGCTTTAGTCTTTGACGGGGGTAGATGCCGGCGGAGATGATGCCCATGAGCGTCAATTTCATTTTTGAAATCACCTTCGAAGAGCTCACCGACTCCTCCCCATGTTGTGGTCTTATTGGCGGTGGGGGTTCGAGTTGGCTGCATGGGCTTTGTTGTTCCTTTTGTATGGTCTTTTCAATGTGGTCCCCTAATCAAATGTGCCGTGTGTGCTTTGCAGGCTGGTTTTTCGTATAAATCAAGCTAACTATATTCTTCTTTATGAAACCACAGGTGAACCCTGCCCTCTTGACGATGTTTCGTCAAAAAAATGCACCACAATATAATCTAGAAAGCACGTTGATTAGTGTAGTTTTTCTTATGGAAAGTGAATTTGCATAGTTGTCACGTGTGGAATCACATCTTTCCTATTCTGGATATGTTAGTCCGTTCTTAAGCTGCTCCTTGATAAGCAAAACGTTATTTGGTTGCCCTATTTGCCAGTAAGGATGACTTTTAGAACGAAATGTTGTTTTTTTGTAGGATATACAAATTGTGTTGTACATTCTTAGCTATATGAGTTATAGCTTGAGTGGGATGGCATTGATTTTTAGCAAGAGATCCAAACACTCCTTAATTTGATCATGTCATAGTGGCGCTCGCTAGCCACCTGCCAGTGACCCGTGGTAGAGATGTGATCACTTAGCGATTTGTCTGAAAAGTTGTTGCAGAGAGGGTGTGGTGTTGCAAGCACCCTGTACCTGCTCCAGTGGTTCACCGTTGGCTTGACCCTTGTCTATGCATAATTTTGACAGGTAGGGATAACTTCCACATGTGGTGCAGCTAGCTCCTGCATTCCTTTTTCCCCTCCATCCCCCTGCATCGCTCCTGCTGGCGACTGGGGGCAATCCCTAGCGCCCCGCGCCTGTCCTCCCTCGCCACCGCCGCGAGGTGTCGCCGGGAAAAGCCCGGCTGACGTAGGTGGTGGCGGGGCCCTGGATCCTCTCTGCCCGGAGCGTGCTGGCGTGGGACAGCGGGTCGGGTGGGGCCTGGGGCTGGTGCAGGGATCCTCGGCGCGGCGGCGGGCGAGCTGGTCGACGGTGCGTGCGACTATGATGGCGTGGTGGCAGGCTGACGCTGGTCTTTGGGGCGACGGTTGTGTGGGTTCTCAGCTTGGGCGGACGTGCACAAGTGGCTTCCTGGCTAGATCCATTCAAATTTGGTCCTGGGGAGCTTGCATGCGGTGCGGGGATTGGCTGGAGTCCAAGCTGGTGCTCCGGTAACTGGCGGTGGTGTGGGCCAGTCGAGCTCTTGGCGTCACTCTGGTGGTTTGGCTCTGGTTGGCGGCACAGGGTGGAGGTGGCGATCTCCCTACTCCTGGGACCGAGTAGGCAGCGCGCGAGGCTGGGCGGGTGTCTGCCGCGGTGCCGACCTTAGGGCATCTCCAGCCATTGCCCCCCCAGGACCCATAAAAATCGCCCCCTGGGGGCGAGCCGGCGATACACTTTCGGTCTTTGAGGCGGTTTTGCGCCATCGTCGCCCAGCGCCAAATTGGCCCACTTTATAGCCCAATTTCAGCGAATAAACGGCCCATATGGGCGAGAATAGGCCCATATTCGGCGTGGTTTCACCATGTCTCGGTGTTCAATTATCAACACAATTATTCCTTATCACATATTTCATCACAGAAAAATCAAATACTTCAACAAAATACTACAACAACAAATAATTCAATACAAATTATATAGTTCAACAAATAAAACTCAGATTTCATCACGCTGGCGTCCCCTTGAGCCTCCATAGGTGCTCAATCAGATCTTTCTGCAGCTTGATGATGCACTGTGGGTCTCGGATCTCCCGACGATACTTAGATAGGCAGTCCAAGTTGCGGTAGCTGGTGATCAACTTCGCTAGAGGACCCTCGCTCAGAGTATGGTTCAGGTCAAACACTGGGTCTTCTTGCTCGCTCTCGATGATCATGTTGTGCAAGATGACACAGCAAGTCATGATCTCCCACATTTGATCTTTTGACCAGGTCTGAGCGGGTACCGAACAATAGTGAATCGAGATTGGAGCACACCAAATGCCCGCCGACATCCTTCCCCGCAAGCCTCCTGAAGCTTCGCAAACCAGCGTTTTGCCTCCTCGCCACGTGGTTTGAGATCGTCTTCACAAATGTCGACCATCTCGGATAGATGCGGTCAGCTAGATAGTACCCCTTGTTGTATTGGTGCCCATTGATCTCGAAGTTCACCGGAGGAGAATGGCCCTCAACGAGCTTGGCAAAAACAGGAGAGCACTACAGCACATTGATGTCATTGTGAGTTCCTGGCATACCAAAGAAGGAGTGCCAAATCCAGAGGTCCTGTGTGGCTACCGCCTTAAGCACCACACTGCAACCGCCTTTGGCGCCTTTGTACATCCCCTGCCAACCAAATGGGCAGTTCTTCCATTTCCAATGCATGCAGTCGATGCTTCCAAGCATCCCAGAAATCCTCTTGCTGCATTCTCGGCTAGGGATCCGGCGGTGTCTTCCGCATTGGGTGCTTTCAAGTATTGTGGCCCAAACACCGCCACCACCGCCCGACGTAACTTGTAGAAACACTCTATGCTGGTGGACTCGCCATGCGCCCATAGTCGCCGAGTGAATCACTGGGAGCTCCATATGCAAGCATCCTCATCGCTGTCGTGCACTTCTGGATGGAGGTGAATCCAAGAGCGCCAGTGCAATCCATCTTGCAACTTGAAGTAGTTGTTGAACTCCCGGTTGGAATTCACAATCCTGAGGAAGAGCTTTCTGCTCATCCGATAATGGCGCCGAAATGTTCTCTCGCCATGAAGTGGAGCATCGGCGAAGTTGTCGGAGTAGAGCATGTAGTAGGCTTGTAGATGATGCCGGTTCTTTGCTTTCACCCGCCCCGGCGCCGAGCCACCTGGACGCGGCTTTTCATTGCTCGCCAGATGCTGGGCGAGGGCGGCGAGCACCATCAGATGCTCTTCTTCCTGGACGTCGGCCGCGGCCTCCTCCTCCAGCAGCGCGGTGAGCTCTTCCTCCTCATCCGAGTCCATCGCCGAGACAGTCAAACGCCAACACCTTGCGCCGGTGGGCGGTACCGCTGTTAAACCGCGCTCTCCGCCCGAAACGGCGGCCGGAAACGCCCAGCTGCTGCGGGAGGGGCTGCCGCGGCAAAGCGTTGCTATTTTCCGGCGGGGAATGGCTATCTAGCGGAGTAGGCCGGCGGCCGTCGCCGGGATATACCTAGTGGTGGCCGAGGGCGCGGGGGGTGCGAGGCGAGTCGGGGGAATAAAACCTTGACTTTTCCCCTGTCGGTGTGGGCCAGGCGTGCTTTTCCCTAGCACCGGAGCCCCCAACGGCCCCCCAGCGCGCCGGGTTCGGCTTGTGACTGCCGGGCGGAAAAATTGTCCGAACCGGTGATTTTCGGCGTCCTGGGGGCGCGACTTGGCCATTTTTTCGGCGCCGACGCCGAAAAAGTGGCCTGGGGGCCTGTTGGGGGCGCGACTGGAGATGCCCTTACCGCACGCGCGATAGTGTTGGCTCTGTCCTAGGGCTCACGCTCGGATGGGCTAGATTTGGGCCTGAGGCGGGTTGATGCGGTTGCACCGGGTAGGGAAGATTGGGCTTGGCCTGGGTGGTGCCTGCGGGCTGAGATCCCTCTCCTCGCGGGTGTGGTGGTCGGTGCTGGCAGTCGGGTCTCTGCTATCCTGTCAAGCAGATCGGTGCCGGTGACAACAGTTAAGGCGCAGCACTAGTGGGCTCGGTGGCGGCCATCGGTGTCATGGGGTTGTGCCCCCCTTGGTCCATTGGGACTGGCTAGGGACGTTCGGTTCCCCCGAACCGAACGGTTTGGTACTTCGGTGTTTTACATTTATCGGTTCCTAAAAAAACGAGCATCGATCGGTCTTCAGGAATTAGTGGAACCGAGCGTTCGGTGGACAGATCGATCGGTTTGGTACTCGGTTATGTACCAAAGAGACTGAAGTGGGCTCTGGCCTGGCACCTGGGCACAGCAGCGCTGTGTTGGGCTGTGCTGGTCGGCTGCTTGTCTGGGCTATTTTGTGTGGGCTATAGAATAGGGATTCTAGCCTTCTACAGACCAAGTTAGTGATCGGCTTTCTCTCGATAAAAAATGTTAGCGATCAAATCTAAACGGTCGGGATCGGGACATCGCTAGCTGCCTCGCTCTACGGGCGTCGAGACATGGAAAGGAGGAGATAGTGGTGGGCCTCGATGGTTCTTCAGTCTGTTTGGTTGACCGAGCATGGGGACCAAAACTGCCGAAACGAATTCGGTTTCTACGAATCACTAACCGATCTCAGTACCGAAAAAATCGGTTTCGGTCACTACGGCTTCGGTCGAGGTCAAAACGGTTCGGTCCTTCAGTTTTCGGTTATATGCCCACCCCGTGACTGATGCTGGGCTAGGAATGAAAGGAGACCTTTCCTCCTTCTGTGGTTTGTTTGCCGTGACGTGGATGCCAGAGCGGCGGCTTTGGATGGCGGTCCGCATGGTTGGATTTTCGGCGGGCGACATGCCTGTGGTGGTGGCTCCCACTTGGTCGTGTGGGCGGTAGGAGGGTAGCGGTGGGTGGCTCGGGCGCTCTCGTTGTCTTTGGCAGTTGCGTCGCCCCGATCCGGACCTAGGGAGCTGAACCTATTGCGCATGTTCTGAAGACCTCGTGGTGGCACAGGGGAGCTGCCGAGCGAAAGCTCTGCGCTTTGTCACCGACTATGGCGACACTTGCGAGCATCATTATCTTCCTGAAGACGTTGTCGTGGTGCTCCTCTTTGTGCCATGGTTCCGAGTGAATACTGTCGGTGTCAAAACCGGCGGATCTCGGGTAGGGGGTCCCGAACTGTGCGTCTAGGCGGATGGTAACAGGAGACAAGGGACATGATGTTTTTACCCAGGTTCGGGCCCTCTCGATGGAGGTAAAACCCTACTCCTGCTTGATTGATATTGATGATATGGGTAGTACAAGAGTGGATCTACCACGAGATCAAGGAGGCTAAACCCTAGAAGCTAGCCTATGGTATGATTGTTGTAATGGTTGTTCGTCCTACGGACTAAAATCCCTCCAGTTTATATAGACACCGGAGAGGGCTAGGGTTACACAGAGTTAGTTACAATGGTAGGAGATCTACATATCCGTATCGCCAAGCTTGCCTTCCACGCCAAGGAAAGTCCCATCCGGACACGGGACGAAGTCTTCAATCTTGTATCTCCATAGTCTTGGAGTCCGGCCGATGATGATAGTCCGCTATCCGGACACCCCTAGTCCAGACTCCTCAAGAGCCTCTCGAACCAGGATTCAATGACGATGAGTCCGGCGCGCATATTGTTCGGCATTGCAAGGCGGGTTCCTCCTCCGAATAATTCATAGAAGATTGTGAATACCAGGATAGTGTCTGGCTCTGCAAAATAAATTCCACATTCCACCGTAGAGAGAATAATATGTACACAAGTTCAATCTGCTGAGTTTTTTCGTGGCATGACATCACACCACCACCAAGCCTTTACTTGAATCGTTTTTTATTATACCACCTCAGCGCGTTTAGCGAAGCGGTTTCCTTGGCACGTCTTGTCGAAGCAGAGATCGTGTTCCCCTTATTCTGGGATTCCCATCAATACCAACATGGGTAACCCAACCGTGTCCGTTGCCACGCCCCCTCTATCGGAGGCGAGCCCCGAACGGTCACGGGGACGGCTCTTGGTATTCTCCCTCTTTATAATGGGACCAAGGCTCGTTTCTTTTCTTCAATCCTCAATCGAATCTACTCCTCGCCCCGAGTTCCAACACCCAGAGCCCCAGATTCGAGCGCTTCGGACCTTCAACAATGTCTGGCTGCGACCTACAGGGCCGGTGGATGCCCTCCTCCGTCACGGAAGAGGACGTGCTAAAGCTGCGAGAATCCAAGTACCTGACTTATGAGATTTCGCATAGGTTGCCCGCCAAAGGGCAAGTCATTCCCACCCCCGAGCCCGGCGAAAACGTCGTGTTTGTGTCCCACCTCCGTCGGGGTTTAGGCTTCCTGATGGATCCTTTTGTGAGAGGGCTCATCTTTTACTATGGGTTGGAATTCCATGACTTGGCTCCGGAGTCCATCCTCCATATCTCATCATTCATTGTCGTCTGCGAAGCCTTCCTCCGCATTACCCCTCACTTCGGCTTGTGGCTTAAGACCTTCGACGTGGAGCCGAAGATGATCGAGGGGCGTCAAGTAGAGTGCGGCGGGGCGGTTGTAAGCAGAAGGGCCGACGCTCCATGGCCCGAGGGCTCTTTCCAGGAGGTGATCGGCTTGTGGCAGCAGGAGTGGTTCTACATAACCGCCTCCTGGGGCGAGGCGAAGCCGCCCCATCTTCCGCCGAGCCCTCCACAGGGCTGATGTCATGGGTTAGCCAAGGGCTCAACTGGGGGCCGTCAAAGGACGTACCCCTATTGCAGGGCCGGATTCGAGACCTCCAGGAGAGGGAGATCAATCTGGTCGTAGTGATGCAGGTTATGCTGATTCGGCGCCTCCTACCCTGCAAGCGTCGCCCCCTTCGTCTATGGGAGTTCAATCCCGAGAGGCCGCGAGCTCTCCAACACTTCATGGGTACGACACCCGTGGAGATGTATAAATTGTTCTTCGGATCACAAGAGATGTGTCCGGAATTGACCGAGGATTCCGGCCTAAGCTGCAATCGCCCGGATGCTCAGGTAGGTGGCCCTACGTCTGGACACACCGTTTGTTTGTGCCTTCTTGAATTTGCCTTTTAACCCATCGTCTCTTGAATAGGAGTGGATAGCGCAAGCGAAACTGATACGGTGTTCGGCCCCCCTCCCGGAGACCGTGCCGGATCCCTTGCTGGTCAGGATGCTGAAGGTTGTGCCTTCAGAGGAAGGCGAAGGGGGGAACAGGGACACTACTGCCTCTACCAAGGAGGCTTTGAAGAAAGGGGGAATCGAGAATCCCTCCTTAGGACCGCTTCGGAAAACCCGGAGGCCAAGGCCTCGAAGCGGGGGAAGAGATCTTCACCAGAGGGTCCTGCGTCCGAGGAGGCCCCGGCCGCACTATCTCCCCTAAGGAATCAGCCCTCCAGCGAGCCGTAAGTAGAAAAGGAGGGGGGTGTGTCAGGCCCCCGACTCAATGTCACATCGATCTAGCCTGTAACACATCATATCACTTTGCGGCCTCACGCACGGTATCCCAACGGGTGTCGCCTTACCTTGGCCGGGACCGCTTAGCCTTTTGGCACACGATATGATAGTGTCGCTAGCATCCATATGAAAAGGAGCCCGGCTGACATGACTAGTCGTAAACCCAAAGTGGCACAGACTTACTGAGGACAGCATCCATGACCCAAAGATCGAACGTGTCGGCCAACAGCAAGTAAGTTCCGGCTGTAGCACTGGCTAGCAGACTCGTAAACCGGGCAGAAGGGCTAACAGACTCCGGTACTCAATGCGTGACATTTCCCGAAGGGACGTATACAGAACGAAGAAGGACACATGCCGCCAGCCTAAGTGTTCCGAGCAGAGCAAGCTACCATGGCTCAAAGGAGACACTAGGAGACATTTCCCGGTAAGAGAGGCTACTAAAGATAAACAACTAGATAGTCAGATCCCACACATACCAAGCATTTCAATCATACACACAATATGCTCGATATGTGCAAATACAACAAGGCATCACAACATGACTCTACGACACAAGTACTTTATTTAAGGCTCAGAGAGCCATTTATATCATACACGCAAGTACGGGTCACACGACCCACATACAAATCATACAATCATACAAGCCAACAGCGGAAGTGTTTTGTCTGAGTACAGACAACTAGTAAAATAAAAGAGGCTTGGGTAAGCCTAGCTATACTACATGGTCCTTCACTTGCTCAGGATCACCACCTGGGCCTTAGTCTACTCATCGATGTCAACGCTCACGAAGAACCCGCTTGAGGGTTTGTGGCATCTTCTAAAAATGTAAATTAAAGCAACATGAGTACAAAGGTACTCAAAGAAGACTTACATCGACCCTACATACATGCATATTATCAAGAAGGGTTGGTGGGGTTATTGCAGCAAGCCAGCTTTGACTCATGGCTAAGCTATCCCACGAGACACCAACTTGAAATGGTTTTATGACTCGAGTCCACTACTCATCACTTCAATACACCACCGAGGATCCAACCCCGCCTTCCCTACGGAGAAGCCATCCTCGGCACTCACGCTTATCTTGAGGCTTTTAGTAGTATCCATTTACTTGTCTATGAACCGTATAGGCAACCAAGTAGTCCTTATCATGACGCGCTATTCAATAGATGATGTTAACCTGCGGGGTGTACTTCTTCATACACGCTCACCACTTATCGCCGTTTACGACATGTACTCGGCAACCTTCAAGCGAAGCCCAACGTGGGTGTCGGCCACGACCTACCTAGACACCTAAGCCTCTAGTCCAGGTTTATCGCCTATTTGGGTTCCATCTATGAGGAGTTCCGGCCGAAGTCTCGCTCACAGCCCCAAACGATGTGAACAAGGTTCCCGAGATACCAAACGGGCATCCGGTACACCCGGCCACGTACCTACCGCATCACAGCCCACCCCTACGGTCAGCGCTGTCCACGGCCTCCAAAGAGGCTACAAACACGTAAACTACTTGCAACTCCTGGACCAAGACTATGGTGAATAAGAAGTCGAGAGGGTCCATTGGTTTCGGGCCCAATGCATGGTAGTAGCTGAATCTTAAATCACACATACAGATCTCAGTGCTTAATGACGGCCTCAATGAAACAACCCACCATGTACTCCTACATGGCCTTTCATCGATACCTTTACCAAATCGTGTTCAACACCTTACCCTCGTACTGACTCGATCATTTCACTCTAGCCATCACCCCGATGAACCGACTGACGACGACTCTAAGCATAGCAGGCATAGCAAGGTAGGAACAACACAATCACATGGCTCAATCAACTCCTACACATGCTAGTGGGTTTCATCTAGTTATCGTGGCAATGACAGTCATGCAGAGGAAATGGGTTCAACTACCGCAGACACACGCAGTTTGAATCGCGTTGTCTTAATGCAGAAACGAGAGCAGGAGCAAGAACATGGGATTTTATCGATATGATCAAATGGTTGGTTGCTTGCTCGACGGGTCGTTACGGGGTATTGCTCTTCGTCGGGGTTATCACGGTATTCTCGAGGCGTAACTCGCCGCAGAACACCGATACACAAGCATTACCAAACAATATGCAACAACATGATGCATGCAATGAGACATGGCAAAATGAGTGCTTTGGGCTAATGCAACTAAGATCAGATGGGTTTGAACCAATTTGAACCAAAGATTCAAAATTCAAACTCATATATGATCATTTAAAGTGCTTAAACTTGTTCTGTGATAAACAGTGGGTTAGCTTCTGTAAACATGCATGAAACCAGTACAGATGGATAGATTGGATTTTTCTGATCATTTTTCATATATAATTTGTCTCATTTGGAGCTATGGTTGATTTTATATGAATTTTGAAGTTTGAAACATTTTCGGAATTTCCGTGTAAAAATAATTCCATAAATTTAAATATTATACAAGACCTTTGCCATGATGACGTCAGGGTCAACGGGCTGGTCAGTCAAACTGACCAGTGGGTCCCGTGTGTCAGTGAGGTTAGGTTAATTAGAATCTAATTAAAACTAAACTAGTTTAATTAGCAGGGCTGGGCCCACATGTCATAGACCTAGGGGGGTCAACTTGGGCCCACCCGTGGTCAAACCCGGGGTCAAACCCACCGGCGTTTAGCCGCCGGCGACGCGGCGGCGAAAGTGGTTTTGGCCGTTTCGGCCACCAAACGGGGCGCGGCGACCACCGGAGTGAAGCTGAGGACGAGCCGCATCTATTGGTGGTGGTGGTTGGGCTCGGGGTGGCCGGAGTTGGCGCCGGCGGCGAGTTTGGCGGCCACCGGGCTCGGGTGAGAGTGAACTCGAGGTGGAGTGTGCGGTGAGGTGCGGAAGTGCTCGGTTAGCTCCAACGCGACGTAGTGAACGCGTTGGACACGGTGGGTAACCGGAGTGTGGCGGGAGCACGCCGGCGGCGAGTCTGCGACGGCGGGTGCACGTGAGCTTGTGGCGGTCGTTGTGGTGCACGGAGCGAGAGGAGAGGGTTGAAGGTAGCTGAGCTCACAGAGCTCACGTAGAGCCGCCGGCGGGTCGGGGACGAGCTGTAGCGGCGGTGACGGGAAGGGGGATCTCCGGCGGTGGCGCCGGGCGAAGCTTCGGTGGCGGCGGCTTGGGCACGCGAAGGCCTTCGGGCTCGGCTAGCTCGGTGAAGCGGACGGCGGCGGAGCTCTGGACACGATGGCGCGGCGTGGGGTCGACGGAGGACGCGGCTACGACGGTGGTGCGGCGACGGTGGCGCTGGCCATGGCGTGGGGAGCGAGGGAGGCGAGCTGGAGAGGAGAGGGGTGTCTGGGGTCCGGCGCGACGTGGAGCTCATCCAAGGCGATGGGCGGCGAGGGCGGCAGGGCGGCGGGCAGCTGCGTGGCGAGCTGCGGTGCCGCCGCCGAAAGCACCTTGGCTGCCTGCCTGGCAAGCCAAGCAGCTCGCTGGCGCGGTGGCGGGCTGGGCCGGCCAGGTGGGCCGGCTAGCGGCGCCAGGTAAGTTTTTCGCTTTCTTTTTCTTTTTTCTATTTTTCTGCAACTTTGTTGAGTTATTTAAAATACCAGAAAGGTTCTAAAATTCACCAAACTAATCCTAGTCCATTGTTGGATTATTTCCAACATGAAACATTTTAGTTTGGAGATATTTGGACATTTGAAATATTTTAGTTATTTAATATGCCCAAATTCAAATAGCTATGATTTAATTCAATGACCTTAGGATGACCTAGGAAAATGTGCACCACTTTTGGCAAAGCTTCTGGACCAAGACAAAAATGATGGACATTTTAGAAGGGCATTTCAGGTTCATCGAAAATATTTTTAGTAAACCCTAGTTGTTTCAGAGGGGTCAGGGGTTCTGGCAATCCCATTTCAAGTTTCTGTTGAAACAAATAGACATGATGCAACACTCTAATGCATGAACTAGCTAGGGTGTGACAACTCACCCCCACTCAAAAGAATCTCGTCCCGAGATTTAGGTTCCTCCGGAAAGAGGGCGGGGTACTCAAGTCGTAGACGATCCTCCCTTTCCCAAGTAGCTTCCTTCTCAGAATGGTGCGACCATTGAACCTTGAGAAACTTGATATTATGCCGTCGAGTGGTACGCTCGGCTTGATCGAGAATACGAACGGGATATTCTCGATATGTGAGATTATCTTGAAGATCAAGCGTTTCGTGGTCCACTCCACGGATAGGATCCGAGAAGCAACGCCTGAGTTGAGAAACGTGGAAGACGTCGTGGACTTTGGAGAGATGCGGAGGTAGTTCCAATTGGTAGGCAACTTCTCCTCGTTTGGCAAGAATGCGAAAGGGTCCAATGTAGCGAGGAGCCAATTTGCCTTTGATATCAAACGATGGGTTCCCTTCGAGGAGTAACCCAAGGTAAGCCTTCTCGCCAACCTCGTAAGTCATAGCCTTATGTTTTCGGTCATATTGACTCTTTTGACGAGATTGGGCTGTTTTCAACTTTTCACTTAACGATGCGAACTTGTTTTTCGCTTCTCGATCATATCCGGGCCAAAGAATTGTCTTTCCCGGTTTCGACCAGCTTAAGAGGTGTTCACACCTTCGCCCATAGAGAACTTCAAAAGGTGCTTTGCCCAAACTAGATTGATAGCTGTTGTTATAAGCAAATTCGCAAATGGAAGGCATTTCTCCCAATCCATTCGAATGAGATAACCAAGCTCAAGCATGTCTTCTAGGATTTGGTTGACGCGTTCTACTTGACCACTTGATTGAGGGTGAAAAGCAGTGCTAAAGGAAAGATGGGTTCCCATAGCGTTTTGGAAACTTTCCCAAAATCGAGAGGTGAAGAGACTTCCTCGATCCGAGTTTATTTCAATGGAACACCATGAAGAGATACTATTCGGAGATGTACAAGTCTGCTAGTGACTAGCGGTTATACTCTCACGAACAGGTAAGAAATGGGCCACTTTGGAAAGGCGGTCGATAACGACAAAGATAGCATTATTTCCCTCTTGGTCCTGGGAAAACCAAAGGATGAAATCCATACTGATTTTATCCCATTTCCATTCGTGAATAGCTAAGGGTTGAAGGGTGCCAAGAGGCCGCTGATGCTCTGCTTTTACACGACGACGCACGCCGCAGCTTAGCAACATATTGAGCAATGTCTCTCTCATCCTAGTCCACCAGAACCTCTGGCGTAGGTCCTGATACATTTTAGTGCCACCGGGATGAATGGTGAGAGGAGATTCATGAGCTTCCTTAAGGATCAATCGCCGCAGGTTTCGCACCTTAGGAACCACTAGACGGGTTCCGAAGTATACGACTCCTTGATCATCAATGGAGAAACAATCCGCGACTCCTTTCTTGATGTTTCTTTTGATGCGAGAAATTCCCGGATCTACCTTTTGGGCTTTGATGATCTGATCCGTAAGGAAGGTTTCGCCACCAAGGTGGAAAGGAACCCTCGAGGAACAATGTGAAGGTTAAGCTCCAAATTCCTCGTGGAGAAGTGGTTGACTTTGTTGCAACATCAAGTTGTTGCAATAAGATTTACGACTTAGTGCATCAGCCATGACGCTGGCTTTTCCGGGTATAAGTTATCCCTAAATCGAAATCTGAGATCAACTCAACCCAACGTCTTTGCCTGAGATTCAAATCTGGTTGGGTGAATATATATTTCAGACTTTGGTGATCGGTGTAGATTTCGCAACGATTACCAAGAAGGTAATGTCGCCAGGTTTTGAGTGCATAGACTACAACCGCAAGCTCTAAATCATGAGTAGGGTAGTTTTCTCATGTGGGTGTAATTGCCGTGAACCATAAGCAATTACGTGTCGATCTTGCATGAGAATACAGCCTAGTCCTTGTCGCGAGGCGCCGCAATAGATAACAAAGTCCTTAGAGAAATCTGGGGTACCAACACGGAGCGAAGTTAAACGCCTTTTCAGTTCTCGAAGTCTGTGCTCACATTGTGGAGTCCACTCGAACTTTTTATCTTTCTTGAGGAGTTCAGTTAGAGGTTTAGCAACTTTGGAGAAGTTTTCGACGAAGCGGCGACAATAGCTCGCTAAGCCAAGGAAACTCCGAACTTGCTTGACCGACTCAGGTGGAGTCCAATTAAGGACGGCTTGAACTCGCTCGGGGTTGACAGCAATACCTTTACCAGAGATTACATGTCCTAGATAGGTCACCGCAGCCAAAATTCGCATTTGGAAAACTTGGCATAAAGGCGATGCTCTCAAGTTTCATCAACACTAGCCGAGATGTTCGGCATGTTCTTCCTCGTTCTTAGAATAGATGAGTATGTCATCGAGGTAAACCACGACGAATTTATCCAAATATTCCATAAAGATTGAGTTCATTAACCGAGAAAGTGGTGGGCGTTGGTTAGACCGAAGGACATGACGGTGTACTCAGATTGGCGTAACGAGTAACAAATGCCGCTTTGGGAATGTCCCGTTTGGATTTTGATTTGATGGTAGCCTAACCTCAAATCCATCTTAGAGAAGACCGAGGATCCCGCGAGTGATCATACGGATCGTTGATCCCGGGAGCGGATACTTGTTCTTGATTGTGACCAGGTTGACGGGTCGATAATCTACAACCATCCGATCCGTACCATCCTTCTTCTTGACGAAGAGAACGGGCAAGCCCAAGGAGATGAACTAGGACGGATGAAACCCTTTTGCAAGGCCTCATCGAGTTGTTTCTTAAGTTCGCTAGTTCTAGGGTGCCATCTTATAGGGTCTTCTAGAAATTGGGACAGTTCTGGAATGAGGTCTATCACGAATTCAACATCTCTGCGGTGGAACACCGGCAATTCTTCCGAAAGACATCCGGAAAATCACGGACTACCGGAACGTCTTCGAGGTCTGGCAATGGACTGGCATTAAGAGAATATAATTGGCGCTTGGATATTCGGGTCAAGACATTGACTATCTTTCCCGAAGGGTGCGTAAGTTGAACAGTCCTAGAGAAACAATCAATCTTGGCATGATGGGCTGACATCCAGTCCATACCCAAGATGATATTTATATCCGAAGATTTGAGAGCTATCAACGATGCAAGAAAAACAAGTCTGTCGACCTGAATTTCATTACCATGACTTACTCTAGAGGTTTGCCATCTAGAACCCGGGGTAGAAATTTCCATGGTGGAAGGCATGTCACAGAATGCGGTGTTATGCAAACGAGCATAGTTTTCGGATATGAATGAATGAGATGCTCCAGTATCGAAAAGAACGGATGCCGGGTGGCAATTAACAAGAAGCGTACCGAGCACGACGTTGGGATCTTCGTGGGCCTCTTCAGCTGAGACACAATTAACATGGCCACGTGCAGTGGTGGCCGGCTTGGCATGAAACACCTTCCCTGCTGGCTTGCCACGGCCAACAGCTTTTGCAGGCTGGTTGGGGTTGGTCTGAGGACAATCGCGCATGTAGTGGCCTGATTCACCACATTTGAAGCACGTCACGGGGCTGGCGCGTAGAGGAGCGTTGTTGGTTGGTCCACCATAGGGCCTAGCTGGTGCATATCCGCTGAATCGGGCGAGGCGCTGGAAGGATGGCCTCGATGTGAATCTGGGTGGTAGGGCAAGATAGGCACCCACACACGGCGCTTCGTGGTCCAAAGACCGGATGAGGAACCCATGTCACGCCATGCTTGCGTGTTGCTTCAAATCAGTCGACCAGTTTCAGCGCTGATGGCTTTGTTAACGAGCTTCGGAAAGAGGTGCACTCATGCAAAGCGGAGATCTCGGCGGTTCGGGCTAAGTCCCTTGCGGAACCTTGCTGCTTTTTGGCGTCGATGGAGACCTCTTCGATTGCATAGCGTGCGAGGTTACCGAACTCTCTACTATAGGCGCCCACGGAGAGACGACCTTGGGTGAAACGCAGAACTCCTCACGCTTATGATCCATGAGACCCTCCGAATGTGATGTTCACGGAAAGCCTCGCTGAATTCTGTCCAAGTAGTGACATGGCCAATCGGGCGATAGCTATATAGTTCTCCCACCGTAGATCAAGGGGGCCTTCGAGATGATATGCAGCAAAGGTGACCTTATCAGCCTCACTACTAGTGCGTAACGCAGCTTGTGAGTAATGCTTTGCGGTTACCATCGGCGCCGAGAGGCTCGACCGAGTGGTGGAAGGTAGGAGGGTGTAACTTGATGAAGTCACCGAGCGACACCAAGTTGTTTCTCGATGATGGGCTGTGTTCTTCGATACGCCCAAAGAAACGGTTGGTCTCCGCTTGTTTCTCTCGCCTCTAGCATAACTTCGCCAGAGAAGGAGGGTGAGGCAGGTTTGCTTCTCCAACTCCATCGCCTTGGCCTGCTCGGTGGAGCAGGGTTGTTATGGTGTTAACCATCCTAGGAAAGACAAGACAAGGATTTAGTCCAGGATGGCAAGATTCCGACATAGAAGTGTAGAGTGTAATGGATAACTCGGAATGCGAGATGATCATCCGTATGACATGGTAGATACAGAAACTGCTTCTTTATTCCATCGTCATACACACCATACAAGGTTTAGTACAAGACCAAACAAAGTACTACTACGGTGAAAGGAAGATTACATCTCATCGGAGGCACACCAAGCTCCTATACATTATTTTTGTTACACCTCCGGGATTAGTACACACTAAGTCATATTCCACGAGTCACGCAGGACGGTGGAAATACAACTATTACAATACTAGAGGGACTACTACTAACTCGACGCCTCCGTAGTAGTTCTCATAGAAGTCCCTCCAGAACACAGGAGTTCAACGTGATCGTCGGGAACAAGCGGTCCCGAGGAGCCTGTGGACCGTAAGGGCAAGGGTGAGGTCTTGGACCTACGAACGGTGGCAAGCGAGGACCACGAGGTGGGGTGATGCCCCCCACATCACGCCAGTCCATCATGTCCGCAGATCAGCCCCGACAGATACAAATCTCTCATATCCATATAACCAGCTTGAACAGCCGGTGCAAAACGAGTCAAGGTAGCCCGGGATCAAGACGGGCATTGAAGAGCTCCATCCTCAAGGCCCGACTCTCTCGTCCTTGTCCTCGAGCAGCTCAGCGGTAGTACGGGTTAGGGAGTCCTCCCGACCGAATCAGCATAGATGGCTCAAGATAACCAAACGCTCCAGAAGTGAACTCGCATATACCGAAATCGGTGTTATGGAGCAGCCCACCTCGCTCGATAATGGTCATCATAGAATATGCAGCATCTTGAACCGCCATATCAATAGTAACACCAAGCCCATAGGAGCTGTGAAGGGCCTCGTGCAACCAGATAAGAGGGGAACACCGACGGTGCAAAGATACCGACTTTGATTAAAATCTCGACATCGCTTCTTCAACTGTATTCGGGTACCAACGGTATCCCGCTTCGATCATAACCCTAACTAGCATGGTTGTATGACCGTCACACTAATGCATCTGGTCGATTTAACCACTTGATTTTGATCACGAGTGGCCATCTGAAGCATAACCACAATGCAAAGGCATTAGTATTTCTAGCGAATTTGGACAAGATAACGATCAGAAATGCTCAAAGGATTGAGACATTTTACAAGGAATTGCATAACCACTCCACAATTTCATATCAAGGTTCTGGGTCCAACTTAGTAACATAACAAGATAGTAAACTGAACCAGGCTTGTAACCATCAAACCTACAAGGTACTACTGATTAGTAACACGTGAGCCTAACAGAGAGAAGAGATCCTAATCCTTAACCCCCGGTGGAAGAATGGACTGACTCAGATCAGAATATCATGAGATAAAGGAGTAAAAAGAGCCTTACGTACCATCCCACAATCAATTCCCTACATATAACTAAAGCATTTCTAGACTCAACATCGACCAGTTTGGCTTGGAGAACCTACAGCAGTCCGCTCGATGCCAACGCTGTCAGACCCCGACTCAATGTCACATCGATCTAGCTCAGAACACATCATATCACTTTGCGGCCTCACGCACGGTATCCCAACGGTGTCGCCTTACCTTGGCCCGGGACCGCTTAGCGCTTTTGGCACACGATATGATAGTGTCGCTAGCATCCATATGAAAAGGAGCCCGGCCGACATGACTAGTCGTAAACCCAAAGTGGCACAGACTTACAGGACAGCATCCATGACCCAAAGATCGAACGTGTCGGCCAACAGCAAGTAAGTTCCGGCTGTAGCACTGGCTAGCAGACTCCGTAAACCGGGCAGAAGCGGCTAACAGACTCCGTACTCAATGCGTGACATTTCCCGAAGGGATGTATACAGAACGAAGAAGGACACATGCCGCCAGCCTAAGTGTTCCGGAGCAGGTAGCAAGCTACCATGGCTCAATGGAGACACTAGGAGACATTTCCGTAAGAGAGGCTACTAAAGATAAACAACTAGATAGTCGATCCCACACATACCAAGCATTTCAATCATACACACAATATGCTCGATATGTGCAAATACAACAAGGCATCACAACATGACTCTCGACACAAGTATTTTATTTAAGGCTCAGAGAGCCATTTATATCATACACACAAGTACGGGTCACACGACCCACATACAAATCATACAATCATACAAGCCAACAATGAAGTGTTTTGTCCGAGTACGCATAACTAGTAAAATAAAAGAGGCTTGGGTAAGCCTAGCTATACTACATGGTCCTTCACTTGCTCAGATCACCACCGGCCTTAGTCTACTCATCGATGTCAACGCTCACGAAGAACCCGCTTGAGGGTTTGTGGCATCTTCTAAAAATGTAAATTAAAGCAACATGAGTACAAAGGTACTCAAAGAAGACTTACATCGACCCTACATACATGCATATTATCAAGAAGGGTTGGTGGGGTTATTGCAGCAAGCCAGCTTTGACTCATGGCTAAGCTATCCCACGAGACACCAACTTGAAATGGTTTTATGACTCGAGTCCACTACTCATCACTTCAATACACCACCGAGGATCCAACCCCGCCTTCCTACGGAGAAGCCATCCTCGCACTCACGCTTATCTTGAGGCTTTTAGTAGTATCCATTTACTTGTCTATGAACCGTATAGGCAACCAAGTAGTCCTTTATCATGACGCGCTATTCAATAGATGATGTTAACCTGCAGGGTGTACTTCTTCATACACGCTCACCACTTATCGCCGCATACACGACATGTACTCGCAACCTTCAAGCGGAAGCCCAACGTGGGTGTCGGCCACGACCTACCTAGACACCTAAGCCTCTAGTCCAGGTTTATCGCCTATTTGGGTTCCATCTATGAGGAGTTCCGGCCGAAGTCTCGCTCACAGCCCCAAACGATGTGAACAAGGTTCCCGAGATACCAAACGGGCATCCGGTACACCCGGCCACGTACCTACCGCATCACAGCCCACCCCTACGGTCAGCGCTGTCCACGGCCTCCAGTAGGCTACAAACACCAGAAACTACTTGCAACTCCTGGACCGAAGACTATGGTGAATAAGAAGTCGAGAGGGTCCATTGGTTTCGGGCCCAATGCATGGTAGTAGCTGAATCTTAAATCACACATACAGATCTCAGTGCTTAATGACGGCCTCAATGAAACAACCCACCATGTACTCCTACATGGCCTTTCATCGATACCTTTACCAAATCGTGTTCAACACCTTACTCTCGTACTGACTCGATCATTTCACTCTAGCCATCACCCCGATGAACCAGACCTGACACGACTCTAAGCATAGCAGGCATAGCAAGGTAGGAACAACACAATCACATGGCTCAATCAACTCCTACACATGCTAGTGGGTTTCATCTAGTTACTGTGGCAATGACAGGTCATGCAGAGGAAATGGGTTCAACTACCGCAGACACAGCAGCTTTGAATCGCGTTGTCTTAATGCAGAAACGAGAGCAGGAGCAAGAACATGGGATTTTATCGATATGATCAAATGGTAGGTTGCTTGCTCGACGGGTCGTTAGACGGTATTGCTCTTCGTCGGGTTATCACGGTACTTCTCGAAGCGTAACTCGCCGCAGAACACCGATACACAAGCATTACCAAACAATATGCAACAACATGATGCATGCAATGAGACATGGCAAAATGAGTGCTTTGGGCTAATGCAACTAAGATCAGATGGGTTTGAACCAATTTGAACCAAACATTCAAAATTCAAACTCATATATGATCATTTAAAGTGCTTAAACTTGTTCTGTGATAAACAGTGGGTTAGCTTCTGTAAACATGCATGAAACCAGTACAGATGGATAGATTGGATTTTTCTGATCATTTTCATATATAATTTGTCTCATTTGGAGCTATGGTTGATTTTATATGAATTTTGAAGTTTGAAACATTTTCTCGAATTTCCGTAAAAATAATTCCAAGAATTTAAATATTATGTCAAGACCTTTGCCATGATGACGTCAGGGTCAACGGGCTGGTCAGTCAAACCGACCAGTGGGTCCCGTGTGTCGTGAGGTTAGGTTAATTAGAATCTAATTAAAACTAAACTAGTTTAATTAGCGTGGCTGGGCCCACATGTCATAGACCGTGGGGTCAACTGGCCCACCGTGGTCAAACCCGGTCAAACCCATCGGCGCTTAGCCGCCCGGCGAGCGACGCTGCGCGGCGAAAGTGGTTTTGGCTGCTTGCCACCAAACGGGCGCGGCGACCACCGGAGTGAAGCCGAGGACGAGCCGCATCTATTGGTGGTGGTGGTTGGGCTCGGGTGGCGGAGTTACGCCGGCGGCGAAGTTTGGCGGCCACCGGAGCTCGGGTGAGAGTGAACTCGAGGTGGAGTGTGCGGTGAGGTGCGGGAAGTGCTCGGTTAGCTCCAACGCGACGTAGTGAACGCGTTGGACACGGTGGGGTAACCGGAGTGTGGCCGGGAGCACGCCGGCGACGAGGTCTCGCGACGGCGGTGCACGTGAGCTTCGTGCGGTCGTTGTGGTGCACGGAGCGAGAGGGAGAGGGTTGAAGGTAGCTGAGCTCACAGAGCTCACGAGAGGCCGCGGCGGGTCGGGACGAGCTGAAGCGGCGGTGACGGCGAAGGGGATCTCCGGCGGTGGCGCCGGGCGAAGCTTGCGGCGGCGCGGGCACGCGAAGGCCGGGGCTCGGCTAGCTCGGCGAAGCGGACGGCGGCGGAGCTCTCGGACACGATGGCGCGGCGTGGGGTCGACGGAGGACGCGGCTACGACGGTGGTGCGGCGACGGTGGCGCGGCCATGGCGTGGGGAGCGAGGGAGGCGAGCCGGAGAGGAGAGGGGTGTCTGGGGGTCCGGGCGCGACGTGGAGCTCATCCAAGGCGATGGGCGGCGAGAGGCGGCGAGGCGGCGGCGGCAGCAGCGTGGCGAAGCTGCGGTGCCGCCGCCGAGCACCTTGGCTGCCTGCTCGCAAGCCAAGCAGCTTCATTGGCGCGGCGGCGGGCTGGCTGGGCCAGTGGGCCGCTAAGCGGCGCCTGTAAGTCTTTCGCTTGCTTTTTCTTTTCTATTTTTCTGCAGCTTTGTTGAGTTATTTAAAATACCGTAAAGGTTCTAAAATTCACCAAACTAATCCTAGTCCATTGTTGGATTATTTCCAACATGAAACATTTTAGTTTGGAGATATTTGGACATTTGAAATATTTTAGTTATTTAATATGCCCAAATTCAAATAGCTATGATTTAATTCAATGACCTTAGGATGACCTAGGAAAATGTGCACCACTTTTGGCAAAGCTTCTGGACCAAGACAAAAATGATGGACATTTTAGAAGGGCATTTCAGGTTCATCGAAAATATTTTTAGTAAACCCTAGTTGTTTCAGAGGGGGCTGGGGGTTCTGGCAATCCCATTTCAAGTTTCTGTTGAAACAAATAGACATGATGCAACACTCTAATGCATGAACTAGCTAGGGTGTGACAGGGTGGTTCTATAATAAGAGATATCCCTATGTTTGCTTTTGAGGATAACCGAAGTTTTTACCTTGTAGTTCGGATCTCCGTCCTTCTCAGATGAGCTCGCCTCTTGGGACCTTTGTCCGAGATGGTGGAGAGCGAGACGCCCCATCCGCCGCACCATCGTGCAGGGCGGACGAACTGAGGTGTCATCGCGAGGGTATCCCGAGTCCGGCGGGCCGGAGTTCGGCACCGGCTGGTGTGCGGCCGGGAGCCAAGGATCTGCTGAGAGGGCGTCTATCTCGTAAGGTCACCGACGTTGATGAGTATGGTGATTGAAGAATTTCGTCCGCCAAAGGCGGTTGCATGATGCCGCCGTCGAAGCTTGTCAAGGGGGTTTGAGGTATGTAAAAATGACATACATGTTGACAGTTTTACACATAAAGTGCGCCCTGTGTAGGTAGTAGCCCCTGGGACTCGGTAGGCTGTCGAGAGCGACAACGTGCCGAGGATCAAAATCGCAGGTATTGATTTTCGCCTTTCCTATACAGGTGGCGGATAGTCCGGTGGCCAGCCGGACTGATGGGGTTGCCGAACTAAAGCAGCAACTCGACGTTGCGGATGCGGACATCGCGCTGGTCAATAAGCGACTTGACGAGTCACAAGGTAGGTTTTTTCTCCGTGGTCACCTAGTAAGGGAGCCGAAGCCCACTCCTTACAACATGTATGCTCAATGCAGATGGTGCCGCTGCTGTGGAGAGCCTTCGGGCAGAACTTGCTTGAGCCAAGGAGCAGGCCAGAAGGAGTGATGCGGCTGCCTCGAGGGCGGCCGAAGAGCTAGAAGCCGAAAGGGCTGCTCACTGCCGAAGCAGGGAGGAGATGGCCGAAATGGCCGTGAAGTTTAAAGATGTTACCGACCGCAATGAGGTTCTTGAAAAAGAATGCCGAGCGAAGCAAGAAGGCCTGAGGAAGGCCACCGCCGAAGCCAAGGATGCCCGTTCTGCGATGAGGGCTATAAAGGAGGAGCTGCGCCAGCCGAGATATTGTGGTCGGTAAGCCCTTTCGCTGCGCAGAGGTTTACGGATCCGGCACGCCAGCTTGGCCACCGTGGGGTCCGGAGGATCCTTATATGGACTTAGCGGCGAGTGCGGCAGATGCTGTTGTGCACTTCCGAAGTCAAAAGGACCATGAGACGGAGGAGCTTTTTTGGTCTCAATTCCATAGTCCGGAGCGTTCACTTCCGTTGACCGGTCGGTTGGATGAGTGGGCTGAGCTAAATAGATTGTCCGGACTTGCCATGACGGATATCGTAGCTCATGTCTGGCTGGATAGGCCCAAGCCAAAGAGTTATTTTTGGCTTATTGCAGCAATTCCTTGGGGCGGTGCCGCATATCAAGGCGATGAAGCGGTCGGCCTGCATAGAGGGTGCCCGGATGGCCCTCGCCCGTGTGAAGACATACTGGACGGAGATGGATGCCACCGCTGTTGCGACCCAGGGTTCGGACGAGAGCCGGTTACCCGCCGAGCACTATTTTGGGGAAGTTCTGCGTGGTGCTCATGTAATAGAGTCGCAGTGCTCAAAAAATGTCATGTTCAAATGAACTTTATGGTTTGTAAAATGATGTTTACAATATAAGCGCTTTTTGTACTTGTGCGTTCAAGTATTGAAATATCTCATGTGCGGCCGTTAATGTATACTTGTGTATAACCTGAAAGATGGCAGTCTTCGGCTTCAGCCCACACGCACATAGTGCGGGGGTGTTTGCGAAATAGCGCATTTTCACACTTAATCCAACGTCTTGGTCCTGTGAAGGAGGTGGTAGCATAGCAAACGAGGCAACCGGACTATAATGCTTTATCACTTTCACTTAGCCATAGGAGTTCGAAGGTGGGGCTGATATAGCCCCTAGGGGCACCGCGCTCTCCATATTTGGGGCGCGTGTGTGCCTGACCGGGAAGCGGTCCTTCGTCAAAGCGGAGGAATTCTAAACATTCCAGAGGTTGATCGAGTGGTTGACCAGTCTCGCTACATCATGACAGATCGGTTTTCGCTTTCATCGAGGTGCTCACCGGTCGAACCGGGCACAATCGCAGAGTTCTCCGGTGCCGCGTTAGCCGATGATATGGAACATGAGGCAGCAAAACACGAGCCGGGCAAACCCAACATTTGACCAAAGACATGATTCGAGCTGATGCATATAAGGCCTAATCTCGAGACAATCGAACACTCCCGAGGTGTTCGGTCTTTATGATGACGGGCAGATCAATGCCCTAAGCCCCTAGTGTCTAGGTACACGCAAGGTCCTCTGACGCGGCCGATGCCAAAACGTCAGCCTCCTCTCTGGTTATGATGAGAAACCAGGGGATGTATAGCAACAAGAGACAGTAAGAAAGGTTTACGCAGGGTCTTAATCTGAAAAGAATCCTTGCAACAGGTCCCTACTGCACGTCTGCACCTGGGTCTCCGTTGTGCTGTATCCTGGACGGGTGTAACACACTATTCATCTGTAAAAGAGAGGAACTTAGTTTGAAAAGGAATCGTGTCAAAAATGTATTTAAAACAAAGCATGAATACATGAATAAAGTTGAGCTTTTATTGGCTCCTTATTGCTCATACGCACAGCCCCTTGTAAAGGGGTGTGCGGCTAGGGAGCCCTTAGCTTATTTATGCCGGACTCGTCTAGCCGTGTCCGGGGTCTTGAGCGACCTTTTAATGAGATGATGCCGCGTGGACCGGGCATTAGTGTGGTATTGCGTTAAAGCGGACAAAAGCTTCACGTCCCAATAGTGCTTGATGGCTACTTTTGAATGGGGCGACATGAAAGATTAGCTTTTCGCGTCGGAAGTTGTCGGGTGACCCGAACACAACTTCTAGTAGTAAGGAGCCCGTGCACTTGGCGTAAGGGCCTGGCGTCACTCCTTTAAAGGAAGTGCGGCTATGTCGAATTTTAGTAAGGTCTACCCCCAGCTTGCAGATTGTGTCCGGATATAGCAGGTTTAAATCGCTGCCGCCATCCATTAGGACTTGTGTAAATTGTTGTCTGTCGATTCTAGGATCCAATATCAGAGCAGTCCATCCTGCGTTTCGAATACTTCTGGAATAGTCCAAGTGGTCGACATCCAATCTCGAGGTTCCGCTGGGGTGGACCATGCGACACCTACTTTGGCGGGTGCCGCACTGTTTTTCCGTATTATCACATGAAGTGAGTTTACTGTTTTGACTTCTTGTGGGAAAGTCTTTTGTTTTCCGGTGCTCTGCTGGTGGGGTTCGTCGTCATCCTCGCTTGGCGCGTCGAGCCCCTTGTGTTCAGCGTTGAGTCGGCCGGACTGTTTGAAAGCCCAACAATCTCGGTGGGTGTGGTTTGCAGTCTTCCCGGAAGTAATGTGGATTTGACATATCCGATCCAAAACTTTGTTGAGGTAGGATAGCTCGTCACCGTTGTCCTTAAGAGGCAGTGTTTTATTGTTCGGCCGCGAGCTTTTGAATCCGGAGTTGACCGCCTTGTTCTTTGGGATTTTTTCTTTATTTCGGCGCTGGTCCTTTCTGCGTCGTGCTTTTCCGTTTCCATCTCTGATCTCGGATGTACTCGGGTCGCTGGTGTTGCATCTTGCTAGCCAGCTGTCTTCCCCCGCGCAAAAGCGAGTCATGAGGCTTGTTAGCGAGGCCATTGTTCTCGGCTTCTCTTGGCCGAGGTGTCTGGCGAGCCATTCGTCTCGGACATTATGTTTAAAAGCTGTTAAGGCTTCGGCGTCCGGACAGTCGACTATTTGGTTCTTTTTGGTAAGGAACGTGTTCCAGAATTTGCGCGCTGACTCTCCGGGCTGTTGAGTTATGTGACTTAAATCGTCTGCATCCGGAGGGCGAACATAAGTCCCCTGAAAATTTGCTCTGAACGCGTCCTCGAGCTCTTCCCAACTTCCAATGGTATTTTCTGGGAGGCTTTTGAGCCAATGCCGGGCTGGCCCTTTGAGCTTGAGGGGTAGATATTTTATGGCGTGAGATCATCTCCTCTAGCCATGTGTATGTGCAGATGTAATCCTCAATCCGCACTCGGGTCTGTTGTTCCGTCGATGCCTCTATGTTTACAGCTTGAACTCCGCTGGGAATTCATGATCCAAAGACCTCATCGGTGAAACATAGTGGGTGTGCGGCGCCTCAGATTTAGGTGTGCTGTTATCTTCAACACTCGGCGTGTTGTGTTCCTTCCTGGGCCCTCTTCTTTGGCCCATAAATGGACCTGACCGGCCATCCGCTTTCTGGGATCTTTATGCGTGTCATGTGCGGGCTTATGTGCGGCGCCGCTTGCCGCTCTTGGCCTCATCATCTGTCGCCTATCCGCCAGCGGCCTCTTTGCTTTTTGATTGTGGGGGCTCTACGGCCTCCTCATCAAATTCTGGCAGCAGCTTGCGCTTCGGGTAGCTCTTTGTTTGGTGGCTATTGCCATATTTGTCCGCGGTCTTGATTACTTTGCTCCATCTCATTCTGAGTATGTCTTCCGCTGTTTTGAGCTTCCGTTTCTCCTTCTTCAAACTTCTTGCAGTGGCGACAAGCCTTTTTCGAAGGTTCTTATGCTCCAGTGGTGTGTCCGGTGTTAGATCGTCTGGACTGTTGTTTTCACCGAGGATGAGTTGATTATCCGATTCATCCTGTTCGGATGGTTTCTTGGTTGCATGTTCGTCTCCCACTGGTTTGCCCTGCTCTATGGCTGGGTCATTATGGGTGCTGTTGTTATCGAGGCGGGACTTGGGGCGGCGCTTGCGACGCTGTTTTGGTTGTTTTTCGGGGGAATTATCCTTCGCCGCGTCCCGTTGTTCCTCGTTATCGCTCCCTTTTGGGGTGTCCACCATATATACATCATGAGTTGAGGTGGGCTTCCAGTGCTCGGTAGGCGCTGGTTCTTGATCATCTCCGGCATCATCGTCCATACCGTCGATGTCTTCGGAGTCGTAGTCTAGCGTGTCGGTTAGATCGTCGACAGTGGCTACAAAGTGGGTGGTGGGTGGGCTTTGATTTTCTTCGTCGTCCGTGTCCCAACCATCCTGACCGTAGTCCAGCTAGGGCTCTCCTGATAGCGAGAGATACTTTAGCGAATTCAGGATGTCGCCAAATGGTGAGTGCTGAAAGATGTCCGCAGCGGTGAACTCCATGATCGGTGCCCAATCGGATTCGATTGGCAGGGGCGCGGGAGGTTCGGAGTCCGGCAAGGAGTCCGGCACCTCGGAGTCACGAGCTTTGCAAAGGACAAGGTCGGTATTCGGCTCCATCAGCGTAGAAGTTGCAGCTCTCGAGGCGGTGTCCAGCCACCTGTCCTCGTTCTGCGCGGTCGGCTTCGAACTATGGGTCGGAGCGGATTCGTGTGCGGCCTCCAAGGTACTGTCCGGCGGCAGAGCTAAATCATGCCCATCGTGATGCTCGGCCACGCTCGGCCGCGGGTTCAATCCATCAAGACTAAGTCTCCGCGATGTCGGCCGTGAAGTTTAGGCTTCCAAATCGACTGATGGCGGGGCGAGCTTCGATCTGCTCCAGATGGCCAAGTGAATTGCCCGCAGCAGCAAAGCCGCCAACACGAAGATCTGTCCGGGAGAAAATTTCACCCCGACTGCGTTGTTGTTGATTGAAGAAGCCATCAAGCCTATCGGCGACGACACGAGGAACTCTCAATGAAAGCACCGATGTCGGTGTCAAAACCGCGGATCTCGGTAGGGGTCCCGAATCTGTGCGTCTAGGCGGATGGTAACAGGAGACAAGGGACACGATGTTTTACCTGTGTTCGGGCCCTCTCGATGGAGGTAAAACCCTACTCTGCTTGATTGATATTGATGATATGGGTAGTACAAGAGTGGATCTACCACGAGATCAAGGAGGCTAAACCCTAGAAGCTAGCCTATGGTATGATTGTTGTAATGGTTGTTCGTCCCCACGGACTAAAACCCTCCGGTTTATAAAGACACCGGAGAGGGCTAGGGTTACACAGAGTCGGTTACAATGGTAGGAGATCTACATATCCGTATCGCCAAGCTTGCCTTCCACGCCAAGGAAAGTCCCATCCGGACACGGGACGAAGTCTTCAATCTTGTATCTTCATAGTCTTGGAGTCCGGCCGATGATGATAGTCCGTCTATCCGGACACCCCCTAGTCCAGGACTCCCTCAAAGACCCTTGTCCCTTTTGGACTCAGCAGCAGTGACGCTTTGCGCCGCTTTCCCTCCTAGGGGTGTTGTCATGGAGCTTAGGTGTTTAGGGCATTGTGTGGCATTGTACTCGGTTTTCCCAATACTTTCTTTCGGTAGTGTAGTTCTGCGTGCTCCGGTTATCTTGGGATTGGCATTGTATGAGTGCTACCTCACCATCTTATATCATTTAGCCATGTACTTGGTTCAGTGATTGCTTTATGTACAAAGCGGGGAAAAAGCATGTTTCGAGGGATAACTTCCATGCCTCCCTTTCATATTTTTTGTGTCCAGAGATGCCTCCCTCTCTTGTTGGAGTTCGCACGACATTGCTCATGGCAGTAGATGTTTTATTTCTTATTCCTCCTGACCTCTATGATTTATAGTGCTGAAGAGATTAGTTTATTTCGCTTCGGTTGGGCTGTTTGCACACTTGGAGACCAATATATTTATGAGGATTTTTCACCAAATCAAGTACTGAAACCATTAATAATTCACCAACTTCTTGGAGGATTTGCATCTTGGTTAATACTCTTCAGTTAACCGTGTCAGGTTGCTTCATTGTGTGGCCATATTAATTATTGCACCATAGTAGAATATAGAAAGTAGGTCGAACTGACATAGTTTTCCTTACTGAAGTTGAAGTGGCATAGTAGTCTTGTTGGAATCATACACTTTCTTATTCTTGGTTCTTGGAAACCTTAGTCCGTTAATGAGCTGCTCCTCACAAGCACAGCATTATTCAGTTGCCCTGTTTGACAACAAGGATGACTTTCAGAACCAAATTTTGCTGTCTGCTATACATTGTGTAGTCATATATTCTCATGTTGTACATTATGTCCCATCGTAGAAAGCAGAAAATTATCAAAAGATTCTACCCGTGCATTTTGTCAACTCCCTAGCCACATTAGAAATAGGATTCATCTTTGCAATCTTTGAGTCTGTATTGGGATCGAAATAAATAAAATCTTCTGTCATGGTGGCCATCATATCGGAATGAGAATGGCAGGAACTGATAACTAATCCATTTGGAGTGCCATGTTTTCCCTGAGCTGTTAGAATGAAATCCTCATAGCGCCCAGAATATATTTCATCATATGGATGCACGATCTTTGCCCCATTAAACTTACAAGAGAAGCAACGAGCTTGTATCAGAATAAACATAAAGAATTAGACTATTAAGAAAACGTTTAATGCACATAAAATAAATCCTACTATATGTCCTGACTAAGTACTATCTTTAATCATTGATAATACAAATTTCACAATATGTATACTAAAACTGAATGCAAAATATGAAGTTAGAGAGACAATGCCACACTACCACACCATAACACATATATTTCCTATTCTTCCCATATCATAGATTTTTCGAACAACTTTAAACACACTATTTATGGATATACATACCTACTGATTCTTTATAGTAAGCTGAAAAATAATATCTTGCCCATTTCTTGTAGTTGTATTAATAAATAAAGGAAAACTCGAATTCTAATAAATCAACAACTCAATTAGAATTTATATTCGTTTATGGTATCTCTTATGACCATATTAGAATACATTAACACTATTCTAATTATCTGGAAGTAAGTTATTGTAATCATATACTTCTTGTCTCTCTTTATTGTAACGCAGAATCCATGTTAAACCACGTCATTTTAAAAATGACAGCCATCAGATTGAGTTAGTTATAAATCTAAGGCCTTGGATCATAAATTGCCAAAGGACGCTGCCGATACATATGCAGCTGCCTTTTCTTCAAACCACTAGTGGTGTTCTCTCGGACTCTGATTTCTTTCCCTAGGCAGTAGGCACTGATTTCAAATTTGACTAAAACCACGACAGTTATTTTGGAATGGATGGAGTATGAGATAAGAGATGAAAAACAACCATCCAGCACACAAGTTGTTATACCACTGCAAAATTTATGAAGAGAACAACAAATATGATCAAAGCAATGGAAAGGTGTAAATGTTTTTAGATGGATAACTATTGTTCCCATAAACTCCATGACCGTAATGGAAACATACAGACAACACATTTCAACAATTTGATAACGATACAGGTGACATAACATACTCTTATGACCATAGTAGTGGAAAAAGACTGATTTGCCCAACTACTGTTTGTCTTACAACTACGAAACATACAGGTAAAATATTCCAATAATTTCATGCCACCGCAAGCACTATGTACGTGCATGCCCTGTTTTCTGCGAGAACTGTGTTGGAATATGATTTAGCTAGGTAAACCTCAACGGACTCCATGAGCCATTTGGTACTTATGTGCCCGTCTCAAACAAAAGAGTAATAAATTTTGAGGCTAATTATCTTTCTATGTTAGAAACATATCCTGGACTTAGCTATCGACCATATTGAATAGACAACTCGGCTACAAAATACTTTTATCACTTTCTGCCATAAAAATATCAATGTGCAATTAATTTGGAACCACCGAAGAAATAAGCCACTCAACTTAGCAGTATCACTTATAAGTCAGAAAAAGGATTCACAAACATATTGATAACCAAAGCGAGCACCTAATACCGTCTTCTTGAATCTTGTCAATAGCTCGAAAACAATGACATAATGAATTTTCCACGAGATACAGAGCTGAGAGCATACCATTATCTATGCAAGAATCCGATACAGGGGTGCACAGGATGGTCTGTCCCGCATAGCTTTAACACTATTGCTACATTGAGCGAAGAACAGTTCTGGAGCTCTGACAGCGGAATTTGGTCGATTAGCCGTTGCCAAGAAATTGACATGGAAGTACTCAAATTGGAGCCTCTTCTTATAGAGAGCAACACTTGGCCCATCAGGTACTTTAGGATTCACACCACAAATGGTATGAAGTTTATAGTGGACCTGTACGCAACAAGGCAGAAGAGCGCAGCCGATAATAAAAAAAAGGAATTTCAGCATACGGAAGACGAAATGATGCATGTTAGAATTCAGAAGCAAGAAAAGAAAAAACAGAGGCAAATTGCACCAACCCTTTTTCCCGAGAGTAGTCGCTCAATGCCGCCTTGACCCTTTTGACAAAGAAGTTTTGGTCGCGCCTAATTTTTTTCCAAAACTCTGAAATAAACCTCTTCTGTTTTTTGCTCAAGACATGTGAGCTTGAGGTCACCCAGTTCAGTTGCTGAGTCTGCTCCTCTGACTTGGTAGGTGGCAGAGCCATGGCAAGGCATTCAACTACATCATTGGTGAGCGTGCCCTGTAAAATAGCTGGCAGCTTGTCGGACTCCATGTTCAAGGAAGACGTGGCAAACTTCACCAGAGCGTCAGAGTCGACATACCATGAGACAACCGCCGCTTGCCTATAGGCGTCCTGGTAATTGTCACACACAGCATGACCATGCTTCTTTAACTTGCGGATGGCCTTGTGGACATCGGCGTCGCTCCTAAAAAGATACTAGATAGCGTCGTGCTCCGTGATGGTGGGAGCGCATGTTCGAAGGAAGGTAACGAGGCCGTAAAAAGAGCAGCACTCCATGCGTGCAAGCATGCGTGTGCATATCATGTCCACCTTGAATTGCAGCTCGAACTTTTGGGGCGCAGGGAACGCAGAGCCATGCCAGATGGTGTTGAGGATGATGTTGGAGACACGATCCCTGGGGCCATAGCAATACACACCCTTGAGGAGGCTGCAGTGGTGACGCCTGTGCAGGCCATCCCAAGGCAGCTTGGCAAGTGCTTGTAAGTAGTGACCATGGATCTTGCCGAGGAGAAGCAGCTTTAGAGAGAGTGTGGATCTGAATGTCAACTGAGGCCCAAGCCTCCTCTTCCGTGGCCTATTCCCCTCTATGGATTCTGATGTCTGCTGGCTTCTCTTCCTCTTCTTATTCTTCTTCTTTTTCTCCTTGACACAAAGATGATCCAGTGATAGGTTGGTGAGATCATCCAAGCTCATGGGCTCTTGCTTGAGAAACTCGGCAAGGCTCTTGAGGGTTGCAGGGGAGAGAGGGTCTTGTCCAGCAAGAAGCGTAGTGACATCGGATAGGCGAGAGGCCATAATCAATGACGCTTTCACCAGGACATTCGGTTTAGGATGCCTCGCACACGCCGCGGTGCATTCCAAGGCGACCATGGTGGTACGGGAGGTGATGCTCGATGCGCTGCGCTGCTTGTTCTGATCTCGCTCGATGAGGCGCACGGCGGCGCGAAGGTCGGCCCTGCCCAGGAGCAGGTGATACGTCTCCGTCGTATCTATAATTTTTGACTGTTCCTTGTCAATATTATACAACTTTCATATACTTTTGGCAATTTTTATACTATTTTTGGGACTAACATATTGATCTAGTGCCCAGTGCCAGTTTCTGTTTGTTGCATGTTTTTTGTTTCGCTGAAAACCCATATCAAATGGAGTCCAAACGGGATAAAAACGATGAAGAATATTTTTGGAATATTTATGAATTTTGGGAAGAAGAATCAACGCGAGACGATGCTCGAGGGGCCCACGAGGGAGGGGGGAGCGCCCCTGACCCTCGTGGACACCCCGTAAGGTGGTTGTGTCCTTCTTTCGCCATAAGAAAGCTAATATCAGGAAACAAATCGTGTTCAAAGTTTCAATCCAATCGGAGTTACGGATCTCCAGGTATATAAGAAACGGTGAAAGTGCAGAATCTGGGAACGAATAAATAGAGAGAGACGGAGAGACAGATCCAATATCAGAGGGGCTCTCTCCCCTCCCATGCCATGGAGACCATGGACCAGAGGGGAAACCCTTCTCCCACCTAGGGAGAAGGTCAAGGGAGAAGAAGGAGGAGGGGGGGCTCTCTCCCCCTCGCTTCCGGTGGCGCCGAAACACCGCCGGGGCCATCATCATCACCGCGATCTACACCAACACCTCCGTCATCTTCACCAACATCTCCATCACCTTCCCCCATCTATCTACAGCGGTCCACTCTCCCGTAACCCGATGTACCCTCTACTTGAACATGATGCTTTATGCTTCATATTATTATCCAATTATGTGTTTCCATCCTATGATGTCCGAGTAGATTTTCGTTGTCCTATCGGTAATTAGTGAATTGCTATGATTGGTTTAATTTGCTTGTGGTTATATTGTTGTCCTTTGGTGCCCATCATATGAGCGCGCGCGTGGATCACACCATAGGGTTAGTTGTATGTTGATAGGACTATGTATTGAAGAGCAAGAGTGACAGAAGCTTCAACCTAGCATAGAAATTGATGCATACGGGATTGAAGCGGGACCAATATATCTTAATGCTATGGTTGGGTTTTTCCTTAATGAACCTTCGTAGTTGCGGATCTTGGTAATAGTTCCAATCATAAGTGCATAGAATTCCAAGTCAGGGATGACATGCTAGCAGTGGCCTCTCCCACATAAAACTTGCTATCGGTCTAGTAAAGTAGTCAATTACTTAGGGACAATTTCACAACTCCTACCACCACTTTTCCACACTCGCTATACTAACTTTATTGTGTCTTTATATAAACAGCCCCTAGTTTTTATTTACGTGCTCTTTATATTCTTGCAAACCTATCCAACAACACCTACAAAGTCCTTCTAGTTTCATACTTGTTCTAGGTAAAGCGAACGTTAAGTGTGCGTAGAGTTGTATTGGTGGTCGATAGAACTTGAGATAATATTTGTTCTACCTTTAGCTCCTCGTTGGGTTCGACACTCTTACTTATCGAAAGAGGCTACAATTGACCCCCTATACTCGTGGGTTATCAAGACCTATTTCTGGCGCTGTTGCCGGGGAGTTATAGCGTGGGGTGAATATTCTCATGTGTCATTGTTTGCTTTATCACTAAGTAGATTTTATTTGCTGTTCTAAGTTGTTCTCTATCTTTAGTTATGGGTAGGAAACGCAAAATACCAAACAAATTAGTTGTACCTAGTACCTACTACACCAATGGTTGAAGAACCACTCAAAATATATCAAACTCCTGAAGCTTTTTACTTGGATCATCTTCGATCCCTATGTGCTCGTGCTGAAACCCCAACTATCTTAGTTGAGGGCAAATCTTTAGATGAGCATGCTTGTTATGTGTGACATCGCTTATCTCAAAAAGGGAAACTTTTACTGGATCGAATTCATCATTTGCAATGCTATGCTTGGAATTTATATGAAATATATGATTTTACTTGTTGTTCTGAAAACCCTGAGAAACACCTTACCTACCAATGTCAGTTTAGTGATAATGAAATTGTATCTTCGTATGCTAAGGGTGTTTATAATTACTATGATGTTCAACAAATTGAAGAATTTGTTGCTTTTAAGGGTGCTTATGAAATTGCTTCTTTGATTGGAAAGTATGATGCTACTCTTTAAAATCTGAAAATTTTGCCATACTTAAATATTGTTATGATAATTATGCTTCTAATGCCTATGTTAAGCCATATATTGAGGACTCCTTCATTGTCCAAGAAGAGATTAATATTTTACAGGAGTCTATGGAAGAAGAAATTGATGAAACTGTGAGCTCATTGGATGAAAAAGATGATGAGGAGAGCGAAGAACAAAAGGAGGAAGAGCGGATTAGATACCCGTGCCCACTTTCTAATGAGAGTAACTCTTCAACTCATACATTGTTTAATTTCCCTTCGTGCTTACCGAAGGATGAATGGTATGATGATTGTTATGAACCCGTTGATTCTTTTGAAATATCCCTTTTTGATGATGCTTGCTATGCTTGTGGCCAAGATGCCAATATGAATTATGCTTATGGAGATGAACTTGCTACAGTTCCTTATGTTAAACAAGAAATTGTTGCTATTGCACCCACACATAATAGTCCTATTATCTTTTTGAATTCTCCAAACTACACTATATCGGAGAAGTTTTCTCTTATTAAGGATTATGTTGATGGGTTGCATTTTACCGTTACACATGATGATTTTGATAGATATAATATGCATGTGCTTGCTGCTCCTACTTGCAATTTTTATGAGAGAGGAACTATATCTCCACCTCTCTATTTTTCCAACACGATAGAATTCCAAGAAACTTCTTATACTATGCATTGGCCTTTACTATGTGTGCATGAATTATTGTTTTATGACATGCCGATGCATAGGAAGAGAGTTAGACTTTGTTGTTGCTTAATATATGTTACTTTGTGCTCACTACTAAATTACAAATCATTGTTAATTAAAATTGGCTTTGATATACCTTGTGATACGGGTGGATCCATTACTTGAGCACTATATGCCTAGCTTAATGGCTTTAAAGAAAGCGCTGCCAGGGAGACAACCCGGAAGTTTTAGAGAGTCATTTATTTCTGTTGTGTGCTTTTATAAAGTTTAATAATAAAAATAATGTGCCAAGGTTTGCCTTTAGGATGATTACAATGCTTGTTGGTTTGTGCGTTGCACGACAGAAACTTTGGCTGTAGTGCGCGATTTTACATTTTTTTACTGGAACGTCAAATGGTTCTGAAACTTTTTGCATTGTCTTTCTATACAATTTTTTTACTTTTCAAAATTTTGGCAGAATTTTTTGGGTTACAGAAGTATGGTAAATGTTCAGATTACTACAGACATCCTGTTTAAGACAGATTTTGTTTTTGATGCATAGTTTGCTTGTTTCGATGAAACTATCAATTTCTATCAGTGGATTAAGCCATGGAAAAGTTATATTACAGTAGCTACAATGCAAAAACAAAATATGAATTGGTTTGCAACAGTACTTAGAGTAGTGATTTGCTTTATTATACTAACGGATCTTACCGAGTTTTTTTGTTGAGTTTTGTGTGGATGAAGTGTTCTAAGATCGAGGAGGTCTCGATATGAGGAGAAGGAGGAGAGGCATGAGCTCAAGCTTGGGGATGCCCAAGGCACCCCAAGTATATATTCAAGGAGACTCAAGCGTCTAAGCTTGGGGATGCCCCGGAAGGCATCCCCTCTTTCTTCAACAAGTATCAGTATGTTTTTGGATTCGTTTCGTTCATGCGATATGTGCAAATCTTGGAGCGTCTTTTGCATTTAGTTTTCATTTTTCTTTTATGCACCATTATGGTATGAGATAGTCCATGGTTGATTTATAGAATGCTCTATGCACTTCAGTTAAATCTTTTGAGTATGGCTTTATAGAATGCTTTATGTGCTTCGCTTATATCATTTGAAGTTTGGATTTCCTGTTTCTCTTCACATAGAAAACCGCCATTTGTAGAATGCTCTTTTGCTTCACTTAAATTTGTTAGAGCGTGGTCATATCTTTTGTAGAAAGAATTAAACTCTCTTTCTTCACTTATATCAATTTAGAGAGATGACAGGAATTGGTCATTCACATGGTTAGTCATAAAATCCTACATAGAACTTGTAGATCACTGAATATGATATGTTTGATTCCTTGCACTAGTTTTGCGATATAGAGATGATAATATGTGGGATGTTCTAGTAAATGGTTGTGTTTAGTAAGAATATTGGTGTTAAGGTTTGTGATTCCTGAAGCATGCATGTATGGTCTCCTAACTATGTAACCAAATTGGCGTGCATTGTATTTTGATTGTTTGTCTTTGCGTGAAGGTCGGGGGCGCGCAATGGTTAACTCCTACCAACCTCCCCCCTAGGAGCATGCGTAGTAGTACTTTGCTTTGAGGGCCAATAAACTTTTGCAATAAGTATATGAGTTCTTTATGACTAATGTGAGTCGATGGATTATACGCACTCTTACACTTCCATCATTGTTAGCCTCTTCGGTACCGTGCATTGCCCTTTCTCACCTCGAGAGTTGGTGCAAACTTCGCCGGTGCATCCAAACCCCATGATATGATACACTCTATCACACATAAGCCTCCTTATATCTTCCTCAAAACCGCCACCATACGTACCTATCATGGCTTTTCATAGCCATTCCGAGATATATTGGCATGCAACTTCCATCATCATCATATACATGACTTGAGCATTCATTGTCATATTGCTTTGCATTATTGTAAGACAGCTAGCATGATGTTTTCATGGCTTGTCCATTTTTGATATCAGAAATTGCCAAAGATTAGATTTCATCACCACAATCAGTTTTGTCTAGTGACAATAGGTACATGTCACTATGCAACGCCAAAAACAAAGCTCCAGGAGGAGATATACATCACAACCAGCCAACCAGACCAAGTCCCAACACATCCAGCCACAAGCAGCTTAGAAGAGGTAACCATTAAGGAGAGGTACAGAAGACCTCAAGGTATACTTGAGGGATTATGTGCTCAGACAGCCTGGAAGTGCCAAGGCTAGTTCATCATAGCACAGGGATAGCCACATGTAAATTAAGCCTAAGAGAGGGGGCTCAGACCAGCATCACTGCCCAAATCAGATGTAGTATCTATCTTATCAGTAGAAGACTAGGAAAGTAACAGCCAAAACAAAGTATAGCATCTGTTCATAGGCTATTAGAAAGAGAGAAATAGGAATAGCCAAACCAAGTGGTATATGTTCATATCAGTATTAGAAGTAAAATAACTACGAACAAGTGAGTATCTATTCAGAGTAAAGTTACTGACCAAAGTAACAACTCTAGGATCAAATACACAAAACAGAGCAGTACAGGAGTATATATACTTCACAAATACACATAGATGGTCACTGACCAAAACCCTAACACAGCAAGAATCCATCACAGAGAGCTCCAATACAAGTTGATGCTCATCTACAGCAGCTAACCACAGCTAATAGAGCCTCACATCCAACAAGATCAAATGCTACAGCTATGCGTTAGAGAGATCAGGAGGGGAGCAAGGACAAGCTCACCAAGAGGAGTTGTAGCCGAAGCACGATGCAGCCACACCATCACTATGGTGTGACCAGCATCACAACCAACACCGCCACAACAAGTCGGAGCTTGCCAGAGAGCACCACAACGGCGGCGCCAGCGAGAGCACGGGCACGAAGGCGCCAACCAGGGGCACCACAGCACGGAGGCGCCACCCAGGGGCACCACCGCGCCACGGCACATCCAGCACCACCGGAGGATCCTCACGGTGACCGAACCTAAGTGCACATCCAGCAATCGACAGTACTGAGCCACAGACAGAGCAAGCGAGCAGGCACGGAAAAAACAGGGCGGAGGAGCGGGACTCACGCGCGCTCGAGCTCGTCGGGATCGGGATCTCCGGTTGCGGCCGCGGCGAGCCAGAGCAGTGCCACCGCGCAGATCCCCGGGGCCCACCAGCGCCCCATCCCCGCCTCCCGACCGGCCTCAGATCTCCCATGGCGGGCGGGGCGCAGAGGAGCTCGGTGCTCGGCTCCCATGGCAGAGGCGGATCTCGAGGTCGGGGCGACCGGCGACGAGGCTTCCGCGGCGGGGCGGCGAGCTTGTGGGAAGGTGGCGGCGCGCAACGCGGCGCAGGCGGCAGCACAAGGCGGCAGGGCTCCTGGGGTCCGGTGAGGTGGCAGCACGCACCAGCGGGAGGAGGTGAGGGGGTGCAGTGGCGCGGGGTCGAGGAAGGCGGGGTCGGGAGGCTCTTGGCTGTGGGACGGGCGTCGTCGAATCCTGCCGGAATCGGCCGACGTAGCTTCTCGCGGGAGGGAGAGGGGAGAGAGAGAGAGAGAGAGAGAGAGAGAGAGAGAGAGAGAGAGAGAGAGAGAGAGGGGTGGGGCAGAGAGATAGGGGTAGAGAGAGAGGGGATAGAGATAGAGGCGGTGGGGCAACGGTTTTTTTACCGCAAAAAAAAGATAGCCCCCTCTTTGCCGTTCGCCAGCAGATGGCAAAGAATCTTTGCCGTCCGCGAGCAGACGGCAAAGAGTGGGGGTGGACCGTTGCAGTATACAGGCATCCGGTGGCACCTCTTTGCCGTCCGCTGATAGATGGCAAAGATTCTTTGCCATCTGTCAGCTGACGGCAAAGAAATGACAGATGGCAAAGACCTTCTTTGTCGTCTGCCAGTTCTTTGCCGTCTGTTGTTTGGTAGCTGATGGCAAAGACCTTCTTTTTGTCCGCAAGCAGACGGCAAAGATCTGGCAGACGGCAAAATCCCTGATTCCAGTAGTGATTATATATAATTAAGTGTGTCAAAAATCATTACAGAACATCATGAATAGATAATTAAGTGACCAAATTAATAGAAGTTCATCATCACATTAAAACCAAAGTACATACATAGTTCTCATCTAACAACATAAAGCTCTGGAGAGCATCTAAATTAATTAAACCATACATTGAAAGTATGTAAAACATTTCAATGCGAAAACAAATGCGATCATAATCGCAACCAAGGTAACAACTGATCCAACGGCATAATGATACCAAGCCTCGGTATGAATGGCATATTTTCTAATCTTTCTAATCTTCAAGGGCATTGCATCCATCTTGATCTTGTGATCATCGACGACATCCGCAACATGCAACTCCTATATCATCTTCTCCTCCTCAATTTTTCTTATTTTTTCCTTCAAGAAATTGTTTTCTTCTTCAACTAAATTTAACCTCTCGACAATAGGGTCGGTTGGAATTTCCGGTTCAACAACCTCCTAGATAAATAAAATCTATGTCACGTTGGTCGGCATAATTTTCATAAACAATAAATGAACCAATACTTATGAAAAGATAATATATACCACATCCGAATCATAGACAGGACGAGGGCCGACGGGGCGGATACCAAAACCATCGCACTATATAAGATGCAATAATAAAAGTAAGAAAATAATACAAGTATCTATCTAAACATACAAGTAAGAATATTTTTCCTTTCAGAAAGAAGATAAGAACAAGAGGCTCACCACGGTGGTGCCGGCGATGAGATCCGCGCGGGCGATCGACGGCGGTGAAGACGGAGACGGGATATGACAGACCGCTAAACCTAGACAAATATTGAGGAAAATGTAGTTTGGAGGTCGAGCTTGGAGAGGAGAAAGTTAAGTAGTGTGGCTCGGGCATTCCATCGTACACCTCGTGTGCATAGGAGGTGAGCTAGAGCACCACAAAGCTCTCCAACGGCCGGGCAGAAAAATAGAGCAGTGAAGTGTTCTGCTCGCGGGCGAGGGGTATATATAGGCAATTCATTGGTCCCGGTTCGTGGCATGAACCGGGACTAAAGGCAGCCTTTGGTCCCGGTTCAAGCCCCCAACTGGGACCAATGGTGGTGGGCCAGGAGCGAGGCCCATTGGTCCCGGTTCGTCCAACCAACTAGGACCAAAAGGTCCAGACGAACCAGGACCAATGGCCCACGTGGCCCGGCCGCCCCGGGCTCACTTAACCGGTCCACGCCCCATGGGTCCCGGTTCTGGACTGAACCGGGACTAATGGGCTGACCCGGCCTGGACCATTGCCCCCTTTTCTACTAGTGTGCATCCGATACTACAGCCTGTGTCCCATGTTCTTGCGCTTATTTAATCATATAGTGATGGGGAAGCATTGTATGAGAATTTATCTTTCTTTTAGCACAATTTTTCCGGATTCTAAATTAGGATATTTCTCAAATCTCTAACACATTCTTACTCGTGAGCCTTCAATTTTGGACATCCATGGTCTTCTGATGTGAGTTTAAGTCGCCAAATGGGCCAACTTCCTAATGGGCTGCTATTCATGTACCATTTTGGGAGGCGTGTTGTTAATCTTGGTTCGTGGGCGTATTCTCGACCAGTTAAAAATGTCTATGCGAGTACCACGCGGTTTGGACCTGGCTATCCCCTTTGTATCTAGGAGGCGGATCTTCTCCTCGCTCTCACCCACTGTAGTAGTTGGGCTGCCACCGGCACCCCCACCGCTTTGTTCTCCCTTCACTCGGCCCCTCACACCTGCCTATGCGGTCGTGTTTTTATCGCCTTTTACCCTCCTTGCGAATTACGTTGATCCTCTTCTTTCCTCCTTGCCATGTCATTCACTTCACTTTACACCGGAAAAACCCCAAGACCCCCACCCGTGGTGGCATGAAGTGAAACTGACGGGCCTCTCTACTTGTGGTGATGTAAAGTTATGATGAGTTGTGGCATGAGGTGACAGACACAACTCATGGCGCCCCCTCCTCACATGGCAGCATGAGACGATGTTGAAGGCTCATGGAAGCTCAAGACGATGATGATTCTCATTGGGACACCTCCTCTGGTGGCTGCTTGAGGTGATATCGACGGCTCAAGGTGTCCCGAGGCAAACATGCCAAGTATGGTAATGTCACAACCCCTTCTCACATGATCCCGTCCCTTTAGGTTTTCCTTAGGTATAACATTGGGAGTTTAGTCTTATGCACAACTAAAAACACTATCTCATATTTGTTGTTAGATACCATTTTCTATTCAGTTGTGCCCTTCATTTAGCACAGTATTGAGTTGCACTTCGCAATGCAGGTTCTTGATGTTTGCCATATGATAAACGGGACCATGAGAACGAATTATCTATAAAGTTTTCTTCAAATGAGAGAGAATATGTTACTCTTTTATGTACGGAAAATCTTAGTACTAATACAAATGCATTTATCTTAGTTATTCCAAGTCTGCTTACTCAAACATTTATTTCTTTTTGTCCCGGTGTCTAATTGATTAATGTAGTTAAAGGGTTCAAAAGAAGGAGATGACTCGTGAATGTTCTTCTAGCTTGGAGGATTCTGGAACTCGTCTGGGCCATGTCCTCATCCAACATCTAAAGATCAACATTTGGAGGATCAAATGAATAAAGCAAATGAATCTCTAGAAATTAGATATAAGATTCTTCGAACCCTTCAAGATAAATTTTCTTGGCTAGTATGAGTATTAGGGTTCTTCGGGGGAAAATAATATTTGACGTGCATGCACATGAGGAAAACTAGCTCCAACCATGAATTGTGAAGAGGTTTTGGCAATGGAAAACCAATATAAACTTTTTTCCGATGAAATTGTGTAAGGTTAAACCTCCATTCTCTATACTCCTTCCTTCCCAAAGTGTAGCTCATATTATGTCAAACTCGCACACCAAGGTGGTATTAAGAGGGGTCATTTTGTCTTCATGCATTTGCTCGTTTATTTGTTGGCCATAATTGCTCCTACACCCGTTTTGTTGCTGCACATTGATATCCTAATACATAGTACAATGTGGGAAAATGTACGCAAAAAATAACAAGCGTTTTATTTTGGGACGCAGGGAATACAACTACAAAGTGAAAACACTTTGAAATTGATACATTGATGAATATAAATACTAGAAAATGCATTATTTTAGTATCTTAAAAGAGGGAGTACCTCTAAAGAGGTAACTTAAACGTCCTACAAATTCTCATCCAGAAAAGCTCCAGCGCAAAATATGTTCTGTTGCCCTGGCCAGAAAAGACTAGTAAGGCCATTCAACTAGCATGGTAAGTTGCTAACACAAGCCAACAACCTCTTGTTCCATCCTTACTGTGGCACAACCTTCAACCATTAAAGTGATGATATGAAGTTTGTCGTCACTGTGCACGGATCCTCTCTCTCTATATATATTTCTCTAGGTCCATCTTCTACGAAGTAGAATCCATCCACCAGCTAGTCAAGACATACTTCTTGCCCTGTATCAGATGGACAAAGTCAATAAAGCCAGTGTTTGAGAGCGATGATGGCCAGAAGAAAGAACATCATGTGGAAACACCAACTTGGAAACTGGAGGCACCGGGAAGGAGAGCAGTGTTGTTTAGTACACCATGTAGTGCTTGATATTCACCGATGGATCTGCATGTGTGATTAGATGTCCTTGCAAATGTCAATTGCCACTCAGGACTGTTATAGTAATCTTGATTGATTAGTTGTGTACTATGTGACCTAGTTGTAGTATTAGTTAGAGTTACCTTGTGGTACGTGTGTATCAGCCATACCAAGTGCTAGTTGTGTAGTGCTAGGTGTGTACGAGTATTAGTACATGTCTAAATTACAGGAGAGTATGTTCATGTATGTGTTCGTGTAGGTCTAGGACACATCAAAGGGTCAGTGGCTGCATCAATATTTCCACCAGGTTGGTTGTGCGAACAGATTACACGGAGAAAATGATAAAATAAAGAAAAAACATAGGGAACGAAAAAGGCCTTTGGCTACAATCATTTTTGTGCGCATGTGTTTGTCTAGTTTGATGTGATTGATGCATGGTGGAGTATGAACAATTGGAACCCAAGCAAGCTTTTAGGTGGTGCTTGCCCCATGGTGTCGACCACCTACTAGCGCCCTGGGGAGGGTGATGTCATTGGGTGGTGCATCGACGAGGAGCAGGCAATAGTCCTTAGATGGAGCAACGTAAGCGAGGAGGATTGAGAGATCATCGTTCGGTGGACCGACATGGAGGAAGACATCGGGTTGTCCCTGACAAGTTGATGGGAGCGATAATGCAAGGTGCGGTGTCAGCAATTCATCAAATTGTCCTACTAGGGAGTATCATAAGTCAAGTAGTTGTGAGAGTTTGCGCGTTTTGTTGTCATCGTTTCTGTGAGTCGTGGTCATGTCCAAGTGCTAGTATCAGTGAGGATTCGTTGAAGATGAATCGCACTAGGATCATTTTTGTGTCTCATCCAGAGAATCAAGTTCAAGTATGTGGTAGTGGTAAACTAGTGAAGGTGAGTCACTTCAATGAGGTCATGTCTCTAAATGAGGCTGGAGTGGATGGTGTAGGCCACATGGGTGGCGTAATCCACCACGATCCAGCATGCATGTTGCTAGGGTGGATGGTGAAGTCCATAGGATGGTGTATTCCACAAGGTTTCTAGTGTGTCAAGATAGTCCAACTCATATTTGAGTATGTGCATACATTTTTCAAATCAAAAGTGGGGACAGATCATGGCGAACAATCCAGCAGACAATTTTATTTGTCATGCTGAGAGAGGATAAGTCGACGAGCTGCGAATTTACAACGGAGTCAAGATTAGAAGGAGCACGGAAGACAAAGAGTCCATATTATTTTTAAGTAATCTCGATTGATTAGTTTTGTTTTCATTTTTTTAGAAAAGGAGGATAACCCCCGGCCTCTGCATTAGAGTGATTCATGCAACCCCGTTGTTAAACAAAGTAACCGACAAGTATGTGATATAGTACAAGCTCACACAGAGCTGGAAATGAAACAAAGGGGTAAAAATTGCCACAACGGACGAAAATATGGCGAGATGCCTACACACCTACACTATTACTATACCACCATCCAAACCTGTTGTACATATCCCGAGCTACCATCTCCCACTGGGTAGACCTAGTAACCGAAGGCTCCCTAGCTTCCGCATGAGTGACGACCACTTACGGATCCATGCAGTGGCCCCGTAGATAAGCAAAAAAAATTATACGAGCCTGTCTATTAAACATGCTCTTGATTTTATACTTCAAAAAAAATTAAACATATGAAGCTTTTGCCAAAATGTGGTACATAAAAAGAAAAGAAAATCCGATTGAAGTTCACGAAATGCCACAAAAAAAAATATCAGGCACGAAGTATGTAGATTTCCTCCAAGCATCCAACAAATATGACATCCATAAATTAATCGTACTGCTGACATGCATGATTAGTAGTGACAGTTGATGGACACTAAAAATTCTAGAACCACTAGTATCTGATTCGATTGATGTTGGTTGCAGATTGATGACCAATAATATCAGGCTTGATGGAAGAGTACTATGTGCATGTGTGAGAACTGTACATTTATGCATAGTAATCTGAAACATATTGCTTCAACATTGACTCCATCTACTCATGACCCCTCCTCGTCTAGCCATGCATATTTAGTTTTTTAACACCTTCTTAAGCAGTGTATTCTACCTATCCTTTTTCTCCTGGTTTCTTCACATGGTAGCTAGTTCTCACCGAGGCATCCTCTTTTAGTATACAAATTGCTCTTTCACCTCTAAATTTCTCCGCACTCGTCCAATTCTTGCATATCAACCGCTTCCCTCATCTAATTCTCCACTTGCATCATGATATAACTAGCAGGGAGAAAGAAATAAGTGGAGACAATAAGATAGCATGCCCATAACATTGACCACAAGCAATTGCACACCCTCTTCAACAATCTGGGTGTTGCGCTTTGAGGATTCAAACTTGTAGAAGACAGTGAATTAGGAAGGGAAAGTCATTTTGAGCACCTGTGCATGGGAGGCATTGGGAATGGAAGAGTCACAAACGGTCTTGAATCCACTACGGTGATCCACCTTTTCCATTGTTGGGAACATGTAATGATATCTTTAATGACTAATTTGATAGATACCATTTAAATTGTAGAACTTCTATAAATACTAAAGGAGCCACTCCAAGCCATGTATTGTAAAATATGGAGCCCATATTCGTTTCTTATTTTTTTTTCATGGACACAACTGTCATGCCCCCGTGATATGCCTGAAACTTATATACTTTTCCGAGAATTTTGGTATATTTTCCCCTCTAATTTGAATGTTTTGGATAAAACTAACCCTGACAGATGTTATTTTTTGTCACAATTGCCCTTGTTACTTTTGTGCAAATAATAATGTTTCTCAGAATCGGGCAAAACTTCTATAGATTTTTCTCCTGGAAGAAAGAAGCCCGTAGCCACCAGCACACGTGGAGGGGTCTCATCAAGCCTCCATGCAGCCTAGTGGAACGGCCCAAGATGGGGCCATGTGGGTCCTTGAGGCACCGCCCTATGCCCTCATTTGACTAAAAAATCGCATCTGACCTAAAAGGACTAGATTTTTAGTTGTTGGATTTTCACGAAATAGAGATCGCAGCCACCTCTGTTCTTCGTCCAGAAACTGGAGACAATCTGGGTTTCAGTAGAGGGGAATTTTTCGCCATCATCATCAGCCTCTTCTTCAACATGACAAACATAGTATCCTCTCTCATGTGTGAGCAATCTCACTGTTGGCACATGGGGGTGGTTGGAATTGGATGAGATCTTTTCAATGTAATCGATGCCGAATATTTTAGGGTTTGATCTCTAGTTCCGTCTATGTTCTCATATTTATATATCTATGACTTTTCTATTTTAATGCTTGACACTAGGGCCCGGATGCCAATAAAGAGTTCATTTCTTTTCTGAAAGTTATATGCACATGTTGTAGTTCTGAACCCTAGACCTTGAAGTGACAATAATCTTCATATCAATTGGCATGGATATGATTTGAGGATTACGTGTACTCATACATTGTTAATGCTTTGCTCCGGTACTTTATAACTAGAGTGCCTTAGTGACCTGTAATTTCTGTTAGTATCTAGCTAAAATGGGAAGGTAGGACAAAGCATGTTGTGCAAGTTGTTGCCACAAGCACATACTGACTACATATGCAATACATGCCTACCTATGATTGATGAATGGCGACTACTTTACTGCACCTTTAGTTACGCCTATTACAGGTATGATTCCATTCATGTAACATAGATTACACACCCCCATGCCTATGTTTTTCATAATTGTCACTCTCTACAAATCACTTTTGTTGTTGGAAACTGCCAGGAGTTGCTCCCATCTACTACAAGGTACTACTCTATGCACCCAAGTTGTTTATGATTCACCTACTATTGTGACACATTCACCATAACATCCACATACTTCACACTCAGCATTGTCACATAAAGTTGATAATGTTCTACTCCTGATGAAAATTATGAAGATATGCTTGATGCTTCTAGTTTGTTTGATACTTCTGTTACACTAGGAGATCTTTTAGATGCTCATATTCCTAAAGCTAAAGAAAAATAAACTTTTTGAGAATTTTGAAACACCTCCAACTACACCTACTACAAGATACATTCCTGATTTACCTACTACATTTGTAGAACTTGATGAAGAATTCACCAGGAAACTCTTAGCTTATGCACCTACAGGTAGGATAGATGGTCTTATTGAAATATTTAAGAAAATATTATTAAAGATACTTTTGTTCTTGATCCTAAGTTTGGTACCTCTCCTATGTACATACAAGATGATGCTTATGAATTATTTGCTGATCCTGAAGTAATTACTCTAGTTAAATCTAATGTTTCCATGACCATGAAAATGAAAAGGCACATGATCACTTTAATAAAATTATTTTAATTGATAAATTATTTGTTGGGAAAGGATATGAGCGAGGAATGTTTAAGAACTAAGGTACTACTGTTTTCGTTCAAAGATGATATACGGAGATTGCTTCATATCCAACACATATCGTACAAAAAAAACATTAACTTAGACCTAATGGAAAAAAACATCTTATCCTAGGAACCAAATGCCATATATTTTCCTATAGGATTTGTGATAAATTTCATCGAACTTTGATTTTTCAATTTCCGTGGTATTCCTATCGTATGCTTTATTTTTATGAACCAAAGTTACCCTTTGGCATGCACAGCTAGATTTATCTAGAATTCCATGCCGTACTAATGGAGTATTTGGGTAGCACATTTTATACTCCCTCCATTCCACAACTTAGTGCGCCCGTGTTTTCCAAGATCCAAGTTTGACCGTAAATTTAACCAACGAGACTGACTGCGGCGGGTGCAAAAAGTATACCGCTGAATTCGTATTTTCGATACTCCCTCCATTCCCTTATACAAGACCACTATGGAAAATAAATTTTGCATCTATACAAGGCCACTAAAAGTAATCGAGGCAAAACATAATAAAGTTTTCTCGTAATATCAACTTGTTTAACACTTGCATGCATGTATTCATAATGACAATATGCTACTTCCTTCCTATTCCCTCCTTGCATGCATGCGGGTGTATTAATGATTCTGGTTAACGAAAAGAAAGTCGACTTGCAAAGCAGTTATTAAATTTTACCGTGGTAATTGTAATCTGAGTTTGTGGGCTTGTATAAGGAAATGGTGGGCGTATAATACGGTGGTATAATTTTTTTCCCATCGTAGTCGGTCTCGTTTGTTAAATTTACCTTCAATTTAGAATCTCGAGAAGCGTGGGCACCCTACAGTGTGGAATGGAGGGAGTATGTATGTCTCTCTTGGAGCTTCATGTTCTAACTCTTCTTAGTCTTAAAATCGAATTGTGCTAATGAAACCAGGTGGAACAATAATATTCTCTTGGTAAGTCACAAAGACAAATTGACTAGGATATTACCCTGCTAGATTGGGAAAACAAAATGACTATTGGCCACTCATTTATTTGTTTTTAGTTGAATTTTTCTATTGATCACATATAGCAGTTGGCTTCACTTCAACGAGCTGAGATGATATATTATTTATTTATGTAGTAGTGTGAGTATGACATTGAGAGTTTCTAACATGATAGACATATAATATATTTTCTTCCTAATTTTGCTTCATATTTTTTCCATTGTGCATTTTAGTACACCTATTACAAAACTTTTACTTTATATGTGTCCCACCTAACTTTAGCAGTTTTATATACCTAAAAAAAATTCAGCAGTTTCTATAGCTTTCCAGACGTAAAATAATTACAGGGAAAATTAAATGGCATTATTTATACTGGTAGTACCTATCTATGAATGAAGTAGTTTCTTCTTTCACCTGACCTACCTATTGGCTTACTTATAGTATTGTTGGTATACATATGAATGCACCATAATCAGCGTACAAGAGGACTCAAGCACTAGATATGTTTAAGACTTCATTCTTCTTCAGAACAGGGACACTGTTATCTTTCTCGAAAGACCTTCTCCACTCCTTAATTAATACTTACCTCTAAACTAAAGCTACGGGCAGGGTATTCTCACAATGTTTCTCTTTAATTAAGGGAGAACTAGTCCGAACCACTAGACATGGGAAACATCTGGAAAAAAAGAGTCACATGTGACCTGAAATCTTTTACGATGTGCTACTGCAGATGTACTGATTTCTTAAGAACCCTCTCCCAGCACCTTCAACTTGTCACTCACCTAGTACTTTTCTAGTCCAGCACCTAATTTTTACACTCAGCTCGCTCTCAATGCATAGCTCATTAATGCTCGCGTAAATGAGAATATATGTCCGAATTAGCATGTTTTCTCCTTTAAATTTTGAAACTAAATTTGAAGACATCATCAGATAGGAGGTCATACGCCTTTCCTCTGGACCTCTTGGCCCTCTGAAGAGGCCATATTAACAGACTATCCTTGTGTCATGTGAGTTCCAACAGCATGACAGGCTCAGAATAGTATGGCGATAATCATTAAGACAAGCGAGAAAGTGTACAGTTGGTGTTGACTGCACGTCCAGATTGCTTGTAAGTTGGCAATAGCAAGATGAGGTTACGACACATACTGGGTGTGTTTGGACTCAAGCCTAGCACAAATATGGTCAATAGTAAAAGAATTCCCGTTTAGCTATTCCTGGTGGATTGCATATTGTCGTGCCTTATGTTTGTTGTTGTAAATTTGCGGGTGCACAGCTAGGAAGCACTCTCATAGCTAATTCCAAATGGACAAAACAAGTAATATTTATAATATGGATAATACAGCACAGTACTATTCTTGATGTCCTGGTCACTGATGGCATGGATACCATCCAAGTTTCCCAAGTGGTCCTCTGGGCCACGACAACACACACGCCCGTACAAGCTGACGAACTTGGAAGCTGGCAGAAATTGCTATGTAAAGCTTCCTGATGGATTGCACATCTCGGTACACCGCCGGAGGCATTCATATAGAGTAATATTTTTGTTCTAGTATAGAGTTGTAATATTGAGTTGTAAGTAAATAAAAGTGTGATGACCATCATTATTAGAGCATTGCCAAAGTGAGGAGAGGATGATGGAGACTATGATTCCCCCACAAGTCGGGATAAGTCTTCGGGCTTTATGAAAAATAAAAGAGGCCAAAGAATCCCAAATAAAAAAGAGAGGCCAAAAAAGTCCACGAAAAAATAATAAAAAATGAGAGAAAAAGAGAGAAGGGGCAATGCTACTATCCTTTTACCACACTTGTACTTCAAAGTAGCACCATGTTCTTCATATAGAGAGTCTCTTGAGTTATCACTTTCATATACTAGTGGGAATTTTCATTATAGAACTTGGCTTGTATATTCCAATGATGGGCTTCCTCAAATGCCCGAGGTTTTCATGAGCAAGCAAGTTGGATGCACACCCACTTAGTTTCAGTTTGAGCTCTCATACACTTATAGCTCCAGTGCATCCGTTGCATGGCAATCCCTACTCCTCGCATTGACATCAATTGATGGGCATCTCCGTAGCCTGTTGATTAGCCGCGTCGATGTGAGAGTTTCTCCCTTTTTGTCTTCTCCACACAGCCTCCACCATCATACTCTATTCCACCTGTAGTGCTATATCCATGGCTTGCGCTCATGTATTGCGTGAGGGTTGAAAAGCTGAAGCGCGTTAAAAAGTATGAACCAATTGCTTGGCTGGCACTGGGATGGGCATGAGGGGTACCTTGTGTTAAGAAAAGGGAGCATACAAGACTATATGATTTTGAAGGGATAGCGTTCTTTAGCATTGATATTTTCAAAGACATGATTGCTTGTTTGGGATGCCCAAGTATTAAATTCTTTTATGTCAAATGATAGACTATTGCTTTGAATCACTCGTGTCTTAATATTCATGCCATAATTAGATTACATGATCAAGATTATGCTAGGTAGCATTCCACATCAAAAAATATCTTTTTATCATTTACCTACTCGAGGACGAGCAGGAATTAAGCTTGGGGATGCTGATACGTCTCCGTCGTATCTATAATTTTTGATTGGTCCATGCCAATATTATACAACTTTCATATACTTTTGGCAACTTTTTTATAATATTTTTGGGACTAGCATATTGATCCAGTGCCCAGTGCCAGTTCCTGTTTGTTGCGTGTTTTTTGTTTCGCAGAAAACCCATATCAAATGGAGTCCAAACGCGATAAAAATGAATAGAGAATATTTTAGAATATTTATGAATTTTGGGAAGAAGGATCAACGCGAGATGATGCTCAAGGGGCCCACGAGGCAGGGGGGCGCGCCCCTGACCCTCATGGACACCCCGTAAGGCAGTTGTTGCCCTTCTTTCGCTGCTAGAAAGCTAATACCCGGAAACAAATTGTGTTCAAAGTTTCAATCCAATCGGAGTTACGGATCTCCGGGAATATAAGGAACGGTGAAAGGGAAAAATCTGGGAACGCAGAAACAGAGAGAGACGGAGAGACAGATCCAATCTCGGAGGGGCTCTTGCCCCTCCCACGCCATGGAGACCATGGACCAGAGGGGAAACCCTTCTCCCAGCTAGGGAGAAGGTCAAGGAAGAAGAAGAAGGAGGGGGGCTCTCTCCCCCTCGCCTCCGGTGGTGCCGAAACGCCGCCGGGGCCATCATCATCACCGCGATCTACACCAACACCTCCGTCATCTTCACCAACATCTCCATCACCTTCCCCCATCTATCTACAGCGGTCCACTCTCCCACAACCCGATGTACCCTCTACTTGAACATGGTGCTTTATGCTTCATATTATTATCGAATGATGTGTTGCCATCCTATGATATCTGAGTAGATTTTCGTTGTCCTATCGGTAATTGATGAATTGCTATGATTGGTTTAATTTGCTTGTGGTTATGTTGTTGTCCTTTGGTGCCCATCATATGAGTGCGCGCGTGGATCACACCATAAGGTTAGTTGTATGTTGATAGGACTATGTATTGGAGGGCAAGAGTGACAGAAGCTTCAACCTAGCATAGAAATTGATGCATACGGGATTGAAGGGGGACCAATATATCTTAATGCTATGGTTGGGTTTTACCTTAATGAACGTTAGTAGTTGCGGATGCTTGATACGTCTCCAACGTATCTATAATTTATGAAGCATTCATGCTATTTTATTATCTGTTTTGAATGATTATGGGCTTTATTGTACACTTTTATATTACTTTTGGGACTAACCTATTAACCGGAGGCCCAGCCCATATTGTTGTTTTATTGCCTGTTTCAGTATTTCGAAGAAAAGGAATATCAAACGGAGTCCAAATGGAATGAAACCTTCGGGAACGTGATTTTTTGAAAGGATATGATCCGGGAGACTTGGAGTTCAAGCCAGGGAAGGTTCGAGGAAGCCAGGAGATAGGAGGGCGCACCCCCTGTCTCCTGGGCCCCTTGAGGCTCCCCCGACCAACTTCTTTCTCCTATATAAGTACACGTACCCTAAAAACATCGAAGACAAAGATAGATCGGGAGTTCCGCCACCGCAAGCCTCTGTAGCCACCAAAAACCTCTCGGGAGCCCGTTCCGGTACCCTGCCGGAGGGGGAACCCATCATCGGTGGCCATCTTCATCATCCCGGCGCTCTCCATGATGAGGAGGGAGTAGTTCACCCTTGGGGCTGAGGGTATGTACCAGTAGCTATGTGTTTGATCTCTCTCTCTCTCTCTCTCTATGGCACAATCTTGATGTATCGCGAGCTTTGCTATTATAGTTGGATCTTATGATGTTTCTGTTGGGGAACGTAGTAATTTCAAAATTTTTCCTACGCACACGCAAGATCATGGTGATGCATAGCAACGAGAGGGGAGAGTGTTGTCTACGTACCCTTGTAGACCCGGCGAAGCGATCACAACGTAGAGGAAGTAGTCGACGCTTCTCCTCGCGATCCGACCGATCCCGGCGCCGTTACTCGGCGCCCGAGTTCTTGACACACGCCCAGCTCGATGACGCCCTCGACTCGATCCAGCCGAGTGTCGAGGGAGAGTTCCACAAGACGACGGCGTGGGACGATCTTGATGTTCTATCGCGCAGAGCCGCTTAAGCTTCTCGCACGATATGACCGAGGTGGAATATGGTGGAGGGGGCACCGACACGGCTAAGGAACGATCCGTAGATCAAACTTGTGTGTTCTAGGGTGCCCCTGCCCCAGATATAAAGGAGGGAGGGGGAGGCGGCCGGCCTAGAGGAGGCGCTGCTGAGGAGTCCTACTCCCACCGGAGTAGGACTCCCCCTTCCTAGTTGGAGTAGGATTGGAGGAGGGGAAGAGGAAGGGGCGCCGCCTCCTCCTGTCCTATTCGGACTGGGGGGGGGGGCGCGCCACCCCTGGCCGGCCTCTCCTCTTCTCCCTCGAGGCCCACTAAGGCCCATGTAGTACCCGGGGTTCCGGTAACCTCCCTACTCGAAAAATTCCTGTTTTCACCCGAACCATTCCGAACTCCAAATATAGGCTTCCAATATATCAATCTTTATGTCTCGACCATTTCGAGACTCCTCGTCATGTCCGTGATCACATCCGGACTCAACTTCTTCGGTACATCAAAATACATAAACTCATAATAACCGCCATCGAAACCTTGCTGCAGGACCCTACGGTTCGAGAACAATGTAGACATGACCTAGAACTATTCTCGGTCAATAACCAATAGCGGACCTGATGCCCATATTGGTTCCTACATGTTCTACGAAGATCTTTATCGGTCGACCGCATAACCACATACGTTGTTCCCTTTGTCATCGGTATGTTACTTGCCCGAGATTCGATCGTCGGTATCCAATACTTAGTTCAATCTCGCTACGCAAGTCTCTTTACTCGTTCAGTAATACATCATCTTACAACTAACTCATTAGTTGTAATGCTTGCAAGGCTTCATGATGTGCATTACCGAGAAGGCCCAGATACCTCTCGCACAATCGGAGTGACAAAACCTAATCTCAAATACGCCAACCCAACATCTGCCTTTGGAGACACCTGTAGTACTCCTTTATAATCACCCGCTTACGTTGTGACGCTTGGTAGTACCAAAGTGTTCCTCCGTAAACGGAGTTGCATAATCTCATAGTTACAGGAACATGTATAAGTCATGGATAAAAGCAGTAGCAACATACTAAACGATCGTGTGCTAAGCTAATGGAATGGGTCATGTCAATCAGATCATTCTACTAATGATGTGACCTTGTTAATCAAATAACAACTCTTTGTTCATGGTTAGGAAACATAACCATCTTTGATTAACAAGCTAGTCTAGTAGAGGCATACTAGTGACATGTGGTTTGTTTATACATTCACACATGTATCATGTTTCCGGTTAATACAATTCTAGCATGAATGATAAACATTTATCATGAAATAACGAAATAAATAATAACTTTATTATTGCCTCTAGGGCATATTTCCTTCAGTCTCCCACTTGCACTAGAGTCAATAATCTAGTTCACATCGCCATGTGATTGAACACCAATAATCATATCTGTATATGATTAACACCCATAGTTCACATCGTCATGTGACCAACACCCAAAGGGTTTACTAGAGTCAATAATCTAGTTCACATCGCTATGTGATTAACACCCAAAGAGTACAAAGGTATGATCATGTTTTGCTCGTGAGAGAAGTTTAGTCAACGGATCTGTCACATTCAGAGCCGTATGTATTTTGCAAATATTCTATGTCTACAATGCTCTACACAGAGCTACTCTAGCTGATTGCTCCCACTTTCAATATGTATCTAGATCGAGACTTAGAGTCATCCAGATTAGTGTCAAAACTTGCATCGACGTAACCCTTTACGACGAACCTTTTGTCACTTCCATAATCGAGAAACATATCCTTATTCCACTAAGGATAATTTTGACCGCTGTCCAAAGGATCTACTCCTAGATCACTATTGTACTCCTTGCCAAACTCAGTGTAGGGTATACAATAGATCTGGTACACAAGATGGCATACTTTATAGAACCTATGGCCAAGGCATAGGAATGACTTTCATTCTCTTTCTATCTTCTCGCCGTGGTCGGGTTTTGAGTCTTACTCAATTTCACACCTTGTAACACAGGCAAGTACTCTTTCCTTGACTGTTCCATTTTGAACTACTTCAAAATCTTGTCAAGGTATGTACTCATTGAAAAAACTTATCAAGCGTCTTGATCTATCTCTATAGATTTTAATGCTCAATATGCAAGCAGCTTCACCGAGGTCTTTCTTTAAAAAAAACTCCTTTCAAACACTCCTTTATGCTTTGCAGAATAATTTTTTCTACATTATTTCCGATCAACAATATGTCATTCACATATACTTATCAGAAATGCTGTAGTGCTCCCACTCACTTTCTTGTAAATACAGGCTTCACTGCAAGTCTGTATAAACTATATACTTTGATCAACTTATCAAAGCGTATATTCCAACTCCGAGATGCTTGCACCAGTCCATAGATGGATCGCTGGAGCTTGCATACTTTGTTAGCTCCCTTTGGATCGACAAAACCTTCTGGTTGCATCATATACAACTCTTCTTCCAGAAATCCATTCAGGAATGCAGTCTTTACATCCATTTGCCAAATTTCATAATCATAAAATGCAGCAATTGCTAACATGATTCGGACAGACTTAAGCATCGCTACGGGTGAGAAGGTCTCATCGTAGTCAATCCCTTGAACTTGTCGAAAACCCTTTGCGACAAGTCGAGCTTTGTAGACAAGAACATTACCGCCGCTTGTCTTCTTCTTGAAGATCCACTTGTTTTCTATTGCTTGCCTACCCTCGGGCAAGTCAACCAAAGTCCATACTTTGTTTTCATACATGGATCCCATCTCAGATTTCATGGCCTCAAGCCATTTTGCGGAATCTGGGCTCACCATCGCTTCTTCATAGTTCGTAGGTTCATCATGATCTAGTAGCATGATTTCCGAAACAGGATTACCGTACCACTCAGTGCGGATCTTACTCGTTGATCTACGTGGTTCTGTAGTAACTTGATCTGAAGTTTCATGATCAACATCATCAACTTTCTCACTACTTGGTGTAGGTGTCTCAGAAACCGGTTTCTGCGACGAACTACTTTCAAGTAAGGGAGAAGGTACTATTACCTCATCAAGTTCTATTTTCCTCCCACTCACTTCTTTCGAGAGAAACTCCTTCTCTAGAAAGGATCCATCTTAAGCAACGAATATCTTGCCTTCGGATCTGTGATAGAAGGTGTACCCAACAATTTCCTTTGGGTATTCTATGAAGACGCATTCTCCGATTTGGGTTCGAGCTTATCAGATGAAACTTTTCACATAAGCATCGCAGCCCCAAACTTTAAGAAACGACAACTTTGGTTTCTTGCTAAACCACAGTTCATATAGTGTCGCCTCAACGGATTTAGATGGTGCCCTATTTAACGTGAATGCAGCTGTCTCTAATGCATGATCCCAAAACGATATTGGTAAATCGGTAAGAAACATCATAGATTGCACTATATCCAATAAAGTGCGGTTACAATGTTTGGACACACCATAACATTGTGGTGTTCAGTGGCGTGAGCTGTGAAACTATTCCACATTGTTTTAATTGAAGACCAAACTCAGAACTCAAATATTCGTCCCGTGATCGATCACGAAACTTTATTTTCTTGTTACGATGATTTTTCCACTTCACTCTGAAATTCTTTGAACCTTTCAACTATTTCAGACTTATGTTTCATCAAGTAGATATACCCATATCTGCTCAAATCATCTTGTGAAGGTCGAAAATAACGATACTTGCCACGAGCATCAACACTCATTGGATCGCATACATTGGTATGTATTATTTCCAATAAGTCAAGAGCTTGTTCCATTGTTCCGAGAATGGAGTTTTAGTCATCTTGCCCAAAAGGCACGGTTCGCAAGCATCAAGTGATTCATAATCAAGTGATTCCAAAATCCCATCAGCATGGAGTTTCTTCATGCGCTTTACACCAATATGACCTAAACGGCGAAGTGCCACAAATAAGTTGCACTATCATTATTAACTTTGTAATTTTGGTTTCAATATTATGAATATGTGTATCACTACGATCGAGATCCAATGAACCATTTTCATTGGGTGTGTAACCATATAAGGTTTTATTCATGTAAACAGAACAACAGTTTATTCTCTTACTTAAATGAATAACCATATTGCAATAAACACGATCAAATCATATTCATGCTCAACGTAAACACCAAATAACATTTATTTAGGTTCAACACTAATCCCGAAAGTATAGGGAGTGTGTGATGATGATCATATCAATCTTGAAACTACTTTCAACACACATCGTCACTTCACCCTTAACTAGTTTCTATTTATTCTGCAACTCCCATTTCGAGTTACTACTCTTAGCAACCGAACCAGTACCAAATACCGAGGGGTTGCTATAAACACTAGTAAAGCACACATAAAACACCTGTATATCAAATATACCCTTTTTCACTTTGCCATCCTTCTTATCCACCAAATATTTAGGGCAGTTCCGCTTCCAGTGACCATTTCCTTTGCAGTGTAAGCACTCAGTTTCAGGCTTTGGTTCAGCTTTGGGTTTCTTCGTGGGAGTGACAACTTGCTTGTCAATCTACTTGAAGTTCCCCTTTCTTTCCTTTTGCCCTTTTCTTGAAACTAGTGATCTTGTCAACCATCAACACTTGATGCTCTTTCTTGATTTCTACCTTCATCGATTTCATCATCATGAAAAACTCGGGAATCATTTTCATCATCCCTTGCATACTATAGTTCATCACGAAGTTCTATTAACTTGGTGATGGTGACTAGAGAATTCATCAATCACTATCTTATCTCGAAGATTAACTCCCACTTGATTCAAGCGATTGTAGTACCCGCATAATCTGAGTACATGCTCACTAGTTGCGATTCTCCTCCATCTTTTAGCTATAGAACTTGTTGGAGACTTCATATCTCTCAACTCGGTATTTGCTTGAAATATTAACTTCAATTCCTGGAACATCTCATATGGTCCATGATGTTCAAAACATCTTTGAAGTCCCGATTCTAAGCCATAAAGCATGGTGCACAAAACTATCAAGTAGTCATCATATTGAGCTAGCCAAACATTCATAACGTCTGCATCTGCTCCTGCAATAGGTTTGTCACCTAGCGGTGCATCAAGGACATAATTCTTCTGCGCAGCAATGAGGATAAACCTCAGATCACGGATCCTATCCGCATCATTGCTACTAACATCTTTCAACACAGTTTCTCTAGGTACATATCAAAACATACATATGAAAGCAACTTCGCGAGCTATTGATCTTACAACATAATTTGCAAAATACTACCAGGACTAAGTTCATGATAAATTTAAGTTCAATTAATCATATTACTTAAGAACTCCCACTTAGACAGACATCTCCCTAGTCATCTAAGTGATCACGTGATCCAAATCAACTAAACCATAACCGATCATCACGTGAGATGGAGTAGTTTTCAATGGTGAACATCTTATGTTGATCATATCTACTATATGATTCACGCTCGACCTTTCGGTCTCCGTGTTCCGAGGCCATATCTGGATATGCTAGGCTCGTCAAGTATAACCTGAGTATTCTGCGTGTGCAAAACTGGCTTGCACCCGTTGTAGATGGACGAGAGCTTATCACACCCGATCATCACGTGGTGTCTGGGCACGACGAACTTTGGCAACGGTGCATACTCAGGGAGAACACTTCTTGATAATTTAGTGAGAGATCATCTTATAATGCTACCGTCAATCAAAGCAAGATAAGATGCATAAAGGATAAACATCACATGCAATCAATATAAGTGATATGATATGGCCATCATCATCTTGTGCTTGTGATCTCCATCTCCGAAGCACCGTCGTGATCACCATCGTCACCGGCGCGACACCTTGATCTCCATCGTAGCATCGTTGTCGTCTCGCCAATTTTATGCTTCTACAACTATCTCTACCGCTTAGTGATAAAGTAAAGCATTACAGGGCGATTGCATTGCATACAATAAAGCGACAACCATATGGCTCCAGCCAGTTGCCGATAACTTCGGTTACAAAACATGATCATCTCATACAATAAAATATAGCATCACGTCTTGACCATATCACATCACAACATGCCTTGCAAAAACAAGTTAGACGTCCTCTACTTTGTTGTTGCAAATTTTACGTGGCTGCTACGGGCTTAAGCAAGAACCAGTCTCACCTACGCATCAAAACCACAACGATACTTCGTCAAATAGGCTCCGTTTTAACCTTCTCAAGGACCGGGCGTAGCCACACTCGATTCAACTAAAGTGAGAGAGACAGGCACCCACCAGTCACCTTTAAGCAACGAGTGCTCGTAGCGGTGAAACCAGTCTCGCGTAAGCGTACGCGTAATGTCGGTCTGGGCCGCTTCATCTCACAATACCGCTGAATCAAAGTATGACATGCTGGTAGGTAGTATGACTTGTATCGCCCACAACTCACTTGTGTTCTACTCGTGCAAAACATCAAACCATAAAACCTAGGCTCGGATGCCACTGTTGGGGAACGAGTAATTTCAAAAATTTCCTACGCACACGCAAGATCATGGTGATGCATAGCAACGAGAGGGAGAGTGTTGTCTACGCACCCTTGTAGACCCGGCGAAGCGATCACAACGTAGAGGAAGTAGTCGACGTTCTCCTCGCGATCCGACCGATCCCGCCGCCACATTCGGCGCCCCGAGTTCTTGACACACGCCCAGCTCGATGACGCCCTCGACTCGATCCAGCCGAGTGTCGAGGGAGAGTTCCGTCAGCACGACGGCGTGGTGACGATCTTGATGTTCTACCGGCGCAGAGCTTCGCCTAAGCTTCGCAACGATATGACCGAGGTGGAATATGGTGGAGGGGGGCACCGCACACGGCTAAGGAACGATCCGTAGATCAAACTTGTGTGTTCTAGGGTGCCCCCCTGCCCCCGTATATAAAGGAGGGAGGGGGGAGGTGCGGCCGCCCAGAGGAGGCGGCTGAGGAGTCCTACTCCCACCGGAGTAGGACTCCCCCCTCCTAGTTGGAGTAGGATTAGGGGAGGGGAAGAGGAAAGGGCCGCCCCCTCCTTGTCCTATTCGGACTGGGGGAGGGCGCGCCACCCCCCGGCCGCCCTCCTCTTCTCCCTCGAGGCCCACTAAGGCCCATGTAGTACCCGGGGGGTTCCGGTAACCTCCCGGTACTCCAAATATAGGCTTCCAATATATCAATCTTTATGTCTCGACCATTTCGAGACTCCTCGTCATGTCCGTGATCACATCCGGGACTCCGAACTTCTTCGGTACATCAAAATACATAAACTCATAATAACTGTCATCGAAACCTTAAGCGTGCGGACCCTACGGTTCGAGAACAATGTAGACATGACCTAGAACTATTCTCGGTCAATAACCAATAGCGGGACCTGGATGCCCATATTGGTTCCTACATATTCTACGAAGATCTTTATCGGCCAGACCGCATAACAACATACGTTGTTCCCTTTGTCATCGGTATGTTACTTGCCCGAGATTCGATCGTCGGTATCCAATACTTAGTTCAATCTCGTTACCGCAAGTCTCTTTACTCGTCAGTAATACATCATCTTACAACTAACTCATTAGTTGTAATGCTTGCAAGGCTTCAGTGATGTGCATTACCGAGAAGGCGCAGAGATACCTCTCCGACAATCGGAGTGACAAAACCTAATCTCAAATACGCCAACCCAACATCTCGCCTTTGGAGACACTGTAGTACTCCTTTATAATCACCCGATTCGCTGTGACGCTTTGGTAGTACCCAAAGTGTTCCTCCGTAAACGGGAGTTGCATAATCTCATAGTTACAGGAACATGTATAAGTCATGGATAAAAGCAGTAGCAACATACTAAACGATCGTGTGCTAAGCTAATGGAATGGGTCATGTCAATCAGATCATTCTACTAATGATATGACCTTGTTAATCAAATAACAACTCTTTGTTCATGGTTAGGAAACATAACCATCTTTGATTAACAAGCTAGTCTAGTAGAGGCATACTAGTGACATGTGGTTTGTTTATACATTCACACATGTATCATGTTTCCGGTTAATACAATTCTAGCATGAATGATAAACATTTATCATGAAATAAGGAAATAAATAATAACTTTATTATTGCCTCTAGGGCATATTTCCTTCAGTTTCTCCCCCTCTATTCTCTTGTGATGAATTGAGTTTTCCTCTTGAAGTTATCTTATCGGATTGAGTCTTTAAGGATTTGAGAACACTTGATGTATGTCTTGCCGTTCTTATCTGTGGTGACAATGGGATATCACCTGATCCACTTGATGTATGTTTTGGTGATCAACTTGCGGGTTCCGCCCATGAACCTATGCATAGGAGTTGTCACACGTTTTCGTCTTGACTCTCTGGTAGAAACTTTGGGGCACTCTTTGAAGTACTTTGTGTTGGTTGAATAGATGAATCTGAGATTGTGTGATACATATCGTATAATCATGCCCACGGATACTTGAGGTGACAATGGAGTATCTAGGTGACATTAGGGTTTTGGTTGATTTGTGTCTTAAGGTGTTATTCTAGTACGAACTCTTGAATAGATCGATCTGAAAGAATAACTTTGAGGTGGTATTGTACCCTACCATAATCTCTTCGTTTATTCTCCGCTATTAGTGGCTTTGGATTGACTCTTTGTTGCATGTTGAGGGATAGTTATATGATCCAGTTATGTTATTATTGTTGAGAGAACTTGTACTAGTGAAAGTATGAACCCTATGCCTTTTTTCCTACCATTGCAATACCGTTTAAGCTCACTTTTATCATTTGTTACCTTGCTGTTTTTATATTTTCAGATTACAAAAACCTATATCTACCATCCATATACACTTGCATCACCATCTCTTCGCCGAACTAGTGCACCTATTCAATTTACCATTGTATTGGGTGTGTTGGGGACACAAGAGACTCTTTGTTATTTGGTTGCAGGGTTGTTTGAGAGAGACCATCTTCATCCTACGCCTCCCACAGATTGATAAACCTTAAGGTCATCCTCTTGAGGGAAATTTGCTACTGTCCTACAAACCTCTGCACTTGGAGGCCCAACAACGTCTACAAGAAGAAGGTTGCGTAGTGCTCTACAGGTATGTTTGAGGGTGTCTGTTGAGTTGGCATGGATCAAGACTTGGATTTGTCACTCCGTATGACAGAGAGGTATCTGAGGGTGAACTCGGTAAGACAACATCACAATCAGCTTGCAAGCAATGTGAATAAAGAGTTAGCAACGGGATCTTGTATTATGGAACGATTAAAGAGACTTGTCGGTTACAAGATTGAACTAGGTATGGCGATATCGACGATCGAATCTCGGGCAAGTAACATACTGACAGACAAAGGGAACTACATATGGGATTAGCTGAATCCTTGACATTGAGGTTCAACCGATAAAGATCTTTGTAGAATATGTAGGAACCAATATGGGAATCCAAGTCCTGCTATTGGTTATTGGTCGTAGAGGTGTCTCAGTCATGTCTGCATAGTTCTCGAACCCGGAGGGTCAACACACTTAACATTTGGTGACGGTATAAGTATAGTTGAGTTGTTTTGGTGGTAACCGAAGGTTGTTCGGTGTCCCGGATGAGATCCCAGACATGACGAGGAACTACGGAATGGTCCGGAGGTGAAGATTGATATATAGGACAAAGGGTATCGGAGTACGGAAGTGTTCTAGGGGCACCTGGTTATGACTAGGATGACTGAAAGGGGTTTCGGGGGATCCGACAAGTGTTGGGGGGATCATGGGCCAAGAGGAGGGGCACACCAGCCCACTAAGGGGCTGTGCGACCCCATCACCCCATCCTACGAGGCCAGGAAGGGTGGTGCTCCCCTAGGGCTGCCTCCCCTTGCTTGGGGGGCAAGCCACCTAAGGGGGGCCACCCAAACCCATCTAGGGTTGCCCCTTGTGGTTGCCGGCCCCCTGGGGAAACACTAGGGGCGCCCCTCTCCTCCCTTCCCCCTATATATAGAGGGGTAGAGGGAGGGTAGCCGCACCCATCTATGCCACGGCGCTGCCCTCCCACTCTCTCGTAGCTCGTCTCTCTCTTGGTACGCTTAGCGAAGCTCGGCCGAGATTGCTCCACCACCACCGCCACCACGCCGTCGTGCTGCCGGGAACTTGAGCTACTACTTCATCCTTGCTTGCTGGATCGAGGAGGTGAAGGAGTCATCAAGCCGTACGTGTGTTAAATGCGGAGGTGCCGTCCGTTCAACGTTTGGATCGGGAGTTCGCGAACGGATCATGATTGGATCACGAAGACATTCGACTACATCAACCGCGTTTCTTCACGCTTCTGCTTAGTGATCTACAAGGGTATGTAGATGCAATCTTTATACATCTCCAACGTATCTATAATTTTTAGTTATTTCATTCTATTATATTATCTGTTTTGGATGTTTAATGGGCTTTAATATGCTCTTTTATATTATTTTTGGGACTAACCTATTAACTGGAGGCCTAGTGCCAATTTCTGTTTTTTTTGCCTATTTTAGAGTTTTGCAGAAAAGGAATAGCAAACGGAGTCCAAACGGAATGAAACCTTCGCGATGATCTTTCTTGGAATGAAAGCAAACCAGAAGACTTGGACTAGAAGTCTGGAACGCCACAAGGAGGCCACGAGGCAGGAGGGCGCGCCCAAGAGGGTAGGCGCACCCCCACCCTTGTGGGCCCCTCGTAGCTCCACCGACGTACTTCTTTCACCTATATATACTCTTATACCCTAGAAACATCAGGGGGAGCCACGAAACCACTTTTCCACCGCCGCAACCTTCTGTACCCGTGAGATCCCATCTTGGGGCCTTTTCCGGCAATCTGTTGGAGGGGGATTAGATCACGGAGGGCTTCTACATCAACACCATAGCCTCTCTGATGAAGCTTGAGTAGTTTACCACAGACCTTTGGGTCCATAGTTATTAGCTAGATGGCTTCTTCTCTCTCTTTGATTCTCAATACAAAGTTCTCCTCGATGTTCTTGGAGATTTATTCGATGTAATACTCTTTTGCCGTGTGTTTGCGGAGGTCCGGTGAGTGGATTTATGAACAAGATTATCTATGAATATTATTTGGTTCTTCTCTGAATTCTTATATGCATGATTTGATATCTTTGCAAGTCTCTTTGAATTATCGGTTTAGTTTGGCCTACTAGATTGATCTTTCTTGCAATGGGAGCAGTGTTTAGCTTTGGGTTCAATCTTGCGATGTCCTTTCCTAGTGACAGTAGGGGCAGAAAGGCACGTATTGTATTGTTGCCACCGAGGATAAAAAGATGGGGTTTATATCATATTGCTTGAGTTGATCCCTCTACATCATGTCATCTTGCTTATTGCGTTACTCCGTTCTTATGAACTTAATGCTCTAGATGCATGCTGGATAGCGGTCAATGTGTGGAGTAATAGTAGTAGATGCAGAATCATTTCAGTCTACTTGACATAGACGTGATGCCTATGTTCATGATCATTGCCTTAGATGTCTTCATAATTATGTGCTTTTCTATCAATTGCTTGGCAGTAATTTGTTCACCCACCGTAATACATGCTATCTTGAGAGAAGCCACTAGTGAAACCTATGGCCCCCGGGTCTCTTTCCTATTATATTACATCTCTTTTCCATTATTTAGCATCTCATTTACTATTTTGCAATCTTTACTTTCCAATCTATACAACAAAAATACCAAAAATATTTACTTTACTATCTTATTAGATTTCACTTTTGTGAGTGGCCGTGAAGGGATTGACAACCCCTTTACCGCGTTGGTTGCAAGGTTCTTGATTGTTTGTGCAGGTACTAGGTGACTTGTGTGTCGTCTCCTATTGGATTGATACCTTGGTTCTCAAAACTGAGGGAAATACTTATGCTGCTTTGCTGCATCACCCTTTCCTCTTCAAGGGAAAACCAACACATGCTCAAGAGGTAGCAAGAAGGATTTCTGGCGCCGTTCCTAGGGAGATCTATGCCAAGTCAAGCCATACCAAGTACCCATCGTAAACTGTTCTCCCTCGCATTACATTATTTGCCATTCACCTCTCGTTTTCCTCTCCCCAACTTCTAAAACAATTTTTGAAAACCTTTACCTTTTCTTAGCCCCTCTTTCGTTCGTCTCTTTTCGCTTGCTTCTTGTGTGCTTGTGTGTTGGATTGATTGCTTGTCATGATGGCTCAATATAATACTAAATTGTGTGGCTTTTCCAATACCAACAACAATGATTTTATTAGCACTTCGATTGCTCCTACTACCGATGCTGAATCTTGTGAAATTAATACCGCTTTGTTGAATCTTGTTGTGAAAGATCAATTTTCTGGCCTTCCTAGCGAAGATGCCGCAACCCATCTAAACAACTTCGTTGATTTGTCTGATACGCAAAAGAAGAAAGATGTGGATAATGATATTGTTAAATTGAAGCTATTTCCGTTTTCTCTTAGAGATTGTGCTAAAACTTGGTTCTCTTCTTTGCCTAAAAATATTATTGATTCATGGAATAAGTGCAAAGATGCTTTTATCTCTAAGTATTTTCCTCCCGGTAAGATCATCTCTCTTAGGAACGATATTATGAATTTAAGCAATTTGATCATGAGCATGTTGCACAAGCTTGGGAGAGGATGAAATTAATGATACGTAATTTCCGTACACATGGTTTGAATTTGTGGATGAGTATACAAATTTTTTATTCCAGATTGAATTTTGCTTCTAGAAATCTTTTAGATTCAGCCGTAGGAGGCACTTTTATGGAAATCACTTTAGGAGAAGCTACTAAACTCCTAGACAATATTATGGTTAACTATTCTCAATGGCACACCGAAAGATCCACTAGTAAAAAAGTTCATGCGATTGAAGAAATTAATGTTTTAAGTGGAAAGATGGATGAACTTATGAAATTGTTTGCTAATAGAAGTTTTCCTTCTGATCCTAATGATATGCCTTTGTCCACTTTGATTGAGAATAATAATAAATCTATGGATGTGAATTTTGTTGGTAGGAACAATTTTGGTAACAACGCGTATAGATGAAATTTTAATTCTAGGCCGTTTCCTAGTAATTCCACTAATAATTATGGTAATTCCTACAACAAATCTTATGGAAAATTTAATAAGATGCCGTCTGATTTTGAGAATAGTGTTAAAGAATTTATGAGTTTGCAAAGGAATTTCAATGCTTTGGTTGAAGAAAAATTTCTTAGGATTGATGAGTTGGCTAGGAACATGGATATAATTTCTCTTGATGTTGATTCTCTGAAACATAGATCTGTTCCACCTAAGCATGATATCAACGAGTCTCTCAAAGCTATGAGAATTTCCATTGACGAGTGCAAAGAAAGAACCGCTAGGATGTGTGCTAAAAAAGATTGGTTTGTAAAAGTGTGTTCTTCTAGTTCTCCTGATAAAAATGATGAAGATCTAAAAGTGATTGATGTTACTCCTATTAAATCTTTGTTTTCCAGTATGAATCTTGATAAATATGGGACTGGAGATGAGTCAACTTTAGTTAAAAGGCGTCCCAATGATTTGGAGTTTTTAGATCTAGATGCAAAAATTGATAAAAGTGGGATTGAAGAGGTCAAAACATTACATAGAAATGAACCCACTGTTTGGGATTTCAAGGGATTTAATTATGATAATTGTTCTTTAATCGATTGTATTTCCTTGTTGCAATCCATGTCAAATTCTTCTCATGCTTATAATCAAAATAAAGCTTTTACTAAACATATCGTTGATGCTTTGATGCAATCTTATGAAGAAAAGCTTGAATTAGAATTTTCTATCCCTAGAAAACTTTATGATGAGTGGGAACCTACTATTAAGATTAAGATTAAAGATTATGAATGCTATGCTTTGTGTGATTTGGGTGCTAGTGCTTCCACGATTCCAAAAACTTTATGTGATGTGTTAGGTTTCCGTGAATTTGATGATTGTTCTTTAAATTTGCATCTTGCGGATTCCACCATTAAGAAACCTATGGGAAGGATTAATGATATTCTTATTGTTGCAAATAGAAATTATGTTCCCCTAGATTTCATTGTTCTGGATATAGATTGCAATCCTACATGTCCTATTATTCTTGGTAGACCTTTCCTTAGAACGATTGGTGCAATTATTGATATGAAAGAAGGAAGCATTATATTCCAATTTCTGTTAAGAAAGGGCATGGAACACTTTCCTAGAAAGAAAATTAAATTTCCTTATGAATCTATTTGAGAGACACTTATGGATTGCATACCAAATATGACAATACCTAGATCTATTCTTGTTTTTATGCCTAGCTAGGTCCGTTAAACGATAGCGCTTGTTGGGAGGCAACCCAATTTTATTTTTGTTCTTTGCTTTTTGCTCCTGTTTAGTAATAAATAATTCATCTAGCTTATTCTCAGATGTGTTATTATGTTTTAATTAGTGTTTGTGCCAAGTAGAACCTTTCGGAAGACTTGGGTGAAGTCTTTGCGATCTTGCTATAAAAAACAGAAACTTTTGCGCTCACAAGAATAGCTGTCGTGTTTTTACTGCATAGTGCTTTTAGGTTGATTCTTTTTGCAGATGATTAATATACAAATTCCTCACGTCCACCAATTTATTTCAGAATTTTTGGAGTTAAATAAGTATTCGAAAGTTACAGATTGCTACAGACTATTCTATTTTTGACAGATTCTGTTTTTCGTGTGTTGTTTGCTTATTTTGATGAATCTATGAGTAGTATCGGGGGGTATGAAACATAGATAAGTTGGAATACAGTAGGTTTAAAACCAATATAAACAAAGAATGAGCTCATTAAAGTACCTTAATGTGGTGGTTTATTTGCTTATACTAACGGAGCTCATGAGATTTTCTGTTGAAGTTTTGTGTTGTGAAGTTTTTAAGTTTTTGGGTAAAGATTTGATGGATTTTGGAATAATGAGTGGCAAGAGACTAAGCTTGGGGATGCCCAAGGCACCCCAAGGTAAATTCAAGGACAACCAAAATCCTAAGCTTGGGGATGCCCCGTAGGCATCCCCTCTTTCGTCTTCATCTATCGGTAACTTTACTTGAGGCTATATTTTTATTCACCACATGATATGTGTTTTGCTTGGAGCGTCTTGTATGATTTGAGTCTTTGATTTTTAGATTACCACAATCATCCTTGCTGTAAACACTGTCGGGTGGTAGGTGCGACATATGCCAATGGGTGGCTTATCATTGTGGGATCCAGTAAGATATCTCCGGTGCCTGGAAACGGGATAAGGCGAAGACATGCATGCCGACGAATCTTACCCAGGTTTGGGGCTATCCGTGGAGATAACACCCCTAGTCCTGCTTTGGGGGGTCTCCGCATGATCACTAGATCAAGACAAGTAGCTACAAGAGGCTCCTTGAGCTGTTCGGCTAGAGGAAGAAGAAGGGCAAGGCTAGCTCTCCTCTTCTCTCTATGTGGTGTCTAAAACTCTAAGAGATCAACCCTTTGCATGGGTGTCCTGGGGGTTTTATATAGGCCTACCCCCAGGGGTACAATGGTAATCCGGCTGGATGCGGGTCCAGGCCGTCAGTGTCTGTAGTCGCCGGCTTCTCCGCCGGTCATTGAGGCCCGCCGACTGGTGGGTCCCGCCGGCTGTTGATTACTGTAGCCTCACTCTTGGTGACGATGGCTTTGTCGGGGTAAGCATGGCTACAGTGCCTCCGCCTGGCGGGCTTTCACTGTAGCCTTACCCCGTCTTATCCACTTAATGGTGCACAAACTTCTAGGGTGGGAAAGGCCCGGCTGTTAGGAGCCGGCTCCCCCTAGGCCGACTGGTGGAGCTTGGCCGCCCTTTGGTATCTCTTTGGCCGTAGGGGCCCGCCGCCTGCGGGCCGTACTGACGGCCTGCCGTGGGTGATGTCATGGTCAACATGGCAACAGTGCCGCGCCGGACGGGGAGTGGCCGCCCCGTACGACGCACGGTGGCCACGCTTGCTCCGGGATTCGGGGGTGGCAGGCTTCACTGTAGCCACGCCCCGTCTTATCCCCGTTATGTGGGCGCAAACTTAGTGGGTGTGAGCTGGGCAGTCTGCTAGGAGCCAGCCCTCTGATGGCCGGCTGCTAGGAGTCGGCCCTTGTTGAGAGGGCTTTGCAGAGCCTTGCCACCTTCAGGCAGCCGGCCGGTTGGACAGCCGGCAAGGAGAAGGCGGCCCTGCATCTTGTATGTTGGAGAGCGCAGTTGGCCCGATTTTTTTTTGAAGAGCCAGGGGGAGCTAGTTAGGCTACCCATGGTCATTTACTCCGACAGTAGTCCCCGAAGCTGGCCGGGCTTTTCGGCTGAAAGGGGGACGAGAAGCCGGGGCAATCTCCTATCTTGAACAGCCGGCAGCTAGGAGCCATCCTCGATCAGACGTGCCGTCTGGAAAGATTTGGAGTCCGAAGGCGGGAACCAGCTGGTGCATGCGCCAGGCGGCGGGCCGGCCGCCTGCCGTCCGCGTGCCACGTTGTACCCTTAAGCTGGTTCAGCCTACCAGTCCACGCGCGTGACGAGACATTGCTGCAGGCCTGGGCCCGCCACCATCGTGCCTCGGCCCACACACGGATCCTCTATGGCCGAGGCGGACGGTTTGCCTTCCAGTGGCTGTTGCCGCGCGCTTTTAAGGCGCAATAATCGTGGATCGTTGGGTAGTGGGTGCAGTTAATCTCACGCCCCCCACGTCCCACCCCCTCGGCTTCGTCGCGCCGTGCCTATAAGTAGGGGGAGTGGGAGCGGCAGACGCACACGTGCTCGCCTCCCACTCCGCCATTCTCTTCTTTCTTCGTCTTCTCTCCGCCGCTGCTGCCGTTCTGATTCTCCGGTGACCTTGTAGCGCCGCAGCCTCGCCATTGCAAGGGTGCGTTTCCGCCGTTGCCGCGCCTTCTCCGTCGAGCTCTGGCCGCCATGGCGCGTGCCGGGGCTTGGGATGGCCCCAACATACACGAGGACCACATTGACTTCCTCCGCAAGACGCGGTGGCTGCCCGGAGAGGATTATGTGCAGGTACGCCTTGTGCCGGAGTGGGAGATCTCGCCGGCACTGGAGGAGGGCGAGCGGGTCATCTTCCGCTCGCACTGCCTGCGCGGCTTCGGCCTTCCGGCAAGCGGTTTTCTCTGTTCCTTCCTTGACTTATACAATCTCCAGCCGCATCACCTCACCCCCAAACACGGTAGTGCTGATGTCCGCCTTCATCACATTGTGCGAAGGATTCCTCGGCGTCCTCCCCACCATCAAGCTCTGGGGGGAGTTCTTCTACTCCAAGCTCGGCCGTCATCAAGAGCATGCCGGCTTAGTGTTGCGCCTTCGTCACGGTGCGGAGGCCGGTGGCTGACAACCCCTTCCCGGCTATCGCGCTAATCCAGTCGGTGAAGATGTGGCAACAATCCTACTTCTATGTGAAGAGCATCTTCCCGCAGGGTGACTGGGTCAACCTGCCGGCTTATGTAGCCGGCCTGCCGACTGGGAAGCGGCCCAACTGGTCCTATCGGGCTAGGTCGATGTCGCCTTCTGGAGCCGCCATTGTCGCGAGGCTCCAGGTGTTGATCAGGTCGGAGGGCCTGATCAGGCCCGACTTGCTCACCGCCTTCGTGGCACGCCGGGTGCTTCCGCTCCAGGGCCGGCCTCACCTGATCTGTCAGATGAGCAGGCACCTCGACCCCAGTCGGCTATGCACCAAGGAGATGCATCACGACGAGTTAGCTCACATGGTGAACTACCTTGCCAACTGCAAGCTCACGGAGGAGTGGCAGTTCGGCAAGGATCCATACTCATGAGCCAACCCCCCGCCTATGGTGAGTTTCCTCCTCTTCTCTTTTTCTTCTGTGGCCGAGTTCTTCTTGGCCGCCGACTTGACCAATTGGCTTATCTCAACAGAGCCCCCTCCTCCAGTCGGCAGCCGGCGCCGCGGGGCCGGAGCGCAAATATCTCCCCGACCGGACAGAGAGCGACGTGGATGACCCCGACTTGGGGGCGGCCATCTTGGACGACGACGATGTAGGAGGAGGCGGCGAAGCAGGCGGCTCTGGGCTCGGAGCCGGCCTCAAAGATTGGCCGGATGATGACAAGGGGAAAGTCGCCCCGTGCTGCCAGCCGGCGTCCGACCAGCCGGGCGAGAGCTCAGCTGCCGCGCTGGCCGCCCAAGATGGCGTGCCGAAGCACCGGGCCACGTCGAACCTGTTCGGCAGCTGGCCAAAGAAGCCCAAGGGCTCGGCTGCGGCGACCAAGTGAGAGGAAGGGGCAGCGAAGGCCACCCGCTTCCGCAAGGTGGTGAAGGAGCCACAGATGGTTTCTGCTTAAGTGCCAACTCCCTCACGTGTTCTTTCTTTCCTCTTGTTATTTTCTTCTGATTTTTCTTGGCCTTTGCCTTGGAAACAGGGCTCCGCTCTCTCTTGAGTGGACTGCTGCCGCCTCCGTGGTTGGAGCGGCAAGCGGCTCCACTAGCACCCACCGCGTGGACCCTCGCGCCAAGCTTCAGGCGGCGACGGAGCAGAACGCATGGGAGGCGCGTGAGGAGCGGGAGGCGGAGCAGCAGAAAGTGGCTATCACCAAGGCGGCACGGGAGGCGGCGGAGGAGACGATGAGGGCGCAGGCCGACGCAGCGGCCAAGGCCCAGGCAGATGTCGCGGCTGCGGTGCAGGCGCAAGAGGCTTTGCGCAATCAGCCTCCACAGCTCGTGATGACCCTCTGCTCCGTTGCGCCCGAGATCCCGGTGGTGCCGCCTGAGGGAGCCGGCGGCGACCAGCCAGCGATGGAGAGGGAGGAGGGCAACGTCGTCGCCCCGGAGAAGGAGACGGCTCCGACAGCACCGACTGGGGCGGACCAAGGCAGCCATCCCAGCGCGTCGCCTGTGCCGTCGGCTGGAGGCGAGCCGGCTGTGAGGGCGGACCTTATGGGGAAGGCAACCTCGGCGCCGAACCCACAGAAGGCCGCGGGCTCGAGCTCATCGGCCCAGGATCTAGAGACGACGAGTGTCATCTCGCCGGGGTGGACGCCGGGTGGCGGAATGGCCGTGCTGAACGCGGCGGCGCAAGATGTCCGGAACGGGCTTGGGTCCCAGGCCCCCGTGCTGAAGCAGTACAACCAAGAGTTCCTGGCGACGCGGTCAGCCATCTGGGTAAGCTTCTCACTTTTTTGCTTCTTGCTTCTTGAATTCTTCCGTGGGGGCGCGTCAGCGCACCCACTGGTTGTAGTCCCCGAGTTCCGAGTCGGCTGCTGAGCAGGCGGTTTGGAACTTTTTAGCAAGCTTCGAGTGCTAACTTCTTTTTGTTTGTTTGCCCGTCCCTTTTTGCGGGACTATACAACCTCCATGCAGCCGCCTTCAACTCCCACACCCGGGAGCTGACTCAGAAGACGGTCGACCTTTCTGAGAGTCGGAGTAAGTGCTCCATCTTCTATCTCTCGTGGGAGAGCGTCAGCGCACCCACTAGGTGTAGTCCCCGAGATTCTGGCCGACTGCTGAGCAGTCGGGCCGGATCTTTCCTCGTGACTTCGTTCTCATTGTTTTTTCTTCTTTTCTGTTTCTGCAGAGGCCAACGCCGACCTGCGACAGCAACTGGGCGAGGCCCAGACCACCCTGCACGCCAAGGAGGTTGAGTGCAGCGCCTTGGTTCAAGAGCGTGACCGCCTGACCAAGAAATTGGCCGGCCAGGAGGAGAGCCACAAGGCGGCCCTGAAGGTGGTGAAGGACAGCCAGGACACCCTCCAAACCGAGTATGAGACCGAGGCGGCAAACTGGGCCGAGTCGAGGCAAGCGCTGAGCGAGGGCTATGGCCAGATCGAAGACCTGGTTGACGGTAAGCCGCCTTCCTCTTCGTCCATTTCTTGCCGCCTTCTGCCTAGTCCGACTTCTGACTTTGTGTTTTTTCTCTTTTCCTTTCTCTTTTGCGCAGATTACTTCCCCGACTATTCTGTTGCCGCCAGCCAGGTCATCGAGGCCCATCGCAACGCACAAAGGCACGCTGGTGCTGAGATTGCAACAGATGCTCGCTGGACGCTCGAGGAGCAGCTCCTGGCCATCCAAGCCCGTCTCTAGGCGGCTCATTGCATGCTCTGCTGCCTTCAGTGCACTGGAGCCCAAGTGTTGTCGATCCTCCGCCCGGCGGTGATTCTCGCACTTTTGAGCCGACTATCGATCGGCCGGAGGTGGCGCTGGTCGCTTTGAGGCCTGGAAGGCTTCTGCAGCTCAGGCAGGCGCCAGGCGGGCACTAGAGTTCATCCGATCCTTTTATCCTGGGCTGAACTTGGCCCAGCTGGCCACGTGGAGGCAGGAGGCCAACGAGGAGCTGGAGCCGGTGCGGCCGACCATCAACCAGCGCGCCTCGGCGATCGCCGAGTACACCGACACCAGCGCCTTTGTCCCCGAGGTGAAGAACAACAGTGTTGCTCTGCCGGACGAGTGGTTCGGGCTGAACCCGGCAGATGGTGAAGACTCGGCAGAGGAGATTGACTCCAGCGACGAGGGCGAGGAAGAGGAGGACGAGGATGGTGGAGATGTTGCGCCAGATGGTGGAGCAGCCGACCAGCCTCAACTTGACCGTGCCTCCAGCAACGAGGCACGCGCGAGCACGCCGCCTGATGCTGGTGATGATCAAGCCGAGACTCACCAGCCGGCCACTCCTCCAGCCAGCGCTGCCGCCTCCACAGACCTACCGAACTCGCCCGTTGCGCCCTTGGCTTGAGCTGCCATCTTTATCTTTGCTTTCCTGTTTGTTTACTTTTTGAACAATATTCGTTACATTCGCGCAGTTCCACCCACTGGGGGTGTATTCAGACTAAGTTGAATGCCGGCTCTTCGAAGGCCTTTTTGTATAAATATAATCTTGTGTGCTTTCGACTTCCGACTGTGCTTGCTTTTCATCTTTTTCGGCTGTTTCCTTTGCCGCCCTCCCTTGGTCGCCGCCTTCGGTCATGGGCAATGCTTCTGATTTAGGGCTGGAAAGTACTTGGCCGTGTGGGAGGGCAAGTACGTTAGCTTTCTTAGATTGTAGCAAGGTGAGTGGGAAGCCGGCCAGCCGGCTGTAACAGTCGGTTGGCAGGGTGGGGAGCCGGCTTGTGTTTATGTAAGCCTATTAGTCCTTAGCCGTTGTGGTCGTCGTTTTTCTCGCTTTTAGCTCTTCCTCAATGGACAATGATTCTCTGAGCTGCGACTTTTGGCAAGAGAGGGCTTAGATGCCGGCACACTACTTGTCTGACTGCAGGCGGAACTTAGAATAATTCAAGGCGGCAAGTCCTCGGGCCGATTGGTCGAACCCGGTGCCGGACAGAAGAACAAATGTAATAACACATTCATAGGCATGATACTCATCATAAAGATAAAAGAGGGTAGTCCCCGAGTTCTCCTCGGGGAGCCCGATGTCTTGTACTTAATACAAAAGATAGCATGATACATACTGCATTTAACTGTAAAATCTTCAAAGGAGATTGGCGTTCCATGGTCGTTCCGACTCCTTGTCGAAATCGTCTCTCTTGTGCGCCATGGGCTTCTGTGCATCGATCAGGTAGTAGGAGTCGTTGCCCAAGGCCTTGCTGATGACGAAGGGGCCTTCCCAAGGGCCCGAGAGCTTGTGCTGGCCAGCTGTTCGCTGGATCAGCCGGAGCACAAGATCGCTGATGTCTACTACACAACCTTCTTCTTGTAGACGTTGTTGGTCCTGCAAGTGCACAGGTTTGTAGTACAGTAGCAAATTTCCCTCAAGTGGATGACCTAAGGTTTATCAATCCGTGGGAGGCGTAGGATGAAGATGGTCTCACTCAAACAACCCTGCAACCAAATAACAAAGAGTCTCGTGTGTCCCCAACACACCCAATACAATGGTAAATTGTATAGGTGCACTAGTTCGGCGAAGAGATAGTGATACAAGTGCAATATGGATAGTAGATATAGGTATTTGTAATCTGAAAATATAAAAACAGCAAGGTAACTAATGATAAAAGTGAGCGTAAACGGTATTGCAATGATAGGAAACAAGGCATAGGGTTCATACTTTCACTAGTGCAAGTTCTCTCAACAATAATAACATAGATAGATCATATAACAATCCCTCAACATGCAACAAAGAGTCACTCCAAAGCCACTAATAGCGGAGAACAAACGAAGAGATTATGGTAGGGTACGAAACCACCTCAAAGTTATTCTTTCGGATAAATCTATAAAAGAGTTTGTACTAGAATAACACCTTAAGACACAAATCAACCAAAACCCTAATGTCACCTAGATAATGCATTGTCACCTCAAGTATCCGTGGGCATGATTATACGATATGCATCACACAATCCCAGATTCATCCAACCAACACAAAGTACTTCAAAGAGTGCCCCAAAGTTTCTACCGGAGAGTCAAGAAAACATGTGCCAACCCCTATGCATAGGTTCATGGGCGGAACCCGCAAGTTGGTCACCGAAACATACATCAAGTGGCACGTGATATCCCATTGTCACCACGGATAAACACGGCAAGACATACATCAAGTGTTCTCAAATAAAGACTCAATCCGATAAGATAACATCAAGAGGGAAACTCAATTCATCACAAGAGAGTAGAGGGGGAGAAACATCATAAGATACAACTATAATAACAAAGCTCGTGATACATCAAGATCGTGCCATAGAGAGAACACGAGAGAGAGAGAGAGAGAGAGAGAGAGAGAGAGAGAGAGATCAAACACATAGCTACTGGTACATACCCTTAGCCCCGAGGGTGAACTACTCCCTCCTCGTCATGGAGAGCGCAGGGATGATGAAGATGGCCACCGGTGATGGGTTCCCCCTCCGACAGGGTACCGGAACAGTCTCCCGAGAGGTTTTTGGTGGCTACAGAGGCTTGCGGCGGCGGAACTCCCGATCTATCTTTGTTTTCGATGTTTTTAGGGTACGTAGGCTTATATAGGCGAAAGAAGTCGGTCGGGAGGTGCTCGAGGGGCCCACGAGATAGGGGGCGCCCCCCTATTTCCTGGCCTCCTCGAGGGTCTTCTGACGTGAACTCCAGGTCTCCAGGATGATATTCTTCCAAAAAATCACAATGCCGAAGGTTTCATTCCGTTTGGACTCCGTTTGATATTCCTTTTCTTTGAAATACTGAAACAGGCAATAAAACAGCAATATGGGATGGGCCTCCGGTTAGTAGGTTAGTCCCAAAAATAATATAAAAGTGTATAATAAAGCCCATAATCATTCAAAATAGATAATAAAATAGCATGAATGCTTCATAAATTATAGATACGTTGGAGACGTATCAATCGCCCTCTTGGAAGGATCTTCGCTTGACCTTCCGGTTGTGGTAACAGCGCAAACCCTGCTGGTAGATGGCGGACCAGCTGAGTGCTAACAGCCGGCCCTCTTCCAGCAGGTCAACGCCGTCTTCTCACGCTTCCTTGGCCTCTGCTTCCGTGTACATGGTGACTCGAGGTGAGTCGAACTCGATGTCAGTTGGGATGATAGCCTCGGCACCATATACAAGGAAGAAGGGAGTGAAGCTGGTTGACTTGTTCGTGGTGGTACGCAAGCTCAAGAGGACGGCCGGCAGCTCCTCGAGCTAGCAGCCGATGAGCGCTCTAGAGGTACGACCAGTCGGGGCTTGATGCTGGACAAGATGAGGCTGTTTGCTTGCTCGACTTGGCCGTTTGACTGCGGGTGGGCAATGGACGCTAAGTCCAGTCGGATGCCCTGTGTCGCGTAGAAATGTGCCAATGCTCCTTTGGCAAAATTCGTGCCGTTGTCAGTGATGATGCTGTGTGGTACACTGTACCGGGTGGTGATATCTGCGATGAATGTCACGGCAGTCGGCCCATTAAGCTTCTTGATTGGCTTTGCTTCAATCCACTCTGTGAACTTGTCCACGACAACAAGCAGATGTGTCATGCCGCCGCGTGCCGTCTTGAATGGGCCCACCATATCGAACCCCCAGACGGCAAAAGGCCAGGTGAGGGGGATGGTCTTGAGTGCGGAAGCCGGCAGGTGTTGCTTGGAGCTGAAAACTTGGCACCCTTTGTAGAGTTTGACTAACTCTTTCGCGTCTTCCAAAGCAGTCGGCCATAAGAAACCATGGTGGAAATCTTTGGCGACGAGTGATCTTGAGGTCGCGTGGTGGCCGCATTCGCCTTGGTGGATATCTTTGGGGATTGCAATGCCCTTCTCTGGCTCGACACAGCGCTGGAAGACTCTAGTGACACTGTGCCTAACGAGTCCTTGTTCACTATTGTGTATGCTCCGGCTCGGTGTTGAACTTGTCTTGCCGAGATCTTGTCAGCCGACAGCTCTCTGTTTACCAGAAAGTTGAGGATGGGCTGGGCCCAGGACGGAGTTGTGATTTCTTCTATTGCCAACACGGCTACTGCGACTAGGGCGGGTGGGTTGGGTGGTGAGGAGTTGGAGTTGGCCACCGCCTGCTGTGTCGTCGTAGTCCCCGGGCCGGCTGCTGTAGTCCCCGGGCCGGGCTCTAAAGTCCCCGCGCCGGGCTCTGAAGTCCCCGAGCCGGGTGCGACTACAGCAGTCCCCAAGCCACCTGCCGAAGTTCCCGAGCCACCTGCTGGGTACCCCAAGTCAGATCCGATTGCGTCGGGGTCAGGCGGCACGAAGATTGAGTCTGATTCTGGAGACGGCTTGACAGACGGCTTGAGTAGGCGCTGGAGGGAGACGCCGGTTGGTATAGCTTGCCGGGTGGAGCCGATTCGTGCCAGGCCATCTGCTTGCTCGTTGTCAGCCCATGGTACGTGGAGAAACTCGCACCCTTCAAAGTATCCACTGAGCTGTTCGACGAGGAAGCGATAGCTCGCCATGTTTTCGTCCTTGGCGTCCCAGTCGCCAGATGATTGCTGGATCACCAAGTCCAAGTCGCCATAGCATAGGATCCGGCGGATGCCGAGTTCTTTGGCCAGCCGGAGCCCATGTATGAGCACCTCGTACTGGGCCACGTTGTTGGAGGTGACAAAATGGATTTGCAACATGTATCTGAGCTTGTCGCCCTTGGGAGAGGTGAGGACAATGCCGGCTCCCAAGCCGGTGCGCATCTTGGACCCGTCGAAGTGCATCCGCCAATGGGTGGAGTCGGGTGCCGGCGGCAAGTACTGGGTCTTGGCCCAGTCGACAAGGAAGTTCGCCAGCACTTGGGACTTGATAGCGGTGCACGGCTGGTAGAAGATGGTGTAAGGAGCCAGCGCAATGGCCCACTTGGCCACCCGACCGGATGCATCCCGACTGCCTATGATCTTGTCAAGCAGGGCAGTGCAGACGACCGTGATGGGGTGCTCTCGAAATTAGGGCTTGAGATTCTGGGTGGCAAAGTACACGCCATAGCACATCTTCTGGTAGTGGGGGTAATTCTGCTTTGAGGTTGACAACACTTCGCTCAAAAAATACACCGTCCTCAAGATCAGCTAAGCTCAGCCTTCGTCTGGGCGCTGAACCCAAATGACAGTGCTGACCACCCGGCTGGTTGCGGCAATGTAAAGGAGCATGGGCTCTTTCTCGGTCGGCGTCATCAAGACAGGCGGCGTGGTCAGCATCTTCTTCAACTTGTGGAAGGCTTCATCCGCCTGGTCGTTCCATTCAAAATGAGTGGATTTCCTCATGAGCTGATATAGGGGGAGTGCTTTCTCTCCCGGCCGACAGATGAAGCGGTTAAGGGAAGCCAGGCACCCAGTGAACTTTTGAACATCCCGAAGCTGGGTGGGAATCTCCATCCTCTCTATGCCCTTGATCTTCACTGGGTTGCACTCAATGCCGCGTTCAGAGACCAGGAAGCCTAAGAGCTGGCCGGCTGGCACTTCGAACACACATTTCTCAGGGTTGAGCTTGATCTGAAATCAGCGCAAGTTGTTAAATGTTTCTTTGAGATCTTCCACTAGGGTGCCGTGCTTCTCCGTATTCACCACAATATCGTCTACATAGACGTGGGCATTTCTGCCGAGTTGCTTGAGGACGCATTTCTGCATGCAACGCTGAAAAGTGGCACGGGCATTTCTCAAGCCGAATGTCATAGTTAGGTAACAGAAAGCTCCAAATGGTGTGATGAAGGCGGTCTTCAGGCGGTCAGCCGCATCCAACTTGATCTGATGATAACCTGAGTAGACATCCAAGAAACTCAACAGCTCACATCCGGCTGTGGAGTCTATCACTTGGTCAATCCGAGGCAAAGCAAACAGATCTTTGGGGTAAGCTTTGTTGAGGCTGGTGTAGTCTATGCACATGCGCCACTTCTTGTTCTTCTTCAGCACAAGAATCGGGTTGGCAAGCCATTCTGGAAAGAACACTTCCATAACGAAGCCGGCCGCCAGAAGCCGGGCTATCTCTTCACCAACAATTCTTCTCTTCTCCTCTGACAGTCGGCGGAGGGGCTGCTTGACTGGTTTTGCATTTGCTCGGACATGTAGCTTGTGCTCGGCGAAATCCGTCGGGACACCTGGCATGTCCTTGGGGGACCATGCAAAGATATCCCGATTCTCACGGAGAAAATCGACGAGCTCGCTTTCCTATTTGCTGTCTAGGTTTGCTCCTACAACAACAAACCTCTCCGGGTGCTCTGGGTCCAGAGGTATCTTCTTTGTTTGCTTGGCCGGTTGGAAGGAGCCCTGAGCTTCCGACTCCTTGGGGTCAGGTGACAGGTCCGGCTGCTTGCCGGCCATGGCTACAACCCGGTCAAAGATCTTTTTTTGAGCAGCAATCACGAGGGACTCGGCCAGCCGGCTGCTGGCTGCAACACAAGTAGAGGATTTCTTGTAATCTCCGACTATGGTGATGACGCCCTTGGAGCTCGGCATCTTCATCTTGAGGTATGCATAGTGGGGTACAACCATGAACTTCGAACCAAACTGCTTCACGGCGGAAGTGATCCTTGTCTACGAAGAGCACATCTATCTTGATCTTGCCGATTGGCGAGCATGACAGGCTGGGTACAATTCCATGGAACACGGCCTGACTGGACAGAAGTTGCTTTGTTTTGATGTTCAGCTTTTCTATGGTGTCTCGGTACAGGATGTTGATGCCGCTCCCACCATCGATCAGAACTCGGGAGAAATGAGCGGCTCGCCTTTCTGTTGCGAACGTGGCTTCCAGCACCAACGCATAAGACCCTGGAGACGGCATCACCTCTGGGTGATCAACCCGGCTCCAGGTAATAGGCTTTTCAAACCAATGCATAAATTACGGGTCCTTGGAGGCAACCGCATTGACCTCTTGGTGCTGATGGCGCCGGCTGCGCCTGTCCTCGGCTTGGCTTGTGAAGATGACGTAGGCTGCATGCTCGTTGGGCAACTCATCTTGAATGGCTCCGATCACTGGCGAGCGGCGGCTCTTGAGGAGCCGGAGGCGGCCGCCGCAGAAAGCGGAGGGGCGAGTCCTTGCCCTTGGAAATCCGCGAGAGCCAATGACACTACCGAGTTGTGTGGTTGGACGGCATTGCGCCGCTGTGGAACTTGCAGGGGGCATCAAGGGTTTGCTCGTAGGAGAAAGCCGGCTGCCAAGCTGGCCTGCCGCCCTTCAGACGCTTGGGCGCGGGCTGCCCTTCAGGCTGTTCGTCTTCGACTGTGGCCACCTGCCGAGTGGTGGAAGGCGGCATGGGAGCCTTGCGCTTGTTGTCATTCTGGTGTGGGCGTCGGTTGGAGTCACCAGCCAGTGTTCTTGGAGCCAGAGGGAGCACCTTCCCAGAAGCGTCCACTCGGAGCTCGGTCTTCATCGAGGAGTCGGCCGTGGCATATTTGTCTGCTATGATCAGCATTCCGTCGAGTGTAGCCAGCTCGTCGCAGAGAAGTCAGTGCTTGAGAAGGGTGCCCTCCCGGCACCCGGCGGTGAAGTACTCTATTGCTTGCACTTCATGCACGCCCTCACAAGAGTTCAGGAGCTCGGCCCAGCGTGTGAGGTAGTCGCGAGTCAATTCGCTGGGGCCTTGGACGCACAAGGAGAGGTGACGAGGCTTGGGAGGCTGCTTGTACGTGCCGGTAAAGTTGCGGATGAAGACTTCTGTGGAGTCTAGCCAGCTGTTGATGCTGTAGGGCTTGAGGTTGTTCATCTAGGTGCGTGTCGTCCCTTGAAGCATGAGGGGGACGTACTTCACGGTAATGCGCCTGTTGCCGTTTGCTATGCTGACTACAATGGAGTAGTCGATCAACCAGTCTTACGGCTTCACCGAGCCGTTGTATTTTGGCGTATCTCTCGAGAGCGAGGGATGCGGGGGCCGAAACAAGGTGGGCCGACATCGTCTTCTTCTTCCAGCGCCAGAGATCGCGCCAGGCGGTCGATCCGATGGCGGGCATCGTTCTTGCCGATTCCTTCGCGGCGGCCTAGTCAGCCACTGAGCATCGGATGTTGACAGGCGGCAGGGTGGGATATCTCTCGCCGCGAGGCGGAGGAGGAGGCGGGTTGCCACGTCGCTCCACAGCACAGGGGCGGCCTTCTGCATCACGCTCGATGGAGAGGCGAGTCCGACTGCGACTAGCAGTCGGCCCCTTGTCCTTCAGCTCGCAGGTGCTACTTGTAGTCGGTGTCTGGGACGTCGCGTCATGCTCTCGGCGAGGGGGCGGATCATCATTTCGCTGGATGGGCGCTTTGGTGCGGTAGTCGGCTTCTTGCTGCTAAGCGGCCGCGTCAAGGAGCTGCTGGACGCGCTCCGTCATGTGGCGACGCTCGTCGCCCTCGAACTTGTCCATCTGATCTAGTACTGCATGGGCAGCTCGTATATTCTCCGCGGGCGTGGTGTAGACGGGGCGATCCGTCCCAAACAGATGGCGATGGTCGCGCCACGCTGCCGGATTGAGCCGATGCGGCTAGGCCCCTCAGGGGCCGGCGTGCCGCCGACGGCTTGGTCCTTCTCGCGCCGGTAGGCCTCCGAGAGGCGTCGCATGCTGGCCAGTCGGTTGGCGTTTTCGATGAGCTGGACGCGGCGTGCTTCCAGCGTCTCAACGTCTGCGTCTTCCGGGATGGGCGCTGACAATTCTCGCAGCGCCACATCGAGTGGGTCTCAAACGCCTCCGTCCGAGTGCTCGCCATTGTTAATGACAAGCACCTCCATGACAGTGCTCCCGCCATTGTGCTCACAAGGAGGCGGCTCATCGTAGACCACCATGTTGGTCGAGAATGCGTCAAGCGACACCGTGTCGGAGTCGACGATCATCGGGTCGGTGGAGCCATTAGACTCCAAGTCAACAGCAGGCTCGCTTGCGACGTGGAGCTGGTCGAGGAGGATGACGAGGCAGCTCTCGAGGCCATCTATGCCCGCGTCGGACGCAGGCTCGTCGGAGAGGTGAACCTCGCCGAGAAGATCGGCGAGGCAGCTCGCTGCGCAGGCGTCGTCGACACCGTGCAGCACATCGGGGCAAGCGCCATCGGGTGTGCCGGGCTGGCTACGCTCGTTGGGGAGGAAGAGGGTTCTCGTCCAGAGCAGGTCTCCGGAGGACGGTGCACTAGGCCCCATGGTGGGTGCCAAATGTCGGGTGGTAGGTGCGACATATGCCAACGGGTGGCTTATCATTTTGGGAGCCAGTAAGACACGTACATCACCGGTGCCTAGAAACGGGATAAGATGAAGACATGCACGCCGGCGAATCTTACCTAGGTTTTGGGCTCTCCGTGGACATAACACCCCTAGTCCTGCTCTGCGGGGTCTCCGCATGATCACTAGATCAAGACAAGTAGCTACAAGAGGCTCCTTGAGCTGTTCGGCTAGAGGAAGAAGAAGGGCAAGGCTAGCTCTCCTCTTCTCTCTATGTGGTGTCTAAAACTCTAAGAGATCATTCCTTTGCATGGGTGTCCTGGGGGGTTTATATAGGCCTACCCCCCAGGGGTACAATGGTAATCCGGCTGGATGCGGGTCCAGGCTATCAGTGTCTGTAGTCGTCGGCTTCTCTGCCGGTTACTGAGGCCCGCCGACTGGTGGATCCCTCCGGCTGCTGGTTACTTTAGCCTCACTCTTGGTGACGATGGCTTTGTCGGGGTAAGCATGGCTACAGTGCCATCGCCCGGCAGGCTTTCACTGTAGCCTTACCCCGTCTTATCCCCTTAATGGTGCACAAACTTCTAGGGTGGGAATGGGCCGGCTGTTAGGAGCCGGCTCCCCCCTAGGCCGACTGATGGAGCTTGGTCGCCTTCTGGTATCTCTCTGGCCGGAAGGGCCCGCCGTCTGCGGGTCGTACTGACGGCCTGTCGTGGGTGATGTCATGGTCAACATGGCAATAGTGCCGCACCGGACGGGGAGTGGCCGCCCTGTACGGTGCACTGTGGCCACGCTTGCTCCGGGATTCGGGGGTGGCAGGCTTCACTGTAGCCATGCCCTGTCTTATCGCCGTTATGTGGGCGCAAAATTAGAGGGTGTGAGCTGAGCCGTCTGCTAGGAGCCGTCCCTTTGATGGCCGGCTGCTAGGAGTCGGCCCTTGTTGAGAGGGCTTGCAGAGCCTTGCCGCCTCCAGGCAGCCGGCCGGTTGGACAGTCGGCCAGGAGAAGGCGGCCCGACGTCTTGGATGTTGGAGGGCGCAGTTGGCCCCATATTTTTTTGAAGAGCCAGGGGGAGCTGGTTAGGCTACCCGTGGTAATTTACTCCGACACACACCTTTTGGGAGAGACACGCATGAATCAGAATTTATTAGAATACTCTATGTGCTTCACTTATATCTTTTGAGCTAGACAATATTGCTCTAGTGCTTCACTTATATCTTTTTAGAGCACGGTGGTGGCTTTATTTTATAGAAATTATTGATCTCTCATGCTTCACTTATATTATTTTGAGAGTCTTTTAGAACAGCATGGTAATTTTCTTTGGTTATAAAATTAGTCCTAATATGATGGGCATCCAAGATGGGTAAAATAAAAACTTCCATATAAAGTGCATTGAATACTATGAGAAGTTTGATTCTTTATGATTGTTTTGAGATATGAAGATGGTGATATTAAAGTCATGCTAGTGGAGTAGTTGTGAATTTGAGATATACTTGTGTTAAAGTTTGTGATTCTCGTAGCATGCACGTATGGTGAACCGTTATGTGATGAAGTTGGAGCATGATTTATTTATTGATTGTCTTCCTTATGAGTGGCGGTCGGGGACGAGCGATGGTCTTTTCCTACCAATCTATCCCCCTAGGAGCATGCGCGTAATACTTTGTTTTGATAACTAATAATTTTTTGCCATAAGTATGTGAGTTCTTTGGATTACACGCACTCTCACCCTTCTGTTGGGGAACGTAGTAATTTCAAAAACTTTCCTACGCACACGCAAGATCATGGTGATGATATAGCAATGAGAGGGGAGAGTGTTCGTCCACGCACTCGTGAGACCGTAGCGTAAGCGTTAGCACAACGCGGTTGATGTAGTCGTACGTCTTCACGATCCGACCGATCCAAGCACCAAACGTACGGGGCCTCCGAGTTCAGCACACGTCCAGCTTGATGATGATCTCCGGCCCACCGATCCAGCAAAGGCTCCGGAGATGAGTTCCGTCAGCACGACGGCGTGGTGACGATGATGATGTTCTACCAGCGCAGGGCATCGACTAAACTCCGCGACGATATGACCGAGGTGGAATATGGTGGAAGGGGGCACCGCACACAGCTAAGGAACGATCCGTAGATCAACTTGTGTGTCTATGGGGTGCCCCGCCCGTGATATAAAGGAGCCAAGGGAGGAGGCCGGCCGCCTAGGGCGCGCCAAGGGAGTCCTACTCCCACCGGGAGTAGGGACTCCCTTTCCAAGTAGGAGTAGGAGAGAAAGGGAAAGAGGAGGAAGAGGGAAGGAAAGGGGGCCGCCTCTTTCCCTTTGTCCTATTCGGACTAGGAGGGGAGGGCGCGCCCCTCCTGGCTCCTTCATCTTCTCCCTCTTGGCCCATGTAGGCCCATGAACCCCCCGGGGGGTTCCGGTAACCTCCCGGTACTCCGGTAAAATGCCGATTTCACCCGAAACCATTCCGATGTCCAAACATAGGCTTCCAATATATCAATATTTATGTCTCGACCATTCTGAGACTCCTCGTCATGTCCGTGATCACATCAGGGACTCCGAGCAGACTTTGGTACATCAAAACTTATAAACTCATAATAAAACTGTCATCGAAACGTTAAGCGTGCGGACCCTACGGGTTCGAGAACTATGTACACATGACCTAAAACCATTCTCGGTCAATAACCAATAGCGGGACCTGGATGCCCATATTGGTTCCTACATATTCTACGAAGATCTTTATCGGTCAAACCGCATAACAACATACGTTGTTCCCTTTGTCATCGGTATGTTACTTGCCCGAGATTCGATCATCGGTATCCAATACCTAGTTCAATCTCACATCGGCAAGTCTCTTTACTGCTCAGAATACGTCATCTCACAACTAACTCATTAGTTATAATGCTTGCAAGGCTTAAGTGATGAGTGTCGTGGTTCTAAGTCTGACAGTAGAGTGGGGGTAGGTATGGAGAGGCAAGGTCCTAGCTATGGAGAGGTTGTGAACACAAGTGATGTACGAGTTCAGGCCCTTCTCGGAGGAAGTAAAAGCCCTACGTCGCGGAGCCCTGAGGCGGTCGAGTGGATTATCAGTGTAGGTATTACAAGAGTGCCAACCCCTCGCCTCGTGGAGGGGGTGGCTTATATAGTGCGCCAGACCCCAGCCAGCCCACATAATGGAGAGGTTAAAGTACATTAAGCTTAGGGCGCATCGTAACGCCTCATAAAGCGCCTTAACTATCATTAAGTCTATTCAATTACAAGCCGCTATGCTGCAGAGTGCCTTCTCGACCTTCTCGTGGTCGAGTGTATCTTCATGGTCGAGTGAGTCTTCCATGGTCGAGTCCTTCCAGTCAGTCGAGTGGGTTCCTCGTTGGTCGACTGGAAGACGATCTCTTCTAAGAGTGCCCTTGGGTAGGACGTTTAGGTCAGACCTATGACCCTACCCTAGGTACATGAATCCATCATTAGCCCCCGAATGGATTGAGGCTTGAGTGAGGAGGGAGTTGACGCTGTTTCCGATTGCTTTTTGCATACTGGCTATGTGTTGTTCTGGATCAAGATCTTCTTTGTTGATAACCAGCAACTTTTCTTCAGTCGACTCGATCCATTCTTGTTCTCTCGTCGAGTGATCTTTTATACTTCGCTGTTCCCGAGCGACGGATCGCAGGAAATCTCGCACTTGACAGATCGATCTGCCGCTCGCGGATTCCGCGGGATACGAAATTTGGGGAAGTGCGCGAAGCGGAACGGACCGCGGCGCTCGGACGGGACAGGACATGGACGCCTCGATCTCCGCGCCACTTTTTTCGCTACGTATCGTGCAATGCAACTGTTTTGGGATATGATTGGATTGCTCGGGTCCACCTGTCATCCACTCGGAAGGGATGTTATAAATACGACTTGTGAGGGTTTCGCAAGACTTCGCTTCTTCCTCCTCTCGCTTTTCCTCCGCCCACCGCAATCGTTGTCGCCTCCGCTACTCTCTCTCGTGACTTCACCGCGCCATGGGCAAGGAGAAGACGGCGTGCCGAGCACGCGAAGAAGGCGCCGGCGGCGGAGAAGGCGCCGGCGGCGAAAAGGCGAAGGGGAGATCCACCACCGCAGCGGTTCTTCGCCGAGATCCCGCTTGTCAAGGGCTGGGTCCAGGAGATTGATCCATCGACCATCGGAGAAGGATCTCCTCGATATGGCCGACGACGGGCTGATCCCCCACGGCGCCGCAAGGCTTCCTGGCAAAGAGTGGCAGCTTCAACCGGAGGAGGGTGAGTGTGTGCTCCTGGCCACCCATGTCGATCGAGGATTTTCCCTGCCGCCGAGTGTGTTCTTTCGTGGCTTTCTGAATTTCTTTGGAGCCCAGCTCCACCATTTTACTCGAAATTCCATCGCGTATCTTGCTGCGTTTGTATCCATGTGCGAAAACTTCCTGGGCTGTCGACCGCACTGGGGTTTGTTCAAGCACATCTTCACATGCCGTTCTCAGACTGTGAAGAAAGCGAGTCCCGGTGATGAGAAGACCCAAGTGGTTCAGATGTGTGGAGACCTAGGAATCCAAGTGAGGAATAAGAGCACCTTCCCAGCTATGTCTTTTCCCGAGTCGGTCAGGGGCTGGCAGTCGACCTGGTTCTACTGCCAGAATGAGCTGACGCCGAGACAGTCGAGTGGACTTCCTCCATTCACCATGAGTCGAGTGAACAAACCCTCCTCTCTAAAGGTGGTTCCAGAGGAGAGAGCTGACGTGAAGATGTTGATGGATCGCGTGTACAGCTGGTTGGGACGGTGTGGACCGGTATGGACCTCTTGAGGTTTTCCTCGAGGCGAATCCAGCCTCTTCAGCCCGGAGCCATCGTGATCGGGCTGTATCAAGGAACCAAGATTTAGACTCGTGTCCACCGGAGGCAGTCGACGACGCCATAGTGGAAAGATGGATGGCCGCGATCATCGGAACAAGGACAACCTCGCGGATCCCGGAGGATTTCTTCACTTGACCACAACAGCGCTCTGCATAAGGTACACTTGCTCGCTTTCCATTGTATGTCTGCTGAATGTGTTTCAGAATTTGGTCGATTGAGCTCTGCTTTGACGCTTCCTGTGCCCTTACCGAGCTGTACTCAATGCCCAACGGAGCTCAGTCCAACCGAGGAGGAGAAGCCAGCGGGGTGAGAGCCAGAAGAGTGGGATTCAGATGTCACGAGGACGATGATGACGACGATGACGATGATGAAGATGAAGTAGAGGAGGAGGAGGAGGAGGAGGTTGCGCCACCGCTTCGGAAGGCGGTCGAAACTTATTCACGACCCTTCGATCGAACGCTGTAAGGGGTTGTGATGCGCTTCAAGACTCACCAAACGCCTCGGACCGCTTCTCCGTGCCGATCGAAAAGGCGCCAAGCGCCGAAGGTAGCTCCGCCGAGGCCAACCAAGCCTCTACCAAAAATGAAGGTGTTCATCCCCACCATATCGTGGTAACCATATTACTTAAGTCTTCCTGCTCGCATAAGCTTTATCTCTGGTCGACACTTGAATTAACCGATCGATTCTTTGAAACTCCAAAGGTCGCGACTTCAAACCTCGTGCAAGGCCGAGGACCACGAGATGGAGGACGCGGCAACCTCAAATCCTGGTATTGTATCTTTGATTCTGTTCTTAGTCGACTGACTCATAGTTTCTAACTTTGATTCTTTTCTGAAGCTCCAACCAATGACATTATCACCCTTCCTGATGACGATGATGAGGATGAAGAACCACTGAGGTATAGGAGGAGCAGGAAGGCGGCCACTGGCAAAGCAGCTAAAGATGTGACGGCGCCCGAGACTGTTGCCACGGAGGGGGAGAACACCACTCGACCCACCGTGTCTTTCGCGGTGCCGTTGACAAGTGCTTGTCCTCCTTCGTCGAGTGCTGGGTAACCTTCGCTCTTCACCATGCACCACGTCCCGGAGGACCAAGCTAGTGCTGCTAAGGAGGCGATACGCCAAGCAGGGATCATGATGGAGCAGGTGAAGATCATCCGGGATGCAAGCCAAGCAGCCTATGACGCCACCCGCTCTTCGGCAATGTTCAGGTCGATCGACCACCACTGCTCGTCATAGGGATATGCTATCAAAACTTCTTTTCTTTCGAAATCGATAGCAGTCACCCACTAGGTGTGTTGATAAAACTTCGTGCTAGCGGGGCACGCTGAGTGCACCACCGGGTGTAGTCCCCATATAAGGTCGATCACCGGGCAGTCGGCTTTAGGCTTTACAAGAAAGATTGATCATCATTCGACTAAAACGAATGGAGCCAAACCGGGGGGGCATCGCTGAGTGCACCCACCGGGTGTAGTCCCCGAGACTGTGGTCGATCGGCGCGCTGATTACAGCTCAAGAAGCTTTGGTCGACTGGTCGATTTTTTTTTTTGGTCGACTGGTCGACTCTGTCTTGAATAGGACCAGTGGGGGCACGCTGAGTGCACCCACTGGGTGTAGTCCCCGAGACTATGGTCGAATGCTTGCATTCGACTGTGGTCTTAGAAACATATGATTTTCCCTTATTCACTCGGAAGTGAATCATCTTTGACATTTTGTCGATTGATTCTTCATAGAAATCCTGTGATCTTGCGACGCGCTATACTGAACTGGAGCAGAAGCATATTCAGCTCGAGTTGGACTTGAAGCTAGTGCAGGAGAATCTGACGAAGGCGAAGGAGGAGACCAAAGGTATGTTCGGTGAGACTTCGACCACTCCTTTCTCCCCTTATCTGTTTCAAATCTGATTTTGCTGTAATTAACAGGCAAGGTGAAGGAGGCCCAAAGGAAGAAGGATCTTGAGCTGTCTGAGAAGATCAAGTTTGTCGACGAGAAGTTAGCCTCAGTCACCAAGCTCGAACAGACAACACCAATCAAGGCTGCTCGCCATTGCCACCAAGGATGTCGACCGACTGAAAACTGACAAGACCACTCTGACTGAGAAGATCAACCAGTTGGCTGGGAAGAAGAATGACCTGGAAGGCTTCCTGGGTGGTCTTGCTAAAAAATTGTTCCTTATGCTCGAAGGTAGTCTTTTACGCTCGACCAATTGTTCCAACTGTGATGTTCTCATTCGACCATTGTCTTGACTCGGGGTTTTGTCTTTGCAGAATTCTGTCGCAACTTTGAAGAAGAAACCAGCCAGTTGGAGCTGAACCTTGACCTGTCAATTCCCCGGTGAATGATGAAGTTGCCATGAATCTCTTCCGACTGGAGTCCCGTGTTGCAGCTGTAGTGGACTAGCTCGCAAGGCTGAAGGTTGCTACGTCCCGCATCGACTCGACGCTCTGGCCCGGGGCAACACTCCAAAATGACCTCGAGTCGCTGATTGCTCGATTGAACGCCGCCCCGACCGAAAGTGCAGGTGGAAGAAGTCCTCACTCGGTGTGGTGCAGATGTCGCCTGCGCTCGGCGCAAGTCCACCGCAAAGATGCACGAGAAGATAAGTCGGCGGCTCTCGAATGGCCAACACCAAGAAACACGACTTCAGGTCCTTCATGGAAACTTTCATCGCTGCTGCTACACGGATCGAGATGGGATCGACTCGATGAGTTCGTTGTTCCTTCCAGCCTCCACAGAGGGGTAAAAACTTCCTTTAAGTCCGACACTTTAAATTTGCCTCGGTATGCCGAGTGGAATTGTAACCGATAAAACCTTAACAGGCTTAGTGCCTGAGCACTCCCGGTTCCTTTAGGTATCGACCTAAACTTGGATTGGATATTTGGATATGATTGCTTTTGGCTCGAATTGCCCTTCACAGGTTCACAGCAAGATGTCTACTTGCAGTCGACTTATTCCTTAGGCGAGCACTGGGCTGCAGCTAAGCCCCCGAGTGAGAGGTTTGCTCTCCACTCGGTAGGATTTGTTTTTACCTTAGGCGAGCGCTGGGCTGCAGCTAAGCCCCCGAGTGAGAGGTTTGCTCTTCACTCGGTAGGATTTTTTATACCTTAGGCGAGCACTGGGCTGCAGCTAAGCCTCCGAGTGAGAGGTTTGCTCTTCACTCGGTAGGATTTGTTTTTACCTTAGGCGAGCGCTGGGCTGCAGCTAAGCCCCCGAGTGAGAGGTTTGCTCTTCACTCGGTAGGATTTTTTATACCTTAGGCGAGCACTGGGCTGCAGCTAAGCCTCCGAGTGAGAGGTTTGATCTTCACTGTAGGATTTTTTATACCTTAGGCGCAGCACTGGCTGCAGCTAAGCCCCGAGTGAGAGGTTTGCTCTTCACTCGGTAGGATTTTTTATACCTTAGGCGCAGCACTGGGCTGCAGTTAAGCCTCCGAGTGAGAGGTTTGCTCTTCACTGGTAGGATTTTTTATACCTTAGGCGCAGCACTGGCTGCAGCTAAGCCCCGAGTGAGAGGTTTGCTCTTCACTGTAGGATTTTTATACCTTAGGCGAGCACTGGGCTGCAGTTAAGCCTCCGAGTGAGAGGTTTGCTCTTCACTCGGTAGGATTTTCGTTGTATTTGTGGCGGCTCGGAGGAGAGGGTCGCATCGACCTGCACCTCGCCTTCCTTGCGAAAGCGCACATTTATACTTATGGAGTAGCTCAAGGAGAGGGTCGCAGCCGACCTGCGCCTGCCCTCCTTAAGTGCGTGACGTTGTACTTAGGCGAGTACTTGGACTGCAAGAAGCCCCGAGTGGAAGTCCGGCTTACCACTCGGTAGGATTTTTAATTACTTAGGCGAGCACTGGCTGCAGCTAAGCCCCGAGTGGAAGTCTGGCTTACCACTCGGTAGGATTTTTAGTTACTTAGGCGAGCACTGGCTGCAGCTAAGCCCCGAGTGGAAGTCCGCTTACCACTGTAGGATTTTTATAACTTAGGCGGCGGATTCGGCTGTTAAGCCTCCGAGTGGAAGTCCGCTTACCACTCGGTAGGATTTGTATAAACTTAGGAGAAACGGATTCGCGGCTAAGCCACCCGCTGGGTGTAAAATTTGACTGGACAAAAATAAAAAGTGGCAAAAATTATGAAGGAATTATGACACTATTATTTCGAAAATCCATAAACTACAAAAGTATTTTATTACAACTCATCTGAGTGAAAAATTTTAAGTGTAAAACCGGCGGAGCAGATCTGCATTCCAAGCTCGGGGCTCTTCGATATTGTGTTCAACGTTGTAGAGACGATATGCCCCGTTGTGGAGAACCTTCGTGACGATGAAGGGCCCTTCCCAGGAGGGAGTGAGCTTATGTTGTTTCTGCTGATCCACTCGGAGGACCAGATCCCTTTCCTGGAAGGCTCGACCTCTCACATTTCTAGCGTAAAGGCGACGCAAGTCTTGCTGGTAGATGGTCGAGCGGATCAGAGCCATCTCCCTTTCCTCCTCTAAGAGGTCGACTGCATCCTGACGCGCTTGCTCAGCTTCTGCTTCGTTGTAAAGTTCAATTCGGGAGCGCTAGAAGAAGATCACCGGCAGGACTGCTTCAGCTCCATAGACCAAGAAGAATGGAGTTCTTCCGGCCGACCGATTAGGCGTGGTTCGCAAACCCCAAAGCATCAAGGGAGTTCGTCGACCCATGCTCCAGCCGCATGCTTGAGATCTCGCATCGATCGCCGGGCTTCAAACCCTTGAGGATTAAGCCGCTGGCCTGCTCGCCTGGCCCATTCGATTGTGGATGGGCGATCAAGCGTAGTCGACTCGCGTGCCTTGAGCGCTGCGTAAATCCTTGAATTCTTCCGAGTCAAAATTCACCCATTATCCGTGATAATACTGCGGGACCCCATATCTCAACGTCGGCTCCGATGAAGGAAACAGCAAGATACCGCGCCAAGACTCTTGATTGGTTTTGCTTCAATCCACTTGGTGAACTTGTCGATCGCTACCAAAGACATGCGTGAAACCGCCCGACCTGTTCGCAAGGGACCGACCATGTCCAACCCCCATACCGCGAAGGCCGCACGAGTGGAATGGTCTTCGAGTCGACGCAGGTTTGTGTGACATATTGAATAGAACCGACATCCTTCGCGACTTGTCCACTATCTCTTTCGCCATCTCATTCGCCCTTGGCCAAGAAAACTCCGGCTCGGTATGCTTTGGCTACAATGGTCCGAGAGGACGATGGTGACCACAGGTCCCCGAGTGGATGTCATTGAGTATGACTCGACCTTCTTCCGGCGTTATGCATTTCGCCAACTCCATCGGGCTTTCTATATCTGACTGTCCTTTGATAACGGTAAAGGCTTTGGATCGACGGACGATCCGTCGAGCCTCTTCCTCATCTTCGGGAGCTCTTTTCTCGTAATATATGTGATGTATGGAATCGTCCACCGAGTAATCCTAAAACTTCCATGACCAAGTCGACCACCGCTGGGACCTCAACCTCAGTCCGTCAGTGGCACTCTTGGGCTGTGGAGCTTCCTCGTGAAGGATCTTCTTTAATCGACGGAGTGTGTATATGTTCCAAAAACACACCACTGGATGGCTTCTCTTTTGGAACCTATCTTCGCCAGATCATCTGCTGCTTGATTTTTCAATGAGGGATGTGATGGAGCTCCAACCCTCGAACTTCTTTTCCCAGCTTCCTCATCAGCATTGCAAGATCCAATCATGGCTGGGCTTCTCACGCCCCACTCCTTCATCACCGTCGACCACTAAATCTGAGTCGCCATAGACCATCGAGCGACGGACGCCGAGTGAGATGGCCATGCGCAATCCATATAAGAGGGCCTCAGATCGCCTCATTGTTGAGGAATCAAAGTGAATCGAGCACATACCTAAGCTTATCTCCTCCGGGGAAACCAGAACAACCCCAAAGACCGTAACCATTCAGCATTTTAGAGCCGTCAAGAACATGGTCCAATGCTTCGTGTGAACTTCATCCGCTGTCATTGTTCAATCCACTCGCAAGGAATCCGCTATAGCCTGGGACTTAATGGCTTTTTTGCCTCAAATTTGATATCAAGGGAAGAAGTTCAATCGCCCATTTCGCCACTCGACCGTTGCGTCTCACAGTAATCTCTCGATAAAGGCGTCGCCGACGATCGTGATAGAATGATCGAGAAATAATGAGCAACCTTGTTCGTGGTCATGTATATGCCATACACAAGCTTCGATAATGAGGATATCTCTGCTGGATGGAGTCAAGACTTCGCACAAATAATACACCGGCGCTGAACTTTGAAGGCCTTTCCTTCCTCTTCCCGCTTGACCGTAAGCAATCAGATCGACGACTTGTCCAAAGGCTGCAATATAAAGCAACAGAGGTTTTGCTGATTGGTGCAGCAAGCACCGGCTGGGTGGAGAGCAGAGCTTTTAGCTCGGCAAACGCTGCATCAGCTTCTGAAGTCCACTCGAACTTGTCGGCTTTCTTCATCAGTCGGTAAAGAGGCAATGCCTTTTCACCGAGTCGTGAGATGAATCGACTTAATGCGCCAAGCATCCAAGAAGCTCGACGCCGTGGCACTCGCATGGGGCATTTCATTCGGAGAGTAGTGCCGATCTTCTCAGGACTAGCATCTATCCCTCGTTCAGAAACGAGAAAACCGAGTAATTTTCCACCAGGAACTCCGAATGTGCACTTGGACGGATTGAGCTTGATATCGCATCTTCCGAGGTTGGCAAATGTTTCGCGAGGTCAGCAAGCAGGTCGGAACCTTTTCGCGACTTAACGACGATATCATCCATATACGCTTCCACATTCCGACCGATTTGGTGAGAAGACACTTCAATCATTCGCATAAATGTGGCTCCGGCATTCTTGAGGCCGAATGGCATGGTGATATAGCGTAGCACCCAATGGAGTGATGAAAGCTGTTTTTATTTCATCAGGCCCATACAGACGGATCTGATGATACCCGGAATATGCATCTAGAAAAGACAATCTCTCAAATCCCGCGGTCGAGTCAACAATTTGATCTATGCGGGGGAGAGGAAAATGATCCTTCGGGCAGGCCCGATTGATGTGCTTAAAGTCAATGCACATGCGGAGTGAATTATCCTTCTTGGGAACCATGACGACATTAGCGAGCCACTCGGAGTGGTATATCTCGCGAATAAATCCTACCGCCAACAGTCGAGCCACTTCTTCACCAATAACTTTTCTCTTCTGGACGGCGGACCGCCGAAGATGCTCTTTGACTGGTTTTGCTGACTTGTCGACTCGGAGGCGATGCTCAGCCACCCCTGAACACTCGCATGTCACCTAGCTTCCATGCGAAATGTCCCGCTTCTCACGGAGGAACTGGATGAGCTCTTCTTCCTATTTCGGTCGAGTGTCGTGGAGATGTGGGTCGGGCTGCATTGGGGTCGGTCGGTGAATATGAACTGGCTTCGCCTCACCGCACGATCAAATGCGATTCTGTGGCGGCTTCTTTGATCGCAACAAATCACTTGATCTGCGTTTTGCTTGTATTCTTCGAATTCAACCGCTGTCACTTGGGAGTCGGCAATCTTGAGCCCTTCAAAGCACTCTTCTACCTTTTTCCGATCGCGGTGATGTTGATCACCCCTTGGGGCCTGGCATTTTCAGTTTGAGGTACACGTAACATGGTCGAGCCATGAATCGTGCATAGGCTGGCCTCCCCAAAATGGTGTGGTATGCACTCTGAAAATCCACAACCTCAAAGGTCAACTTTTCCTTGCGAAAGTGCTTGGAATCACCAAAAACCACGTCCAAAGCGATTTGGCCGAGTGAGTTGGCCTTCTTCCTGGTATTACTCGTGGAAACTCATGTTGTCGGTGCTCACGGACATCGGAATGCCCATCCCTTTCAATGTATCGCATATAACAAGTTCAGCCCACTACCACCATCCATCAAGACTTTCGTCGAGTGTGCTTCGACAATTGGATCGACCACCAATGCTTGCCGCCTGTGGGTGGCAATATGAGTCGGATGATCAGATTGGTCGAATGTGATGGGTGTCTGGGACCACTTCACATAACTTGGCTTTACTGGGGCAACCATGTTCACCTCACTGTTAATGACTTTCAGTCGACTTTTGCTTTCCACATCTGCGAAGATCATCAGAGTGGAGTTGACATGCGGATATTCTTCCTCACTGTCCTCTTTGTCTCCGGCCTTGTCTGGCTCCTTCTCCTTGTCCTTAGACTGTTTTCCTTGAAACTGTTGGATCAGGAGTCGACATTGGCGAGTGGTGTGCTTCGGGTAAATGATGTTGCCCTCTTCGTCTTTCTTCGTGTGAATATGGCATGGCATATCCATCACGTCATTGCCTTCTTTATCTTTTACTTTCTTAGGATTCCGGGACCCTTTGGCTTCCCTTGAACTTCCCCGAGTCACGGCTGGGCCTCACCAGAGCTGCTGGCTCGGCTTTCCGCTTCGCTCCGACTGAATTTCCTTTTCCGATCGACTTGGCTTGTACTTGCCGCTTGAGTCGGTCCTCTTCCTCGCCGTTACATGCCAGTAGCAATCTCCATCATACGACTCAGGGTCATGTCACCGGTTCGACCAAACTTTAAACTCAATTCTCTGTTCTTGACGCCATCTTTGAAGGCGCAAACTGCCTGATGGTCCGACACATTCTCCACAGTATGGTGCAGAGTGATCCACCTCTGGATGTACTCTCGGAGAGTCTCATTGGTCTTCTGCACACAAACTTGTAGCTCTGTCAAGCCAGCCGGTCGTTTGCAGGTTCCTTCAAAGGTCCTGACGAACACTCGGGACAAATCTTCCCAAGTGTATATACTGCTAGGAGGTAACTGATTCAGCCATGCCCTGGCAGAACCTTCCAACATGAGGGGCAAGTGCTTCATGGCCACCTCGTCATTCCCGCCACCAATCTGAACAGCCACTCGGTAATCTTCAAGCCAAGTTTCAGTGCTTGGACTCCCAAAGGAATTTGCCGACTCTGTTGCCAATCTGAAATTGGGGGATCATCGCGCTCGATAGCCTGCTAAAACACTCGACCGTAAACATGCACTCGATCGCTTGGGTGCATCCTCTCGGTCCGCCTCGATGGGCTCTGTTTCGGTCGACCAAGCCTTACACGATAATGGATCGTGCGTCGAAGCCTGGTTCCCTGGGGTCGACTGGAACTCTTCGCCCCGTACTGAACTGACGTCTGTCATCCTACCGCCGAGGAGCGTAAGACCCTTCCCTCGGAGGGGAAAGGGGCACTCGACGCCTGTCATCTCGGTCATGTCGGTCTCCATACTGATCTCGTCGGTTGTCGCGCCCTTCTCGCCGTGGAGGCGATCGGGGACTATGAGCCGACTGGACAGTATTCGCAGCGACGGATCGACTGTGAATTCTGTTGCGCGACAGCGACACGGCTGAGTTCTGGTCCTCTGCTGCTCGGAGTAAATCTCTGATTTGCATCAAGCCTCTCCCAGCTTCCGACTGAGAAGGCTGGATGGACTCTGCTATACGGGTTGCAGTTGCTAAATTCTGAATCGGCGTGCGGTATACCTGAGTCGGCGGGAAGAGTCGACGCCGACCGCTTCAGAATTCGTTGCCGCTGCTTCGCCGAGTGCTCGTTGAAGATTCTCCAAGCGAGTGCGTTCAGCCACATTAGCCAAACGTGCCTCCTCCAAAGCGCGAGCCTCAGGGGTTTCTCCCGCGATGGGAGTATGCAGGGCATCCATGTTCTGCGGGGCGAAGCTCTTCTCTCTGCAGAGTCGAGTGTCTCGGCTGGTACTCTTCGTGCTTTGTGCGGCGTCAACTCCACCGGCCGCTCCGCTGCGGGCGGCCGAGGATCTGCGAGGGTCGCCGACCATGAGGATTTCCGCCGCCGGATCATCGCTATCGCATTCGGATGCGCTTCTACGGAGGCAATCGACAAATCGAACAGCCGAGAGACTCGTCGGGCTCAATTGCGCGACTGGCGGGTGGCTGTCTGGCGAGCCACCGCGGTTTACCCACCGCTGAGTCTCGACGACCAGGCGCTTGCGCTGGCGGAGACCGGTGAGCGATCGATAAAGGAGTCGACCGACACGGGTCGACGGTTGCCGCAGCAGAACGCCGCGGACACATGCGCGAAAAGCGCCGCCTCATGGACGGGAGCGCTTCGATGTCGAGTGGAGCCTCCCGAGCCACGCGGAGTCGCTCGGCGACAAAGGTGAGAGCACCGAGACGGATCTCGCGCCTCAACCAAAACTCCAGCAGTCATCATGATGAAAGTACTGGAAGTACCGCAACCTCTCCACAAATCGCTAGAACACCTGCCCCAAGGTGGGCGCCAACTGTCGTGGTTCTAAGTCTGACAGTAGAGTGGGGGTAGGTATGGAGAGGCAAGGTCCTAGCTATGGAGAGGTTGTGAACACAAGTGATGTACGAGTTCAAGCCCTTCTCGGAGGAAGTAAAGCCCCACGCCTCGAGCCCCGAGGCGGTCGAGTGGATTATCGGTGTAGGTATTACAAGAGTGCCAACCCCTCCGCCTGTGGAGGGGGTGGCTTATATAGAGTGCGCCAGACCCCAGCCAGCCCACGAATGGAGAGGTTAAAGTACATTGCTTAGGGCGTTCTCGTAACGCCCTCATAAAGCGCCTTAACTATCATTAAGTCTATTCAATTACAAGCCGCTATGCTGCAGAGTGCCTTCCTCGACCTTCGGTGGTCGAGTGTATCTTCATGGTCGAGTGAGTCTTCCATGGTCGAGTCCTTCCAAATACCGAGTGGGTTCCTCGTTGGTCGACTGGAAGACGATCTCTTCTAAGAGTGCCCTTGGGTAGGACGTTTAGGTCAGACCTATGACCCTACCCTAGGTACATGAATCCATCAATGAGTATTACCGAGAGGGCCCAGAGATACCTCTCCGACAATCGGAGTGACAAAACCTAATCTCGAAATACGCCAACTCAACATGTACCTTTGGAGACACCTGTAGTACTCCTTTATAACCACCCGATTCGTTGTGACGCTTGGTAGTACCCAAAGTGTTCCTCCGTAAACGGAGTTGCATAATTCTCATAGTTACAGAACATGTATAAGTCATGAAGAAAGCAATAGCAGAATACTAAACGATCATGTGCTAAGCTAACGGGATGGGTCATGTCAATCACATCATTCTCCTAATGATGTAATCCCATTAATCAAATGACAACACATGTCTATGGTTAGGAACATAACCATCTTTGATTAATGAGCTAGTCAAGTAGAGGCATACTAGTGACTATAGTTTTGTCTATGTATTCACACATGTATCACGTTTCCGGTTAATACAATTCTAGCATGAATAATAAACATTTATCATGATATGAGGAAATAAATAATAACTTTATTATTGCCTCTAGGGCATATTTCCTTCGGTCTCCCACTTGCACTAGAGTCAATAATCTAGATTACATAGTAATGATTCTAACACCCATGGAGTCTTGGTGCTGATCATGTTTTGCTCGTGAGAGAGGCTTAGTCAACGGGTCTGCAACATTCAGATCCGTATGTATCTTGCAAATCTCTATGTCTCCCACTTGGACTTGGTCCCGAATGGAATTGAAGCGTCTCTTGATGTGCTTGGTCCTCTTGTGAAATCTGGATTCCTTTGCCAAGGCAATTGCACCAAGATTGTCACGAAGATCTTCATTGGTCCCGATGCACTAGGTATGACACCTAGATCGGAAATGAACTCCTTCATCCGACTCCTTCATTTGCTGCTTGTAAGCAGCTATGTACTCGCTTCACATGTAGATCCCGCCATGACGCTTTGTTTAGAACTGCACTAACTTACAGCTCCACCGTTTAATATAAACACGTATCCGGTTTGTGATTTAGAATCGTCCGGATCAGTGTCAAAGCTTGCATCGACGTAACCTCTTACGACTAGCTCTTTGTCACCTCCATATACGAGAAACATGCCCTTAGTCCTTTTCGGTATTTCAGATGTTCTTGACCGCTGTCCAAAGGATCCACTCTGGATTACTTTGGTACCTTCTGCTAAGCTTATTGCTAAGCATACGTCGGTCCGGTACACAAGATTGCATACATGATAGAGCCTATGGCTGAAGCATAGGGAACATCTTTCATTTTCTCTCTATCTTCTGCTGTGGTCGGGCATTGAGTTTGACTCAACTTCACACCTTGTAGTACAGGCAAGAACCCTTTCTTTGCCTGATCCATTTTGAACTTTTACAAAATTTTGTCAAGGTATGTGCTTTGTGAAAGTCCTATTAAGCATCTTGATCTATCTCTATAGATCTTGATGCCCAATATATAAGCAGCTTCACCAAGGTCTTTCATTGAAAAACTTTTATTCAAGTATCCCTTTATGCTATCCAGAAATTCTATATCATTTCCAATTAACAATATGTCATCTACATATAAAACTAGAAATGCTACAGAGCTCCCACTCACTTTCTTGTAAATACAGGCTTCTCCAAAAGTCTCAGATAAAACCATATGCTTTGATCACACTATCAAAGCGTTTATTCCAACTCCGAGATGCTTGCACCAGTCCATAAATGGAACGCTGGAGCTTGCACACTTTGTTAGCACCTTTTGGATCAACAAAACCTTCCGGCTGCATCATATACAACTCTTCTTCTAGAAATCCATTCAAGAAAGCACTCTTGACATCCATTTGCCAGATTTCATAATCATGAAATGCAGCAATAGCTAACATGATTCGGACAGACTTAAGCATCGCTACGGGTGAGAAAGTCTCATCGTAGTCAACCCCTTGAACTTGTCGAAAACCTTTCGCAACAAGTCGAGCTTTATAGACAGTTACATTACCATCAGCGCCATCTTCTTCTTAAAGATCCATTTATTCTCAATAGCTTGCCGATCATCGGGCAAGTCAACCAAAGTCCATACTTTGTTTTCATACATGGATCTCATCTTAGATTTCATGGCCTCTAGCCATTTTATGAATCTGGGCTCATCATCGCTTCCTCATAGTTCGTAGGTTCATCATGGTCAAGTAACATGACTTCCGAATAGGATTGCCGTACCACTCACTGTGCGGATCTTACTCTGGTAGACCTACGAGGTTCAGCAGAAACTTGATCTGAAGTTTCATGATCAATATCATTAGCTTCCTAACTAATTGGTGTAGTTGTCACAGGAACCGGTTCTTGTGATGAACTACCTTCCAATAAGGGAGTAGATACAGATATCTCATCAGGTTCTACTTTCCTCCCACTCACTTCTTTCGAGAGAAACTCCTTCTCTAGAAAGGATCCGAATTTAGCAACGAAAATTTTGCCCTCAGATCTGTGATAGAAGGTGTACCCAATAGTCTCTTTTGAGTATCCTATGAAGATACATTTCTCCGATTTGGGTTCGAGCTTATCTGGTTGAAGTTTCTTCACATAAGCATCGCAGCCCCAAACTTTTTAAGAAACGACAACTTTGGTTTCTTGCCAAACCATAGTTCGTAAGGCGTCGTCTCAACGGATTTTGATGGTGCCCTATTTAACGTGAATGCGGCCGTCTGTAAAGCATAACCCCAAAACGATAGCGGTAGATCAGTAAGAGACATCATAGATCGCACCATATCAAGTAAAGTACGATTACGACGTTCGGACATACCATTTCGTTGTGGTGTTCCAGGTGGCGTGAGTTGCGAGACTATCCCGCATTGTTTCAAGTGTAGACCAAACTCGTAACTCAAATATTCTCCTCCACGATCAGATCGTAGAAACTTTATTTTCTTGTTACGATGATTTTCTACTTCACTCTGAAATTCTTTGAACTTTTCAAATGTTTCAGACTTGTGTTTCATTAAGTAGATATACCCATATCTGCTCAAATCATCTGTGAAGGTGAGAAAATAACGATATCTGCCACGAGCCTCAACATTCATTGGACCACATACATCTGTATGTATGATTTCCAACAAATCTGTTGCGCTCTCCATAGTACCGGAGAACGGCGTTTTAGTCATCTTGCCCATAAGGCACGGTTTGCAAGTACCAAGTGATTCATAATCAAGTGATTCCAAAAGCCCATCAGTATGGGGTTTCTTCATGCACTTTACACTGATATGACCTAAACGGCAGTGCCACAAATAAGTTGCACTATCATTATCAACTCTGCATCTTTTGGTTTCAACACTGTGAATATGTGTATCACTACTATCAAGATTCAATAAAAATAGACCACTCTTCAAGGGTGCATGACCATAAAAGATATTACTCATATAAATAGAACAACCATTATTCTCTGATTTAAATGAATAACCGTCACGCATCAAACAAGATCCAGATATAATGTTCATGCTCAACGCGGCACCAAATAACAATTATTTAGGTCTAATACTAATCCCGATGGTAGATGTAGAGGTAGCGTGCCGACCGCGATCACATCGACTTTGGAACCATTTCCCACGCCGCATCGTCACCTCGTCCTTAGCTAATCTTTGCTTAATCCGTAGTCCTGTTTCGAGTTGCAAATATTAGCAATGAACCATATCAAATACCCAGTGCTCTGCGAGCATTAGTAAGGTACACATCAATAACATGTATATCACATATACCTTTGTTCACTTTGCCATCCTTCTTATCCGCCAAATACTTGGGGCAGTTCCGCTTCGAGGTCCATGCGCTTGCGGTAGAAGCACTCGGCTTCAGGCTTAGGTCCAGACTTGGGTTTCTTCTCTTGAGCAGCAACTTGCTTGCCGTTCTTTTTGAAGTTCCCTTCTTCTTCCCTTGCCCTTCTTCTTGAAACTAGTGGTCTTGTTGACCATCAACACTTGATGCTCCTTCTTGATTTCTACCTCCGCTGCTTTCAAAGATCGCGAAGAGCTCGGGAATAGTCTTGTTCATCCCTTGCATATTATAGTTCATCACGAAGCTCTTGTAGCTTGGTGGCGTGATTGGAGAATTCATCAATGACACTATCATCGGAAGGTTAACTCCCGGTTGAATCAAGTGATTATTATACCCGCACATTTTGAGTATGTGTTCACCGACGAACTATTCTCCTCCATCTTGCAGCTATAGAACTTATTGGAGACTTCATATATCTCAATCCGGCATTTGCTTGAAATATTAACCTCAACTCTGGAACATCTCATATGCTCCATGACATTCAAAACGTCGTTGAAGGCCCGGATCTAAGCCGTAAAGCATGGCACATCGAACTATAGAGTAGTCATCAGCTTTGCTCGCCAGACGTTCTTAACGTCGTCGCCAGCATCAAGAAGAGGTTCGGCACCCAGCGGTGCTTCGGGATTAACTTTTACAGGCAGCAATGAGGATAATCCTCAGGTTATGGACCCAGTCCGTGTAATTGCTACCATCATCTTTCAACTTTGCTTTCTCAAGGAACGCATTAAAATTCAACGGAACAACAGCATGTGCCATCTATCTACAAACAAACATAGAAAAGCAAGATACTATCAGGTACTAAGTTCATGATAAATTTAAGTTCAACTAATCATATTACTTAAGAACTCCCACTTAGACAAACATCTCTCTAGTCATCTAAGTGATCACGTGATCCAAATCAACTAAACCATGTCCGATCATCACGTGAGATGGAGTAGTTTCAATGGTGAACATCTCTATGTTGATCATATCTACTATATGATTCACGCCGACCTTCGGTCTTCGTGTTCGAGGCCATATCTGTATATGCTAGGCTCGTCAAGTATAACCTGAGTATTCCGCGTGTGCAACGTTTTGCACCCGTTGTATTTGAACGTAGAGCCTATCACACCCGATCATCACGTGGTGTCTCAAGGACGAAGAACTTTCGCAACGGTGCATACTCAGGGAGAACACTTCTTGATAATTAGTGAGAGATCATCTTAAAATGCTACCATCAATCAAAGCAAGATAAGATGCATAAAGGATAAACATCACATGCAATCAATATAAGTGATATGATATGGCCATCATCATCTTGTGCTTGTGATCTCCATCTTCGAAGCACCGTCATGATCACCATCGTCACCGGCGCAACACCTTGATCTCCATCGCAGCATCGTTGTCGTTACGCCATCAATTGCTTATACGACTATCGCTACCGCTTAGTGATAAAGTAAAGCAATTACAGTATGCTTGCATTTCATACAATAAAGCGACAACCATATGGCTCCTGCCAGATTGCCGATAACTTCGTTACAAAACATGATCATCTCATACAATAAAATATAGCATCACGTCTTGACCATATCACATCACAACATGCCCCGCAAAAACAAGTTAGACGCCCTCTACTTTGTTGTTGCAAATTTTACGTGGCTGCTACGGGCTTAGCAAGAACCGTTCTTACCTCGCATCAAAAACCACAACGATAGTTCGTCAAGTTGGTGCTGTTTCAACCTTCGCAAGGACCGGCGTAGCCACACTCGGTTCAGCTAAAGTGAGAGAGACAGACACCCGCCAGCCACCTTTAAGCACGAGTGCTCGTAACGGTGAAACCAGTCTCGCGTAAGCGTCTGGCGTAATGTCGGTCCGGCCGCTTCATCTCACAATATCGCCAACCAAAGTATGACATGCTGGTAAGCGGTATGACTTGTACCGCCCACAACTCACTTGTGTTCTACTCGTGCATATAACATCAACGCATAAAACCTAGGCTCGGATGCCATCATTGGGGAACGTAGTAATTTCAAAAAATTCCTCGCACACGCAAGATCATGGTGATGATATAGCAACGAGAGGGAAAGTGTTCGTCCATGTACCCTCGTGACCCGTGGCGAAGCGTTAGCACAACGCGTTGATGTAGTCGTCGTCTTCACGATCCGACCGATCCAAGCACCGAACGTACAGGGCCTCCGAGTTCAGCACACGTTCAGCTCGATGACGATCTCCGGCCCTCCGATCCAGCAAAGGCTCCGGAGATGAGTTCCGTCAGCACGACGGCGTGGTGACGATGATGATATTCTACCAGCGCAGGGCATCGACTAAACTCCGCGACGATATGACCGAGGAGGAATATGGTGGAAGGGGCACCGCACACGGCTAAGGAACGATCCGTAGATCGACTTGTGTGTCTATGGGGTGCCCCCGCCTCGTATATAAAGGAGCCAAGGGGAGGAGGCCGCCGCCTAGGGGCGCGCAAGGGAGAGTCCTACTCCCACCGGGAGTAGGACTCCCCTTCCAAGTAGGAGTAGGAGAGAAAGGGGAAAGAGGAGGAGGAGGAAGGAAAGGGGGCGCCGCCTCTTCCCTTGTCCTATTCGGACTAGGAGGGGAGGCGCGCCCCCCTCCTCGCTCCTTCCTCTTCTCCCTCTTGGCCCATGTAGGACCATTAACCCCCCGGGGGGTTCCGGTAACCTCCCGGTACTCCGGTAAAATGCCGATTTCACGCGAAACCATTCCGATGTCCAAACATAGGCTTCCAATATATCAATCTTTATGTCTCGACCATTCCGAGACTCCTCGTCATGTCCATGATCACATCCGGGACTCCGAACAGACTTTGGTACATCAAAACTTATAAACTCATAATAAAATTGTCATTGAAACGTTAAGCGTGCGGACCCTACGGGTTCGAGAACTATGTAGACATGACCTAAAACCATTCTCGGTCAATAACCAATAGCGGGACCTGGATGCCCATATTGGTTCCTACATATTCTACGAAGATCTTTATCGATCAAACCGCATAACAACATACGTTGTTCCCTTTGTCATCAGTATGTTACTTGCCCGAGATTCGATCGTCGGTATCCAATACCTTGTTCAATCTCGTTACCGGCAAGTCTCTTTACTCGTTCTGTAATACGTCATCTCACAACTAACTCATTAGTTATAATGCTTGCAAGGCTTAAGTGATGAGTATTACCGAGAGGGCCCAGAGATACCTCTCCGACAATCGGAGTGACAAAACCTAATCTCGAAATACGCCAACTCAACATGTACCTTCGGAGATACCTGTAGTACTCCCTTATAATCACCCAGTTACGTTGTGACGTTTTGGTAGTACCCAAAGTGTTCCTCCGGTAAACGGGAGTTGCATAATTCTCATAGTTACAGGAACATGTATAAGTCATGAAGAAAGCAATAGCAGAATACTAAACGATCATGTGCTAAGCTAACGGGATGGGTCATGTCAATCACATCATTCTCCTAATGATGTAATCCCATTAGTCAAATGACAACACATGTCTATGGTTAGGAAACATAACCATCTTTGATTAATGAGCTAGTCAAGTAGAGGCATACTAGTGACTATAGTTTTGTCTTTGTATTCACACATGTATCACGTTTCCGGTTAATACAATTCTAGCATGAATAATAAACATTTATCATGATATGAGGAAATAAATAATAACTTTATTATTGCCTCTAGGGCATATTTCCTTCACCTTCCACCATTGCTAGCCTCTCTAGTACCGTGCAACTTTCGCCGGTACCATACACCCACCATATACCTTCCTCAACATAGCCACCGTACCTACCTATTATGGCATTTCCATAGCCATTCCGAGATATATTGCCATGCAACTTTCCATAGTTCCGTTTATTATGACACGCTCCATCATTGTCATATTGCCTTGCATGATCATGTAGTTGACATCGTATTTGTGGCAAAACCACCATTCATAATTTTTTATACATGTCACTCTTGAATCATTGCACATCCCGATACACCAACGGAGGCATTCACATAGAGTCATATTTTGTTCTAAGTATCGAGTTGTAATTCTTGAGTTGTACGTAAATAAAAGTGTGATGATCTTCATTATTAGTGCACTGTCCCAGTGAGGAAAGGATGATGGAGACTATGATTCCCCCACAAGTCGGGATGAGACTCCGAACGAAAAAAAAAGTGAAAAAAAGAGGCCATAAAAAAAGAGAAAAGGCCCAAATAAAAAAATGAGAGAAAAAGAGAGAAGGGGCAATGCTACTATTCTTTTACCACACTTGTGCTTCAAAGTACCACCATGATCTTCATGATAGAGAGTCTCTTATGTTGTCACTTTCATATACTAGTGGGAGTTTTTCATTATAGAACTTGGCTTGTATATTCCAATGATGGGCTTCCTCAAAAATGCCCTAGGTCTTCATGAGCAAGCAAGTTGGATGCACACCCACTTAGTTTTCTTTTTGAGCTTTCATACACTTATAGCTCTAGTGCATCCATTGCATGACAATCCCTACTCACTCACATTGATATTTATTGATGGGCATCTCCATAGCCCGTTGGTACGCCTAGTTGATGTGAGACTATCTTCTCCTTTTTGTCTTCTCCACAACCACCATTCTATTCCACCTATAGTGCTATGTCCATGGCTCACACTCATGTATTGCGTGAAGATTGAAAAAGTTTGAGAACATCAAAAGTATGAAATATTTGCTTGGCTTGTCATCGGGGGTGTGCATGATTAAATACTTTGTGTGATGAAGATAGAGCATAACCAGACTATATGATTTTGTAGGGATAGCTTTCTTTGGCCATGTTATTTTGAGAAGACATGATTGCTTTGTTAGTATTCTTGAAGTATTATTATTTTTATGTCAGTATTAAACTTTTGTCTTCAATCTTTCGGATCTGAACATTCATGCCACAATAAAGAAAATTACATTGATAAATATGCTAGGTAGCATTCCACATCAAAAATTATGTTTTTATCATTTACCTACTCGAGGACGAGCAGGAATTAAGCTTGAGGATGCTTTGATACGTGTCCAACGTATCTATAAATTTTTATTGTTCCATGCTATTACATTATCTGTTTTGGATGTTTAATGGGCTTTAATATGCTCTTTTATATTATTTTTGGGACTAACCTATTAACCGGAGGCCTAGTGCAAGTTTCTGTTTTATTTTGCCTATTTTAGAGTTTTGCATAAAAGGAATGCCAAACGGAGTCCGAACGGAATGAAACCTTCGCGATGATCTTTTTTGGACCGAAAGCAAGCCAGAAGACTTGGAGTAGAAGTCTGGAACGCCACGAGGAGGCCACAAGGTAGGAGGGCGCGTCCCCACCCCCGTGGGCCCCTCGTAGCTCCACCGACGTACTTCTTTCACCTATATATATACTCTTATACCCTAGAAACATCAGGGCGAGCCACGAAACCACTTTTCCACCGCCGCAACCTTCTGTACCCGTGAGATCCCATCTTGGGGCCTTATCCTGCGATCTGTCGGAGGGGGATTCGATCACGGAGGGCTTCTACATCAACACCATATCCTCTTCGATGAAGCGTGTGTAGTTTACCACAGACCTTCAGGTCCATAGTTATTAGCTAGATGGCCTCTTCTCTCTCTGTGATTCTCAATACAAAGTTATCCTCGATGTCTTGGAGATTTATTCGATGTAATACTCTTTTGCGGTGTGTTTGCCGACATCCGATGAATTGTGGATTTATGAACAAGATTATCTATGAATATTATTTGGTTCTTCTCTGAATTCTGATATGCATGATTTGATATCTTTGCAAGTCTCTTCGAATTATCGGTTTAGTTTGGCCTACTAGATTGATCTTTCTTGCAATGGGAGAAGTGCTTGGCTTTGGGTTCAATCTTGCGGTGTCCTTTCCCAGTGGCAGTAGAGGCAGCAAGGCACGTATTGTTGTTGCCATCGAGGATAAAAAGATGGGGTTTATATCATATTGCTTGAGTTTATCCCTCTACATCATGTCATCTTGCTTAATGCGTTACTCCATTCTTATGAACTTAATACTCTAGATGCATGTTGAATAGCGGTCGATGTGTGGAGTAATAGTAGTAGATGTAGAATCGTTTCGGTCTACTTGACACGGATGTGACGCCTATGTTCATGATCATTGCCTTAGATTTCTTCATAATTATGCGCTTTTCTATTAATTGCTTGGCAGTAATTTGTTCACCCACCGTAATACATGCTATCTTGAGAGAAGCCACTAGTGAAACCTATGGCCCCCGAGTCTCTTTCCTATTATATTACATCTCTTTTCCATTATTTCTCATCTCGTTTACTATTTTGCAATCTTTACTTTCCAATCTATACAACAAAAATACCAAAAATATTTACTTTACTATCTTTATTAGATCTCACTTTTGTGAGTGACTGTGAAGGGATTGACAACCCCTTTATCGCGTTGGTTGCAAGGTTCTTGATTGTTTGTGCAGGTACTAGGTGACTTGTGTGTCGTCTCCTACTGGATTGATACCTTGGTTCTCAAAACTAAGGGAAATACTTATGCTACTTTGCTGCATCACCCTTTCCTCTTCAAGGAAAACCAACGCATGCTCAATAGGTAGCAAATCTCTCCTCCCGTAGATGTCCATCTCCTAGATTTATCTTGGTGAGCATAGGAAAATTTTGTTTCCCATGCAACGTTCCCCAACAATCACCTCAAAGGCCACCTCCTCATCGGTGTTATCCTCCTCAACCTCCCAGGGTTTATGAGAAAGCTCAGACAGCGTGGGCTCGAGCTCGGAGTAGTTGGAGTTGGAGCCCGAGCCCACCGAGGAAGCACTGTAGTTGGAGATAGCGCCTACCTTGGAACCTGCACTGGAGTTGGAGTCCACCACCACTCTAGAGATGGAGCCACTGCCGGTGTCGGGTAGTGGTGCCCTGGGGCAAAGACCTACCATGGAGATACTTGTGGTCAAAAGCTGCCTCACCATGGCAGCTGAACTAGATTTGGATTGGATTTCACGGGACGTGGAAGCAATGGAGTGAAGCATTAGTGGAATGATACTGAATGCCGGTATTTAATTAGGGGAGTGCCGGGAATGGGATAGATGTGGTGGCGGGAGATTGATTTCGCGACATCTAGATTGGCAAGGATGCACGGTGGCGGGAAGGATCAGGGGACATAGTGACGGTGGCCATGGGGCACCGCCACGTGGCTCTGCCCTCTTGATGGCAGGCATACGGGCGGCGGCGGAGCAGAGAGAGCAGCAACTTTTGCAAAAGACCCCTTGTTGACTAAACAATATATAATCAGAGCCCAGATAGGCCCGTTACTTTTCAGAGGACCCCCTAGTTGTGAAGGAAGTACCTCAAATAAGATTTAAAATGGGCCCTTTGGATTTTCTCATCCAAAGTAGAGACATTGGATGCACAATGCCCGAGTTCATGAATTTAATAGTTTTATTTCTATATTTCATCCATTTAGTGAATTTCTAGATATTTATGAGAACTTCTTAAATTTGAACTACAAGTGTGATGTATCTTGGTCTTGAAAATTGGTAAAATCCCTTTAAGCTTTTGAATTGGTGGTGTGGGCACTGGGCACAATGAAAGTTTAAATCCCCAACCATCTGGTAGGAATGATCAACCTTGCAAGTTTGACCACATTTTGGAAAAAACCAAAGAAAATAAAAAAAAGTATCAAAAATTGAAACACTTTCGCATTGAGCCATCTTATGTGAACTATTTAGTGGTAAAAATAATAAACTTGCAATATCACAAGTTTAGAAAATTTATGGATCTACATTTGCACTTTTTTGGATTACTTACGTACATGTTCCACTTTTTTGACTACTTATGTACATGCTGTAAACTTTTTCGGTAAGCTATACAAGTGCATGATACTCTCATTCTAGGTTGGCCTATTTTTGGTAATTTTTGCATGTTGCACCTTCTAAAGTAAGTTTGCATGCTACTATTTTTAGCTAAGTTTGCATGTTGCACTGTTTTTGAACATGCAAAAGCCACTCGACATAGGAAATCCAAAATGTACCATACACCAACTTAGTAAGAACATTCAAACAAAAGTTAACGACGTGAGTAAGCTTAGCAAATCTTAGTACGTTAACAACATATTGTTTTCAGTTAACGCTAGGTTGAAGAGGGTTGGAGACACTTAAGATGGCGAGCCAGGCGGCGGTGGGACCATTGAGCATTCTGCTCAAACTGAGCCAAGAGCTCATACCACTCCACCACTATTGGGGCGGACCTGCAGCCCGGGTTGGCCTCCAAGCTGAGCAGCGACAGATCCTCCCCGGCATCATCCTCCAACAGCTCCTGCTGGTCGTCCATTTGCTCATCCTCGTCGTCCACTAGAATCGTTAGATTCATGTCTACCGGCAAAGGATGAGCGATGATCTCCATACCCCCTAATAGCCCACTTCTTCTGCAACCTCCTCCTGTGCGATGATCTCCTAATCCCTGGTAGCTTTCCTCTTCGGCATCCTCCTCCTTCTCCTGCTCCTCGTTAGAATCCTCCATCTTCTCATCCTCCTCATCAGAATCCTCTTCCTCCTCCTCCCCGTCAGAATCCTCTTCCCCCCTCCTCGTCAGAATCCTCTTCCTCCTCCTCCTCCTCATCGTCTGCATCATCCTCTTCTGTTTCCTCGCCAACAACATCAATAATACACAAATGCACCGTCCCTTCCACCTCTGGATTCGACGACGAGAGGTGGGAGCGGTACTCATACCAGTGAGCTCGTTGTTGAGGATCCGATGACTCCATCCGCTTTAGGAGAATCTCCATTGAGATTTCCCCCTTGTCTGGAGGAACCATCCGGTTCAGTTCATCCGATGTCACTTCCAAGGTCAGGCCCAGGGTGGGCAACTCGAGAGATTTCTCGCTAGGAAACCAAGAGCGGATTTTCTTGCACTTGGCCAGCAACTGCTCGTGTCCGATGCAAAACTCTTCCATCTCTCTCTTCCATCTAGGTAGATCTAACCATCAATCAAAGACGAAATTTTCAAATGAAATTATTAAAAATGAACTTGATTCGACGGATCAAAATTACCACACAATCTAAAATGTGCTCCTATGAACATATCCTAATTTCTAGTTTTTTTCAAACTAGCTGCCACTATCACCAATCCAATCCTAAATAAACGTCGATACTATTTGCAAACTAGAGCAGCTCAACGAACATCAATTCAGTCGCCCAATCACCCATTCAATCACTAATCCAAATTGCTACTGTTTCGATTAGAAACACACATGCCGCCCAACTATATCGGATGGTTCCTGCAGATGGGCCGAAGGGTTGTGACGTATCACCAGGTCGCTTCCCATCGGAGCTCAAGCGAACAGTCGAAGTGGGCAGTGGGGCTGCTAGGAGCACGACGGTGGCGGGGGGCTACTACGGAAACAACGGCGGTGGCCGGGTGGGGGATGCGGCTGCACGCTCGGGGTCGACCAATTTTAGGCAAAAGAAAATGATAGCTCAACCAGCCCAGGTCCCACTCGCCATAAGAGGTCACAAACACGGCCCGCATGTCATATGCGGCCCACATATCCAAAGATCTCCGGCCCCACGTGTTAGTAACTGAGCAGTTAATGGTCAACTGCTTTGACCCGACGACAAGGCTCCGTTTTGACTTTTGTGAGAATGGGGCGAGTTGTGAAGGGCAAAAGTGAGAAAGGTTAGATGCCATGGGCAAAACTAAGCAAAACTAAGGAAGGAGGGGCACAAGAGTAGAAATCCCTATAAAATATTTACAAAACATCTTATTCTCCTTGCAAATGACCTTTTTGTAATATATATGTTTGAAAAAACGAAAGAAATAGATAGCTCCCCGCAATTGCCCCCTTTCACACCCTTCCTTTTCCTTCTGATGTCGCAATGTCAATCCGTTCGACTGGTGCTTGAGTGGAAGGAAGGGATCGGTACAATTAGAAGGCCCTCCACCATGCCTTCTAGTTGTTGCTCTAGCGGGACGAGATGAATCAGGCACAATATGTAGGAGTGAGTCTATTGGAGGTATATCCGGGATGTGGTATTGACTGCAGTCACAGCGACCGGGAAAGGAATGTATCTAACATGTGCATCGGGAGTGTGTTCGTGACTCCTTGCAGGGAGATGCTCGGGTTGCTTTGGTCATTTCCCGCTGGTGTGATTGACATTAATCCCGATCCCTCCAATTCCCAGTGAACCGCGCAGTGCCACCCCGAGGGTTTAGATACCATGTGTTGTTCATCCAGTTTTTTCTTGATGTAGTTTCAGAAGAGAAACATCAAGGATGGATTCGGTTCTAGATTCAGCCGACCTATATCCCTCACGCTTGCATAGTTACATGGCATGTAGACGCCTGATGCCTGCTATTTATAAATGAGAAAGGAACGATGCACAACTGTACTGAGTGGTAACTCTCAACATGATTGCCTACAACCATGCATCTATGTCTGGCCCTACACAGTGTAGATAAGTACTCCCTCTGTGAAGTAATATAAAACCTTTTAGAACACTACTAGTAGTATATCAAGCTTACCGTAATTATATTACGACTAACTACCATGCCACTTTGTTCTGGGACCTTCTAAATGATTGTCTCATCCTTTTAGGAAGGACCAGGCGACAATGAAAAACGACGACTCATTGAAAACTTCAAACAGATTTTTAAAAACAAAAAACAGGACCGAAGACTTGCGAGGGGAGGCGCGAGAGAGGCGACTAGGGTTTCCCCCTCCCCACCTCCCGCCGCCGCCGGCCCTCCCCGCCGCCGCCCCCCCACGCTCCACCTCCGCCCTTCCTCCTCCCTCTCCCCGTCGAGACCCGCCTCGCGCCGCCTCCCGGGAGGTGGCGGGCGAGCTCGCCTCCTCCATGGGCCTCCGTTCCCTCTGTCGCTCGCTGCTGGCGGTCGCCGGCCGCTGGCCGGGTGGCTCGGCGGCAGCGGTTTTGCTTTCCTCAGCGTGCTCCTTCCTGTGGCGGGGGCGGCGGCGGTGCTGCAGCGTGGCTGCGGTCCGGCTGCCGGCGGCGGCGGCGGCGGCCGGGGGGTGTCGGTGTCGCTCCTTGGCGGCGGGCGGCGTGGTGGTGCTGGTGGCCGTCCTCGCGACCCGGCCCAGATCTGGGCCCGACGGGCCCCATCTGGTCCTAGCGGTCGGCTCCTCGGCGTAACCGTCGTCGTCGTCAGTGTGGTAAGGAGGAGGAGCGGCTTGGATGGGGGGCGGCGATGCCGATGACATGCCGGCTGCAGCGCGATGGCGGGAGCTGTCCGGGAATGGAGTTCCCGGCCGGGCCTGTGGGCACACGGCCTGGTAAGCTCTGCTTGTGTGTCCGATCGGCTACCGTTGTTGACGGTGGAGGTTGTGCCCTCCGCGTGCCGACGATGCCGCTGCCCCTAGTCCCGCTCCTATCCCTTGTCGTGCAGACCTCACCTCGTGGTGCCGTGGTGAGGCGGCGCGAGGCCTCTTGACCATGGTGGCGCAAGTTGGTGGTCGGTTTGGTGGCGAGCTTTGGAGCACCCGAGGTGAAGGTTGGGATCGGGAAACCTCTGTCGGCATGTCCGACACCGACGCAGGCGACGCCGGTGGGTGTCGCGGACCTTCCCGGAGGGCGTCGGGCGACCCTTCCTCTCGCCTCGTCGGTGCAGGGAAACCCCGGCAGCAGCGTCGTCTTCGTCGCGGTCCCTCTTGAGGTGCTGATTGGTACCGGTGCTTGAGCCTTGGAGCTTGGTGGGAGACCCTCGGTGGGCGCGATGGCCGTGAAGCTTCTTCGTTTCACGATCCGCCGTTGTCGGCATTCTTTTCTTTTGTTGTTTCTCTTTCATTTCTTTTGGGTGTGATTGTGCTGCTTCCGCCCCAGCACCTATCCTTGGATGTTCAGTTGGTTGCTTTGGAATACAAAGCGGGGGGAAACCCTTTTTCGTCAAAAACGACGACTAGATATAAGGGTGCTATGATGAGCAACAATAAAGGCTCCCAAACAAATAGAACCATCGTGTGTGATTCTCATATTATACCTCTGTAACTCCATTTCACAATGTTTGTCGTGTGCGCACATATCTAAGAGGCAAAAGTCCGCGTGTGGTGCTTGATGGGCTCAAATAATGTGTGTTTCTATTAAACCAAGGCGGAAATGTTGAGTGGGGCCCTTCAAAACATTCGTGGTGGCTATTAAACCAAACACTCAAATGAGGATTTCATATCTCTATAAGCGTTTAACACATGTACAAACTAGTGTTCATCCATATCCTTGAGCACTAAGGGGATTACTCAGACATGGACATAGCAAGCATCATATGAATGTTGGTGAAAAACATGAATAATAGATTGGAGTAACACACTTATGAATCCTCTAGGGTTTGGTATTATATCGGAATGGAGGTGGGATGACGGTGAAGATGGTGATTGAGATGGTTGATGCCAGAGTCTCCTTGTACGAGATGTTGGCGATGGTGATGCCCTCCTTGTCGATTTCCCGTCTGAATCCGGAGGCTAAGGTTCTTTGTTCTGTAAAGGTTTCTAGTGGCTATGGGCATCTGATCTTGATTTGGTCGTGAAGAGTAGAATTACCAGACCATAGGGCTGCGGCCGTGGCTGGTACAAGCGTGCACTGTCGTACCATATGTCGTCATTTTCTCTGGAGCCTTCGTGGTGACTGGTTTCTTCTCCAATTTGTTTCTCCCTTTTATGGTAGTTTTTTATCATGAGATTTATCATGATTTTTACATCATATTCTTGGTATTCTCTCTTTATACCTCGGAGTACCTCCATGTATGAAATCCTGGAAAAAATAGACAAAAGAGATGCGCTAACGTGACAAAATCTGATAAACCCTACAACAAGGCGTAGAGGTACGTAGTGGGTGTGGTGGTGCGGAGCACAACGATGGTGGCAAGTCTAATCCGGGTACAGGTGGGCCACAGTCGGGCTTGTGGCGGCTGAGGGGCGTCGACGTTCATGGTGTCTGTGCGGATCCAGCTGTGGTGGTGTTGTGCACCAGCGTCTGCTCACCTCCGTGGCTATTTGTGGCTATCGACAACCTCTGTTTAGGCGACCATGATTTGCTACTGTCGATGCATCGCCGGTGCCCCGACTCGCTTATTGGCAGTGGCTGGGCCTCTTCCCCGGGGCTCAAGTACGTGGAGCGGATCAGGGCTGTAGGTGAAAGCCTTGTTTGAATGGGGACTGATGGATACCAATAATGATGGCATGGTGACAGCCCTTTCCATCTTTGTAGTCCTCTGCATTCCTCCTTTTCACTAGGTCATGGTTCGTGGGACTGTTGGCGGGGTTGTTGGTGTGGCCAACCTTTTGCCTGAGGTTTAGCTGGGCAGTCGTAGGCGGGAGGTCCTATTGGGCGCTGCAGGCGCCGGGGAACGCAACCGGCGCTCACAGCGGCGTCTAGGTGGGCCGGCCCAAAAACAAGAGCAGCGCGAGAAAATACGTGCAAAAGATAGCTGTCATCTGGAATCAAACACGCTCCGTCGTGCTTAAGTATAGGTTGCCTTACCACCAGACCAACTAACAGTTCATGTTTCTATATAGCGCAATACGTTTTAAGAACGAAAATAGCAGACGCGCTATTTATTGTGCATTATCAGTACCGTTTATATTCTTAAAATATTTAAAAAAACATGTTCACATATTTCAAATGAGGTTCACGAACATGCAAAAAAATAGTTCACGTATTCGCAAAAAAGTTCATGAATTTGAAAAAAAAATCATCAATTTTGAAAAATAGTTCATCCAATTTTAAAAAAGTTCATCGATTTCGAAAAAAGTTCATCGAATTTGAATAATAGTTCATCCAATTCGAAATTTTTTAATTGATTTTGGGAAAAAGTTCATCGTATTTGAAAAAAGTTCATCGAATTCGAAAAAAGTTCATCTAATTCGAAAAAGGTTCTTCAAATTCAAAAAAGTTCACCAATTCGAAGAAAGTTCATCGAACTCGAAAAAAGTTTGTTGGTACTGAAAAACGTTCATCGATTCGAAAAAAGTTCATTCAAATGAGCAGAACAAAAAAAAGAAATAAAAAAGCGAGCGAAACCATTATGAACCAAAAAACGAAAAAAAGACATAAGAAGGAAAAAAGTGTAAAAGAGCGTGGATGTGAGGCAGGTGGGGTGGCTAGCGCAGGTTGCAAACGATGAGGGGATCCTAGGTTCGAATTCTGCCCGACGTGTTGCTTTTTTTCTTTGTATGGAAAGAAGAAGAAATGGCAAGATGGGCCTAGCCCAACTAGAGGCGCCTGCAGGCGCCAGTTGGGGAACCGGCGCATAAGCGCCAAATAGGATTTCCCGTCGTAGGCGGCTCTGGGTGAAAGATTTAGTCTTCCACAGGGGTAGATGCCGGCGGCGATGATGCCCATGAGCGTCAGTTTAATTCTCGAAGATCTCACTGACTCCTCCCCGGGTTGTGGTCTTATTGCGGTGGGGGTTTGAGTTGGCCGCATTGACATTATTGTTCCTTTTTTATGGTCTTTACAAGGTGGTCCCCTAATCAACCGTGCCGTGTGTGTTTTTTGGGCTGGTTTTTCTATAAATCCAGCTAACTCTATTCTTCTTTATGAAATCACAGGTGAACCCTGCCCTCTTGACGATGTTCCGTCAATTTTTTTTGCATCACAATATAATCTAGAAAGCACATTGATTAGTGTAGTTTTTCTTATGGAAAGTGAATTTGCATAGTTGTCTCGTGTGGAATCACATCTTTCCTATTCTCGGATACCTCAGTCCGTTCATGAGCTGCTCCTTGATAAGCAAAACATTATTCACTGCCCTGTTTGCCAGTAAGGATGACTTTCAGAACGAAATGTTGTTTTTTGCAGGATATATACATTGTGTTGTGCATTCTTAGCTATATGAGCTATAACTTGAGTGGGATAGCATTCATTTTTAGCAAGAGACCCAAACACTTCTTAATTTGATCATGTCATGGTGATGCTCGCTTGCCACTTGCCAGTGACCCTTGGTAGAGATATGATCACTTAGCGATTGATCTGAAAAGTTGTTACCTGCTCCAGTGGTTCATCGTTGGCTTGACCCTTGTCTATTCATAATTTTGACGGGTAGGGATAACTTCCATGCCTCCCTTTCCTATTTTTTGTTTCCACAGATGCCTCTCTCTATTGTTGGAGTTCGCACCACATTAGAAGTTTTCTTTCTTATTCCTCCGGACCTCTATGATTTATAGTGCTGATGAGATTAGTTTATTTCGCTTGTTTGGCTAGGCTATTGGACACTTGTGGAGACCAATATATTTATGGGGATTTTTCACCAAATCAAGTACTTAAACCATCAATAGTTCACCAACTTCTTGATGGATTTGCATCTTGGTTAATACTCTTCAGTTAACCGTGTCCGGTTGCTTCATTGTGTGGCCATATTAATTATTGCACCATAGTAGAATCTAGAAAGTAGGTCGAACTGACATAGTTTTCCTTACTGAAGTTGAACTGGCATAGTAGTCTTGTTGGAATCATACACTTTCTTATTCTTGGTTCTTGGAAACCTTTGTCCGTTAATGTGGTGCTCCTCACAAGCAAGGCATTATTCTGTTGCCCTGTTTGACAAGAAGAATGACCTTCAGAACAAAATTTTGCTGTCTGCTATACATTGCGTAGTACAGTCACATATTCTCATGTAGTACATTATGTCCCATCACACAAAGCAGAATCATATCAAAAGATTCTACCCTTCCATTCTCTCAAATCCCTAGCCACATTAGAAACAGGACTCATCTCTGCAATCTTTGAGTCTGTGTTGGGATCGAAATAAATAAAATCTTCTGTCATGGTGGCCATCATATCAGAATGAGAATGGCAGGAACTGATAACTAATCCATTTGGAGTGCCATGTTTTCCCTGAGCTGTTAGAATGAAATCCTCATAGCGTCCAGAATATATTTCATCATATGGGTGCACAATCTTAGCCCCATTAAACTCACAAGAGAAGCATCGAGCTTGTATCAGAATAAACAGAAGGAATTAGACTATTGAGAGAACATTTAATGCACATAAAATAAATCCTACTATATGTCCTGACCAAGTATTATATTTAATCATTGATAATACAAATTGCGCAATATGTTTATTTAGAAAGACAATGCCACACTGTCACAGTGCCACGCCATTACACATATTTGCTATTCTTCCCATAAAATAGATTTTTCGAACAACCTGAAACACACTGTTTCTGGATATACATACCTACTGATTCTTCTGTAGTAACATGAAGAAACAAAATCTTCCCCATTTTTTGGAGTTGTATTAACATATAAAGCAACAATTTATATACTTCTGCTTTATTTATGATAAGAGAGATAAGAAGTATATGCCCATTTCTTGACGTGGTTTAAAGATGATGGTTTGGTTATCAATATGTTGCCACACTTCTTATCTCTCTTTATTGTAATGCAGAATAGTACATGTTAAACCACGTCATCTTTAAAATGACAGCCATCAGATTGAGTTAGTTATAAATCTAACACCTTTTCTTCAAACAGCCAGTAGTGTTCTCTCGGACTCTGATTTCTTCCCCTAGGCTGTAGGCACTGAGGAGAACTTGGAGAACAGATTAGTGTTACAGGTTTAAACTACGAGATAAGAAACGAAAAACAACCGTCCAGCGCAGAAGTTGTTGTACCACAGCGAACTTTATGAAGAGGAGAAAACAATTCCGATAATCAAAACAATTGAAGGGTGCAATGTCTTTTTTTGAAGGATAATTTTTGTCCCCACAATTCCGATGACGGCAGTGGAAACATAACTGATTTGACCAACCACTGTTTGTCTTACAACTATGAAACATACTGACAACATATTGATAACCAAAGCGAGTGCCTAAGACTGTCTTCTTGAATCTTTTCAATAACTCGGAAACAATGGCATAATGAAATTGAAACGAGATACCAGTGCGTGCATGAGAATACAGATCTGAGAGCATACCGTTATCTATGCAAGAATCCGATACTCGGGTGCACCATGATGGTCTGTCCCGCACAACTTTAACACTATTGCTACATTGTGCGAAGAACAATTCTGGAGCTGTGGCAGCAGAATTTTGTCCATTGGTCGTTGCCAAGAAATTGACATGGAAGTACTCAAATTGGAACCTCTTCTTATAGAGAGCAACACTTGGGCCGTCAGGTACTTTAGGATTCACACCACAAATGGTATGAAGTTTATAGTGAACCTGTACGTAATATCGGAGAAAGAGGGTAGCCAATAATTTTAAAAAATAGTTTCAGCATATGGAAGACAAATTGATGCATGCTAGAATTCAGAAGCAATAAAACAGAAAATAGAGGCAAGTTGCACCAACCCCTTTTTGCCGAGAGTAGTCGCTCAATGCCGCCTTGATCTTTTTCACAAAGAAGTTTTGGTCGCGCCTAAATTGTTTCTGAAACTCTGAAATAAACCTCTTCTGTTTTTTGCTCAAGACATGTGAGCTTGAGGTCACCCGGTTCAGATGCTGAGCCTGCTCCTCGGACTTGGTAGGTGGCAGAGCCATGGCGAGGCATTCAACTGCACCGTTGGTGAGCGTGCCCTGTAAAATAGCTGGCAGCTTGTCGGACTCCATGTTGAAGGAAGACGTGGCAAATTTCACCAGCGCGTCAGGGTCGACATGCCATGAGACAACCGCAGCTTGCCTATAGGCTTGGTAATTGTCACACACAGCATGACCATGCTTCTTTAACTTGCGGATGGCCTTGTGGACATCGGCGCCGCTCCTGAAAAGATACCAGATAGCGTCGTGCTACGTGATGGTGGGAGCGCAGGTTCGAAGGAAGGTAACGAGGCCGTAAAAAGAGCAGCACTCCATGCGTGCAAGCATGCGCGTGCATATCATGTCCACCTTGAATTGCAGCTCGAACTTCTTGGGCGTAGGGAACGTAGAGCCGTACCAGATGGTGTTAAGGATGATGTTGGAGACATGATCCCTGGGGCCATAGCAATACCCACCCTTGAGGAGGCTGCAGGTGGTGACTGTTGGAACCTCCAGTCCCTCGCCTCGCTCCGCCTTGCTCTCTCTGACGCCGTCGCCGGAGCTCACCAGAGAGAAGAGGAAGAAGTTCAGAGAGATTGAGAGAAAACGGTGGACACAGAGTTTTTCCCGGCGCACGAACGCCCCCTTTTCTTCCTCGAGCACGAACTCGACCATGTCAATTTGTTACAATGCCATCAGGTGGCTTTATACCCCGAGCCGGCGCACCGGGCACGCACCCACGCCTCCACTCGCCCCTGATCTTCCCCGCGCTCTTCGCGCACTGACCGCGCCCACGCTGTGCTCGACGCCCGCGTCACACGGCCAGCTCCAACGGCCCGCGCCTGACCAGGCCACCTCGGCTCGCCAACAAACGCTCACACACACACCCTGGTGCACGGACACGCCCGTGCACCCAACGCACGCACACACGCACGCCCTAGTCCCCGGACCCGACGCGCCCAGGCAGTCCAGCGCGCGCCCATACCCGCGCTCGACGTGCCCGGCTTCGTCGCCGTGGCTTATTCGCCCATCTTTCACGCCCTAAGCCGCGGCTCAGAGCAGCCCGGCGTCTTCGACACCATTGTCCACCAGCAGCGCACGCCCGGCGACCGGCTCCTTCCGCATCAGGGAGCACTCCCGCTTGAAGTGCCCTCTGACGCCGCACTTGTAGCACTTGCCGCGACGATTGTCCTCGCCGCCTGATGCCGTGCTTGCCGCGCCGTCGTCGTCGTCCTCTCCGCGTGCACCGCCTCGACGCCGCTCGCGCGCGAGCCACTGAGCTGCAGTGTACAGCAGCTGCCCATCCGCGCCCTCGCCGCCTGCCTGTCCTCGCCGCCGCAGCCGCTCATCGAACGCCTTCAGGCGCCCCAGAGTGTCGTCGAACC